>CM036243.1:27537402-28737402 GCA_020698575.1 Bostrychus sinensis
ATTACGGCCACTTGTACTGCTGTTATAACAACTACTACTACCACTACACAGTTATTTTCTACTTCTGTGTATTAGTATTTTTCTGTGGTAGGTGGTTAGTCCAGTTTTACTTGTTGAAATAAAATAAAAGCACACAAGACATAGTTATAGTACTGTTCATAGGGGTTATGTGAGATTGGCATCTGAACGATTAATAAAAATAGGGGACCGTGCGCCTTTAAAAACATCAAACAACCAGTGGTGGAAAAAGTTCTCCAAACCTGTACTAAAGTAAAACTACTACTACCACTACTGCTTTACTGCTACTATTACTATTACCTCTTCTGCTGTCCCTACCCCAAACTCAAACCCTGGACCTTCTGATTGCAAGGAAAGCGTGCTTTCCACTTTGCCAAAAAACACTTTCATTTTAAAGGTTTTAAAAGTCTACTTGAGTAAAAGTAAAAGCATATATTACAAAATCTACTGAGAACATTTCATATAAACATTTTACTTCAATTAGAAAAAAGAAATAGTTACTTTCCACCTCTGCAAACAACAGTATATTAAAGATATAATGTAGTGAATATGGTGTAATATAAATCTGATATTTTTATTTTGCATGTATATTAAAACCATTTTAGTCTTGGCCTTGATATACTGTATACTTTTTCATTAGTGCAACCCTTGATACCTGAGACATCCTGAAGCACCTGGAGGCCACCGTCGCTCAGTGATAGCCAGATTTGTATGACGTGTTGAGTTATATTGTGAAGGCTGAATGAGTTTTTGTGGTGAGTGGCGTTTCCTCGCGGCTCCTCACTGTAAAACGCTGACGGCAACAGGGACAGGATTCTTGTGTGTGATTTCTGAGAAGAAGACAACCTGTTAGCTGTGTCAACGCTGGGACATATACCTCCACACCCTCTCTGGGCTTTCATCTCCTCACAGCGCGCTGACAAGATTCGCACATCCTGTCTACTTTACCCCAACACGGTGTGGTAACAACAGCGTGGAGCGAGAGAGAGAGAAAGAACCCACCTGAGCCAAAGACAGACACACCCAGGAAACAACACACAGGTTTAAACAGTCACAAATAGCCCCTGGAACATGCACAGACAGAGAAACACTTCACACAAGAACAAAACACTAAATGTAAACTGCCACTGCGTGTGACACTCTGACGGCAGATGTGTTTACTCTGGGGGAAATCATTTAGACACATAATCAACTTATGGTTAACTTTCTTTCTTTAAGAGACTCTAAGAAAATCGAATCAAAGCATATATCCCATAAAATACCAACAAAAGTGCACAAAATAATATTTTTAAAGAAAAAAAAGAGCAACACAGAACAAATATTTACACTTACTGCTGCCTTAAATGTATATGTACTTTATTTTTGGTATCCTGTCATAATAGTGCAATGTTAAATGAAATGAACATGAACCAAAAAAAAAAAAAAAAAAAAAAAAAGAAGTTTGAAAATCCAGCCACAATAAGGCACCAAAAATGACAAAATCTCTTTTTTAAGCAAGGTCACGTAAACCCTAACCCTCACATAAAGTTGACTTCAGTTCAACTCAAAAGTATGCTTAAACTGCTTGATCAAGTGAGCATACATACAAAATGAATGGTTTCTGGTCGCTTTAGTCCCTCATTTTGCGTTTGGTGGGAGTCCGCCCTAATTCACAAGCCAGTGTGCCCTTTGTGCCAGTCCCAGGCCTGAATAAACTGACCAAATTGCCTTAGGAAGGGCAAAACTTATGCCAAATGAAATATGCCAATCACTGCTGTCAATCATACACTCATTGTGGCAAAATCAGATACTACCCAAAATGATTGCATAAAAAGTAAATACTGCAAGCCACCCACCATCTGTACCTCTGCACTGAGTAAGTCCAACACATTGCACACAAAATGGCACAGACCAATGTAACAGACTGAGTTGATGTTATGTAATTACTTTCTTTACCAGACGTTCAGAAAATTAAATTATTGATTTTAGTGGGCATGGTAGAAGGTGGATGCTACGTCCAACTAATGCAATTAATGCGTGAAATGTGAACAAAGAAGCAGCCTTTCGTCAAAAGGTGTGTAGCGAGTCTGTTGCATAAATAGAATAACTTTTAAGCTAACTGTAGCTTTTGTGCTACAATAGTGCACAAAGCAAGGTGTTAAAGCAGTGATTCAAAAACTTTTCACACCAAGTACCAGCTCCAAAATTGTTTGGCTTTACAAGTGCCATTAAAATGACTAAAATAAGTCTAAATCTGACTAAAAAGGGGATTAATACACAAACCAAAACTGAGCCAGGACTAAACCATCAATAAACCAGGAATGTAACAGGTCTAAACCAGAAAAAGACTAGGACTAAACCAGTGCTAAACCAGGACTACACCAGGTCTAAATTAGGTCTAAACCAGGACTGAACCAGAAGTAGGCCAGGATAAAACAGGGACTAAACCAGCAATAAACCAGGACTATGACAGGTCTAAACCAGAACTAAACCAGGGCTAAATCAAGACAAAACCAGGGCTAAGCCAGGACTAAAGAGGACAAACTCAGGTCTAAACCAAGACAAAACCAGGGTTAACACAGGAATAAACCAGGACTATAACAGGACTCAACCAAGACAAGACAAGGACTAAACCAGGGCTAAACCAGGACCAAACATGACCGAACCTAAGCCAGGACTAAACCTGGACTAAACTAGGTCGAAACCAGGCTAAACCTAGACAAACTCTAAACAGTGGTATACATTTCAAATCCAACCCACAAGCAGGTATAAAACAGGAATAAAACTGGCTTTAAACTAAACTAAACTAGACCAGAACTGCAAAAGACTCCTGAGTACCACCAGAAGAAGCCCACGTACCACCAGTGGTATCCATACCACAGTTTGGGAACCACTGCGTTAAAGTAAGCAGTGTGTAAATGTCCAGTAGGCAGGCTGTGTAAACGGTGTGTGAGTCATGCCTGGTGTAGGAGCAAATACGTAGTGTGGTGTAAACCTCATCAACTTATCAACACTGTGCTTCAGCAGAATGATATTTAAAGTTTTGTGGACGTGCTCGGTGACACATAAACATGTACCGAGGCAGAGTAAGGCTCAGACCAGGTTCAGGCGGTGCGGGTCACTGTCTATAAGGCCTGTGAAGTGGAGGGACGGCCGGGGAAGATGAGGGGTGTTAGGGACGGAAACAGCTGTGAGCAGCCCAGAGCATATTAATCTAAAGGGGAGACAGGATGGAGCAGAGGCCGCCTAATAAAGCATGGTATTACTGCTGCAAAGGTGTGTGTGTGTGTGTGTGTGTGTGTGTGTGTGTGTGCGTGTGTGTGTCTGACTGTCTGTCTTCCTGGAGGATTACTAGTGAGCTAGCAAACAAACTGCATGTTGTTGGTGTCTGTGTGTCCACCTCGGCTGTCTCTGTCCAAATGTGAGACTGATTTAGCTGCTGAATTTCCTCAAACGCAGCAGCGGAAATTTGAGCAGCTTAGTTTAGAAACATATATGCTTATTTACACTCAAGCTTTTTAAGTTTTACAACACTCTGCACACAAAAAGGGGTTTGGAAAATTAGATAAAATAAAGCATCCAAATTCACCGAGCAATTAAAGTTCCGGTTAAAAGGCAGAGGTAGGAGCTGGGAGGGGAAGTTGGGCGGCATCAGTCGCACAGACAGTAATGACGGCGCCACTGCTGTTTAACAATCAAAGATGGAGGCGGGGGCTCGCGAGGAAGTCTCTCCTGAAAAATACAGGTGTTTGGTACAATCAAAGCACAGCTTGCAAAAATGACTGGGTTTGAAGTTGAAAGAGGAGGCAGGAGCAGAGGGGGGCTGCGGTGGTGAGTGAGCGGCTGCATGAGAAAAAAAGTGACTCAGAAGACAACTGTGGGCCGGTCTCTCCTTTGGGATTTTGAATAATTAACAAGGATAAGGAAGTGGACTACTAGGTGCTTACTGTTTACTTTGTTTGGATCTTTTCTGCCTTTGGAGGGGAAGTGAGGATCAGGGCGGCCTAGCACTCAGGAGGCTGGCGTGTTGGCAGAGGATTTGTCTGGGACAGGACTGTGGTTCCCGTGGGACTACAGCGAGTCAAACCATCCTGGGACAAGTCCATCTGAACTAGAACCTGTACAATAGGAAATATGTGTACAAAACATGTGCCTTTTATGATGTATACAACAACACATTCACACCCAAACAGTGACAGTACAACTCAGACTTATGTCATAAATTATTTGACCTTTAGCTCAAACAGAAACATGGCTCCAAGAACTTGTTTGTACCTGATTACTGCAATTAAAATACAAAAAGAAATAATGAGTAACGATGAAGTCGGCTGAGGGTGTGTTTGAATTGTGAGCAGTACTCGTCTCAGTAAACAAGTCCATTTGAATCAATGTAATCAGTAACATTGCATGACAGAGCTGCAGAAAAGGCTCGTAGATGGTGAAGACTGAACGAATTATACATCAGTACTATAAAGAGCTACTAAAACATTTTTTGGTCCAGCTCAGTGGTTATGAACTGATCTTATTATGGGATTCAAAAATGCCTACTTACTACAGAACTTATATTTTACAAAAGTGTTTTTTTTTTTTTTTTTTAAATTAAATTAGCAAAATGTTTGTATTTTACAATTTCACAATTTCACGTCACTAAAATAATATTTGGGGTTTAAATAAAATGATTTTGTCCTCACTGTGACCCACTGTTTGGGAGAAGCTGGTTTAACAGCAGCACCTCACTGTATACAGAATATCCATTGCTAAATGACACGATAGACTAGCTGCAGCATTTTAAAACTTATTTGCATCTGAATCCAAAGCTTAATTAAAAATGTGCCTAATCAGTTGTTCAATAAGAAAGCTATAAAAGGCCCATTTAAATTGTCCCTATAAAAATTACATTGCTGCTTCTCATATTTGACATCTATTAAAAAGGTAACTTGACTGACAGCTCTGAGCACACACCCATAACAGTAGAGTACACCATAGGCACACAGCCACATGCATTTGAATTCAATTTCAGTGGTGGAAAGTAAAAAAAGTAAAAGCACTTAGTTACTTTACTTAAGTATAGTTTTTATGCATCTGTACTTTACTTGAGTAATTTTTTACAAAGGGTACTTTTACTTCACTATATTTTAGAGCAAGTATCAGCACTTTTTACTCCACTACATTTCTGAGTTGGTTTGAAATAAAAAGTATTTTGAGTTTTGGTTTAAAATCATTTGTTTGTCATGGTCTCATAGTGGACACACAGTACTTAAATATAAAAAAATGCAGTACAGTAGTACTCCTTTAGAAACATCAGAATAATAAAGACAGAAGGCCTCAGCGACAGATTCAGTCTCTTCTACTGCACCAGTTTGTTCATTTCATCTGTAATCAGCACAATCTCAGCAAAATCTCTAACATTTAGCACATTCATGAGTTGTTGAATCTCTGTGAAACAGCCTACTTTTACTTTTTTACTTGCAAGTACATTTAAATGCAAATACTTTTGTACTTTTACTTAAGTAGAAATTTTACAGTGATACTTTTACTTGAGTACATTTTTGCTCCTTTATCTGTACTTAAGTAAAGAAATTCAGTACTTCTTCCACCACTGTTAAATTTCATCATCATATAGGATTCACTTTGCGCAAACACTTCCTTGAAACAATTAAAATTAATTTCACTCTTTGAAAAACGCCTCCAGTATTTGGCGTTTATTAAAACCGAGTGCCATGTAAAGAACCACAAACATGCAGGCACACAAAGACATAATTGTCAGTGTTGACATTGGCACGATTCAGAACAAGCCTCGCAAACATCATCAGTTCATTAGTTAAAGTTGTAAGTCTGCACCTATGGCCATGGTGTGATTAGATGTTATTAAGTAGTGTCTTCTCCATTGTCATGCATTGCATTCTAAGGAAAAGTGCCAAGGAAACATGCATGACTATTTAAGTACAGCACAGTAGTAAATATCTCTGTGGTCTCCAATAAACAAGTACTGTCAATATCTAATATACTGTACTACCGTAATAATACTGTTAATATCTAATATACTGTACTACTGTAATAATACTGTTAATATATAATATGCTGTACTAGTGTAATAATACTGTTAATATATAATATACTGTACTACTGTAATAATACTGTTAATATATAATATGCTGTACTAGTGTAATAATACTGTTAATATATAATATGCTGTACTAGTGTAATAATACAGTTAATATATAATATGCTGTACTAGTGTAATAATACTGTTAATATATAATATGCTGTACTAGTGTAATAATACTGTTAATATCTAAGACAATATAGGAAAAGTGGACCAAGGGATGTCAACTAAAGAAAAAAAAGGTTTTATGGAGCCATGTTAGGGACTAGAAAAAATACAAGCAATAATAACTCATTGGAAAGCATGGACTACTGGACTGAAGTACGTCTCAGGAGAGAATTATATCCCCATTTGCTGGTGTCAACAATTCCCACAATGCAACAGGTCTATTAGAACAAAATGCAATGTAGACCTTTAGCAGTGGTGAATTGTGACAAAGTAAAAGTACTAAGTTACTTTACTTAAGTACAGTTTTCATGTATCTGTACTTTACTTGAGTAAATTTTACAAGGGGTACTTTTACTTTTGCTTCACTAAATTTTAGGGCAAGTTTCTGAACTTTTTCCTCGACTACTTTTTAAAATTGGTTTGAAGTAAAAAGTATTTTGGTTTAAAATCATGTGTTCATGTTAAATATAAATACTATAATATAAAATATGCAGTAAAGTAGAACTCCTCAGAAACACGAGAATAGTACAGACAGATTACTTCACCCACAAATTCAATCTCTTCTATTGCACAGGTTAAGCATTAGTTTCAGCCTCATTTCATTCCTCATATCTGACACATTCATTAGTTCTCAGTATTGTGTCAAATTGTTTTACTTTTTTACTGACAAGTACATTTGAAAGTAAGTACTTAGATACTTTTACCTGAGAAGAAATTTACATGTGATACTTTTACTTTTACTTAAGAAAAGAAATTGAGTACTTCTCTCTCCACTCACCCTTTGGGATGGTGCCATTACCTTCCTCACTTCATGTTAAAAAGACACATTTTCAGAACATCATGAAATCTGATAAGGTAGACTTTATTGTCCCTGAATGTAAATGTGTCCACTGCATTTGACCCATTCTTCAGTGCCACTGGGGCAACCTGTCAGGAGCAGAGGGCGACTACAGTGCAGCGCCCGGGGACCCGTCTCCAGATCCTGAGCCAGGATCCTGGTCTATTGTGTATGTTTTAGGTTGATGGGGGAAACCGGAGCACCCAGAGGAAATCCTCCCAGACACGGGGAGAACATGCAAACTCCACACAGAAAGGCAGTCTGCCCGGCCCGTTAATCAAACCCAGAACCTTCTTAGTATAATTAAAAAATATTATCACAACACAGAAATAATGAGTCTGTAGTCAGTGGGCAGTAGTGAATAATGTGAAGTGAGTTTAGTCTTGATTTTTTATTTTGTGGCTTAATTGTGGCAACTTGGATGACTGAGAATCTTAGTTTTACTCTGACATTTGCAGGAATAGAGACTTACAGAGCTATATAAAGTTTAGGAATATAGTGTTTGCAAAAATTTTCATTTGAACAGCTTAGTTTGTGTAACCAATTTACAATAGGTTAATTTTTTTTTCCAAATTATAAACATTATTACCTTGGCCGAGGGGGTTATGTGTTTGTGCTGAAGATCCAAAAAAGTTATGAACGGCTTTGACATTTTCAGGAAAGGTCACAAATGCTTTGCTTTTGGATACAGATCACTGTCTGGAACCAGGATTTTTCTCAAGGTTGGAGCTGTAATGCTTTGGAGGAGGTTTTCTCTCTGAGTGCTTCTAGTTGCTCATTGGCCTGCTTTTATTTTATTTTATTTGTTGAATACAACATCTGGCTTACCACAAATAGTTGGTGAACATGAGTCGAACAGTGTTGAAAAAAAATAAAAAAAATAAAAAAAATAAAGAATAGGGGCATTGCTAATATGAAAACAGGTGTTAACAAACCAGTTGAAATGTCAGGAGCTGTACCAGGGACAATTATGCTCTAATGCTGAATCAGTATTTGCTGTTGGCGTCTACTACACGACTTCAGCATTTCTAAAGTGCTGCTTCAGAGAAAGAGCAGAGCGAGTAGGAAGTCTCTGTGGTCTGCAGCACTAACAAGCTGCGACAAGACCGGAATTAACTCTGAGAGACTGAATCAAAAACCTCAAAGAGAGATGATATTGAACTAAAATTATTAAAGTATAATGATTAATACAACAATAAACTGTAATCCATTGAGCTGACAGATTACAAGCGGTACGAGCCTGGAGAAATGTTACGCATGTAGACAGGTTGTGAACTGTGGTGCTTTTAATGACACACAAGTTGTTTATGAGGAGAAATCGTGTAAATATATATAGTGTTAAAAATAATAGTTAGATATTATAATAGATATTTTAATTGTGTGTGTGTTTTGGTCTGGACTAAACCACCCGAGGAGTGTCCGCAATCAAAGGATTTCCAGGTCTCAACTCTGGTTCACAGGATACAGACAGCAGCAGCGTTTTACAGACTGCTCAACTACACTGGCAACATATAGTCTGTTTTACATAATACAAAAACACCCTATAAATGTACTGTAATGCTGTATGTATAAACTATGTCTAGAATATTAAGGCATCCCACTGATGCTCCTAAAATGCTTGGTCAAAGCACACACAAAAGCAAATTTTGTAAAATGTTTTACTTTAACAAACCTGATATCACTGAGGACTATGTGTAAGTGTGTTAACTCTGTGTGTTAAGTATTTATATTTTATATTATTAATACAAAATAAATGTTGTTATTATCAGAATTAATAAAAAAGAAATGAAGGCAAGTTTATTGTCACCTTAACCTTATACTTCAAATCTTTAATGTTATAAAGAAAACTTAGGCTACACTTTGCCAACATTATTCTGATGTGCTGCACAAGTTTCCAATAAAGTCTATGAGTGTGCAGTGCTGTAGTTCTCATCCTGCTGCTTAAAATTATAAATATGTGTTGGCTTTATTGTTTACTGTGTGACTTAAGTTAAATAAGGCAGATAAACAGCAAAGTGTTTGCATAAATTGGTCAGTTGACTCCACTGGTGTCTGCTGAGCATGTGAACCAGTGATGGCTCTGGTTTCTTGGCTGAGCAGTAAATAAAACAGTGAGTTTAACACACATTCACTGTTATAAACGAAGAAATGGCTTATACATTGTGAGAATGTGCTCAGTATGTTACTGATGCATTAGGGCTGAGACACACAAGCATGTAGGGCCAGCTATAATGATTTTTTTGTAACAGATTTACAAATGAAAATAGGCCTAAATAAAAAACAGATGTATCATTTGATGTATTATATTTCAGTAATTATATATATGCATATGTAGGCTTATATCTGAAAAGACCAAAGTAGCTTTTCATTTTGAACAGTTTTGGAAAAGATCAAGATTCCTGTGATCTTATTGCAACCAAATTAAAACCTCTGCTTTGGTGCTTTCTGCATCACTGTTGACTGATTAGTTGCATTAATAAATGGCAAAACTATATTTTTTCGTTGAGTTTTGTTAAAACAAAACTATACTTTTTCAGGTTTGATATTTCATGTAAAGTAGCCTATAGGCATTTCTATAGTTAAAGTTACATAGTGTGGCAACAGAGAGTGTGGCTAGACTTTAGTCAGACTTGTTAAACGTCGTGTGCGTCCTGGGACAGCTGTGACAGACACTTCAGTGATCCATGTTTTGTCCAAGTGCGCCGGTTTTTTCGCCTCCAGCTTCGCCTTCGCATCTTCAAAGGGCCAGCCGTACGCGCGCACTCACGAGCACGAGCATGGACAGGGGCGTGGCCTGGAGCGACTCAAGAAGCGGAGCATATCCTAAACTTCTGCAGTGCCCACAATGCAGCGCACCTGAGCGCCAAAACGCACGTCTCAGCGCATCTGGAGCGACTGTAGGATGGAGCAGAGCTGAACTACGATGAGGATATTATTTATTTCACTGTGCGTTTTTCGACACGAACAGAAACAGAAGAGGTCAAACTTTTTCTGAAAGGAGAAAAGTTTTGGCGGAGCGGGTCTGAGGACGAACAGGTAACAGAGGAATTTTAATGAGCTGACACTGAGACTGTGCCGTTTCTGATCCGAGTTTGCTGAGTGGTTGGTCGGGTTTAAAATAATATGTGCAGCGAAATTCGACACGACAGCAGGCTCTAAATCTCGAGACGACTTTAACTGTGAATATTGTGCCCTGGATATTTATATATATTATTATAGGTTTATGAAAACAGCAGGAAGCATTTTGCTCAAATTTCACAATGTCAAGAGTATTGTAGTGGAATTATTACAATATTGTAGGCAGTGATCCAAATAAATAAATAAATAAACCGTCCTAAATGAAAAAATCTATTGCAACACACTTACATAAAACACCTCATAAAATATAAAACATAGCCTACGCAAAAGCAAAATATATTTTAGACACTTAAACAAAATTACATTCAAATAATGTGGCTACATTTATTTTGTTAAATATTAAAGATATGGTTTGCATAAAGTGAGAATAAATATGCTTTTTAAATACCACACAAAAGTTATTTAAAATTGTTATATTTACATGCATCTGGTCTAAATAGTATTCATTTGACATTAGGAAAAAGAGGGAAATCCTCTCCTTGTGAATCTGCAGTCTATATCAAGTTCAAGACCTTTTAAAGCCTCACATGTTAGTTGTATATATATATATATATATATATATATATATATATATATATATATATATATATATATATATATATATATATACAGACAATGTTCATAACAATATATATATAGATATAGATATAGATATAGATAGATATATATATTGTTATGAACATTGTCTAAGTAAATAATTTCTTCTCTGTGATTTATAATTTTTGTCATATTTATTTAGGGTTAATTATTTTTATTTTTAGAGTTATTTTTCAGTAAGATGAGGTATTATTCAGTTAGATAAAAATATTTTGCATAGTAAAATGAAGTCTTAAGTATCTACAAAAATATACAGCTACAAAAACAGCAAAAGATTATTAAACTTTTATTTACAAAGTCAGTAAAGGAGCAAGTCCAAAATAACATCTCTCATGGAGTTAAAGATTGTGCCATCTTTCCATCCTTAAACTTTTTCTTTACTCTAACACTATGCATTGAGGTAACAGAGACATTTTTCCTGATTCTGGATGAATCAGTATCTGTCAGACGCTCACAAATCACACAACATGTAACGCTGTCAAACATATCTCAACTATCTCTGTTAAACAGTCGACATATGTCTCAAGACATGTCATTTACCATGTCATTTAACAACAATGCAGTTGTTATTTGTCCTATAGCATGATTCAATATGTATTAATGAAGAAAAAGTTATCACACGGTTGGCCGCATTTGTATATATTTTATTGCAGTTGCCTTCTGCAAGACAGATTTTTTTTTATCCTAATAATACATCTGCTTTTTCAACAAAAACGTTGTCATCTTTGGAGAAGATTTACGTTATATTTTATCAAAAATAATTTAGACTATTTTTTTCACGCATGGAGAGTTGGATATGCAGCCGGAGAGATCCTATTGCATTGCAGTCCGAGAACCCGTATCTTGTAATGGCCAAACAGATAATGAAAATATAATGACACATTTAAAAATAATGTTGCTTAAAAAGAAGGGCTTCACATTGAAGAAAACATAATAAATCACTATGTCATAAAAAAGCTAGCATATAAATGTTAGTAAAGGCTAATGTGTTTATAACAAAAGATGCAACAGGCTCCTTGAAATAGTAACGCATTCAATTTACCTTGAATATTGTAATGCATTAAGTCTGAACTCATGCAGACAGCAACATGGTAAAAACTAAAAAGGACATTGTTGTAAATGCCATTTGAGTTGAGTTACTGGGCTGTATGTACTTAATAAGTTTTTGGATGCTGAGTTTTAAGCTATTAACTTTTTCATTCGGGTTGAGTTGACAGATGGATTTATAGCTTCTGATGCTTGTAAAATAGTTGTAACGCCATGTAACCATGCAAAATAACAAGATATAAATACTAAATTATCTATGTGGAAACTTTTTACATTCATGTTTATGCTTTGAAAGATCATCTATAGAGCAGCAGCCCCCTCTGAGTGCCTCTTCCCGATGGCAGACTTGTAAACCGAAGTCTCTGCTGGGTCTTGGTCGGGCAGGTTTTATGACCACAGCTCTGTCATTGCACTGTACCATCCTCCTCCTTCTTCTCCTCCTCTTTCTTCCAGGCTGCTGCCCCTCTCTCCCCCGGGGGCCCCCACTGCCAGCTGTTTCCTTCGAGAGCTTGTAAGGCTCCCAGCATTTTGGCCAGCACAAAGGAAGATGCTAATGTCTTTTGGTTTGTTTATGGTTTTGTCAGCACTGGCCATGTCCAACTGCACATCTCGGTAGAGCATTCCCGAAAAATTACAGAGTAGTAGCCGTGTCTCTGGGCCGTCCCTGAAATAAATCAGCTTGACCTTTAACACCAGACCTTTCATTAGGGAATTCCAGGCTAATTACTTTACAATTTCATAGCGACTAGAGACCATCGCTGAGTGGGTTGGACTCCTAAAACACGTGTAATGCATCACTTGTAATCCTCCACTGGGACATATTGACTAAACAAATTGAGATCTATGTAGGGAGTACTTAGCTGTCAGTCAGAGTGACAAAACATACCTGCTGTCCATATCACATGAGGATGTAAGTCCCAATCTTTGTAGATTTTTAAAAACATGGTATCATTCAAAAAGATTTTTAGACAGCACTACACTTGAGCACACTACAAACTTGAGACGACTCTACCGTTTCCTGCAGTAAAGATAATTGTAGAGGTTTGGGTTGGGGGTGTGGTGGAAGTCAACAGGACCGTTTGGGGCTCGGACACGTTTGGAGCCAAACACAAGTTGTGCAGGTTGTTAGCTTGTTGTCATAAAGAACTTTAACAAGCGTCGTGTCACCACTGAGCATCAAGCCCCGCCCTCTGTATGGGACACTGCACATACTTGGATTGATGGGGCAGGATGATTTTAAAGAGCGTGTGCTCATAATTACATACATAAAGGAATTATTCTCATGTTATTGTTGGACTTCTTTTCTTTGGCTCCTGAATGTCGTCAGTCTGCAAATTGTTGCTGCTTCTGCCGCCAGTGTGTAGTGGGCGGGGCATTTTACGGGCTCTCTGTGTACCTTGCCTGGCGGCCTGTTGTTGTAAATCATGTGTGATTCATAAAAAACAGGTTCTCTTGTCTGCCAGGCTTCATTTCTACAAACCTCACAGACGTACAAATAGAGTTTGGCCTACAGCCATACCTCCCTGCAACTTCTTCCTTTACCAAACTGCTCTCCTGTCAACACCCCCTTGGCTCCTTCCCTCCCCCAGCTGCTAGTGCCTCTGCAAAGGCCCATGATGTTGTTTTCTTTGCGCTTCTCTTTGACTGTCCTCCATGGGAAGTACCTGGCAGCGGATGCATGTGGCAGGCTGCTGTCTGGACACGTCTGTCTCCCCCTCTCTTCACTCTTCATGGCCACTCAGCGTGAGAACTACAGTATCCAGGGGGGTGCGCTATGGGCTGGTGATATAAATGTTGTAGACAGAGGGATTTAGACTGAATGGCTGCATATGAGGAGTTTGGAGATTTTCACACCAACACTTTTGTTGCATAAAACAGTGTGACTTAAATGAAGGAAACAGCAGCTAATCCCATTTCTCTCTCTGTTTATTGACAGGTTTCATTGGTGCATCACCAACACAATGTGGTAATCTGCAGAGGACTCAGAGACAGAAAGAACAACACCTTACAAACCCTTCACTGCATCAGCTGCCCTCATGGCTCACCCCTATGACGGCTGGGTACGGACAGCACCCTCCAGTGGAAGCTCAGAGGACATGAACATGCCTCCCTGGTGGGACCTCCACCGGGATGTCCAGGCGCAGAGCTGGCTCGACCTTCAGACAGGACAAGGTGTGGGCCTGCCCTCGGTCAGTCCGGGAGGATCTATGGGTTTGCAGTCCTCTTTAGGGCCGTATGGATCTGACCCGCAGCTGTGCGGCCTGCCTCCAGCTCAGCACGCCCCAGCCTCACACTCATCCATCCTCTTTCCACAGGATGGCTTTAAATTGGAGCCCATTGCTCCTGAGTTGCTGCCACAAGAGCCTTACCCATCAGAGGAACCGCAGGGGAGTGTGGTCTCTTCTCATCGTCCCAAACCCCAGCGACGCTCCACAACCCGGGGCGGGGGCCAGGCCGCGTGCCGCTGTCCCAACTGTGTCCACGCAGAGCAGCTGGGCCAGAGTGCTGATGACGGCAGGAGAAAGCACATGCACAACTGCCACATACCCGGCTGCGGCAAGGCTTATGCCAAGACATCCCATCTGAAGGCTCACCTGAGGTGGCACAGCGGGGATCGGCCTTTTGTGTGCAACTGGCTCTTCTGTGGCAAGAGATTCACACGCTCAGACGAACTGCAGCGCCACCTACAGACACACACAGGCGCCAAGAAGTTCAGCTGTCCGTCATGTAGCCGTGTTTTTATGCGTAATGACCACCTCACTAAACACATGCGCACTCATGAGTCTCCTGGGCACGGGGATGAGCGACTGAATGGGGAGAAGGGCTTTGATGCACCTGCACCTCCTCAGTCAGCATCCAATGTCTCTGTGTCGGACGTCCCCGAGCCCACACTGAAGCTGAAGACTGAGCCAGACACTTCAGTGTCCAGTGTAACAGGGCAGTCTGGTTAACCCTCAAACAAGCAAGCGAGAGCTAAGAGTCTCAGTTTCAGAGGTGGGAGACAGAGCAAATAGAGCAAAATAGACAAGAAGTGTGAACAACATGCTTATTACAGGGCGCTGAAAGAAACTAAGTGATCTCCTGCAACTAATGTGAGTCTATAGCACACAGAGAAATATAAATTCTCTGTGTTTGCTGTAATGATGATTAGTAAGCAACACAGCTGAAGTTGCAGCTTGTTGCTGGACATTGCTGCTAGCTGCTATTACCAGTGGTTAAAAAAGACTGAGGACAACGAGTGAAAATTGTTTGTGACTTGTTTACATTGAAAATTCTTAAACGTGTTACTGAAAGAGTTTTGGGCAAGTTTAATCTCAAGAAAACATCTAAATAAAGTAAGCTTATCATGGCATTAGGCCAATGAATCATAGAGAGGAGAGCATAATACTAATGTGTGAAGCCTACTGTGCAAGATGTGGTAAGACACTGGAAATTTAAGCAACATTTCTTAATTTAAGGCTGGAAGCAATTTTGATGGTTTAATACCACAACTGAGGGTGTGCATACTTAGGTGTTCGGGCACACTACTGTGATGTAACAGAATAAATGTATAAATATAGAAAACAATTATAAAGGTATATTATGCAATACAATTATTGTTATATAAAACAAAGGGAAATATCATTAAAATAGACATGAGGAGAAATTTCTGTTGGGTGAAATCAGTCATGAAGTCTGTTGTGACTTGTCGATGGCAAGGTTTTGTTACAAACATAGCTTCAGATCCACACTGTCAACACTTTAGGCTGCGACTGCTGAAATGGACCATCTGGGCACCTGTACATCTAATGCTTTTGTATCTAGTGACCTGTGTAGTCACAAGATTTAAAAGGACATGAATCTCACAATGAGCATCAAAAAACAAAGCCAATCATCCACTGCGCCATGTTAGCTGAATGATATTTATCAGCTTGTTTACTGCCACCATAGGGTCAAAACCTACTACACACAAAGTCTGGGTGATCCTTAACATCATGTGACTTTTACTATTTGCAAAATTGAATCCTAAATCAGTTCAACTGTAACCACATTAACCATCATGTTCTGTAATCTGCTGGATACATTCACAAGTTAGATCAGGCTAAATGCTTTTGTCAACAAATCCAGTGTGGAAAGCCTGTCGCTCAACACGTTTGATTAAAAGCTGTTGGTGCATCAGCGTTCACAATGTGACGCATCGTCCAATCCATGAAATAATATGTGCAGAAACTTGAAAACTGTTTGTGGAGTAGCCCTTAATAAAATAAATACTTTAAAAATATATTAACTTTAGACATGCACAACTTTAGTGACAGACTTCTTAAGTTTCTAGTTTAAATAGAAGCAGTGAAAAATCTTCCATAACCAGTAATAGTTCTGTAGCAAACAGTATACCATAGCAGATATTCACATTGAATTAGGAGGCATTTAAACCAGCACAAGACTTAGACTTCCAAACACTAGAGCTTATTATTGCTGAAGTTGCTTTTATGGTGAACAATGGAGAGATGACATATAAAGTAGAATGGCTATTAAATATTATCTTATTGTTTTATTAGTGTTATTATCAATAGATGTTTTTAAATGTTGTCCAGTAGAGCCAGATGGACAACTTTTTATTTGCTGTAGTTAACATTTTTGAATTGTTTAAAACTTTAAATAAGTTAAGAAACATGGTGTAATAACATGTATTTAATCTGTGTTCTGTATCTATTACACTGTTCATTGAATAAAATATAAGCCTATACTGAATTTGTATACCGCTTTTTTTTTTTTTTTTTTCAAATACTGTGTTCTTCTTCCTTGCGGCTGTTCCCTTTCAGAGGTTGCTACATTGAAACTCAGTCTCTGCATTTGACCCATCCATCAATGACGCTGGGGCAACCTGTCAGGAGTAGTGGGCAGCCGCGGTGCAGCGCCCGGGGACCGTTCTTCAGATCTTGAGCCAGGATCCTTGTCAGGAGTACCTAGCTGGCAGTGGTGGAAGAAGTACTCAATTTCTTTACTTAAATAAAAATACAGATAAAGGAGAAAAAAGTATAAAGGTACTCACTTTCAAATGTACTTGCAAAAAAGTAGTAGTTGCAGTAAAAGTAGTTTGTACAAACTCAACAACTCAATGCATTAAATGTGAGGAATTTTACTAAAGAAATGAACAAACTGGTGCAGTAGAAGAGACTGAAATCTGTCTATATTATTCTGATGTTTCTATTTTACTGCATCTTTTATATTTAAGTAGCCTACTGTGTATTTACGGTGAGGGTACGACAAAAATAAACTATTTTAAAACAAAATTCAAAATACTTTGTACTTCAAACTGACTCATAAATGTAGTGGAGTAAAATGTACAGATACCTGCTCTAAAATGTAGTGAAGTAAAAGTACCTCTTGTAAAATTGACTCAAGTAAAGTACACATACATGAAAACTGTACCCAAGTAAAGTAACTAAGTACTTTCACTTTGTTACATTCCACCACTGCTAGCTGGAGGATTAGTCTATTGTGCATGTTTTGAGGTTGATGGGGGAAACCGGAGCACCCAGAAAAAATACTCAGACACGAAAGATCATACAAACTCCACACAGAAAGGCCCCACACAGTCCGGGAATCAAACCCAGCACTTTCTTACTGTGAGGCGAGAGTGCTAACTACTGAGCCACTGTGCCGTCACACACAACATTTAGACCTTTAAGATTTTCAAAGCTCATTAGCTGACCTATAGCTACAGAACTGAGATATTTACATATTCTAGCAGGGCTAATATAAGTGCTTCCAAGCATGAGTATTGAGGGGTTTGAAAGGTGGGTCCTGGTTTGGCAGTCTGAAGTCTTGTTGAGAATGGATATTCCGAAAAAAGCAATCCACTATCTCACTACACTTGCCACTAATATATCTTGCAGGAATCTCAGGGGCTTGGTTAATATATTTTCCAGCTCAACATTCATGTTAAATTAGTGCTTAACAGCAGGAGAGGTCTAATACAGATTTATTCAGAAAATTGGTGTCAAACTACAGTGCCACACTAAATACAAATTATAAAGATACTTGTCATTTATTATACACTGTTTTAGGCTAATTTTTGGTTTGTTGCTGTCACCATCCGTAGATTTTGATTTAGTAAATGTTAAGACATGTTGAGAAATTATTTATAAACAGAGAAAATAGTAACAAAAGGAATAGAAATTAGAAGTAGAAATTCTTATTGCTCTATTAATTATAAATTAATTTAGCCATATGTAGAGTAAATTTGTGCAATAGTCTTGAGAAGTTTAAACAATCCAAAAACATGTTTCAATTTAGAATGATGTACAAAAAAAACATTATTAGAGAAATACCTGATTCAAAAAAGGTGTTAAGACTTTTTATTGTTATCTTACAGTGTGGTTATTTTGAAAACAGTCTGACTCTATGTAGGCAGTTTTAGTAGATTTTTGAATGTAAATATTGCTTATTGTGATATTGTATCACATAAAAAACGTATAAAAGCAGTACAAATAAATAAGCATTGCTGCTTTCTGCTCCTTTTGAACATTAAATACTTTTTTCACTTTAAAAATATAAAAAAAATATTTTATGTGTTAACACCTTCAACTAATGACTCTAATTCTGGGGATTTTTTGTTAATGTATATTGTATTTATAGGTTAAATAAATAAATAAATAAATAAATAAATAAATAAATAATATTTGCAAACCCCGTAATGGCACCATGGTTATATCTATGAATGGCACGTAAACGCAACGTCGGCAGAAACCGGAAAAGGAATTACGTAAGACCGGAAACACATCGAACACAGAACAACACAAACGACGGTCGCTTGGTGTTTAGGCTCTTTTCTCTTATACCATTGTAACTTCAACAAAGCGTATTTTCTTACGATTTATATTGCACGTAAAGAAGAAACGATTATTTTATCAAGATGGGGGGCGGTGACTTGGTAAGTACGCTTTTAAAAAATACAAATAAACTTCTTTTTCGGATGTAAATGGCTGCTGCTATCGGAATGTTTTTGACTGTTTATTAAATCTGTACCATCTCGCTGATCGGCACTTTGAGCTTTAGTTAAACATTATTAATCGCAAAGACGATCACTGACAATAGCCATTACTGTAATATAGTGATATATCTGTTAGTTTAGCCTATCTCTTATTAAGTTGTCTTCGCATGTCCTTTACAGAACCTGAAAAAGAGCTGGCATCCCCAGACTATGAAAAACATCGAGCGGGTCTGGAAAGCTGAACAGAAACATGAAGCTGAACGCAAAAAGATCGAGGAGCTTCAGAAAGAGCTCAAAGAGGAACGAGCCAGAGAAGAAATAACTCGATACGCTGAAGAAACGGGTGCTATAAAGTTAGTTGGGTTCTCAATGTTATTTGATTGTTCAGGGTTTTTAGGAGAGATGCTGTTTCTACATGAGTTTGCTATGTTTACAGGAAAAAAGATGATCGCCTGGACTGGATGTACCAAGGACCTGCTGGTCAGGTGTCCAGAGATGAGTACCTGATGGGACGTCCCATTGACAAACAGATCACTGATCAATATGCAGAGCCAGAGAGTGGGCCATCGGCAGAGACCGGTCTCCTGCCTGGATCCATCTTCAACCCAAACACCGCCGCATCTGGCCTTGACCTGGCAGCTAAGATCAGAGAGGACCCTTTGTTTGAAATCAGGTTAGAAATCTATCTATACAATTTGACATCAACGCTATAGAGTGCTGTTATTTTAAGGTATTTAAATTCTGTATTTTTTGTGTCAAAAGAAAACGAGAAGAAGCAAAGAAGAGAGAAGTCCTTACTAACCCTGTAAAGATGAAGAAAATCAAAGAAATGGTAAAATGTTATCTATTTTTAGAATACATTTTAAACATGTGTTCAAATTATGTAAAAGTTTGCTGATTAGACCGTGCTTAAAAAAATGGCAGGCAGCCAGACAAACACTTTACATATAAAAGTCATTTTAGGATTAAGATTATATATGTTTTATTTTCTGTTGCAGCTTCGTCAGAATCTCGACAAGGACAAGAAGAAGAAAAGGAAGAAGGAAAAGAAAGAGAAAAAAGAGAAAGACAGAAAAAAGGAGAAGAAACACAAGAGAAGAAGCTCAAGTTCAAGCTCAGATGAGGAAGATGAGAGAAGACACAAGTAATGGGCTTTGATGATGATCATACATTTGTGAATGAATTTGGACTTCTAGGCTTAAAATAATAAGTACTAATTCTATTCATTTATTTTTTTGTGTTCTTCTGTTAGATCTCATTCACACCATGAGTCTCCAGGTGACAGAAAATCCAATAATCACTATCTTCCAGGCTATGGCCTCCAGGTATGTCAACAATAATACTAGGGCTGCACTGTATATCACAAGTTACCATGATATGCAAGCATGTCAAGATCAAATGGAGTTTGGCCAATAAAAACTTAAAGTAAAACTTAAACTTAAAGTTTTTCTTGCATATACATAATGTAAGAGAAACATATTTTGGGGGAAATCTGTTGGTGTAACTTTGCATAGAACGCTTGGATTAGATGTCTGTCACCCCTTGCTTGTGACTCTGGGGAATGGATTTTAAAAAATGTCTTTTTAGCACGGCTGTTAGCAACATGACGCAAACAGATACATAAACAAGCTGACTGCTTCATAATGACTGCAATTTAAGCCCTGAACTTATCAGAATGAGTCTGGGGACGGTGCATGAGCTTTAGAAACGCGCAGGAGCACTTCCTGACTTCCTGGTTTCACGTGTCTATGTAGAGGGGTAAGGCCAAGCGTTTCCAGTTGTTGAGGGCTCAGATGGGCAAAGCAAATAGGATTACGAAATGAAATAAAATACTACTATTACTCCATATGTTTTTGAGGTGGAAACATTATTTCATGGTTAAAAGCTCAAAAATGTAATAAACAAACAGCCAAATTTGCAATAGAACATTGAACAGCCATCTTTTTTAACAATAAATTGTATGCATCTCTTACTCATTCAATACTTGTATTGTTCTTAGCTTCCGGCAGGTAGAAATCACTACATCTCAGCCTCCTCTAATAATCACTCTTCACGCCGAGAGAGAAGTCGCTCACGATCCCCTCACAGGAACCACAGGGACCATCATTCCTCCTCCTCCTCAAATAGAAACGAGCGGAGGGACAAGCCAAGAGCACCCAGCCCACCAAAAGATCGATACCAAAGACAGAACAACCATGTTTCTAAGTAAGTTGCGCATAAACTTTAAATGTCCAAAGTCTGACTGTTCAGTTCAGTACACTATTGAAAACTAATGAGTTATTGTTCAACCATAAATATTAGAAAAGAAAAAACTGGGCCACCTTTAAAAAAAAAAAAACTCACCTTCACCTTAAATCAGAATAATAATCAGTGTGTAATAAAGCAGTGTGCATAAAGGAAAGTCTTGAAATTTAAATGTTTATGTCATTTTTTTGTGTTTTTCTGTCTCATGTAGAAAGCTTTCATCTGATGAGTTGGAGCGTAAAAGGCGAGAAATGATGGACCAGGCCAAACAAAGAGAGGAGGACAGAGAAAATAATGTTAAAAAATACAAAAGGCAAGAAGAGAAGGAGAAACAGCGGGAACAAAACACCAAGCGTGAAGAACATGCTGGTTTCATTCAGTAGGTTTTAGTCCAACTATTGTACAATGCTCGGCTTCTTTATTTGCGGAATATTATTGTATTACTGCGTTAAAAACTCACCTATAATCTTTTTTGCAGCAACATGAAGCTGGAGAGTGCTGCTTCCTCCTCTTTAGAAGACAGAGTGAAGAGGAACATCCACTCAATTCAGCGTACATCAGCCTCACAGGACAATTTCATGAGGAGATAAAAAACAACTTTGTTATGGACTTTTTCTCTTTGCATCCATGTTTGCATCTGTATTTAACTGCGAGGATGGATATTTATCAAGTACAGGCTTTTATTTTTAAAAGCACACTCACTCAAATTCTTACGTAAAGTAGTGTCTCCTACAGACCGTCTGTATATGTTTTTTTACAAAATAATTTACATTTAACTCAATGAAAAGTTTGTACAGTCATTGTTATGAGTTTTATATTAGGGCCTAGCTATCTGTATTATTTTTGGTGTTGTTATGAATGACAAATTTGACGGCTCCAGAAAATTAAAACGATAGTCCCAGCATGTTGTGGTGCCTCATCCCTTGCCTCTATAATTGAATATGCTAATTTATTTATATTCAAAGTACCCTCATAAGAGTATCCTCACCCTAGTAATCGCACCGTAGAAAGATGGACTCTGAAATAATATTGTTTTATACTGGTACATTGTTGGGGACATAAATAAAATACAATAATTAATTGGTTAAAAAAAAAGTGAGTATCCCGGAGTTACACGGCACTCCCGGTTTCAATTTCACTTTAACACACCGCAACCAAACTACTAAACCTCAATGCCCGCCTACTTTATGTTTCCTCCAATCACAGAAGAGCTTTGACTCAAGTTCCGGTCATCCGCCCAATGGGATTGCAACTAACTATGACGTAGGCCATTAAGCTAGTTTGATTTCCGTGTTTCTAAATCGTGTAGTCACTCTCCGACGCTAGCAGCAGACACTCATAAAAGCTAAGAAAGAACCGGGATTTTAGTAATTGGGAACAAAACACACATCTGCCAAAATGGTAAGAATATTATTTGTTGTTGAGCACTATTTAAAATTACTTAACGTGAATAATAATTGCGGTTTTAGTACATTATCTTTGCTAATAATGCTAGTTCCCAAGCATCTTCTCTTGAGCTAATTTAAAAGCTATTGTATCGTAATACATTTTGTTATGCATCAGTATTTATAAATCGGTGCTTTCAAATAAAGTATTATGGACGATCAAACAGCTGACTGTATGACACACATAAGTAGAAAAGGACAGATTTACATTTTACATTTAGTACACTGAGCTAGCTTTAAGTTGTGCTGTGACATCCTCACTGCATGACATGAGCAAAAGTGATTACCCGCTGCTGCCAAGATGTTTTATGACAAAGAAAATAAATAAATAAATGAAAAAATACATTTAGTACAATGTATATTTTGGAGCCAATTCAATTTTATATAGGTACAGACAGAAGTAAGTCATTACTACACTTAGACAACACACAGTAACAATAAAACATGATCTGTAAGCCTATAGATGACCTAAAGGAGGGTATTATGGCTATCTCCATCAAGTTTGTCATTAAATACTTCATGAATTGCATTGAAGAAAACCCAAATTAGCTTTGAAATTGTTAAGAGGTCATTTATGCTCCATTGTGTTTTTCTTTCAGTCTATTATGTCGTATAATGGTGGGGCTGTTATGGCCATGAGAGGGAAGAACTGTGTGGCGATTGCAGCAGACCGAAGGTTTGGTATCCAGGCTCAGATGGTCACCACAGATTTCCAGAAGGTCTTCCCTATGGGAGAGAGGCTGTACATCGGGCTGGCGGGACTGGCCACTGATGTTCAGACAGTGTAAGTGTAGATGATAAACCAGGCCATGATTAGACTGAACATTATTAATCTCACAGCAGAGAAATTTACTTGTCAAGGCAGCTCTTAATACAAAATAAAGTGAGCATGCATCAAAAACAAAAGGTGCCATACACATTATTTACAAGAAACTGGCTAAAAAAAAGCAAATAATATGTAACATAATGAATATAAAATATGAAATTATAGGACAAAATTCTGTTGATTTTAGATTTAGACTCTAAAGACTGCAGGTGAATGTGTTTGCTATTCCTGGTGCCCCGGGTCAATTCACAAGCCTCCTCTGTTTTTACTCCACTCCACTAAAACTGATGGTTAGATGAGAGCAGTTGCTTTTTGTAGATGAGATTAAAATGTTTGTCCTATAATTTTGTCACTAATTAAGAAAAAATATAAAGTTATGGTGTAAGACCCAGACCAATTTTTGAAAAGCTCTGTACATGGTGTTTAGCATTCTGACTAACTAGTATACATTTCATAGGGCTTTATGGATAGAGCTGCACTGAGATACTGTCCTAAATAATTATGGAATGCCTCCATTAATAATAATGTCCTTTGTCCTGTTGACAGAGCTCAGAGGCTTAAATTTAGACTGAACCTGTACGAGCTGAAAGAAGGTCGTCAGATCAAGCCCAAGACTTTCATGAGCATGGTGTCCAACTTGTTGTATGAACGAAGGTGAGTGTGCAACATCCTAGATTACAACGATCAAGCATAACATTATGACCACTTACAGGTGGCGTGAAGCACCTTTTAGGGGGGTGTTAGGGGGTGGTATATGTTAGACAGAAAGTGAACATTTTGTCCTCAAAAGTTGATGTGTTAAAAGCAGGGAAAGGGGCAATTAGTTTGGGAGTTTGACAAGGGCCACATTGTGATAACTAGACGACTGGGTCAGAGCATCTCCAAAACTGCAGCTCTTGTGGGGTGTTTCTGGTCTGTAGTGGTCAGTGTCCATCAAAAGTGGTCCAAGAAAGGAACCTTGGTAATGAATCAGTGACGCACATGCTGAGTGAAAAGCTGTCTCGTGTGGTCAACAGGTAAGCTATTCCATAGCTCAAACTGTTGAAGAAGCTAATACTGATTCTTACTGAAAGGTGTCAGAATACATAGTACATCACAGTTTGTTGCATATTAAGCAGGTGGTCATAACACATGACATTATGACCACCAATAATAAGCAGGTGGTGATAATGTTATGCCTGATCGATCTTAAATACTAATGAAACTGCTGTGGCTCACTGTGCGGCCATTCTCAAAGGTTTGGACCGTACTACATCGAACCTGTGATTGCTGGACTCGACCCCAAAACTTCTGAACCATTCATCTGCTCCCTGGACCTGATCGGCTGCCCCATGGTGACGGAGGACTTTGTAGTGAGCGGCACTTGCTCAGAGCAAATGTATGGCATGTGTGAATCACTGTGGGAGCCAGACATGGTAAGTAGTGTTAGTAGGTTGCTAAATCCCCAAGGTCTTAATGTCTTAAAAATGTATTAAATTTGTCAAATTTAAGGGCATAATAGTATTACATTTCATGGCCAGCTATTAAATTGTGTCGATCTAGCTCATAAATATTCAGATTGCAATAAGCCAACCTGCTAAAGATGTCTTTATAAGCTGTAATAATAATGAATAAAAAAAACCCTGTTACATTTATGAGATTAAACACTGTATTTCCACTTTTTAAATAGCTGATCATAATGAAATATGTTTGAATGTGCAGGAACCAGAGGATTTGTTTGAGACCATCTCTCAGGCCATGCTCAATGCTGTTGATAGAGATGCTATTTCTGGCATGGGAGTAGTTGTACATGTCATGTAAGTACTGAGGAACCAGTTCATCTTATCTATATGTTACAAGGATTGTCAAGTAACTATTTAAATCTTTTCTTTGACAGTGAAAAAGATAAGATTACCACAAGAACTCTGAAGGCCAGAATGGACTAGAGCTTCTCATTTTCCCACTGTTTACCAACACAATAGTTTTGTATAAAAATAAACATGAATGCTTGTACTGTCTTTTTTCTTATTGCTCAATAAATAAAACTGGGTTTAAACAAATGTCAATTTTTCATTGAGTCAATGGTCGGGGTTGTACAAGTACAGCCGTCACGAACTAAACATGTTACAGTTATTTTGCTCGAATTTTATTAGTGATGCCCCTAATGGCGCCATGCTGATGTTTTTATTCATATTCAAACCATCTGAATACCTTTTAAAACTTTATTAAAGCAATTTTGTAACTTGGTAAATAGATTTTATTTTTTCCTATCTGCTAGGTATTGTTTTTTTTTTATGGTTTTACTGGTTTTAGATTTAAAAATAAATAGAATATAGTTTAGCTAAAAGAAGCTTTCATGTAACAAAAAAAAAATGGCTGTATGCCTTAATGGTTACTGTCAAATGCTTTTATTCCACACTAAACATGACAACGTAACATTAATCAGAAGTACTGTTTTATTTAAAATGGCTCTCAGCTGTATCATGAGAATTACCAGATATACTGAAACTCTAAATTGCCCCTAGTGAATGAATGTGAGAGTGAATGGTTGTCTGTCTGTGTAGGTCTCTGCGTCAGCCCTGTGACTAACTGGCCACTGTCCAGGAAGTATCCTGCCTAAGGCCCATAGTTATAGGCTCCAGTACATGTGGCCCCTAATGGGAAGCTTGGTATTAGTAATTTCTATAGTAGTACCACATTTAGATATAAAAATGCCATTGTGAAAATGCATTATTATTGCTGTATAACTTTGTATCATTGTTCATAGAAAATGCTGGCATAAAAGAAAAAAATGCAAATATTTATTACTTTATTTATTCATAAAAATTGTTCTCGATTGTATCATTTGATCAAAACCCACTTGTATCACAAATGTGTTAACAAGACGCTTGATGGAGAGACTAGCCCAAAATAAGAATATAATGTTAAGCACAATAATTAAAAAGACAATTAATGTAACTTCAGATCCCAAATGTCATAAAAAAGTGCAGGCCAACAACCAAAACAAGATAAAACTCCCTTTAATATGCAATGAACCATTTTCAAGTAACCTTTTTTCTAATGTCTGTTGGTAACAAAACAATACTGTATACAAACACAAAATTGCTACATTAATGTAAACAAGATATAAAAATGATCCTTATGGTAATAAAACAAGTATCTGTTGCAGAATTCCCCTTTTGTGTGAAGTTTTCACGTTAGACCAACCTCCACCAAGCTCACGGTTAAAATTTCAAAAATATTCAAAAACAATATGGCAACATAACATTCAAAACACCAAGTTTTTTTTTTTTTTGCCTTTTTTGTCCGTTTTCATCTTAACACTCAGATGCTAACTTTAGTGGTTTGATGTTTTCATCTTACTGTTGGTGGAGTCTCATGTACACGTCATTGCCATGCATTTTTGACATTGCATTCAGTTACTTATACATATATTAATGTGTTTATTCCCTGTTTTTTCCAATTAGCTGTTGTTTGAGTGAGAAAGACAGAAGTTTGATGTTGACTGTTAAAGTGTCATGCAATCTGACCATTCTCTGCGTCTGTGATAGTTTACATCGGTGTGTGTTTGTTATCTAAGAGAAATCATGAGAACAATAACAACATGAACAGAAATTGGAGGAGACTGTGAACTGCTAAAGCTGACACACTCATTCAAGGCATTAGTGACACGGTTCCTGTGCTGGCGTGAGAAGAAACGACGTGGCAAAAGACGACCAGGAGATCTGTATGAGACAAATTCACCAAAGAAGATCTTGAGTTTTTTCTTATGAAGTTGAGCGGTGGAGAAGTGGACAGTCATTGTTTGTGTGTGGGACTTGTAACAGCCTCTGTCTGCACATCCTTCCTGGGGTAGGATGGGAGTTAATTTTTCTTTAAAGGGGAACAGAGTTAGGAACATGGGACAAATTATTAAAGAGGGGGAAAAGTTGAAATAAGTGCGTGGCAAATCTATGACGAGAAAAGGAGGTGACTGGCTGGACTGGGAGAGATGAGTCTATGATAAGATGTTGGACATGAATTCGTAGAATCGTTTGGAGTACTGCTCCGGATTCACCGTCGAGATTTCTGCCCCCGCCTAAGAAAAGAAACAATGAATTCATCAACTTCATAAATAAGAATTAGGGTGACCACCTGCCCCCATTTTTGGTTGTACTGCACAGCCATTTAGGCCTCTGTCCCTCCGTCCCACTTATTAAGATAAAATGCCTCTTTTCCATTGGTGCTCAGTGGATCTTATAAAAAGTGAGATTCAAGTTAAGAAGAACAAGGTAAGGTCAGTATTCCCTATGTAAAATAAAAATAAATATTTGTGGAAATCCCGTCTTGAAAGGTTGAATTATATATAGTTGGTGTGTTGCTGCCCCTATATTTCAGTGCTTTGATTTTTTTCTGTTCCATCTTTTTTATTCCAATAGATAAAGTCTCAGTAAAGACATTTAGCAAAATGTGCACATCAAATGTTTTATAGGCTCTAAACTGAAGCAACTTTTATGTCAGTAAGTGGTAGATTTGTCTATCAAAACATTTATTTAGAGTCCGTCCCACCTTGTCCCACCAAATTGCACAACTTGTCCCACTTTTTGTACTTTTTAAGCTGGTCACTCTAAAAAGAAGAAACCTTTAAAAAACATTGACAGGAGATAAACAGTTGAGTGAGTAGCTTGCTCAATAAAGTTGTGCTTCCCTACACCCCCTTAAAACTATTTTAGGCGGCAGTAGTAGGTGGGCGCAGGTTGGTGGTTCAATCCCCACTACAGGCATTGCATACTATTGTTGTGTCCTTGGGAAAGACAGTTCACCCACCTTACCTGTAAGAATGTGATTGAGGAGTGAATAATGCAATGTAAAGCACTTTGAGTATCTAGATAGGCACTACAGAAATCCAAACGCATTATTGTTATTATTTCATTTTAGGTGAACTGAATTGGTGACTCTAAATTGTCCATAGTGAATGAATGTCAGAGTGTCAATCTGTGTTAGGCCCTGTGTCAGCCCTGCAACTAACTGGCTGCTATCCAGGATGTCCCCTACCTAAGGCCCATAGTTTCTGGGATGGGCTCCAGCCACCCCTAACAGAAATAAGCTGGATAAGATAAATTAATTATTCTATTGCAAAAGGTTTTGAGACAGCCAGTGGTCTACTATCATAATAATTTCTGGCTCTATAGACTAATTTCCTGGTCCATTGCATGTTTATATTACTGACATAACAGTTATTGGTTCTTTTAATGTTCAAAGTGGATCTGACACAGCTGCAATTACATTTAGGCATTTCCTCAGTTATCACCACTTTAATTGATTCCTTTATGCTGTACGTTCATGCCTTGTTGCTCCGTCCAATTCTGCATTCACTGGCAGAAAAAGAAAGGATGAAAGAATGGCTATTATCTTATTCAGACTAAAATATTGCAACACTTAGTATATTGGTCAAGAGCAGTCCTCCATTCGTCACCTTCAGGGGGTGCAAAATGCCGCTGCCTGTGTGTTAAAAGGGATCAAAAAGCTGGGGTACATCACCCCTGTTTTAGCTGCTCTGCACTGGCTTCCAGTTCATTTTAGGATTAATTTTTAAATTTTAATGATTGTTTTTAAATGTCTTAATGGCATGGCTCCTTTGTACTTATCTGAGCTTCTGCAACCTCACACACCAGCCAGAACTCTGAGGTCTGCAGATCAGCTACTGCTGGAAGTGTCTTGCTCTAGGCTTGTGAGCAGAGGGGACAGTGTTCTCAGTCGCAGCTCCTAAACTGTGGAACAGTCTACCTCTTCACCTTAGAGCTGCCCAGTCTCTTGAGCATTTAAAAACTAAGTTTTTCCTCATTAGTTTTTAACACTGTTGAGCTGACACTTTGGCCTTTTAGTACAGTGTTGTCTGTTGTTTGATTTGTTTCTATACTGTTTTTGTTCAATTCTTTTTTACATTATTTTAAAGTTTATTAGAGAGGATTTAATTTAATAGGTAATTTTAATTTTAATTTTAATTAAAGGTTTAATAGAGAGGAAGTAGATTTATAATAATAGTACTGCTTGTAGAGCACTTTGGTTAACTGAGGTTGTTTTTAAATGTGCTATATAAATAAGTTTGAAATTATATGCACTCTTACCCCATGTTTCACAGTTTTGGCAGCATGTGCAGCTTTTTTCTTTGCGTCATAGTGCGTAAGGATGTCGATGATAGCCATGAAGTATACCTCCTTTTTCACAGCTCCTAAAAAAACAACAAATAAACATTTTCACTTCTGACCCTTGAATCAAATGCAGCCAGCCATGCGTTAAACAACAATCTGTGTTTAGTCTACAGCAGATGTCCCAAACAGCTCACCGTACTGGCTCTTGATTGCGTAAACGTCCACAGAGGGATCAAACTCCCCAGGGCCAAAGAATCCTCCGCAATTGAGAGGGTTCCCGGGACTGTCCGGAGGTGTCCCGAATGAGCCGGTCAGCGCACCTCCCCCCATCCCGTCATTCTCGTACTCGTCGTCTTCTCCGGTGCCCTCCACGTCCATCTCCTCCTGCTCGGCCCGCTCCACGTCATGGATCCCCACCAGCAGACTGTAGTCCATGATCTTCAGAGTGGCCAAGAACTAAAAGCACAATAACAACACGAGTCACATTCAGGAACATAAGACTGATTAAAGCAACACTATGCAACTCTTAGTACCTAATCGGCACCATATAAATCATTTTACAATAGTGACATGATAATATTGGCAGGTCTGTTGATATTAAACAGACTATAACCCCTATTTTAAACACTAAGTGTCACATGTTTGACGGCTTTACAACAATGTACAGTACAATGTGCAATGTAATGTAATGATAATTTCATAAATACTTAGCATTAAGCAGGCACAAATTAAACTACATTGCCTTCACAATTAAATAATAAACACAATTACGTGAGCCGGACAGGAGGCAACCCTTCTTTGTTTACATCAGGCGTCTTCCTTTTTCAAGTTCGTTTTACAAAGTTGGACAATGAGAAATGAGAAATACCCCTTACAACAAGCATTTTCGTTCGTCAACTGGGACAAGTTCAAATGAATTATACTTACCGAGCTAGTCAGAACACATCAAATGATCAATACTAATTTGCACCGATGAGTGGATGATAGGATGATTATAAAAAGTAGAAAGTTGCAGAGCAGCACAACAGCCTCTAGTGCAGTGTCTCCAAAATGGTGTTCCAGGACACCAAAAATGGGTAAAAAGATGGTTGAATATAGTTTTAATGTTCATCTTATTTGAACCCAAAATACTGTTTTAATTTCCTGAAACTGTATACCTTCTGTAAAAAGTGGGTCACTTTTTGATCAGCGATGAAATTGACTCTCACAATCAGACCAGTAGAGAACCACTGCTTTAGTATTCAGGTGTACAGTCAGAAAAGTTGCATAGCATGGTTGAGCACCAGAGTAATCAATACATGACTTTGCATTGCAATAGCTGCAGCCTAGTAATTCAGATTTTCACCACTTGGGGACACTGCAGTGGGTATTGTTCACAGTGACTGTTATTCTCTGTCAAATAAAAAGCAGTGTGGTACTGCCTTTGGGGAAAAGAGCCTGCAGAGTTCAAAACAATAACACAAGACCCAGATACTACTGTACAGAGAAGAACTGTGGGAATTTGGCAAAATGCAATATTTTCCACTGGACATGACGTTGCCTTGATATTTTATAATCATTAAGATAAACTTTGATGTTTGTCCAAGACAAGAAAGACAAAATTTGTTCAACAAAGCAATGTGATGGATATGGAATATGTTTAGATTTTTTTTTTTTACATAGTATTACTTGAATATATAGTTCTACCTTTAATTAAATTGTGGCTACAAAAGTGCAGAAAACTGTGATTTAGACAATGTAATAAAACCTAATTATAATTTAAGAAATTGGTATAAAGACATGTCATTTTACCTAAAATGTTATTATCAAACCAGTTCTTACCTCAACATCACGTTTTAGCTTGTCCAAAAATAACTTCTTATTTTCATCTCCTATTTGCAGCTTATGGCCTTCATTCAGGAAGTCGTTGTCTTTGAAGGTGGGGAGTTCTTTAGCCTAAGCAGACAGAGATTTTATGGTTATACGTGAGCAATAGGAAGTGAAACCTATGCATTTACGACTTTGGTGAATCAACATAACCATTTACCTATAAGTATTGTTTGACTACAGTTTACATAACGTCCTTATCATCAGTTGGTCTCTGTTATCTTATCACTATCCAACTACTAAGAGCGTTTTCACTGTGAGGGCCTTAAGCACACAAGATAATCACATGACACAGAGGCAGAGGACATGAAAGCATTGCTCTCAAACTTTTCATACCTCAGAAAACATGTGTTGCTGCAAGTACCATCTTTAATGGGCTAAAATGAGCCTAAATAAGGACTAAACCAGGACTAAGCTTGGATTTAACAAGGACTAAATCTGGACTAAACCGACACTAAACCAGGACTAAACCAAGTCTGAGCCTGAAATTAACCAGCACATAACCAAGATTAATTTATAACTATAGCAGGTCTAAATAAGGACTAAACCAGGACTAAACCAGCACATAACCCAGACTAATCTATGACTAAACCAGCTCTCAGCCAGGACTAAACTAGGACTAAACCAGCATATAACTAGGAATAAACCTAATCTGGAACTAAAGCAGGTCAAAGTCAGAAAAAAACAAAAAACATTACCAGGACTAAACTAATACTAATGTAGGACTTAACCAGATCTAATCTAGGACTAAATCAGCACATAACCAGAACTAATCTAGGACTAAACCAGGTCTAAGCCACGACTAAACCAGCATATAACCAGGACTAGTCACGGTCTAAATTAGTAGTAAACCAGCACATGACTAGGACTAACCCAATACTAATCTAGTACTATGTATACCGGCTCTATGCTAAGACTAAACCTGGTCTATGCCAAGACTAAACCTGGTCTATGCCAAGACTAAACCTGGTCTATGCCAAGACTAAACCAGGTCTATGCCAAGACTAAACCAGGTCTATGCCAAGACTAAACCAGGTCTATGCCAAGACTAAATCAGCACATAGGCAGGACTAATTTAGTACTAAACCAGGTCTAAACCAGGACTAAGCAGTGGTCTATACTATGATCAGTAAATAAATTCAATCCCCAAACAGAACACAACAGGGATAAAACTGGCTCTAAATTAGCCTAAATCTGAATTGACTCCTGCATACCACCAGTGGTACTTGCACCACAGCTTGAGAACCACTGCTCTAATAAAATACATCTGCAGACTTAATTTAGATGTCATTTCACAGCAAGTTTGTTTCTGGGTGAGCTAAGGGCATTTATTTTTGTCACCCCATGCCACCAGCTGTCAACACACCAAAATGAAACGCACCTTCTCCTTGTCGCTGGCTTCCCTTGAGACCGTGGATCCCTTAAAATGAGCATAAAAGAGACAAAAATAGCAATAAATGAAAGATGCCTAAAATACAACAGCGGAAATGTTCGCTTATTAGACGCTTTTCCCCTGACAGTGTCTTGCAAAGATGTTGGATGTTTTGTGTTTATACTTGGCAGAGCATGAAGCGTTTAGTGAGGGCTGGGAGAAGAAAAATCTGTTTTGAAGTAGAGAGCAGTTTTACACTTTGCTCCCGTTATGTGTGAAAGAGACATTTGTTTGTCATATTCGGGGGACTGAGCTTTTAGAGGATACAACAATGGCTCGAACACAAGGGACCGCAATAAACGGATCCACTGTGCGACAGCTGCATCTGTTCAGTCATTTGGAGCAGAACAGTTTTGAACATTTCAGGCTGCGTGCTGTCTGGGCCCCTGTTAGCAGTGAACCTGAAGCCAAATAATATTTACCTCTTCAACATATATCTCTTTTTATATCAGGTTGTGTGGGTGCAGTTTTAAATGGCATAATCTTGACCATCTTGAAGATATCAAGTGTTAATTTTTGTGTAGAGCATTGTTGGGAAACATAGGGTTAGATACTTACAGGAGAATAATATTATGTTATTATTAATATTTCTTACATAAAATACATTAAATCAGTGGTTCTCGATTGGTTGTGAAGTAATTTTTTTCTCTGATCATTTTATTGCGACCCACTTTTTAAAGATGTTAATTCATTCTGGCGTAGCTGGAGCCTATCCCAGCAACTACTATGGGCCTTAGGCAGGATACGCCCTGGACAATGGGTCCCTATGCAGAACCAATGTTATTTTTCGAAATTATTTAACTATGTTTTTCAGTATATTCATTCATTTTCTTCCGCTTATTTCCATTAGGGTTTGCTGGGAGCCTAGCCCAGGAACTATGGGTTTTTGGCAGGGTACACCCTGGACAGAGACAAACATAAACAACCATTCACTTTCACATTCATTCACTAGGGGCAATTTAGAGTCATCAAAAATCTGTTTCAACATTTCATCTACTAAACAATTTTTAGCTTTAGTAAAGATAGTATATTTAACCTCCCGGCAACCCACTTTTGCGAACAGATCCACCAGCCTCTGCTGTACTTCACCACATAATACACTTTCTACAATCTTTTTCTTTCCTTGCAGGTTATCCCATATTGATTTGGCAGTTTACACCGGATGCTCCTCTCAATTTATTCGGGCTTGGGATTGGCTCAAGGACTACACTGGCTTGTCATCCCCTGTGGCTTGATTAATATACATACAAACTACAGTTACTTGCCCTTTTATCCAATTAGAAGCAAGAAAGTCACAGTTGTTTAAATTTACTCAACAATAGTCACATAGATGTTTGTTAGCTCAGTAGGTTAACTATGTGTTTTATTTTAATTTGCATCTGTGCCAAAATAGCTGTATTAAATGTTCCAACTATCTAGTAAAATATGATGTTGTCTAGACTCGGCTCTACCTTCAGGTCATATTTGCGGTGCACGGTGAGGCGATGGCTGAATACATTCCTGGTGACCACCATATAAGTCTCCACGCCGTCCACTGTTAGCCTGTACATGCCCAGGAACTGAGGGAGCAGCGTGTTGCCATGACACTCCACAATAAACTGGACACAAAGAGAAGAGGGAGGACCGGGAAAGAGTGGGAGTGAGGAATCAAATATACAGCACGAAAACTGATTAGAAAAAGACAAAACAGTCATATCAACTGCAGTGATCCACCAGTTTGCATATGCATAATGTAAGACTGGATTAGATAACAAGACAACATACACAATATTTAGAGTGAGGATTATCTACAAAGCCAGATCTGATGTAAAAGTGTCTGTATTTCAACCCAAAACATTTAAATTTTTCTCATCACTTCATGTAAAAATATTGTTAAGTGTATCCAACATAAACAAAACTGCCAGGTTCCTAGTTTGCGGTCATATAAAGGGTACTTCTGCTTTTACTTTTGGCTTTTCCATTTCAGGGGTTGCCACAGCAAATCAACTACAAACACTACCATCTGCATCATTTTCTCTCACACCAACTAACTTCATGTCCTCTTTCACTGCATCCATAAATCTCCTCTTTGGTCCTCCTTTAAGCCTCTTGTCTGGTAGCTCTAGCCTACTGCAGTCAAATAAATGGGTACAAAATCCTGATATTTTTACATACTATATACCTTTTATGCTAGCAATATACCTGGTGGTATTTCTTTAGGATGCTGTGCATCTCTGCGATGTCCTCACTGGACACAGTTTTGATTACAAAGCGATGGTCGTAGCTGGAGAGGAAGCGGTTGCCAAAGCGCCCCTGAGAGTCGCTGTTCAGTGGGGCACTCCTCGTTAGTGAGTTCTGCCAAAAACAAAACCAGGCCAATAAGTGATTTAAGTGATTTTTTTTCTCCAAATATGTTTCCCCCTCAGTACTGACCTGGTAGTCCTGGTCGTCGATGCCAAACCTCTCCCTCAGGTTTCTGAACACCATGGGACAGTACTCTTTGAACTTAAAGCGACTAGGCAGATTTTCTCTGGAGCGGTGACAAACACAGGAGAAAGGCTTTAGTAATGCTCAATGATGCATACTAATCAGCAAAAACAATTGATTCGCTCTCCTTTTCTGTTTTCACGACTTGAAGTCAATTGAAACTGAGCAAGACTATGATTATTATTATTTACTTTTAGAATAAAAACATTATCAAAATGTTTAGGTTATGAATATGTTAAAGTAGAGTACAAAATGCAAAGCTTTCCTATAAACAGACAAAGAAATAAACAATATGTATTGTTTGTAACAGTATGCCTTCTCATGATAAAATAAAATAAATAATAAAATATAAAAAAAGGACACAAAACTGTTCCTCTAATTATAGTCGGATCAACTTGCCCATCACAAATCTACCTCCAGCGGCTTTGAACACTGTTTATCACTGATGACTAAGAGCTGAGACTTTAAAATGCAAAAGCAGTGTCATTTGCATCTGATGCCCACAGCTTCACAGTGTTCAAACTGATTGTGTGTTTTTTGGATGCAGATCACTTTGTAGCCTTGTGTCTTTTTGAAGGATAATTATTTGCAGTGGCTCTATGTGGTCTGCTGTTACTCCCTATTACAGTTATACAGAGTGAAGACAACTAATGGGCCCTTAGTAATTATTAATGATACACAGATGCAAAGCAAAACCTAATAAAGCACAAGCTACACAATAATAATAAATATATTACATTGACTTTAGAGCTGTCCAATGTTTAAAATAGGAGGTGTACATATTTTGTTTTATGAGAGTCAAACAGTCCCTAATGCTATTCTGCCACGAGCAACATTTGAATTGCAAAGACGCTCAGTTAAGTGCAAGTTATGCTTTGACAAAGTGTGTCAGTGTGAAGGCAACTTGACCTCAGAAGCATTATTTCACTTCCTGCATGGTCACATTCAGTCAGAGGACAGCCAGGGGAGTAAATGTCACTGTACAGGACTGTGCAAACGTTCACCAGATCACTCTTTAGATCCAGGTTTTAAGGGATTCTGTATGGGGCTGCACAATATGGGAAAAACATGCACTATTCAATAACTACATTGAATATTGCGATAAGGATATTTTAAAAATGGGCCTACTATGCTGACATAGTAAGTTAAATTCACTTAAAGCAAAAATGTATATCCCCTGTATTCACAAAGTCAAAATCAAAATCAAAACTTAACCCAGACTAACCCAGCAATAAAACTTAACACAGACTAACCCAGGAATAAAACAAGGCTAAATTGCGACTAAATTAGGGAAATTACTGCTAAAACTGGACTTTTTAAACTTTTTTTTATTTAGTCACATATTTTCATTTAAGGCTCAGGTAGGAAAATAACTCTGACGGTGTAAATCTCTGTCAGGTGGAAGCGTTATTGTGATATATTTATATTTTTGCAATACACATATTGCGATATATTGTACAGCCCTAATTCTGAATCATTTTGAGATATGGACCAAAGATACTGACCTTACTCACCAGAAGAATGATTAGTCTTACTAGATTATTTACCATTGTGAGATATAAGGGTTTTGTGACTTAATGTAAACAGCATTTATCCCTGAACTAGACTATCTTTGAGTTTGAGTCCAGGTCTGGGCACTATATCTTTACCACTGCAAGATATGATCACTACCTTGTCAGAGGTCTATGCTCTCCAGGAACCTCTAGTTTTGGTGTTTATTTTGTATACAATGTCTCTGTTGATAGTCTTTCTTAAAAACCAAGCCTTTTATACTGTTTTGTATGTATCTGTTAACACTGATTAAATTCAACTAAAAGTCTGCGTTGAACTAAGGACTTCAGAGTGACAGTGACTTCTTCCAACTCTGCAGGGCTGACCTTTTCGTTTTAAGCTTGGATTAAGGTTAGTGTTGTTGACAGGCTGAGATAACAGTGCACCTACTTGTTAAATAGGTGGTTGTCCACTTTGATCTTACTGTAGGCTTTAAAGTCGTCTGGCATCAACATTACTGGTACAGGCACATTACTTAACTCATTGATCTGTAAAAGAAAAACATACACAAAATAGAATTATTTAGAGGGTGTTATATGACATTGACAAATAAGCTCCTGTGACATTCAACAAGCCCAAGGCGTGCACTGAAAACAAAAGCTTATTAAAACACTTTGTACAAATGAGCCTTATTAAAAAAAGGGGTTATTTACTAAAATGATACTGAATTTCAGGGACTTCAGCTTCTCCACACTAAGCAATCACTGCTGCTGTTTACCAGCAACAATCATTAACTTTCTACCTCTAACAGCCCCCCAAAAATAAGAGCAGGGGGCAGCAAACATGGTCAGCGTGAAAAACATAACGCAGTCTTCAGTCAATTTGTCAGACAAGGTTGAATGATTGTAGAAATTTTTTTTAGGTGAGCCTGTGGAATCCTTTTAAACACTTTTTTAAACAACTACTACTACTACCCCTTCTACTACTACTTACTTAGTCTTAGTTGACTTTTATTGCTTTTTCTAAAACACTGATATGAGAGAGCAGAAACAGCATTTCTATTCTTCTGTGTCCTGTATATGCCTACAATGATCTTTGAATCTTTGAATCTGAAATAAAAATATTGTTCATTATAATATGGCATATGCTGTCCAGAAAAACAAAAATACTAATTCTATTTTTAACACATTGCAGAAATAATGACCTTTGATATGCTACTACGTGTATGTAAATTAGGGCTGCAACAACAAATTAATTAATTATAATCGATTATTAAAATAATCACCAGCTAATTTGGAGTGTACATAGACTCTGAAACATCCCGTGTGCAAGAGAGAGGAGGTTTTATTACCAAGACAGGACAGTAAAGCCACAGAAACAGTCATGAGAATGCTAATTGTGTCTGTTTGACTAAAAAAGGTCTTTGTGTGTAAACATGCTTTATCCAAATGTCCTCAAGTGCCATACTTGTTTTCTGTAGTATTTTCAAAAATGTTGACCTAAAACTATAAGAAATCTCATGTTTTTAACTAGTTCCCCTTGTTTAGAACTCCAGGTCCTTACACATTTACTTGCACTTCACTTTCCAATTGTTAATGGTTCCCTTTTGTAAATGAAGAACAAAATAGTTTTAGTTCAATAAACATATCAACAAACTAACATGAATACTGTGAAATATTCAAATGTAGCCTTTACAAAATATAGGAATATAAAATGTTCAACAAATGGTCTCCCTAACTGGTAGCATTAAAATATTGTTAATGTTAAAAAGGGTATATAGAGCATGTGTACTGTATTGTGTGGGGAGCTGATAAATGTGAGATCTTGCACAGCTTGTTATTTGATGTTTATTGGTGTAATTATTTGTCTTTAATGTCAAAATAAGATATGATTCTAAAACATCGGCATAAAGTGCTATTTGCTAGGATTACTTAAGTACTATTGTTCATGGTGAACATGGTGCACTGTAAAGAGCAATTAAGAGATGCAACAATTTCATGGCAGTAACTTGTTCCCTATATACCAGCATGTACATTTGCACTTTAAGCAAGAAGCATACAAAGCAAACAAGAGTGGTATTTTTCTGTTGTTGTACTAGAGTGGACTATACAAGCAGTACTTTAAACATATGGCAATGACCATAGAATGCAATAGGACATGTATGGAAGAAAATGTACTTTCTGAGTGCATTTTCTAAAATACTTTGGCTTGAGTATTTTGGAGGAAATTGCAAAGTGGGAAGTAATAGCAGTATTACTCATAATCAGTAGCAGCAGTGGTAGCAGTGTAGTAATAGCAGTTGCAGTCGTCATAACAGTAATAGTTGCAGTACTCCTACTAAGTACTTTCAACTAAATATTTTTATGTGATAAAAATTACCCATGTTGGCCAAGTTGTTTGTGTTTACCTTTTTGTTTTGGTTCTAAAACTGCATTGCAGATCGTCCAATCAGAAAAGCGGAAAGACCGGCAACCCACAGACCGTTGTTTTGATCTAGATGGTATCGTTTTAAAACCAGTACGAGCACATGCTGCTTACAGTACCTTTAAATAAACTTTACAGTCAGTACTTTTTAAAACTTGTATAGTCATTATGTTGAGTACTTTTACTTTTAATTGGGTAATATTATTTAGAAGTAACACTACTTTCACTCGAGTACTTCTTCCACCTCTGAAATGTTTATAATATTTTTCTATCTGTGACAGGGCCTGTGTTTCTAGGAGGATTACCAACATCAAACAAGTGGTGTAGAACATGAGCTAAACGCCCAGTGACACTGTGTGGAAGTGAAGTCCGCTGGCGTCGCAGCTGAGGCACTATTAAATATGCATTCAACTTGTGAGTTTGAGAAAAGTGCTTTGATGAAAAGTCTGTTTGATGTCTTGGATCGACTTCCCGCCCACACCTCAAATCACCAGGCCTGCATGCAGCATCCCACACACCCACCGCCCAAGTTAGAGCACACTGGAGCTGCTGCAGTGGTAGTCATATCATTAACACAATACTTACTTTGCGCATTTTAACACACAGTGAAAAAGCTGCGGGTATTTTATGGCTTGGATGGAGTAAAAGAAAAGTGCCACAACATACTAGGCTAGCATTGACTGGGAATATTTGGATACTGTTAACAACGGGAGGCCTTTTTAACCATTGCCAGTAATACAAGTCTCTACTAAATCAAAAGCTTGTGGCAAAGTGGTTAGTGTTTTTGCCTCACAGCAAGAAGGAGGTCCCCGGTTCGATTCACGGAGCATTTGGGGCCTTTCTGTGTGGAGTCTCCATGTTTGTCTCATGTCTGCTGGGGTTTTCTCCAGATTTGCTCCAGTTTCACTCATCAACTTAAAACATGCACAATAGGCTATTCCTCCAGCGAAGAACTCCTGACTAAGATCCTGGCTCAGATCTGGGGAAGGGTCCCTGGGCGCTGCACAGGTTGCCCCAGCCCAGTGGCATTAAAGAATGGGTGAAAACAATGTAGAGAACAAATTTCCCTATGGGCACAACAAAATCTTCTTTAACCTTACTACTAAACTAAATTATTTAATGATGTTTTTTTTAGTAATAAAAAAATGTTTAAGGCTCTTTTTGACAAATGGAAAAATAAAACATTGCAATCCAGACATTGCCGATATTGTGATACTGCAGCTCTACAACATACTATATACTTCACTAATTAATTAATATATGGGATTTAGATAGAACATTAATATTTCATTGCTGCTGATAGGACCACAAACAAGTTCACTAAAATTATTTTAGTGAACTTTGCTGTGATATTAAATAAACCTGTGTCCTGTCTGGATTGTAACAAACTCGACAACATGATAATAAAACCAGATTTAAAAGGAACAAACAACAATGCAGCACTATAAAGGAAGCTATCACTTGTTAAGTGATTAATATGGGTCACGAAAGGCTGGAGCCTGTCCTAGCAACTATGGGCCTGAGACACAGTACACCCTGGACAGTTACAGGGTTTACAGAGACATATGCAGAAAAAAACAACAAATCAATCTCACCTTTATTCACTGGGGGAATGTTCTAATTAACCTACACATGCATGTCTATGGAGAACAATTGGGAGAACCCATAAAAACATGGGCAGGACATGTGCACTGCACACAGAGAGATTGTGGCTGGCCCGGGGTTCGGACCGGCCACTCTTCTTTTATTGTGGGTTTACTCCAGCAGCTTGCACAACATCACTTCAGTCAGTGATGTAAGTATGTAATTAGATAAGCACATGAGACATTACTACTGAATAAAGCTGGTTAAAACATTTTGACCTAGATATGAGCTCTATTAACTAGTGTATCTTTTCATGCTCTCCTCTCATCTTGGTTAGATACAACTGGCCTGGTGGTCATTAGTGAAGCCACAGTGCATGGCTGGGCGCCTTTCTCTTCAAAGTTGTCTCAGAGGAGGCATCACAGTGCGTAGGTATTTATGGACAAGCCAGTGCTAAAGTGTATTGCACAGTGGGCAAGAACACAAAACTGCTGCTGGTGCAAAACCCCTCCATCCATCAACACAGAGCAATCTGCCCTTCAATGTGCTTTTCATAGCCAAAGGGTGCCAAAGCCAGAAGGCAATGCGATATATGTCCCTCTGTCTATTTATAGACAAATGGTGTGATGGGGTAGACTGAAGCAAAGACGCGTATCACTAAATGAGACAGCAAATAAAAGCCGTGTGTAGGTTTGATCGCTGTAATAACAAGGGGCTGCTGTTGTCTGTCTGGGCCGTGTGCGTGTGTAAATCGTGGCGTGCGCCGCTGCTAGCTGCGGTCACACCCCTCCCACTGCCCCATGCCTGCGCTACAGCCGCCGCAGCTCACGACCTGGCTCCCAAACCACTACATACATGATTTATGATGGCAGAATGTTACCACCACGCTTTGAAACAGCCCAGTCTGCAACAGACACGCAAATCTGACAGTCACTCCTGCAGCTGCATTTTTCCAATTGGCATTAAAATCTCTGCAATTACACAAGCGTGCAGCAGCAGCAGCATAAAACAACAAACTGCACAAACGACGTGGCTAACTTCCAGGCAGGGCATTAACTGCATGCACACTTACCGCATTAGTAATGCATGCAGAAATGACTAATTACGTGGCGGTCCCAGATATCTGTGCACTTATAATGGCAGCTGGCTAACAAGCTAGCAAAATCAAAACAGCAGTACAAACAAAGCCAAAACAATGCATTCAAAATGTATTTACCGTGTGGTTGACACCCCACATTAAAACGCTGAGAATAGGCTCGCTTGCACGGAATAATTTCACTTTCTGTCCTATAAAATGCTTCTTTTTCGTCTTGGTTTTGCTGGCGCTGACGGGCGCAGCGCTGGTGCAGTTAGATGACATGTCTCCGGCTGAATTCAGCTCCGCGCGGCTATAGCTGTCGTTCAAAGCCTTTACACAAGAAAAATCGTGAAGTTAAGAGCCTTTAAAAGTCTATAAGTGCATCGTGCTCGTTGTCCAGCCCGCTGCGAGTCTGTGGATAAGGATAAACAGTGTTGTCGGGGGTCAGCGGTGGAGCATTTTGCGCCGTCACCACCCTTCCTCCTCCAGAGCAGTGCAGGCCGCGGGGCGACAGAGCCTTCAGCCAGCCATCAGGCTCCAGGCAGCGGCTTGGGAATAACCAGCCCCGGCCTCGGACGCTCAGAAAACACCGCCTCTGGTTCTATTTCGTCTGCAGCCCTCAAAGTGACGTGATGTTGTTTTAGTTAGACATAGGTAACCCCATAATGATGCGCTCCAGTTGTTGTCAGTCACAGGGGTCTCCTCAAGATGGCGTCTGTGCTGCACTTCACAGTAAACAGCGCCTCCCGCAGGCCGACACGTGGGAGCACAAGCAGGGTTTGTAAATGTTGGTGGTGAAGAGCAAGAAGAAAAGATTGGAAATCGTGAAAATGAAAAATATTGCAAAAGTGTTGAAAACCTTATTTTTTTAGCTTCTACAACAAACCTCTTCGGTTTTCATGGGATGGTAGCCCTAAAATTCACATTTACATTGAGCTGATCTGTCAACCCAGACTCATTTTTTCTTTCAAAGAGGGTTTAGTATGCCCCGACTATGTAAAGAAACGATCAAAGATGACTTAATGCCTTCATCATTGGCAGGGATCACATGTTGGGATACAAAGTTACATGCTGTTCATTTAAATGCTGAGATCAGCCTGGGCTTATACATTTATTCCCACAGACCAGACAAGTCAGGCATCAGTAGCAACTGGGACAGCTGGGGAAAAATCACTGCTGCAAAAACACATTGCAGCAATAACTCCCAAAGTCAAACAGTTTGAAGAATAAAAACAAAATTAAAAGTTTTACATAGTGTTTTGTCAAATAGGCAGATCTCTTATTATTAATATTACTTTCATGCAGAAAAGCATGCACAGATACAAGGCTAACCCTTGGTAACCTTAATAAACATATAAAAATCAAATTATAACATTTAGCTTAACGTGTGGGCCAATAACACGCGCTTACCCAAAATTTATGATTTTTTATTAAAATGTGTGTAAATACTATTTTTCTGTAGTATTTGAAGTATTTGTCAATTATCAAATAGTTTCGTTCTTGTAAGACCATTCAGGAGCTATTTTCGCCCTGAGCCCAGTGCGGTGCTCACTGTGCAGCCTTCACAGCTGTGGCGGTGGTCTGTGGCCCACAGCCGGGCCCTGGGCCATGAGGCCTGCAGGCCTCGCTGCTGCTCAGCGCTAAATCAATTACACTGAGACTGAGAGCAGCGGGGGGCGGGGCCAGAGAAAGACCCCCTCGATTTAACTCAAAAAATAAAGCAAACAGAGCCAGTCTGAACGTGAATGTGTGCTGAGAGAGAAGAGAAAGAGTAAAGAATAAAAAGTGCAGGGCCTGCAAAGCCTCTATGTCCCTGAGCCCGAGACCGAGGCGACAAAATAATGTCACGTGACACAAAATGGGCAGTCCTCTGACGGTGCTGAAAAAAAGCCATTTTCTGGCGCTGCTGCAAAATCTAGCGAAGTCCAAATAATTCACCTGGATCCTGAGTGGGAGCAGAGGCGGACTTTGATGTGTAATCAGGTAGGAACAACCCGTCTAACCTCGCTCTTTGTGCGGCGATGCGGCGCTGTTTGCGGAGGCGCTCACAAAGTGCACGGTGTCACATTTTGAGTGTCTCTTGTTCGCCTCCTCATACAGCCCTGTCAGTGAATGTAAGATGGCTGCTTTGTGTAGCAGTGTGCTTTCTGTGCGAGCGGCTGTTTGCTCTGGATGTGTCCGGGCTCTGGTGGCCGCTGGGACGCGGAGCTCCGCCGAAGGGAAGGCTCTTTGTTGGTCTGCCGCCGAGGCAGAGCTGATGCACGGATGAGGCCACACAGGGGCCATTCAGCAGCCGCTCCACTGGCTGCGCTCTGTGTATCAGCACATAGACCATGTCCTCTGCTCTGCCTCGTTCATAACATATATTTACCACCAGGCTGGCCCACATCATGCCTCTGCTGCGGGGTTTGTCGACCAGTAGCTCTCTTTGTCGTGGTTCACAAGCCGCTGTCCCAAGGACGAGCTGGAGACATTGTCTGAGAGCGCTGAGTGCAGCCGCTCATTGACCATATGGGAGATAGTCCCGAGCCCATTTCTACCCCTTAGCTGTGTCCAGTGCCCTGTGTAACAAGACCCTCTGGGTTATTTGCTTTCTCCACAGATCAGTCCAGATGGATAAAATGCAGCCCAGCCGGATTAAAATCACAGAGCTGAACCCACACCTCACATGTCCACTGTGCGCTGGGTACTTAGTTGATGCCACCACCATTGTAGAGTGCCTGCACTCCTGTAAGTTTCTTAGTCAGGCATTGGCCTACATTTATGTCTTTATTTACCCCCAGCTGAAATTAGATTAGACCTTACAGTTATAGGCATGTCCTCATATAGGCAGTGTAATAGATTTTCAAATGGGTGTAGAGAACACACCCGAATGTATCCTCATCTACCCTGACTATCTGACTACCTGATGCTTTTTCCCTTTTTTAGTTTGTAAAACATGTATTGTTGCCTTTCTGGAGACAAATAAGTTCTGTCCACGATGTGACGTCCAGGTTCACAAGACGTGTCCACAGCTCAGTATCAGGTTAGCATTTTCTTTGTTTTGATACTGCTGCTGTTATTATACCATTATATGATACTCAAAACACTGATAATCTATGACAGTGTGTTCACGTAATCAAAAACATAAAGGCCTATATCTGTATTTGGAGGGTTTGTCTAATTTTATGGACCTGTTTTCTGTTTCTTGAAGAGCTGACAAAACACTACAAGATATTGTTTATAAGCTTGTCCCCGGGTTGTTCAAAGGTAAGATTTTGCCTCCTAAGTTCAAATTTCCAGAAAAACTAATAGTGAAAGTGAATGCTTATTTTTTTGCTGTCAGATGAGATGAAAAGGCGGCGGGACTTTTATGCAGAAAACCGTGAGTTGGAGCCAGGGGAAGTAGTGGAGACATTTAACATAGCGGAGGATGAAATCATCAGCCTGTCTATACAGTTCTATGAGAGGAACAAGTGAGTCACCTGACAACTGACAAGCATTTATTTTGTTCATGTGGAAACCTACAATATAAACAAATGCATTTTAGTAGTAATGGATTTTACAACTGAGCTTCATGTTCATATCTTGACATTTTCTGCAGAAACAAGGACAAGCAGCAATCAGAGGTGGACAATGACAAGGTACATTTAACACACTACTAGACGCTCTTGGTTTTTGGTTGTACTTTTCTTAGCTCAACTAATTGTGCACCATCTCTTTCCTTGTGCTAGTCCAACGGTAAACGCTTCCTGCAGTGCCCCGCAGCCATGTCCGTCATGCACTTATCAAAGTTCCTCAGAAGCAAGATGGACATACCCAACAACTATCGGGTAATTAGACAATGTTCAGCTGCTGCTGCGCGCAATAACTCATAAAATAAAGTAGATTAAGCTTTTCTATGAACTTCACCTACAAAATGAATGATCGACATTCCTACACAGGTGTGTCATCTTCCATTATCAGTTGATATTATCTCTACAGCTACCGCATTAAAAAATCAAAATTCAAAAGAATGCTGAGTATACTTTACAATATTTTATTTGTTTGGACCTTTTGTGGTGCAAGCCAGGCACTATGCAGGTGCAACTTTATATGTCTGTAAACACACTAGTAAACCCTATTACACAGCTACTGCGCAAGCCTACCATCAATGCACATCATAAACCAAAGCCACAAAAATATTATTGTGGTCACTGTTGTTTGAGCTGATAATGAGTGGGCCAAAATAAAAAATTGCAGCATATTGTAAGCCTCTTGGTATCTTTTTCAGGTGGAGGTGTTGTATGGAGATGAACCATTGAAGGACTACTACACACTAATGGATATCGCCTACTTTTATGAGTGGAGAAGAGTGAGTACATGTTTTGAATGAGTTAAAATAAATGCTGTGGTGTTTGCAAAACAAATGTAGGCCTGAATTCATTTTAAAGTAGTTCCTGGCATTATCTCACATGCTCTGTTAAGATCAGTAATGAAAGAGCAGCACGTTATGATTCAGTAAATTGTTGAGAAACTATGACTATGAATCTCTAATGACAGTAATCAGTATTATGTCATATCATTGCATCACTAAAAAGCATCTGGAAATAGTTTTTAAATATGTTTTCCTTTCAACTTAAACTTTCCAGATGTCTAAGATGTCTACCTCTGCACTACTTTGGTAAAAGATAATGTTGGTGCCTCACTAGTTTTTGAGTTAATTTAGACCTGTGGTCCTCATGTGGTCTGATTGTGTGAAAATTATTTTAAGCGTTAAAGGCAGAGGTATTTTAACTTCTGTTTCACCATTTCATGCAATGGAAACAACATTTATGGTTGAAATAAAATTAATATTAAATCTACATTCTTTCAACTTCCCCCATTTGCATCTCCCTGGATCCCTCAAGTTAAGAATCATTCCTGGGTTTGCTGGCTACAACGCTTAAAACATAATTGGTTAAATCTCTTTCCAGACTGGACCCATCCCGTTGCAGTATTTGGTCAAACCTAACAGAAAGCGCAGAAGGCCGTCCCAGTCCGCTGCCCAGGGTCACTCCGACGGGGTCAACACCAGCCCCACGTCCGAAAGCGACTCTCACAGCGACAAGGTCCACAGTCCTACTGCGGCCCCACCGGCCCGGGGCAGCTCACAGTCCAGCTCTGCGTCCCATAACCAGCCCCCCTCGACCCAAAGCTCCAACTGCACCTCTGTGCCCAACTCTCAGCGACACTCCCAGACCTCCAAACAGGGCGGCAGCAGTGCACGAAAGGTGACTGTTAACGGCACAAGCAGTGGAGGCAGCAAAGAGGACGGCAGGGGCGCTGAAAAGAGTGGATCTACGACTTAACGAGTTTACAAACTCAGTGGGAGGACAATGTTTGGATTGCTCCCCTTTTTTCTCCAGAGCAAACTATCCAGCCTTTGAAGGACACATGGCAGGCAGAATGGAGTTTCTTTCTGCAGAAAATAACTGGTTCAGCCAAATAGACACTTGCGTATGTGTGTGTTTCTGTGTGTTAGACTAGACCTGTGCACACATACAAACTGTATAGTATGTATCAAATGTGAGCATGTGTGCATACATATGTATAAACTTATCTTTTATACAAGATATTGTAATTGTTTTGTATTGTATATGCGGTGTGTCTGTCCCAATTCCATAAGTTTCATCGACATTAATTTGGCTTTGATAAAACTTGAGACAAAATGCTGTAAGGCATTGTAGTGGCTATCACTGCGCAAGTTGGATGTACATGAAAAGAGCTAATATTTGCCTTTAAACTGCCATGTTTATAACTGCTGTATAAGTGTTCTGGTATAATCTCCATTCATCCTACACTATCAATGCACTTTCGTATGGTCTTATTGCTCACACAAAGCTGTTTTCAAGCAAGAGAAAGCATTTATCTTTGCATATTTTCAAGCACTACCACCATTGTCTGATGTCCATTAGCAGATCATGAATCGTGTCTTATGGCAATTCACAAACTCAAAAGGGATATGAATTTTGGCCATGTGCGTACGCTGTAGTCCTCACATTTCAACATTCCATGCATTTTCTTTACAGCATACATGGAGACTTTTTAATTGGCCATACATGCATGTTTTAGGTCAATAAAATGTTTACTTACTAGGTTTTCTGACCTAGGTGTCCTGCTTGACTCACCAGTAAATCATGTGTTATGTGTATTTAAACTAATGCCCAACAATTAAATTTAACTTACTTTTTTCTGTACAGTAGTAGAGTATCACACTGTCATTGTCTGGCTTTTATGAACACATTTATTGTACATTTTGTTGCATTTTGGTACATTTATTCAGGAGACTAATCAGCTATGCAAGTAGTGTTTATTTTTGTTATGACTTTGTACATTCATCGTTTACTGCAAACAGTAAGGAAACTAAAACTTTTAGCATTGAAACAAAATACTATTCTATGAAAAATTGCCCAGAAAACTGTACCCCAATGAAAACCAGAGCTAAAAAGTAGTTCAGTAGTTACTATAATATGTAAATAAATATTGAAGTAGTAGAGACAAATTATGATAAATATAATAAGGTAAACACTGATATTCTTGTATGTTAATCTATAAATCTTGCTCTGGACAAAGTTTAACCTAACCAACATAAGATATATAAAGACTTATGGGTAGTTGTTTTACACCTACTGTAAGGTGACTTTCTTTAAATTGGTCAATGTACCAGTACATCATCTGTATGAAGACTGAATCAATGTGAACAGTCTTTGACTCTTAAATACATACTTTGTTTAAAAGACAACCGTATGAAAGCTATGGCAAAAATATATAAATCAGTCTCTCCCAAAACATCACTTACAAGAAATACTGTACTCAGGAGTGGCACATATTTTCCTCACACTTTGAAATCTTGACAATGTTATTTAGTGCATTTGAAACAGGTTTAGCAGATGTTACAAGTCTTTTTCTTCATACAGAGGTACAGACACTATAAAGTCTTGCTTGTGCGTGCCGTCACAGTACGGTGGGTTGTTGGTGTACTTGCAACCACACAACCATACGGTCATGTCTTTTTCAGGAAAAAACCTTAATGGAGAGAAGCTTGGGGCTCTGATCTTGTGGGCTCCATCACAGAAGGGCTGAAAGCGAAAATGGGGGTTAGGACGAGAAGTAAAAAGGGCTTTCCTCAAGAGTGATATTAAGTTATATGTATTATTGGTTTACCTGTTTCTTGCTGTATCCACAAGTGCACCATGAATACCGCTTTCCGCCAACAAGATCCACTTTTAAAGGTTTCTTAGAGGCGATCACGGGCTCTGGTGGTGGAACAGTGCATAGCTGTGAAGAAAGGGACACGAAAAATTATTTATTACAAGGAGATGCAAACCGTTTCCACGTCCAGTAGAGGGCGCGCTGACTGAATCATTACCCAATCTGATCTGTTACTTCAATACTTCACTGACGAAATTTAGTCATTTTTATTGTTTTTTTTTTAGCACCATTTAATATGCAAGCTGCCTAATAAGTAAGGACAATTTTGACTGCCACGATAAGCCAAAACCTGGACCTATATATTCGAACAATAGTCAGAGGAGGATTTATTTGAATAATTGTATTGCTTTAGTTATTATGACCATAACTAAGGTCATGTGAAATAGCAGATACAATATTGCCGCGTTACGCATGAAAACAGCTAAATACCAAATCAGTGCCAGCATTGTTTACATCTTACTGCCATTGACTGTAAAATGTAGGCCAGTAAACCAGTGCAGATAAGAGAAACACAGGCTTTATTTACTTTGAAGGCCGTCGTTGTTCTGGTCCAAAGTTGATTCAAAGTGACACTTATCCAAATGTGATCTAATCTGGTCAATGTCTTCATGTTTAGAGGTGACAGCAGCTCACTTGAGACTGCTCGTGACAAAAACACTTCCTTAGTCACGTGACCGAATGTAACCAATCAAGATAGAGTAACTGTGCCCACAATTTCACTGAATCGTGAATCCCATAAATGATTGAGAGTTGTAAATAAAGTACAGCATTAAAAGCAAATAAACAGTGGAATTAGGAACATTTAAACCAGCTCAGTTAAGATGTTTATTTGGCATACAAAAATATTACACACGCAGGTCTTTCATTACATACACCTTGCAAAATTACATTCAGTTTTCCATTCATATTAATAGCTAGGATGCAACTATTTTCCTGAAAATGAAAAAAATACTGGTTAAATTAAATCTTCAAGATGTAATGTCAAGTCAGTCCTAACATTTATCAGTTTACACGAGGGTCCATAAATTGTCTTTAAAAATTTAAAAAATGTATTACAAAGGCATTTGAGAAGATATCTTAAATCAGGTTTGTTCTATTGTTCTATGTACTCGGTGGTTATCAACATTTTTAATCATGTCTGTACTGCGGCCAGACAGTTACAGCTACCACGTTCAACAGAGCACAAAGTCCTACACAAGAAGCTGCAACTGTTCGCTTATAAGTGCAACTCTTACAGGCACTCGAGGCAAATGATAAACCAAGATGCAAAAGAGTTTGCAGTTAACACTGGAACAAATTTCTGAGGTTGAAACGTTCCTCACCCGAGTTTGTGTTAGTGATGAGGCAACCTTTCATGTTTTAGAGAAACTGAACACCCATAATGTGAGGATCTGGGGATCAGAACAGCCCCATGTGACTCGGGAACTTCACCGATCCAAAGGTGAATGTGTGCTGAGGGATCACCATTAATGAGGCTCTGCTACAGTGAACATGACAAGAAATCGAGTACAGTCTTGATGTGCTTCTTGCAACTAATGGTGCCCATATAGAGGTTTATTAAATGAGGCAAAAAAACTTGAATATCTGCTCGTCATTTTGTAATATTTTCTGCATATTTGTCTGTTCATTTACTTTTGTAATAAATTTTTAAATTGTAAAGAGACTTTATGGATACCTTGTATAATAATACAACAGGATATGATATAGGTAGTCTCGAACACTGAAATAATTAGAAGTGCTGCAACTATACATGGCTATTACATAGCTTGTTTTGGTTCACACTGATTTCAATAGCGAATCTCTATTTTTTAAAGGCACCTTTTACAAAGTTTACTACATCTTTGAAAATGACCTTCAAGTGCGTGCCATCACAGTATGGCCTGTTTCTTGTTTGCTTACAAGCACAAAGTAAGACAGTCCGATCTTTGTCAGGCGTGAAGCGGAGCGGCTCGATGCTTGGTGCTTTTGTCCTGTGAGCTCCATCGCAGAAAGGCTGAAAAACAGAGAGGACAAAGATAATTTGTTGGCTTCAGGGATTAAGTTTTATGGCATTGAAAGGATCTCTTTACATACAGAGAAAGTGTAGTTAATATGGAAAAATGAACTCTGTATTTTGACACCTTTTCTATCAAACCAGCATAAACTTATTCAGCAATTTCAGTTACAGCTCTGCTGAATCGGACCAAACTGGACAGTCTTCGCTTCCCGTGTGTATCACCTGTACTGATCACTGCAGACCGGAGGCACTCTACAAGAGCTGCAGTGTTAGAAATGTTTTGACCCAGTCGTTTGGCCCTCAAAATTTGGCCCACTTTTTCAGCTTCTGACACATCAGCTTTGAGGACACAATGTTCACTCACTCACAGGTGCCATATAGAAGAGATATTATGATCTCTTCACCTGTCAGTGGTTATAATGTTATCAGATCAGATTATACTGCATTTAGGAGTTGTGTGAGCTGTTAAAAAACAGGCACACTGCGATTATGTTGGAGCGTCATCATTCTCATTGGTTCATGTAAAAAATCCAGTCTATTTTTTTTTATATCTTCAGTATCAAAAGTAGAAAGGTAGGAGAAGAAAGGGGGGATGCGGAGTTGCAAGAGTGTGCAACATAGTTCAAGAAAAGAATATTTTAAAGTGAAGGGTGCAACTGTGCATCAGGTAAAAACAAACTAATGTCTTATGTATTTACTTTAACCATAGTGATGTTATGTAGCAAAGTAGATCAGGTGTAATTAGTTTTTCACAAAATCTGATTAAAGGTAAATAGGCTACTACAATGCTTTTTAGTACTCTGATCTTTTTTTCAACTTGTTCAAGTTTTACAGTCAACAGGACACGGTATGTCTGCCAACAACCAGCCTCACAAAAGCCAAGTGTCAGGCCCTGAGGAATGTAAACATCAGTGAATGGACTCTAAATGACTTACATCCTGCATTTTTGCCCCTTTTAGGCCCCTGAAATCTGAACCCCGGTCCATTTGATTACAAACCTGTTTCTTGCTATGTCCACATGCACACCAGGCATAATGTTTCCCAGCTTTCAACTTCACTCTGTGGGGTATCCGAGCAGCAACAACAGCTTCTGTGGACTGTAGGCGGCACTGCACCTACAAAACAATATGGCACATGTAATAATACTTTTAATATTTTTCATATACGCTTCACTAAATGATACTAGGACTGGGCAAAATCAGCCAAAGATTAAGTCTGCTTAGTGCCAGACGCCAGTGTCTATAAAAGCAGTGGGCTAAGGTGGTCTTGTATGAATGAGTAGTAATGATCAACCAAAAATGACCAGCTTTTGAGTCATGTTTAGGTAGCATATTATTATATATGAGCATGTTGTCCCAGGATGGTGAGTCCTACTGATTTGTCAAGGTAAAACTAAATTGGACAAAGTTTTAAAGCTTGGTGTAGTGTTTTTGGCAACATCTAGTGGTGAAAGTGCAGATTGCAATTCCACACCTCAATTTTATTTTATTTCACAATTGCCTAACTCTTATAATTCAAGATAGTAAGCAAAAAAGAACAATGGAGTGTGGTTCTTCTCTGGCAGTGCTTAGATTGTCCCCTCTGGGCAGTGGTAGAAACAAAACAGTAAGTGATGGGACTTAAATGGCTCCTCCCACTACATTTTACTAGCTTTATACATAAAAAAGAGAGCTTTTTTGATGTGACGATAGACCACTGAAACAATATTTCTAATTAATTACTGTAGTCTAATTGATGTGCACACTATGTTCAACTGTAAGTCTTTCTGTAACATTATAAATACATTATATATACATTTAAAGCCAGAATGCATACAGTGTTAGATATGATCATCATGGCACTAGGTTAAGTCTTATGTTTAATGATTGATGTAAATATAACTTTTAGTTATGCGTCTTCTCAGTCAATACAGCCACCATGAGGCCCCTGCAGCTGCTGCTGGTGGTGAGCTGCAGGTGAAAGGTGAGTGAAGGAAGGTGTGTCTCTGGGTGTGTTTATTGTTTGCACAGAGAAGAAAAGGAACGTAATTTGCAGCAACATACTGGATATTAGACTAAACTCTACACTAACGACAAAGATAAACGTGCCTAACTTTGAAATGATGTTTATATTACTGTCTCACCATCGAGAAGGAAGCAGGCAGGAACTGCTGAGGTCGTCTCAAGGTTTGGAGGCATCCTCTCCGCACTGCGACAATTAAGCTTCCCGTGTTCATTTGTATCCGCGGGTTTTCACACCGAAGTGTAATACTGTGATGAGGAAATAAAGAAATCGAAATGAGAGAATCCCCACGGACAGACGACTAGCTCACTTGAGCTTTAAAAAAATATCATGCAACTTGTCCCAACATGGCCCCTGGTCTGCGTCACGGCCTGTGATTGGCTGCTGCGTCCGTGGCCCCGCCCACAGGAGTTTACAGCAGTCATGAAGGAAGCGTCAAGGTGCAACTGAATGAGGTTTATATTTGTTTGGAGGGTAAAGTATTCTAACGTCAGATGACATACATTTAAATGCGTGGATATTTAAGACACATGCTAAGTGTTATATGATTTACAGTAATGATAGCATGAGTCCGTAAATTAACAAATGAGGTCCAAAGGTATTTATGAATGAATTTATTATCCTCCTGTCTACATTTACTTGTAGTTGTGCAAGTATTATTTCATTCTGAACTGAGATGGAGAAAACAGCAACGTCGGCTAAATCTGTACTTTCAAGGAAAAAAAGACCTACCTAATGGTCAGTCAGTGGTATTTTGTGTTTAAATTTATTACAAGAACGACACAGTAAAATGCATTTATTAACAAAAGGTTGTCTTATTCAAGCCTTTAATTTTTACACACAAAAATATCAAAATACTTTACAGGGATTTTAATCTCAATATTGTCAAATTAGTTTTGATCAATTCTCTGAAAACAATACACTGTACAATGACAACGTGCTTGTCCTTTTAAATTCAGTGCTCATTTCTAGACTTTTCAGGGAACAATGCATTGAAAATTATGCATAGTTTTTACTTGGTAATTAGCAATACATTTGAGAGACTTCACTGCATTTCATGCAATTCATATCCCAATAGGTAACTCGCTCTCCATCAAAACTCATTCAGAGCCAGGTGCTTACATGTCTTAATACATAAAACTTAAGATACACAGTACAACATTCATAACATGGATTTATCTTGGTTGCCCAACTTCAAAGCTTAAAAGAACAAATGTGTCTTGCACAAACATTAAAGTATACAACTTTTATCCAACAAAATTGAAAAAGGGACTAAAATGATTTACAATTGGGCCAAAAATGCCCCAGTGCAACATAAGAAAGAAACCGCTTCAGAAATCCTTGGCACTCTTCAGCCAATCTCTAGGACCTGGTCCAGTCTGGACTCATATAACACTTGATGATGAATTGCAGACCTTCCATTTGGAGTCATGTCAACAAGGTGGCTCATGTCTTTCAATATAATTAACATTTCCTGTCATTGCTACAGTATTTATGACCAACAAGTGAGCTGCTTTTGTTTATGTCTACAATCACTACAATCTAACACATTATATGTCACATGTATGGGAGCTGTTACAAGTTGGAAAAGGTTAATTGAAAAGTGTCTGACAGTATTAGAGAATATTGATTAAAATGTATTTGTGAGTGGCCTAAGTTAGTAAAACTGTGATAATGGGACTGAAGATACCAAAGACTATGAACTCGAAGTGAAAGTCAGTATAATCAGAAATGGCTTGTCACTGTCCTCTCAGCTCTGTTACAACTACACTATGGATTATACATGTTAATATTACATCTCCTATGACTGTAAAAGTTCCATTATGTCCTTGTTTCTCACTTCTCTGAAGCACAAATAACAAAAAGCATTGCATCTGAACACAAAGAAGTACAATAAAAGAGATCTGACACTTTATTTACCACTATATTCACGTTTCTGCAGAAATGATCAGTAACTATCAAAAGTATAAACAGGTTAAGGAAGTGCTTTCACTTTACTAAGTCCTCCAAGTACCCAAGATAAAAACACTATAAAGTAAGACAACAATAGGAAGCCCTAGGGCTCACAATTTTCTCTGTATATATAACATTATTAAGGCATTGTCTATCCAGTATTGCTAAAAGAACAGCTATTTGGAGTATGTATGAAGTAACATGAAACATTTCTGGACAGAGTGCAAAATACTCATTGACAATGAAAAATCTGTCAGTCCCTAATGGCCTAGTGAGTACCAAGCATCCTTTTTAAGGTACTTTTCAATGGCTAATTTGCTTTGTTAGCTTCTACCATGCAAAGTGCGCATTTATTAAAAAGAAAATCTAATAATTAATTTCCTAACTTAGTCCCCAAATGTTTGGTTTTGTCTGTATAATCTCGATAGCAACTGGAAGGATACAAAAAGTCATATAAAATCTTGTGATGGTTGGGAATAAAACTTAAATGTTGATTGTGGTTTAAAAAATTGTGCCATTTTTGACACAGTTTGTATGCTATTTTTAAACTTAAATGCGTTAATATGTATTACAGTTTAAGTGGGTATTTCTATCCAGTGAAGGCTATTTCGGTAATGAATTATCACAAACATGAACCACACCTGTCTACAATGCAATATACTGTGTCATAAAGGTAGAAAGGTCTGAGGTAATAACTAGCTGCAGATAAAAACGTCACTAACCACACACTTGAAAATAAAAGGACACCGATCCTTCACATCTTAAATGCTGTGAAAGGCTGCAACATAAGTGAGATCTGAAACTTGGACGAACACAACAGGAAGGCAAAAATATCAAGGAAGACAGTTAAAAGGTTTGCAAGAAGTGGCAGAAAACTGTATAAATAGACTGGTTCAAGCCTTGGGGAGATCCATGAACGGTCAGTGCTAAGAGTCAGAGAGACCCACAGTTCACACTTCGACCAAAAGCCAGGGAGCGCTATTGGTCGAGCTAACAATTTAGTGCAATTTAAACGAGACCACGACCACTATTCATGCTCTCTGAAAGCTGCCTACACACACAAAAAAAAAAAAAAACTATGAGAAGAACCTCTGATATAAAGAACTTTAAAACATGAAAACATCACTAGATGATAGTCCATCTGTAGTACATTCATAAGAGAGGTTGAAGAGAAAGACGACACAGAGAGGACCTCACGTCTTCAGAGGGATGTAACACGTCAAACAAGCTGCTCGAGTGAATAAAGAGTTGTCAGCCATTTTTGTCTCCACCTTTCTCTCCCGTGCCCTGTAAGGCAAGTTTAGAGTGTTACAACAAGCATTTTTGTAGTACTTGTAGTACTATTTTGGGAACAAATCTGACTATCCTAGCAGCTCACACTGTCTGCGGCTGAAGGAAACAAACATAGGGCTCCAATTTCCAAAATACTGGCTGCATCAGGGTAAATGCCACTATGTTACATACCTCTAATATCACCAATTAAAGTTTTTCACTTTCTGCTATGCCACTTGGGTTTCATAAATCCTAAGACCATCAAGTTTATCAGTAACACTTTAGAATAACCCACACTATTAAGCATTAATTAAGTATTAGTTAAGCATTAGTAACCAGTTCATTTCTTATTTACAAAGCATTACTTCAGCATTTATAAACCCCACATTGTTATTAATGTATCATTTTTCAGTAACATACTCGTATATCAGTGCAAAATTATAAACATCAGTGGTAATTCAGGATCTATAAATTGTTTATTCATGAATTTATTCTTAATTACATATTTATTCATACTTTATTACTGCTTTATAGTTGTGAGTTATTCTAAAGTGATACCAGTTTATCTTAATTCACACATTTCTCAAGAGAAATTTAGGATGTTTAAAATTATATCCTCACCCCAAAGCCTTTAATGTTTGTTTTATTGGCCCTACTAAACCATCATAATGAAGGCGTCAGTTGGGTTAAAAGCCAAGTTAAATTGGACGGGACGTTCCTCTGTTGGGCACTACAAGAAAGAATACCCTGATAACGCTGATCTTATGATACTTAAAAACCTTAAGTCATGTTTTCAACTTGGACTCGTGTCATCCTCTATGTACAGCTCAGCAATTTAAGCCCAGTTTTTATTCTTCGTGTGAGACTCACCCCAGGCTTGTGAAGTGCGTTGTCCTGCAGACCGAAGAGGCTAGCCCCCTGTCCGCTCTGCAGAGGGGAGGCTGTGGCCGATGACAGCAGGTTTGGAGACTGGGCAATGAGGGGAGAGTTTGGCGTGGAGGTAAGTGCTCCGGACAGAGTGAGGCGCTGTAGCTCCCGCTGTCTCTGCTGCTGAAGCATCTGGCACACCACCACCTGCTGCTCCTGGGACACGCAGCAGAGGGACAGTTAGGAGACGGTCAACACTGATGTAGATTCCCCATTTTCTTCTAAGGACATACATAATATTAAAACTACAAAGAATGTTGTAATTATATTGGATCAGGTAAAGTAATTATAGTTTTTAAATACCAAAGTTAAAATGTCTTAATAATACGCCAAATTAACATCAATTAACTGATTTAAACAATATTATGATGAATTTTATGAAATAATTTTGCATGCATATAACATAGAAAAATAATTGATAAATAATAAGTAGTTACCAATAATAATAATAATACTAATCAATAATAATTGTTATAAATAATAATTTGAAGATAAAGAAAATGTATTCATAAAATGGTTTAATGAATTAATCACATTCTATAATCTCTGTGCAAATTTTTCTTCAGCAATAATGCAGTACTTGTGTAAGATAAAAATTATGTTGTCCACTTTTTCACCACCATTTCAGGTACTACAAACAAAATGTCTAAAACAAAAATCATGTTGGGTCAGTTCATTCAAGCTGACAAGTCCTGCTGTCTCCTCATCTTCACCAGCATTTTGTTTTTGCCATTTGTTCCTTTTAAAAATGTATTATCTTGTATGCATGATAAATTTGTGACCAATGAAACTATAAACAAAACTCAAAACCACTTTATATATAACAAACCTGGCACTAACACTGAGATAAAACATCTGCATGCATCTCTATGTCACAAATGTCTCACTGCAAAAATCTTAACACTATTTAAAATGTGTAAATACCAGTATCTTAAATGTGAGCATGAGGGGCTAGAGAGTGTCATTACCGGTGTGAAGTTTTGTGACGTCAGAAACTGTTGGAGCTGCTGCTGTTGTTGCTGCTCCAAAAGAAGCTGCTTCTGCTGCTCAGACAGGAGCGAAGACCTGTGAAACAATAAATGATACTCCACTGACTATGTATATGTGATCACACACATCAACAAGAAACATCTGCACTTTACATGTTCTGACTCTTTACTGTCTAAAAGCCTTTAGCTCCTCTTTGAGCCTGGGTCTACATTTTACCCCATTTTTTTCCTTTCCACTGTCCTCATGTGCTTGCTCAGTGAGTGAACTGCTAGGTTTCCTCACTAAACACATATCATTTTAATATATCTTTATATTGTTGAATAGAAATACCTTATGCAACAACTGAGTTTATTAATTTATTCATCTTCTTCCACTTATTCCCGTTAGGGGTTGTGAGTAATGGAGCCTAATCCCAGTAACTTTGGGCCTTAGTACACACTTGGACAGGGACCAGTTAGTCTCAGGGCTGACACAGAGGCACACACAGACAGACAACCATTCACTCTCACATATCATTAACTAGGGGCAATTTAGAGTCACCAATTCAACTGACACATGCATGTCTTTGGACGGTGGAAGGAAGCCGGAGAGAACCCACGGTAACACGGGGAGGACATGCAGATCTATTTTTCTCCTTGTTGGTGTCTTTTTTTATAGACAAACATTTTAGCACAGTTCTGGAAAAGGAACAAATCATTGACCATCAGGTACAGTACAGACTATACCCTAGGGAAACCATCCCTTGCATCTACGGCCTCTCCAAAATACACAAAGAAAGTATTCCTTTACGTCCTATTGTCAGTGAAACAGACTCCCTAACATTTAATATCTCCAGACACTTAGCCTTTGTACTTTCCCCATTGGTAGGAAAAAAAAACACACCACATCATTAACTCACAGTACTTTGCCAGTAAAATCAGACATTTAAGACTTGAACCTGACGAGACCATAGTGTCTTATATCTTTTCCCTTTTCACCTGCATTCCCACCTCTGAAGCAATCACAGCAGTTAAGAAGAGACTACTACAGGACTCATCGCTACAGGACAGGACCAACCTTACTCCAGACCACATCTGCCAACAATTTTTTTTACTATTTTAACACAGCACAAACAAATATATGTTCATCAGTCCTGGTTTAGTAGTTAAGTTTAGTAGTATCTGAAAACTCCGGATAAGAGGAAGAAGATGGATGGATGGAATATCTGAAAACTCAACAAATCTCTCTATGACCAACATTATACTTAATAAACTAATAAATGAAATTGTTTTAACAAAAACGTAATAGGAGAAAACCACAGTATCTACACACAATGAAGATGCAGCCATGACAGAGATGCAAATAAATAGTTGAAATGTTGAAAAGTACCAGTAAATGCTATAGTAACAGTCAGTAGATATTGCTAATTGAAAGTTTACTGTCAGTATGTGGTGTGTGGTACATACGGACTGACGCTCTTGGGCAGCTGAAAGCTCTGAGCCAGTGCTTGAGGGTTGAGTGGAGGAGGTTGAGGCCGCAGTGCTGGGAGCGTGGGCTGGGGGGCGCTGTGGACCGGAGACTGGATCACGCCATTCAAACTGCCCAGGACACCGTTCATGTTCAGCTGAGGACTTCCTGTTAGTGATGCAATGAGGCCACCGACAGCAGGAAGACTGGACCCCCCGGCCTGACTGAGGCTTCCCAAACCGTCACTCAAACCGCGACTCAGGCCGTTGAGCAGCGGCTGACCGAAGGAGGCGGGGCTCTGCTGGGGCGGGGGCGTGCTCTGGAACGAGAGGGAGGAGCTACTGCGGGACGGACTGCCGGAGTGGAGCTCCTATAGAGGATACAGAGGTCTAAGTGTCAATGCAATCATTAAATCAGCGTACGATAGGGCTACACAATATGGCTCTAAACTAAGACTATCTTTTAAAAATGAGCCAGGTCAAATTAAATGCTTTTTTTTATAATCCTGACTTTAATTCAAGATTTCAATAATTTCTTACAGACAAGAGGTAAATGGTTGTAGTATGCAACACCCTAACAATCCTGTGATAGTAGTAGTGCCATATATTGTGCAGCCCCAGTGCAGAGACATGTACTATATATATATCTGCTGCTTCTCACCTCAGAGGAGGTAACGAACGAGGTGTCATTCAGGAAGCAGCTTTTAGACAGGGGGCTCTTATTCGTGCTTAGAGGGTCTGAGAAAAAGAGAGGTACAGACACAAGGTAAAAGGTATGATTTGATGTAACGTACTTTTGACACGTTTACATGCTTTAGGTTTGGGAAAATAGGCGAGAGACATTATTATAGTGAGTGGTCATAAGATACAGAATTAGTCGGTGAAGTGGTGTTTTCAAGCAGAAGCAGTATCCAAAAATATAATCAGATAGTGAGTTATATTTCATTCACTGGTACTGTACATGTCCCAGCATATGCCTAAAAAAATCTTAAGTATAACTGTATGTTCCCCTCCACCATTTTGTACTACAAAAGGCAAATATTCATGTGATATTTACATACAGACTAAAACAACAGACAGACAAGGTTTTTTAACTTGTGTGGCGTGTGGGATTTTTATTCTTTGGTACCAGCCACCTTTATTTTCTTTTTTTTTTTTTACTGTATTTGTTATACTAAAAGAAACTTCAGGGAACTATGGAGTAGAGCAGAGCGCAGTTTGCAAAATGTAGCAGCAGTATCCTGACTTCTAATCACAACATCTAGGTCTGATAAAGGGACGGGATAGTACCAAATTTTACTTGCATTTGAGGAAAGTTTCTTAAAAGCATGTTATAAAGAAAATGATCTGAGTATAATTGACCAGAGTCCTCAAAGCATTATAAAATTGTACTGTTATATTATCCAGAAATAGATGACGTTTATGGCCATAAATAATGGCTTAAATTGTCTGAACCTAAAACTAAAAGTGTAGGATGAGCTTTTAACAACACCCCAATACACTGTAATATTAGTTTGTAATAATGACTAGGTTTATTAGATTAACTGCGTGCAGGGCAGTGCATTAAAGAAATCCCTTTAGGTTTTAATCAGTCCAACAGAATACATTTATGAAGTTAAAGCATTATCTATGAGAAGAGATGGGAGGCTACACAGTAATGAATAATAGTTGAGGAGTATAACCTCATATGAACTGTGCGTCAGAAGATTTGATATGAATGGTTTTATGGTCCGTGGTCTGACCTAGGGAGGACGTCAGGAAGTTGATCTGGGAGTGTAAGGAGCCATGTGCAGCGAGAGCCTGCGGAGGGAAAGGCACGGCCAGCTCTGTGTTGAGCAGCTGCAGACGCTCCCTCTTCGCCGTGAGGCTGAGGATCTGGTCCTGGAGACGCTGGTTCTCCTGCTGCAGCGAGTGGAGCGACTGGAGCATCTCTACAACTAGAGGAAAACAGAGAATACATTATCAGAACATCATGTGAACTATGCAAGGCTGTATGAGAACTAAACCAGGCTTAAACTAGGACTAAATAAAGGTTAAAATCATGGCTAAACCCGAGATTAAACCAAGTACTGAACAAGGTCCAAACCAGGACTTAACTTGTTAAGTTGTATAGATTTTTTGTAGATGCACCTAAGTTTGATTATTGTCCTTTTGGCTATGTTTTTATTTCAGGGGTTGCCACAGCGAATCATTCAGATCTGTACTTCGGCTAAACAATAAGATAAATCAAACAAGAAGACACATCACAAAACCATTTGAACTTTTTGAGTTTTCTACTACTTGCTTATCAACGTTCAGCACCCAGCGTTATCCTACCATCAAAGTTTTAGTGGCCTGCATTGAGCAGAAACAGGATGTAGGTGAAGTGTGCCACAGAGCAGTGTGTTACAAACAGCTCCAGTGACCTGCTCTGAGCTTCTCTCACAGGTGTTTTTAGTTACTGTGGCTGCTGGGGCCCAGGCTGGGGTTAACTTGTGCCAGAGCTGTGTTGGTCACCGAAACTTGTCCGAGTCTAAAAAACCACAAGGTTGCATGATTGTGTCCCCTAATACTCTGGTAACAAAAATAACCAATGCAGAATTTAGAACAACAATATTTAGTTTGTCATTGCAGCACAAATATGTAACTTGATGATACTAACTAGTGATCCTCAACATTAAAAAATATATAATGAAATAGTTTTGTATGTATGCTATACAACAGCATCTTTTTTTCTATTTCTTGTATCTTTCTGAACTAAATATTTCTACATTTTATACTGATCTCAAGTGCATTCTCACACCAAGTTTATGTTTTACCAGCTTTATAAAACCAATCAAGGTGAATCAAAAGTGTTCAAAACGTACCAGGGGGCTTATAGAGATTAGTGGCCTCTAGTGATATAAGCCATTTTAATTCGTTTTTATTCACAATTACCAAAGCTAGAATCACTATGAGAGGAGTAAGTGGAGTTTGTGTGAGTGGCCAACATCAAACGCTACCAGAACAAACCCGCTCAGCTCTCTCATCTGTGCAGTAAACAGTCATTACTCAAATAACCACTCCACCTCTCCACAGGGCACACACTAATACATTTCAGGGGCAAAGCTGCAGGGCATTTTCTTTCACAGTGAATTATTTTTGTTTTCGTTGGCCGGTTCCCTCACAGCAAATCAAGCGCACTGTGATTTGGTAAGTTTTTGTTTTTTTTCTCCCCAGATGCCCTTAATGTCACAACTAACAACACGCTGTGACTGGTGTAGGCAACGTGGGTCTTGCACAAGGGCACTGCCCACCCTCCAGTTAGTCAGTTATAGGTCACCTATTCTGCTAAAGCAACTTTTTTGAGTTTGTAACCATGTTATAATGATGTTTCCATCTCAAAAACATATCTGGAGTAGTATTTTGTTTCATCCACGCTTGTTTGAGTAATCCTGTTTGCTAAGGCTGTCCCCTTCTGAAGCGGTGGAAAATGCTCAGTCTCACCGCTCTACGTAAACACACGAAACCAGAAAGTGCTCCTCCGCGTTTCTAAAGCTGATACACCATTCCCGGACTCATTTTGATAATTTCAGTGCCTAAATTGCCGCCTATACAAAGCATTTATCTTTCTGTAACGTTCATGTAGCTTATAGCTGTGCTAAAAATCCATTTCATGCTCTGTCCAATCCCCACCTATACCAGCAGAGGGGGATAGACACCTAATCCAAGCCTTCTCTGCAAAGTTAAAGAAATGCTGCCCAACAGAAAAAAAACATTTTCCATACATATACATTATTTTAAGTTATAAAACGTGAAATACTAATGCAAAGGTGTCCAAAATCTTTTTAAATAGCCCGGAAAAAGCATAATATATAGGACCTTTAACCTCCTGCACCACTGTCGTCCCATTTTCTTCCTTAGATAATATATTATAATATTTGTTTTAAAGTTAATAAGTAAACTAGGACCTGAATTTGGTACATAAAGACAAACACAAAATTAGTATGAGCCAGAATTAAATACACACAGATAAAGAGTTTTCAGTGAATACTCAGCTAATCGTGTAAAACATCAAGAAGGGAAAAAGACATTCTTGTGGCTCCTTACTACTGTCACAGCATGTATTATTTTTTCATTTAATTTTTATCATCTAAAGCATCTGGGGGACATTTTATCCTGTCTAAGTAACTCAGAGATGTGAGTTTGCAGTGATCCGGGAGGCAGATCAACCGAGTGAAAAGCGTTCTTTATTTTCTTTATTTGTCACTCCGGTCTTGCGGTCTTTGTTTTGGGTTGCACTGCAGTCAAGACCACACTAAGTAGGCCATGACCAAGACCCCAAGACAATGGAAAATCATATCAGTAACCTTTCAAAGTTTGAATATTACAAGTTCAAAACCACAATAATGGCTAACTCACTGATTATTTCTTTTCACATGTAAAGACCTTAAGTACTTTAGCGCTCAATCCAATACCATAAAGTTTAAAAAAATAAGATAGGTCTTTTAAATCGTGTCCCAAGACTGGTCCCAAGTCCTAACTGTACCTTAGCTTCAATAAGTAGGACTAAACCTCCTACACATACTTTAAGTAAGCCATTAATGGCCAGGTTATTACAGAATGACAGATTACTCACTGTTGACTCCCATCTCTCCATTGCCGTGTTTTTCGAGCAGGAGCTCAATGTGGGAGCTGGCCGGAGGAACGTTCTCAGGACGGGCTCTGGCGGCTGCTCCCAGACCATCTCTCTGGTCGAACAGCAGAGGAAGACAGCTCATGGGAGACCTGCGTGTGTAGCATGATGAGTGAGAGGGCAGTGAGGTACAAAAAAAACATAGCTGGGACATTTGGAGTTCCAGTGTCATAATAATATACGTAGGTGAACACCACAACTAACATAATTAACTAGTGTACCTCAAGTGAAAGACCCATCTAGTACTTTTTTAATGCTCATATTAGAAATTCACAGTCAACTCAAATTCACATCCAACTGTTTTTCTATTAGTAGTAAACAACTAAAACTGAAATATATTTAATATAGTTTGTTTTTTTACAAGTACAAGCTTCATGTCATGGCTGTATATGGAGCGTACATCTAATTTTACTTATATCTTATAGAAAAATAACACTAGTAATTACTGGCTGGCTTGAGCATAAATGTCTGACTACTTTCAATACTCCTTCAACACTGAAAAGGCTAGACAAAGATAATGCAGCAATTTGAACATTTTAGACCTACATGATCAAACTCTAATGCCTCCCCATAAAATAATAATTTGAAATGTAATACCTTTTTTAATATACAGTACATGTTGGTGATACCTTTATGACAGAGACAGGCCTACAACTTGGTCATTCTCTTAGTGTGTCTTAGTTTGGTATGTGGTCTCATGTAGTGAACAAAATGTACATTAAATGCGGTAGAGGATGCTATTGTTCCTCTGTGATGACCTTTTATGAAGTCTTTTAAAGAGGATGGATGACACAACAAATACATACTCGATTTTTAAACTAGGTTTTTAGGGTTGAACTGGTATTGGACAGTATGACACAGTAATTATTGTTACCGGACATTTGGCCACAACAATGAGTGGTTAAAGAAAAAAAGACTGACATTTGAAGCAAGTTTGAAATAACCAAAGTGACTAAGCTTCAAGATTTTCATGTCTTCAAGGAAGCTGGCAAACTGCCCCCCTTTGTGCCAATTTTACTGCCAACAATAGGTCAAGTTTAAATAAAGGTCACTGCTCACCAAAACATAAACTAAATGAAAAGACCAAATATCCAAAGTGACTAAAGTGCATTATGAATTAAGTACTTACTGTGAGGAAAGACTTTCTCTTGGTGAGTTGCCCTGACACGGAAACCGACAGTCATCAAGGTCAGGCTCTGAAAGAACATAAAATTTACTCAAACAGTAGGACTTAGTGCCAATTACATAGACGGTTTTCATAATCCCACAAAAGGCCTTTCTGTCGGAGCACGCCTCACCCCAAATTCAGCCTAATTTCCTTAACAAATTCAAACCGTCAGGCCAGTCCTCTCACCTGGGAGTGAGGTGTGGGGTTGGCTCAGTAGTGGTGGCAGCGTCGAGGCCGTGGATAGACAGCTGGCGAAGGGCTGAGTGGAGGCCAGGCTGTAGGAGGTGCTGGAAACTGGATGCACCTACATATGATACATCCAACATGAAACATCCACCACAGACAGCAGAGTTCAGTGACAAGAAGCAATGATCCTAAGTCCATGCTTGAATGTACAAATCAATGGACACTGTCACACTTCATAAGATCTTTTGCACTTTTTACTTGAGAGTGCTGGTCAGTTTTGACGTTTTGGTTTTCACACTACTTGTTTAAAGGGGTTATATTTGTTTAAATTCATTTTTTCTGAGCTTTCAACTATGTTATAATGTTCCCTCATCAAAAATATATTGTTGTGTTTTGTTTCATTCACGCCTGTTTAAGTAATCTTCAATTCTCCTCAACCCTCCCCAATCCAGGAAGCACTGACCAATCAACAAGCCCTCTACATCCAGTCTGCGCTCATTCATTTATCCAAAAATACTATACACACAGTTTGAGTGGATTGATTCCTTGCCGCCATTTTTCATTTTGTAGCAAAATGCCATCATACAAAAAGTAATGAAATAAAAAGCTTTTTTTTTTTTTCTTGTTTCTGCTCTCCAGTTCTGGTCTCTTCACTTGTTTCTTTATGGCACCAGCAGAGTACTAAATAAAAAAATTCTCTTTTAGTCAGATAATGTTTTAAAGGTTGTAAAACATGCAATGCTGTTGTAGAGGCGACCGAAATTGGTTTATAAATACGAATAAAAGCATAATAAAGCCCCTTTAAGCTTTATAATGTATTTTACTTGCATTAACAACCAGTTCACCACTTTATTTATATGTCAATGTGTTTACAAAATTTGTTTACATTTCTACTGCTAATCCCACTTTGTCCTTCTGTCCCACTCTCCCACTGGGGCGGTGAATACTGCTGCAAATGTCTGGCCCATAGTTAATGTCCCTATGATGACTGCACCATAGCTACTCCCATATGTGCTCCTGTCCCATGCTCCCGACCCACAGACCCACGATAATAGCTCCCATCACTGAGCTCTGTTCCCCTCCAAGTGAAACTATATGGATTTTAGCACTATTTAGCATTTATGGCATGGCCTGATTTTTTGGTCAATGATGGAGGCTCTGGTGAAAGGGGTATGGTCTGGTGCAGTCTTAAAAGCCCTATGACACTGTTGTGATATTGGGCTATATAAATGAAACTGAATAGAACATTTGTAAAGAAAAAAAAAATACAATGCATGAATTATTTTTGTCTTAGTAATGAGTTGGTCTTGGTTGAACTAAAATGCTATTCTGCCTTTCTGTCTGTACCTATTTATAAACAAACTGATAGCTATAACAAGGCAAAGAGGAGACAGTGCTATCTGAAGTGTGACTGAAATACCTGAGAGCTGGAGACAGCGTTGACAGCTGGAAGCGAGAGTGATGAGCCGTGGGACGGGAGCAGTCCTGAGGAGAGAGGGGTGCTACAGATGCCCGCTCCCAGAGACAATGAAGTGCTGCAAACCCCCCCGCCGAGAGACAGGGGGGCACTGGAGACGACCCCGCCCAGAGTGAGAGGGTCCTTTAGACTGGAATAAATACCTGCACAGGACCAAAGGAGACAGACTTAGTTACTACAGAGACTGGGGAATATGATATTACTACTGTGTTATACATGTAGAGTACTCTTAATCCAGCCTGTGAACTCATTGTGCCAGTCACAAGCCTGGAAAAATTAAGAAAGTTGCGTCAGGAAGGGTATCTGCCGTAAAACTAATGCCAAATCAATAAGTACTGACACACTAGGAGGCAGATGGTTTGCTGAGGTGACCCAAGAAGAGAAAAGGGAACAAAGCGAAAGAAAACTACATCAACTCTTGCAGACGCTTTTTACTTTGTTTTTTCTAAAATCTGAGCTTCTTCAGGGTAGCTCCAGGTTTTGTCTAGTGAAATGTAAGACCTTTTTTAGGCTTTTTAATACCACTTAGAGTAAAATTTAATGCAAACATCATCAACAACAGAACAGTAATCTGTATGAATTTTTCACTAAGGAATGTTCTGTACTACTCTTGGACACTTAAGGGTTTTATTTTATGTCTAATACAGATGAAAGATCCCATTAAAAAATCATGAAAAATTAATTATACATTTGAACATTTCCTCAATAAATATATTTTGTTATTGTGGTGATTTTTTAATATTACATAATGTTTTGACAAATTTTAAGACCTAGATGAACAAAATTTAATACCTACTCATATTATTCAATACTTTTAAGGCCTTAATTTTGACGAGATCATTTAATACCTTTTTAATGCTTTTAAGACCCTGTTCTTATGTGTTTCTGCTTTAAGTGTATGATTGAGTCTGATTTCAGACATTGAACAATCCTTGAGCCTGATGAGCCATACCCACTGACTTAAAAAATAAAATAAAAATGGTAAAATAGGTCTGCAATCCTCATTAATATTACATACATTTTAAATGGTTGAAATCTGGCTGAAAGCTTTATCCTGCATAACGTTTTGTTACTCTGTCTATCCAATCACTCCAAAAGGTCACTAACAAATTCAAACTGAACCCCAATACACACTTTACATTGTGTATATAAGAATTAGACAGCTGGTCATGCAAAGTATCCTTTACACTGTCAATTGTAACTGACAGAAAAGTACAAGAATCAGCATTTCAGGCTCTATCTTACTGGCCAAAAATGTAATTATGCAAAATTAGGTAAGGGGCATTCATCACAGTTCTTAAGCTGTCTTTTGTCAACGGTGTAGAGCAAACAGTGATTTAACATTCTGAGAAATAATACAGCCCTAGACGCCAAAATTGTGCAAAAGTACTAAATATGTTTTTACAGAAGAAGGGCAGGAAATGCTTCTTTCAGAGCTGAAAAAACACACAAAACCACTATCTGGGATCTCTGATCTGTGCAGATTAAAAATGCATATAGTGAGGAATTTTAAATCAGAAACTCAAACTAGATATAATGAGATAATATCAAAAGTTGTTGCTGCAAGTCAAGCAAAGTACAAACCATAGACAACGATGTATTTTTCAAACAGGAAGCTGGAGGGTTACCACACACACCCACTCACGAAGACACTCACCAGAGCCGAGAAGCGAATTTCCTCGACTTGTGGAAAAACTGCCGGCTGAGGAGGAGGAGGAGGAGAAGGTGGAGGAAGAGGTGACAGCAGCAGCCTGCGTGGAGGGGAACGCAGGGTGCGGGGCAGCGGAGGTGGTCGTGGTCTGGTAATGGGACGAGTTTAAGGCAGGGGTGGAAGGGGGCGCCGTGTGATGATGGTGGTGCTCCTCGTCTCCCCGCCTCTCTCTGTTTTTGCTGCCACGAGGTCGTCCCGGGCCATGGCGGCTTTTCTTGTTGCCGCGGTGTCTTCGTTCCCGTGGTAGCGGTGGTGGGGGCGTGGCCTTGTCCTCTTGTTCCACGTCCGCCTCCTCGAGAATGGGAGGCGTGCTCAGCTGGGACGCTTTAAGGGATTTGGAGGGTTTGTAGTCCACTGAGGAGGAGATCTTTCGGATCTTGGTGGTGGATGAAGACGTAATGCGCATGATTGACCCGAACGTGGAGATGGTGACTTTGTTTTCAAACGGACTGGAGTTGCTTTCTGACCGGTCATGGCCCTGTGTGGCTGCGATTGGTCCGTCTGCAGGGGTCAGCGCTGGTGGTTTGTGGTATTTACTGTCCTCTTCCTCATCATCGTCATCCTCCTCTTCTTTGTCCTCTTTTTCATCCTCCTCCTCTTCTTCGTCTTCCTCTTCCTCTCGAACAGCCGGTCTCCTGTGACGATCCTTGCGGTCCTCACTGTTATGGTCATCGGCTCCGCGATCGTGGTCACGCTCATGTCGTGAGGAAGCTGAAAACTGGTGGAAGTCCTGAGTGGAAGACAGAGAGCCAGCTGCAACAGAAACAAGAAGATACCAAAGAATATTTAAATGTTTATCAAACCAAAATGAGACCATAGGCAAATCTGTAGGGTGGAGGCATGTAATACAAGAATAGCTACTGCTAAAAATATACTTGAAGAAGAAAAGTTTCCCAACTATTAAAAGAGAAAATAAAAAAGGGGTTTTCCATTCACCACTGTAATCAAATGGGAAATGGTGGGAAAAAAAGGGGAAATACAAGTAAGTAAAGATCCAAACCCAGGTCATCTCTATATACGAGATAAAGCTGTTCTAATAGTTAAACATGACTTATTAATTGTTACTGTCCCACTCAGTGTTAATACCTGGGTTGAATGGGCTGGATGAACAGGATGAAGATGAGCTTTTCCCTGTACTTCCTGTTTTCTTACTGCGATGACTGTGACTGTGTGAGCTCAGCTTCTTAGATTTACTTTCACTGTCCTTGCTAATGTGGTGACTGGAAGAAATCTAGTAAGAAGAGAAGATAGTTTAGAGTTAGTACATACATTTTATTCAATTCCAAACCAGTACAAATCCTTACCTTTTCTATGCTACTGCTCGTCACCGAGGAGCTCAGACTATCTGAAGATTTCTTATGACGATCTTTTGGTCGAGTCTTGTCCTTGTGACTCTGGTATATTAATTCAGAGAAAACAAATAAGGACAAACAAGGATAAAATGCATGCAATTTTGAAATTCTAAATATATTTTAGACTGTATTGTTTATTGATAGGGATATTTTGTTCTTTGACTTTGACCCATCCTACATATCCTGTCTCTGGGGAAAATTAGACCCTTCTCTTGATCTTAAGCCGGGATCCTGATCAGGAGTACCTAGCTGGAGGATTAGCCTATATTGTAGATGTTTGAGGTTGATGGGGAAAAAAGTATCAGCAGAAAACAAACCTAAGAGGACATGCAAACTCCACACAGAAAGGCCCTGCCTGGTCCAGGAACTCGGGCCCTTCTTCAGTTGACAGTGCTAACCACATTGCCACACATGCAATATTGTAGTTTTTAATGCAATAATAATAACTTTACATTTATTACAAAATGCAATTGGGTATACATCAGATACCTTACAATTGGATTTATTTGGGTGATGACACATTAATGAATACACACGTAATCATGTTTTGAATGAGTGCCAAAAGTGTTTACCTTTCTTGGTTTGTGGTGATGATGGTGCTTTTCCTGGGGAGGAGAGCTGGGGCGCCCCCTCGAATGTCCAAAGGCGCTACTTGTGTTTTCACTTGAGCGTAACTTCTTTTGCTACAAAACAACATGAACAAATTAGGTTTTATTTATTCAAAATGACACTTTTATGTCTCTATTTCTCTTGAGAGTATTGCATCATACCATTTTGTTATAGTGGTGCTTACAGTAGCCACAGTATTTCACATTGTCAGCCTCAGGGCCCTCCTCCTCACACAGCAGACCAGCCATTTGAGCACTGAGCAGGATCACAGGGTCACAGACAGACAATCAAAAGTGAAAATGTTAAAAAACAAATGCTGAGAATGACACTGACACTTATGCTGCCAGAAAAAAACTGTATGGAAGTTAAAGATAATTCACAGCATAATGTGGGCAGCTCTGTTTTTGTTTTTCAGTTCTTCATTTATTAGAGTTTGTATACACACTAAGAAAAAACTAAATAAAACATAAACTTTGGGGTGTGCCTTCTCGTACATGACAAGATGAACCCTTTAGACTAAGCAATAAAAAAAAGAGGTTTCAAACAAAGTCTGCTCCATATCATATCATAGACAATATCAATACACTCATCTATCACAGGCCTTTGTGGCTTACGCCATTTTGGGCTGTTCTGTTTTAAAAGGACCAGTCATTATGTTTCGTGTAAAGGTTATCAGTCCACATTATCATTTAGAAGAGAGAATAAAGTTGATAAGGTTAGTAATAAAAAGGAAAAGCTCAGATGTCTATTTTAGACTTTTTGTTTAGTGTTCTTGTTGTGATGTACACAAAATGACTGTAATATTAAATACTGTCTTCTACTTATTTCCATTAGGAGTTGCAGTGAGGAAGCGCCTATCCCAGCAACTCTGGGCCTTAGGTGGGGTACACCCAGGACAGTGGCCAGTTAGTTTTAGGGCTCTCACATTTATTCACAAAGGGCAATTTAGAGTCACCAATTTAAGAAGCCAGGGAGAACTCCACTTAGAGAAATCACGTGTCAGCCAGCCCGACAATTGAACCAACAACTGAGAGTCAGGGGTGCTAACCGTTCTGCCACACTACAGCTTCCAAAGGAGAACAAAGTGAAGCAAATATTAAGTGGACAGCAGCAAGCCATTTTTGCTAGATTCTGTTTCCCTTTTTTTCACAGGAGACAACAATACATTTTTGGGATGTAATATCTAAAAATCCAGAGCGTCTGCTGCCAGTGTTACTGAATCCTCCACAAACTTTACAACAGACCCCTAAAATCTCTATCAATATTTCTTTATAAATAATTATTCATTAGGGTGAAATTTGCCAGAATGGGCTGCAAGACGATTAGGGACCCTCTTTCTTTCTGCGTGTGCTTCTAATGCTAATATAGGTCCTCTTTAGAGATGCTCAGTAGATCTAAATCTAAATTGTATGGGGTAAATGAAAGTTTGAGAGAATAGTTGTCCATCAGTGTCTCTAAATGTTAAGCTGTATGATTAACTGGTGGTTGTCCAGGGTGTACCCCTAGGTCCAAAGCAGCTTGGACAGGCTCCAGCTCCTTGTGACCCATGCATGATATGAGGCAGTGCAGAATGAGTAGCTTAGAAAAAAAAAAAGGTCTTGACTCATAAACTCAAAAGAAACAACGCTGCAAGAAAAACACAAATCTTCAAGTACTGCAAAAACTATTTGAATGTAGATGTATCTACTGTATTTTTTTCTATACGCGTCGAGATTTGAACAGTGGTATGGCTGTGGGAGATACTAAATAATACACTAGTACAGTAAAGACAAACTTTCATTCAAACAAGGAAGCATCCTTCAACACCTACCATGTGACGTGGAAAGCTTGGCGGCAGCCTTGTCTGTTGCAGGTCATACAGGCACCACATGCAGCCTTGCTTTCTCTGCCATGATCCTCACAGATATAACATGTCTGAAAAAGAAACACGAATATTATCAGTCACAAGTCAATTATAAGTTACGTTCAGTGTATTCATTTATTTATGCTGCTATTGTACAGTAAAGATCTTTGCTTTTGGCTTTTCCCCACCTCGTGTCACCACAGCGAATCATCTGCCTCCAAATGTGCAGTAATGTATGTGGCATAGATTTTACACCGGATGCCCTTTTTTGACACAACCCTATCCATTTATCTAGCTTGTGGTAAGGTAAGGTTTATTGCCCCCATAGGAAAATGTGATCTCTTACAATTGACTCATCCTTCCGTGACACAGGGGAAACCTGTAAGGAGCAGTGGGCACCAGGGGATGCTTCTTCAGATCTTGAGCTAGGATCCTGGTCAGGAGTACCTAGCTTGAGGATTTAGCCTATTGTTGCATGTTTTAGGTTGAAGGGGGAAACCAGAGCACCCAAAGGTAAACCATGCAAACGCCACACAGAAAAGCCCCACTGCCCAGTCCAGAAATCTAACCCGGGACCTTCTTGCTGTGTGGCGACCATGCTAAAAACTTTATAAGGACAAACTTTAAAATGAGTGCACAGTGGGTGAAAATAAAATCATCTCCTTCATTTAGATCCAACCACATCTTTAAGGCACTAGGAAGTTTTTCTTGTCAAGGCAACAGATGGGGCTCTCCAGCGGCGCAGTTTGCTTTGTGCTTTCCGTCTGGTTTTACAAAACTGTCGGCCAGATGTTTGTGGATGCATGCAGCTGGTTGTGTTCAAGTAGCACTACAACCCTACACTATGTTACTCAAATACGATTAATGCAGTGTCCTATTTTCTTTGTTAGAGCTCTCACAACTTTCAAGCATAGCATCAGAATGGGCAGCTGCAAGGTGCTAAACAAAGTCTTCCCTCTTGGGTTGCCACAGTAAATCATCTGTCTCCAAATGTGCCGTCCATTTTACGGTGGATGCTCTTCACACAACCTTCTACTTTTATCTGGGTTTGGGAATGGCACAAAGAGTACACTTGCTTTTGACCCTTTGTGGCCGGATTGTAATGTGCACAACAAAGTAATTTTCAGACAAAAATATATATATCGTATATGAAAGCTGAATCTGTTTTGTTACAGACATGCACAAACCAAGCTTTTGTACTTCTTCCATAGCTATTCCCCCAGTGAGCGGCAAGTGGGTCGGACTGGTGAAAGGGGGGCAAAAGAGGCCTAGCAACAGGTGCGGGACAAAGAAACAGCAGGATTTTTACCTTTCTGCTTCGGCCCGCTCTGTTCAGGCCTTCCTCCACTCTCCACATCCTCCTCCTCCTCTGCTCTCACTTACAACACATAAGATGTTCGCTAAGCACTCAAAAGACCCGAGACATAACTAGGCTGCACATGGGGACGAGTAGCTTCTCAGGTTTTCACTGTCCATTGTAACGCTGTCTAGGAATGCAGGCAGCAAAGGGCTGGATGAATGGTTCTGACTGAGAAAAGCTGCATGCAATTTACTGTAGCTGACACAGTAATATGAAACCAGGCGCTCGTACCCTCCTCACATGTGTACATTTATATGCAGGCACGCTCGCACACACACTCACACACACACAGCATGTCAGAAACGAGCTTCTCAAGCTCTGCCAACCCATGCAAATATTGATTTCTTTGTAACGCTCCCTGCTTTAAAAGGCAGCTCAATGCAGGGATATGCTGCTCACTTTCTGTGCCATATGTACAGTACTGTGACTACCAAAGGAAGAAGAAAAATCTGAACTGTTCAAGACACGTTTCCAGCATCTTATGGTTGTAACACACTACAGTATAATTATAAGCTATAACCACTATAAAAATAACTAAGCTCATCTCTTTTATTTTAGCTAATCTAACCTAAAGTGATTCTCAAATGGTTGGGACCCAATTTTATCCCTCATCTCGTCCAAAGACAAGTCTGTGTAAGGTAATTTGTGGATCTAAAATGCCCCTAGTAAATGAATGTATGAGTGTTGTCTGTCAGTGCATGTCTCTATGTTCGCCCTGCAACTATTTGTATTTTTTGTATTATTTCATTTTATTTTGAGCAAGTGAATGGTTCATAGTGTAGAATATAACAACAGAAAACAAGAAAGAGGGAAAATAAATAAGGAAGGAAGGAAGGAAGGATAGAAAAAAATAAATAAATTAGCATGTACCCAGCAACATAAATCTTTTCTACACATTCATGCAATAATATATACATGCCCCTATTTGGATCAATTTGTTCACATGTGATAATTTAATTTCACCAAAACAATTAACAAGCTTTCATAACAAACCATACAGAAACTATCCTCCCGAAAAGGAGTGGGAAGACGTCAAACTGATTTAATCCCAGCCCCGTCTACTACTGGCCATTGTGCAGGGTCTACCCCGCCTAAAGCCCATGGTTGCTGGGATAGCCTCCAGCGATCCATGACTCCTGACAGGAATAAGAGGAACATGAATGAATGAATAAGTTGTGAACGGTGCAACTATATTTAACCTCCTATGGCCCAACTTAAAGGTCTTAACACCGACACATCATTTGAGAACTTTTTTTTTTTTACCTTTATTTAACCAGGAAAGTCCCACTGAGATTCAGAATTTCTTTTGCAGGGGAGTCATGGCCCCATGGGGGACCGATTGTACATGTTTTTAGTGGTAGGGGAAAGCGGAGAGCACCTGGAGGAAACCTACGCAGACACGGGGAGAACATGCAAACTCCACACAGAAAGGCCCCACCCAGTCCGGGAGTCGAACCCGGGACCTTCTTGCTGTGAGGCATGAGTGCCACCGTGCCGCCTACTCATTTATAGTAAGCAAGCATTTCTATAATGTGGTGCATAGCAGCAGAGTAGTAAGCAATGCAATTTGGCATAAAAGCTATGAGATTTTACATAATAACACAAAAGAAAAAAAAGTTCCATTGGGAATCCCATAGTAAAAGTGCAGTTTATAACTTGGACAAACCCACATAGTTCATGCTGCATTGAAAGTGTCAGACGCTACAGGACATGTATTTAAGTTGATAGATAGTTGGCCCTCTTTGCTGCAGCTCTGTGTGAGGTCCCATCATTTTTGAATTACAACAATTGAAGTGCAGCATGAGCGTCTGCCAAACACAGTTGTTGGCCCAAAAAACTCCTCTACTTAGTTCACATCACTGAACTTCACTTGACTCTTTCTATAAATACTCACTTTCTTACTAACTGCAACTCACAAATTAAAGAATGTGGGAATATTGTGGTAAGATTAGTCAGCTCATCAATTCAGCTTCTCTCTTTTTCTGTTTCTGTTGTTTAATAGAAAAAAGTGCTTTCCCAGTATGTCTTTTAGAAGATTCCCCCAGAGAGAGCGGGCGATGCCTCACAACATACGAGCTGTGACGGTTTGTACGGCATGTGTAGGTGGAGAGATGAAACGTGGTGCTGTTGAGGTATTTCCAGGATGTGTTGGAGCTGCATTGCATCATGGGTTAATGTGATTTTGTCAAGGCTGAAGAAAACGCATTGTTCTTTGTGTTGTGAAGGAATTTAATGTAGGTTTCCTGATTTTCAGAAAAAGGCATTTACAGTATTTTCCTTTTGTGTTTTATTTTTATCACTTTTCTCAATGGGTTGGTTGGTGCTTATATGACGGCCTAATAGAGTTTAAGTAGATAAATAAAACTTGTACACTTTCATCAGCTGCATTTTGCTCCACCTTTCCTCCACAATGTCCAACATGTTAACATCCTGTCTCTCTAGGTCCATTTAACAAACTCATTCATTCATTCATTCATCTTCTTCCATTTATTCCTGTTAGGGTTCGCTGATACTGGAGCCTTTTTTTCCCTTTAACTATGGACCTTAGGCGGGGTGCATCCTGAACAGTGGCTGGTTAGTGACAGGGCTGATACAGAGACCTACACTGACAGACAACCATTCACTCTCACATTCATTCTCTAGGGGCAATTTAGAGTCACCAATTCACCTATACACATACATGTCTTTGGACGGTGGGAGACATAAGCCGGGGTACACAGGGAGGACATGCAGACTCCACCCACAGTCACTGTGTGATGGCCCACCTGAGGATCAATCTCCTTGCTGGGAGGTAAGGGCATTAATCGCTCTGCCATCTAGCCCCCCCATTTGGCAAACTCAATATTCAAATGTCTATTATTTATTTGGGTCAAAAGAAGTTTTTTTCCAAGTCTGTAAGTAATTTTTCTTTAATTTTGTATAAATGTACTGTTATCTTTAGTGTTGTGATGATTGGATGAACCACACCGTTCATTAATTCATTCAACTTCTGGTTATTCTCTTAGGAGTTAGAGGTGGCTGGAGCCTATCTGAGCAACTATGGGCCTTAGGCGGGGTGCACCCTGGACAATGACAGGGCTGACACAGAGACACACACAGACAGACAACCATTCACTCTCACAGTTATTCACTAGGGGCACATGCATGTCTTTGGATGTTGAGAGTACCCACAATAACACGGAAAGGACATGCAGACTCCACTCAGAGAGACTGCAGTTGGACAGGTCCATCAGCAGACCCACAGCCTCCTATTAGAGAGGCAGGAGTGCTGACAACCATCCCACCGTGCACCTCAAACCACACAAAACACAAAGGAAAAACATTACTCCTAAAATTAATAACGGTTAACGTCGAATGTGTAAATACCTTGATGTATCTCTCATGTGGGACGTACTGTAGGATGATGGGCTCCATTGTGAGAACATTGGCAAACTGCACTTCGGGGATGTAGAGTGCACACACGACATGAGCCCACCCTAAAACAACAGATAATGGTTTGAGCTCTTGGAGAGAGATACAAGCAAACAGGCCAAAAAAAAAAAAAAAAGAAAAAGAAAAAAGTGGACTGGCATACTTACCTCCGCTGTCCGTTCTCTTGAGGGCACCATCTTTGTGGGGGCAGAGCTCACACCTCTGAGGCAGGACAGGACAAGAATCAGCACATCTGATTCACCAAAACAGGTAGGAACAGTGATGGGTGGATGCTTCATGTGGATTTTGGCAATACTCACCACACGCGCTGCCCGTTCCTGTGACTCACACTTCCGACAGAACCAGGGACCGGTGGGGACTTGGACAATGCCGTAGCATGCTGGGACAGACACACAATTCATTAACATGTGATTAACTAACACACACTATATTGCTTTTGTCAGTTTAACCTTATTTTTGACCTTTAAAACAGTTTATATTGACAATGTACTGTGAACTTTTGTAGTTTATTGTTTTAGATTTACCTACCTACATTTCATAATAGAAATAGACAAGGATAAACTGAAACATATGTGCAAAACAAAGACAGTCAAAAAGTCATGTTTTATCCCTAAACATGCTGTGTTTTAAAATAGCTGCTACTTATTTTAGACGTATTAAAGCAACAAAGCACGTGAACACAAGGAAACACTGTGTCCAGAGAGGGCCTCGCCGGGCTAGTCTGTCGCAAAATCACGCTTTGGGCTTTGGGCTGTGTGTCATGAACCCAAATGGGCCAGACAGCCGCACACACAAAACCTGAAGTGGCACCACGGCGCCATCCAGACGCGGTGTCACCGGCCCTGAGCGTTCATCATGTGCGCAAAGAGGAAACAACAAACTACACGCCTACCTACCCCTCCCACACACGACATACACACAAACACGCACGTACACAGACCTTCCTACCTGGAAGCTGTAGCGACCAGCCAGCACCGCTGGCTCAGCCACAGCTGCCCGGTAAAGACGCGCTAGCGGCGGCTAATGTTACCTTGGTGAACGGCGACGCTGCAGCCGTGTCCATCACAGTACACCAGCGGGTTCTCAGCCCAGCCTCGCTCGTCTGAACACACGCAGCAACCTCCGACCATTTCCCGCATGCTGCTCCCATAAGAAGAAATGTATTTTCCTCCCGGAACGGCTCAGACTTGGACTAGGCCAGTCAAGTGGTCGTCCCCCGCTCTGACGACCCACCGGACATAGTCGGTGCCCGCGCTACTCGCGCAGTTTTCGAACCGCGGAGAGACCAAATCTCGGCGTAAGGTTTGTGGTGCTGCTGCTACGTTTTTTCCGTGATGTCCTCCCCGTCCCCATAGAGCCGATGCAGTGCGCATGCTCATATGTGGCTCATTGGGTCGGAATAAAAGTCACAGCAAAGATACAGTAAGTTGTTTTGGGGAAATCCTCCCCCTTTAACGAAAGTTTTAACATTTAACATTAACCCTTATATTTCCATTTACGTGGAAGTGAACACAAAGTACACATCTGCCACTATTATCGTCCAATTAATTAGTAAAACATGTGGATTAGTTGGGAAACCAAACCGCTGGCTGGTGTGCGTCAATCTTGTTGCTAAAGCGCCACCTTCAGGTGTAATACAGAACAGCTGGGTAATATTACACAGAGTTTCACCAGCCAGTGTCTGGAAGTGAAAAACATCCTGTGCCTTAGAGATGTAATGTTTTTCACCACGACCTTCGGCTGTCAGACTTGGAAAACAGTCTGAAGACATTATATCGTTAAAGAGGCCTACAATTCATCAGCTTCCACCTAAAGTAAGTAAGTTATGGGCTGTCCTGTGTACAAGTTATGGCAGTAATAATTTGAAAGATAAATTAAAAATATTCTTTTGTCCTCATAAAACTTAGTTTGACTCAGAGGTTTAAATTTACATTTTGATAACTGAGACCTCCTTTAGCGAAAACCAGTCAGCAGATGTCAGTAGACCACTCAAACTTGGATAAGTGTTGGCCATTGTTGCTATGACTCTATTCTGAACTGGATGAGTAAATTCTGTCTAGTGAGGTGGTTTTATAGTGGAAATGGGACTTCAGTCACTCACAGACTTAAATAAATGCAGACCTGGTTGTATGGAATAAGTCATAGTATATATAGGTAATATGTGTAGTATTACCTATATCTATACCACTGTACCTATGGTAGTGTGATGATGATGTTTTTATTTTTTTAATAGAGAATTTTGGTTTTCATTATCTGTAAGCTTTAATCTTAATTAAAATAAATGAATGAAATATTACTCTGTGTGTACTATTTATATCACTTTCACTTTAATATTATAATATTGTATAGCAGTGCTTTTCACAGTGGGACCCAAATTTATACCTGATCACATTTACAGAACCAAAGTTATTATTTTACTACAACCTTTATGACACATGCATTTTAAAACCAGTATCACAATTTTGTGTAATTAAAACAATATTTCAACTTAAAATTAGATTAAAATTACAACTACTCACAACCTGCCCACAGCCCACTGGTTGGAGATCACTGTAGTTATTCGTGTAATCTTCATAAAGTAATTTTAATTCACTATATTTATTTGATTCTTTTTTTGTTTGTGAGTACAAATTATAGCAGTCCAAGCCCGCCTCTGCATGCATACAAAAATATACAATGTAATTTTCATCATCTGACTAAGACCTCTAGCATACACAACCAATAATTTTAGCACATAAGCCACCCTGTTTTACATCTCATACTGAGAAGCCTTATAATTGGAAAAGAGAAGCACTGCAGTTGTACTTTTGAAATGGATGACTGGGCTTTTTCATCTGACATATGGACATAAAGTTGTGATAACAGTTTGCCTCACAAGTGTCACTTCTGTTCAGGCTCAGAGATAGAAAAGGGAACTGGCACTGATGGAGAAGACAGATAGTGTGTGACACCAGCTGGAAGAGGCTCTAACACGCTGCTCTGATCTCAAAGCAGAGAGCCGTGACCAAGTCCCCACTTTCTCATGTGGCTAAAGTTAGTCCAACAAAGACTGATCCACAAAGCCAGCCTTTTTATGACTGTGCCAGACAAATTACTAAAAACGGTTAACGTGTGGGAGGCTCAAGAAATGAGTAACTTTTTAAAATTTACTCAATGAAAATTCAAAGCATGTATCCGCTTGGGTCTAAATCAGAAATGCTTCCACCTGTCATCAGCAGATGGATGCTGGTGGAGGAAGTATTCAAAATCTGTACTCAAATAAAAGTACTGTTACTTCAAAATAATATAACTTAAGTAGAAGTAAAAGAACTCAACAACATCATTACTCGAGTTAAAGTAATGTCAAGTGTGTAACATTTACTTAAGTGGTTTAATAAAGTGTGACTACCAGTATTAATACTACTAATACTACAGCTATTACTACTACTTCTACTACTACAAATACTACTGCTACTAATACTACCAGTACTGCTGCTACTAACAATACTGGTGCTGCTGCTCCTTCTGTTAGTATTTCTACTATTTCTACCCACTCTGTGACTGAGGTTAAAAAATATTTTTACTCAATTAAATTTTTTACACATTTAATTTTTTACACCCCTTAAATGTTACTAAAGTAGAAGTATGTGCATTTTCTTATGTAAATTAATAGGATAAATTGGCAATATCTAGAGCAGCATCCAGACAAGACCTAATTTCTTTTTCCGAACAACAGAGTATATGTCACATATTAAGATTAACTTCTCCTTTTTGTTTGATTTATTGTAATTTCTTTATCTGCATTTCAGTGTATTTGCTTGATTTAAATAACACATTGTGGCAGTTGACAGAAAAAGTGTCTGCACAACTATAAGCCCTTTTAAACTTGAGGCACAACTGTGCATCTACATTGATCGGGAGTGAAAACCAGCCTATGCTGCAGAGCGAAGTGTTTGATGCCGTGATGTGCACTTCTCTGAAAACCACAGGAGACGTGTGACCTTAGAGATAATAGGATTTCTGTCTACAGTCTTCCACTTTGAGTCTTTTTTCAGAGAAGCACAGTGTCAACAATTTATGAAAAAAAGATTCTGTTTTTTATTATGTTTACATAAATGTACATGCACTAAGCATACAAACAAACAAAAAAACAACATAAACAATGAAAAGATTAAAATACCTATCCTGACATGTTGAACAGGGTTTTGGCACACAGAACAGATAAACCTGGACTTTCTGATTCTGGATGAGTCTGTATTTACTACAAACTCTCCACACCAAAAACCCATGGGTGTTCTTACAAAGACTAAAATGTATCCAGTCAGACACACACCCCAACAATGTTAGCGCTGCTGCCTCATGTTTTTATGTCTGAAACCACTGACTGGCTACTAAAATGAGTAAGTCTGTCTCAGCATTATGTATATTTCAAGTTACTTCAGTTCCAAACGATGTTCACCGCGGGCTATGTGGGAAGAAAACTCATAACGGTCTCGGCTGCGGTGGCCACAAACGTTGCACTCGAGGGGGTCACGAAACCCATGGCACCCCATGTGGATGGTGAACATGACATAGTCCAGAAAGATGACCCTGCAGTGACCACAGGGGTACACTGCCCCAGGGAGGGTCCCAGACTCACCGTCTGCCAGCAGTACACGTAAAGCTTCAAGCGGCGACAGAGGAATGTGCTGGGCGTGTGGGCTGCCATTTTGGTGGTTCACGTTCCCCAGCAGGTGTCCCAGGCCATAGGGCATAGGTTGCGAGTGGAAGGAGTCCATGCCAAGGGAGGGCTGGGAGGCATGAGGGTGGCCCAGCATCGGCATACCCATCATGTGGCCGTTTGTTAGCCCCAGAGGACTGATGTCATTGCGGGTTAAGGGGATGGGGTAGGGTCTGTGGGACAGGGCTTGGTCACCCTCAGGTGGTGGCTGTTGGTGGGCTTCAGGAGAGGGAGGGGGTTCCTTGATGTTGGTATGTTGCACCAACTCCCTGTTAAAACTCAGGTCCAGGCAGACTCCATTGTCGCCTAAACCAGGAACATGAGAAAACAAACAGTAATTTTTTGAATCTGGAGGAAGTATCGCTTACGTTATGTTATGACAATGCAACAGAAAAATGGTAGATAGCAAGCATGAGTTAAAGAGGCTATTGCTTTATTGCTTCTGAGAGAAAAGACTGAACCAGTGTTAGTGACTGAAGGGACAGACACAGAGAGGCCTCAGCTGCAGCTGCACCACAGACAGACACCTGCTCACGTTTCTTGCCTCCCGCCTGTTCTCAGTCTTTGTGGTTTCAGACATTACTTCTCTTTTCCCCTGTGGTTGTCATATTGAAAGATCTCACATCATTTGTTAACTTGATGGAAATGTGGAGTGCTAGTACGCCCGTGTTTTATCAGTAGCTTGAGGCTTATTTGTGAAACTACAACCAAATGTTAGTTAGACCTCACCAGAAAGGTGAGAACCAGCCAGCGAGCATGCCCATGGTTTGGAAAACTGAGGTGCTATCAAAAAAGTATTTTCATTGTGCACAACTAAAATTATCACAAGTACATGCTATGATCATTTGTGACTAAAGAGTGCATGTTTTCACTTTTTTTGGTATAATTCATTAATTTTTACCAATACCCACCTATGACATACATGAAGCAGAGAATTTAGGACAGTGCCGACCATAGTGGTGTGCAGACACAGGGCAGGTGCTCTGCCCCAAAATCCTGTTTGGCAAGAAATGGAGGCCAGCAAAACAGATAGCTCAGACACACAAATTCAATCATAACATTGCATTTTGCACATCAAAAAGCACAAGATTAATACTCTTTCGAAAAGCAGCAATGAGCTTTAGAATATCCAAGAACATATATTTTTATCTCAATTGAAATGCACTTAAGGTAAGAAGGAATTCTTGTCTTACCAGTGAACTTCTGTGGCATTGAACTTTTCCTTTTGGCTACATTGCTGGCGAGCCTGTCGAGCAGCAGAGCACGCTCAGTGCCCATCTGACCCCTGGTTGCAGGAATGTCCTCTGTATAAAATTAAAATTACTGTTAAGAAACAACTATTTAAAAACATGCAGCATCTCATTAAAGGATGCTGACTATGACTGCCTTGTGGTTGAGACACAGACACTTGTTGCAAAGTCGCACTGGGAGGAATGAGATATTAATTTAAGATAAGGCGCTAATTTGACTTCACTTCCTGGTGCTTTTTGACTTCACAAAGGTAGGAGAGAAGACCACAGGATGAGGATGTACTTCCTCACCACATCGGTAGGGCTTGGTAAAGACCTATGACACTGGGCGACCACAGAATATAACATTGTCTATATTTCGTAATGAATAGATAGGTGAAATCCTTTTTGGGGGGGGCGGTTAGAGAAATATGTATAGGATGTGTGTGTGTCTGTTTGCCCTACATACAGTAGCTGGCTTCCCCTTTACTGTTTCACACACAAGAAGTGGTCTTCATTGCGTTGTTCCCCATCACCACAGCAGCCATAACCCATTTAGCTCTAATGATGGGGTAACAGCAATGAGCTCGTTCAGTTAATGAGGCCATAAAACAAGCTGGGTTTGCATGCCTGCTTTGTACTCTTCCCAGGAGCATTTAAGTGGTTGAGTGTCATATGAGATAATATAATAATATGAGATTTGTTTTAATAACTGAGTGCTCTAAAATGAGGATGTACAGATTATGCCAGTGATAAAATGTGAGGGCAGTGGCAGCTCACCTCTCTCTGTGTGACCTTTGTTCTGGATGTACAGGTGGCACCTCTCCCTGTGCTCTTCCAGAGAGCTTCTCTGCTTGTAACTCCGGCTGCAGTGGTTACACTTGAATGGCTTCTCTACTGTGAGAATCAGAGTCATTCACCAACATTACAACGTTATCTTTTATAGCACCTGATTTCATATAAAAGCGATGATTACACGTGAACTGAAACTTGATGAGTAAGTTTCCCAGAGGTAAATGAGTAATATATTTAACATGATAAAAGCGTGTTACTGGAAATTTAAAAGGACTTTGCATGTGTTTATACCTGACTTCCAAGAATCACAACCAAACCAACATAACATGCAGTAATTGAGTGATTCTCAAACTTTCCCACCTCAAAATATTTGGGTTTTAAAGGGCTGAAATGAGCAGTACTACATAAAGACAAAACAAGCTCTAAAGAGAAACTAAACCAGGACCAAAAAACAGGACACAACCAGGACTAATGTAGGACTAAACCAGGACTAAAGTCTGCCTAACCAAGGACTAAGCCACGGTGTACACTTCAAATTTAATCCCCCACCAGAGTAGGTTTAAAATAGGAATAAAATGGCCTCTAAATTAAACTAAACTAGAACTGTAAAAGACTCCTGAGTGCCACCAGAAGTCCACAGGTGCACACACAGATAAGCATGCTGGTTAGTTATTTGGATGTGGTGGTACCAGAGTGGGTACGCAGGTGTCCGCTCAGAGCATCACGTCGGCGGCAGGCGTAGCTGCACATGGGACATTTGAAAGGCTTCTCTCCTGAGTGCAGTTTGATGTGGCGGAGCAGGTTTCCTTTCTGCGTGAATGAAGCCCCACACTGAGTGCAGTGGAAGGGACGCTCACCTGTTAGACGAACAATAATAACATCAACATAAGTGACTGTGGGACAGAACAAACCACTGACATTCCTAATTACTTTACTATAACCTTTATGGCACACATGTAATTTATTTTATTTATTTTATGTAACTAAAAAAAATATTTACACTTCAAATAAGCTGACCCTTCAAACTATATTCAGCTTGACCTACTTTCAGGCCCTGACCCATTATTTGGGAACCACTGCTTCACAGTTTATAACTGTACACTGCAAAAAATCATTATCAACTTAAGTTAAAATGACTTGAATTCAGATAATTATCTTGATTTAATATTTTTACTAGATTAGATTTATTTACTATTAGGCTAGATTATTTGACTTGTTTCAAGTTATTTCTGTCTTGTTTCAAGGCATCTTTTACTTATTTCAAGCAAAATGATCTGCCAGTGGGGTAAGAATATTCCACTTACCCCATTGGCAGATAATTTTGCTAGCCTATTAGTAAATAAATCCAATACCATAAAAAAATTGCTCAAATCAAGATTAATAATCTGAATTCAAGTCATTTTAACTAATGCTGATAATGACTTTTTGCAGCATACCTGCACAATTTGAGATATTAAAAACCATTCAATGCACTTAATAAGCATAATAACATGCCAAATGCAGTATTTGGTGCATTTTTTGAATATTCATTCATTTATTTCCTTTCATGTTGAAATACATAAAAAAATGCATTCGCATACAGCTCTTCTGAGGGGAAAATGTAGTTGTAAAAGTGTGACATGAGCAAATGAATCTTGATGAATAGGTTTTTCTCGCTGTTTATGTAAATTTCTGCAGCATCCAAATTTGTTAAACTCTAGCGACTCTACTTTCCATCACTTTGCTCAAAAACAGAAGAAGTCATCCTCGATGGTTATCAAAAACCTAGAAACTATGTTGTCATAGTACAAACCACACAAATGCCCAGCTACTTGTGTACTTCCCATGTTAACGACCACAGCTCATCAGTTCCATCTGAAGGCGGACCTTTTCTGCTTTTTAACCCTTTTCAAAAGTGGAGCAAATACTGAAGGAGGAACAATAATACTTGCTACCTGACACGTACTTACAATGTTAGTTAAATGCATGCAAAGGATTAAAGGTAGGTAGTTGTGTGAAAGTGTAGGGCATTAAAGACAAGTGAAAATATGACAATAACAAAAAAGTAACAAAAAGGCAATCACAAAAATGCATGCATTCACCTTTGTGTTTAAAACAACTATATATAGCTTTTTGCCCTAAAATATGGAGCATAAAAACTATTACACCAACACACCAGTTTTCGGACATGAAACAAGGACAGTAAGGAAAGTCCACATTCTTTGAGTGGACAACTGAAGGTGAGTAGCCAGAATACATCAAAGCAACATTATATCTACAATATTTCTGAGTAATTTTGGAAAAGTTAACAGCTAAATTTCACCGCAGCATTTGTCTCCTTTAGTCCATGTTTTTCTTTTATACACATAGCATACGCAGCATTTTGTTTTTGGTTTGACTAACTTTATACTTAGTGCATACAAAATGTGTTTGGTGCAAATCAAGGCTTCTCCCTATTCTCCTGGACATTTTTCGATGGTGCATTCCACTTGGGGTCTTAAAGGTGACACTGTAAGGTCTATGAAGAGACTTATGTCTAATTTCATAATTCGGACTATTTTATATGTATATTATGTAACACATCATGTTGTTTTCTTGTACACGCATTTCATTATCAGATATGCTGTCTACGTGTTGACCTGTTCAATACATAGCAGTATTGTCTGTGTCTTGCACAACTCTCTTGTGTTTGAGGTCAGGTGTTTTGGCTGTGTTCCTGTGCGTTACCCGTGTGGCTTCGCTTGTGCACGAGCAGCACGTTGATGCTGACGCAGGACAGGCCACAGATGTCACAACTCAGTTTGCCTGTGGAAGGGATGCGGGGGGTCAGGGCTCCAGACACAAAGTTCCCCTCTGGTGTTGCCGTTGTGTGGGCATCTGGCAAAGCCATATTGTCAAAACGCGAGTAGTCTACAAGCGACAGGTCCTGCGGCTCATTCAGGGCATCACCGTCTTCATCGTACTCATCCTCCTCGGTTTTCTCTTCATCAAATCCTTCCTCGGTCCCATCCTCGCTGCCCCCGTCTTGCTCCTCTTTTGGGACAATCTCATCTTCTTTCTCAGTCTTTATGTATGGTTCAGTATCTTCCTTCTTTTCTGCCTCATTTTTTATCGTGTCTAAACAAGAAGCAAGTCAGAAAATGAAATGGAGAAAATTACAGATATAGATTTTGTAGTTAGACATTAGATAAAAGGAATCTTCACATGTTCTGGTCATATAAAGAGATATAACATCTAAACTAACAGCATGTCACTATTTTACTCCTCTACATGTAAAGGGCAAGTTTATCGTTCAGCCAATCGCAGCTCACAGAAAATCAAGTAAAACCATAGCCTGGTATGTTTAGAAACACCTGTAAACCCTCTGCATTATCTCTTCAATACTTATTTATGTATTTATTTCTAAATATGGCCTAAGCCGAAGTATAAGCCTAACAGGACTTCAATTCAAATTTGGTCTTCACTTCTACATTTATATTTATATTTAGTTAGATAGTCTGATATCAGTACTAGCACATCTCCAAAGTAAAAGGAGCAGAATTTGGGCCAGTGTATAATGTCACATACAGATTCAAAAGATGTGTGCTTGAGATAATGGCAAGGCATTTCCTTTGAAGACACAGAAACTAGAACCAGGGCATGAGGCACCCCATGCTGACTTTGCTGACTTTGTTTTCAAAAAGCTTAGTTTGAACTACTAAAAACATTACTTTCTTAGATGGTGCAGTGTAAAAATGTACTGTATGCATATGTGTCTTTATATCACATATGTTTAGCCCCTGCTTGCAGAACCTGTCACCTAGCCCCTTGCTAAGCGTCAACCAAGGCCTGTGCATCTGGCTCCATCCAGAAACCACAGTGTGGTCTGAGTGGTGGCTGCTGATGAGCTCAAGATCAGCGCCTTATATCAAGGGACGCGCTCAGAGGTGCTATGGAAACTTTGCACGCACAGGACTCAGCGAGGCCCAATATAGAGTCCATCATGTCAGCAGTGAACCGCAGGCTGATGCATTGAAAAGGTTTAGGAAGTGCAGTCAGAAATACACTCAAGAGCTGAAAATTACAACACATATTGTTAAAATTTACTGACTGAAGTCAATGGGCTTCATTTAATTACTACTACTACTACTACTACTACTACTATATGAGGTCTTAAAGAGTTTCCCACAACTTTCATAGATATAGTTGCTTGGCTATCCATATACAATTCTTCATTATGTAACTTTGCAAACTTCGAAAACTCACTTAGTGCTATGAAGTGGTTTCCAAATGGTGGATCAGGACCCATAAGTGGGTTGCACTGAGGTTGAATATAGTTTCAATGTTCAGATTATTGTAGGCCTACATATTTTAAAATACATGTGCCATAAAGGTTGTGGCAAAATAATTCAATAAAATAAATTTGGTTCTGAAAAAAGTTGGTCATAAAAATGATCAGGAACAAACATAGTCCCACAATCAGACTCTAACATCACTGCCTCATGTTTGATTTGAAATCTTGGAGTTTATCCTAATAGCTGTTTTGCATTTTCAATCATTCAATCATCACTTATTTTATTAAATACAGTGAATAGTTAGTACACTGTTACTTTTGGTTTATATTCTTACCAACTGGATCCTGTCTCTCATCTTCCTTTTGTAGCTTCATGTCTGTACTGTTATTGCAAATTTCTGTAAAGTAGCAAAAAAGGTCAGTTTTTGCATTGATGCTGTTGTGACAAATGCAACTTATAGTGTGAAAATACTGGCTGAGTAATCTTGTATGACATTAGCTGTAACACTCTGTGCTGCTGTGCAGGCTTTGTGCACCAGCTGTGAAGGGAAGTGTGCATGCTCATACAGAACATAAAGACTTACCCATCCCGTCTTCCTCTTGGGAGTTAACCTCATGCTTCTCTGTGTTCATGATGGAGATACAATCTGTGGAGATAACAATAAAATGTTTAGTCAAAACTTGTCCAGAAGTTTGACAATTACTAGCATGCCGCTCAACTTTATATGTCTAGAACCAACTGCAGACAAAGCTATGCAGTGACCACCTTACACCTAAAGGAGGTGGGATTGTTGCACAGTTTGGTGATGCAACTTGCTGTTTGACACACAGACTGATATAACTTTCGATATGTCCTTTACCCCATTTTTTAAAGGTATTTTTGCAAAGCATGCACAGAAATACACACTACACTTGCAGATTATAACTGTTCCTGCTAGTCAAAGAGATGTGTTTTTTTAAGTGGAAGCCCATGGTTGATTGCTCGACCTTGTCACTACATTTAGCCTACTGAGAAACAAGTGATGTTCACTGAACATGCATTTCCTGCCAGCTCCGAAGATAGGAGCAAAAAGTGCTTTATACGCTAACAGCCAGTGACATCTCAACCGCTATAACTTAAAGGCAAAGTTATGCATATCAGGTACAAAGAAAGAAATAGAATAGAATAGACGAAAATATATGTGTATTTTTTTTATAAAACTGCATTTAAAAATTATGCTTATAGTTATACAGGAGGTTAATTAAAGTTACCAAAAAGTACATAAAAAATCATACTTAGATAAACGCCTATGAGGCCATTTATAAATATATTGTATATTATAGTGGTAGTGTTAACAGTATTGCAAAAAGAGTAATAACAATTTCCCAAATCAAAATACAAGAAAAATACTCCTATATTATATTCTACTTGGTAATACTATGATTACAACTACTAATATTACTTCTTAAAATGTTCTATAATGTCAAAGTTACCAGTCTTGCCTCACTTTCAGAGATGAGCAGCTCTCCGGTAGGCTCAGTAGATTCCTCGCTCCTCGAATGGACAATCTCTGAATATGGAATAAAAACGTCACTCAGTTGAATTTTGGAGAAATCCCTTAAAGGAACAGGAACTGGTTTTGAACAAGGTGGAGCAACAAAGAGCAACAGATACTGTATGTGCAACCATGTGACGCTCACCGAGAGATTTTGGGAGAAGATAAGTTTCATAACTGGAGTATTTTCTATGTCTTTTTGAAAACATTGCAAGGAAAAGTTTGAAAGAATATGTTCATAGCAGAAACAAACAGCAGAGTGCACAACATCAAGTAAAGGTCTATGCATGGTCCCTGCCTGTGTCTGCTGAAGGATCTACACCTCCATCTTGTGGCTGAACATAACTAAGCTTCAGGCTTAGTCAGGCATCTGTCAGTCAAATGAGGCAAAGTGGAAAAAGTACTCAAAAGCTGCACTCAAATAAAAGTAATAAATAAAATAATAGCACTCAAGTAGAAGTAAAGGACTCAGTAAAAAAGTACACTTTACTTTCAAAAGGAATAACTACAAATCTATTGCTGTTACAGCTACTATAAGAACTACTGCTCCTGGCATACTAATGGTAAGCCGCACAAACATTTTTAGAGACAAAATACTTTTAGATGCATTATTAATCTATTTGAGTAAAAGCAACATTTTTGGCTTCAAAATTCATTTAAAAGAGCTTTGAGCAGTATATATCTTTTATATTTCATAAAATTACCCATGTGTCGCAAGATAGGAGGTAAACATGTGTAAATCAAATATTAGTTTTATTCATAACAATGGTACAGCGGAAAGACTAGCAACCCACAGACCACCCTTTTGATTTAGACTGCAGTATTGTTTTCAAACCAGTACAAGAGCATTCTGCTTCCAGTACCTTTAACTACTTCAAACTAAGAGCCGAACAAAGGATGTTTGCCCATAACTAAAGTGGATACTCAAAATATAGAGCCATATTATTATTACTTCTCTTATTATTACTTCTTTTTTTTAATATAACAATTTTTGCCTATAGGGAACAGTTTAAGCAGAGGTGGAAGAAGAACTTAAAATCTATACCCAAGTAAAAGTATTGTTACTACTACCCACTTTGCAACACTAGTAACGTACTGTATCTAGTAACATTCCACCTCTGACCTTAAGACCATACATAATACCATAACTTAGGTTAGTATAAAGGACAAAAAAAAGGTATTTTAGATGCAAATGTGAATGGTAAAATATTAAACTAGTGACTGGATAACAAATCAAGCTCATTATAAAACAAATGTATAAAACTGCATTATTACCCCTTGTTAACCTGTGTGTGACCCCCTCTGCGTCCCATGCACTGCCCACCCCCCACACCCCAAAACACACTCACACAGACGCAGACACCTCATAAAAGTTAGCCATAAAGCTGCTATGCTCCAGCTTTCGAAACAGTGGGCAGTCCACCAACTATCCACAGATCCAGTACACTCATAACACAACAGTCTCATTAAAGCTATTTACTGAAAACTGTCCGGATGCATGTCACTCATGCTTTCTGAGGAGAATAATGCCAACTGAGGAATGATTTGTCTCTGAATAAATGCCTTGCAAGAGGAAGTATTGTTGAGGAATAGAAAAACAACAGCAGCTCTACAGTTCAGTGGCAAAAAAAAAAAGTTACCAGAAATGACCATATACAGAGGTTGGGCCATAGCCTATCTTTCTTATTACTAATAAACAGATTGCATTATTGCTATACCTTTTCTATCTGCCCATTTTGAGTTAAAACTATATATACAGTATATTGTAAATTAAGGTCTATGCATTTCTTTAGGATTAGGACCAAATAGGTCAGCACAAGCAAATATATATGGCTGCTAATAGGGGTAGTGCAAACACCATCAACTCAAGGCTTCTGAAATTTGTATTAATATATGGTATGTGTGCAATGCATGGATGGATTTAGATTTTATTTTGACATATGATTGATTTTTTATGTGTTCCTCATTTAGACAACCTAGAAATTAGCACTTCTCAGTACCTCAGGGAGCTCAAAATGGCAATCTGTAATCAAAATATGGGCCATTTCACAGCAACATAGCTTTAAATGGACATTGTTTTGTGTTTACAATTTCACTAGCCACCTTTACACAGTGACTCTGCTCTTGTCTGCCTCCCCAAAGTGAAAGCATGTAACAATTATCTGGTGTAAAAATATCGATAAGTATCATGCGCAGAAAATTATGAGCCCATTAAAGTTTCATTTTATAAATTGCAGCAAAATCTGCAATTGCACTGCATAACTGTCATGTATAAACTAAAACAACACAATTAATCCCTTCAAGGCCAGAGCTACAAAGAATACAGAAGAATACAGCCATCGCCATGTTGTTTAATTTCTGATCCATGCAGGACATAACTGTGGGTGCTCTGTCACTAACCCCACATTGTTGCGCCCACCTGTGTGAGTGATCGTCCCTCTAGGGCTGCTGGCAGTGGCCCATGATCCGCCTATGGCAACCAGCCACCAGCCAGAAGAAGAAAGCTGAGAGAGAGAGAGCACACTCACAAAGGCATTACAATACATGCTGGGTTTCCATGGCAAAGTGGAAGCAAGGGAACAGAGGAAAAAAAGAGACGTTGACCAATAAAAGCTATGATTTGGGACCTTGAAGGCTGGGGCGGAGGGCAGGTCTTTGCACACGAGCAAACAAGAACAAAGTCGCACACAGATTTACAGAGTCTTTCATGATCTCAAGTGCACACATATATTAAAATCTGCTCCGACTCACAGCATTGTAAAAAAAAAAAAAAAAGTATCCCGCAATCCCTCTGGTGGGAGCCTTTTTTAGGACCCTTAGGGGGCAGGGCGTTTGGGGAATAGGGGAATACACTGTCCATTTGCCTTTTATTGCTCCCCACTCCAGTTAAGTTGTAGAAGAGGGGAAAAGAGAAAGAGCAATCTGGGAGACAATATAATGAGAATAGGTGGGGGGATGTGGTTTTAAAAAGGGGCTGACCACTGATGATGTTTTAGACCCTGAAGGCACTCACAGGACATGTGTGAGCCAGTTGGACTTGATTAAACGGGGAGATTTTGTTGTTGTTAATTACATGTTTTTTTTTCCAAATTAATCCTAATGCTTTCAGCAATCATTAAAAAGAGATCTGAGGGTTTGCACTGAGGTCTAAAAATAATATAAAGTGGAAACTAAAGGATGATTATGCATGTGAACTAGTGAGAAGGCTATTTTTTTTTCTCTTGCGGCACTCAGAAGCGGTGAGACAGAGGGAGGCAGAGGAAAAGGGCTTCTCTCCTCTGTGCTTTTGAGCTCCTCTCTCTCTGTACAAAGAGGCGTGTCCATGGACCAGTATAAAGTCCAAGCAGAGCCACTCGTGTTGAGCCATTCTCAGGAGCCAGTCCTTTGCACTGCACACCCGCGAGAGGAGTAACCTACAGCTGTGACCAACACACTGCATTTTAACATTTGGCAAGTGGACTTTGATTTTTTTCTAAAGAGTCCATCAGCAGAAGTGGACCTCACAGACAGAGCAAGACTCACCTGAGCCGTGCTGGATAACCTCTCTGCCACTGTTCATGCCAACATAAAACAAGTTCTTATCAACTATAACTGCCAGCCAAGCCTGATCAAGAGCAGGCTCCAATTTCATCTTTGTGAAATTGAATCAGAGGAACGAAGTGGCAGCACAGCAGAGGCACTGTGTCCCTGCAATTGAGACAGTAACCTGCTGAAAATATCAAAGACCATCCTGGACAAAGCACTCCTTTCAAACCTGTCGAGTTTTTATGAAATTGTATTTGGCGTAGGCAGTGATCACTACTGAAGAGGGAGGCTAAGAGGATCTTACCTCAGGTCTAAGGACTGTGTGCAGGTGAGGGGCTGCCATGGTGCGTGGAGGGCGTCTGGCAGCAGCTCCATCCTGCTGGGGCATGTGGGCTCTCTGTGCCCTGTCTCTGGCTGCGCTGTGCCTGTCGGACCAGGCCATCCGCTGCCCGATCTGCACAGAGGAGAAGCTGGCCGCCTGTCGTCTGCCGGATGGGTGCGAGGAGACGGTAAGAGAGCCGGGCTGCGGGTGCTGCCCCACCTGTGCACTGCCCAAAGGGGCACACTGTGGCGTCTACTCCCCCCGATGTGGGACAGGACTCCGGTGTTACCCACCCCGAGGAGTGGAGCGGCCGCTGCACTCACTGATGCACGGCCAGGGGGTCTGCACTGATGAAAGGGAGCTGGAGGACAACTCAGGTGAGAGCCACAGCTGTACCCACTGTTGTCCACTCCACACAGTTATCATTGTGGTATAGAACCTTATACATGAATGAGGGTTTCCAAAACACAGAGTTGGACCTGTGTAAAATGGGACCAGTGTTGGAGAGTGGGTCAGATATTATGTCAGTCACTTTCAATTTTAAAATATATATGTGTTTGGCATGGGCATTTTATGACAAATTAGCCTTGTGGCTATACAAGAGGACAGTGGGCATAGGATACAATGGTTAGAAGAATTAAGCTAGAGCAACTCAAAATGAGCACAAAAATAATGTAAAAATGAACAAAAAAATATAAACTCTGTCAGACTTTTTCTTTTTACACTGACTGCTCCTCTTGCACTAAAGACCATGGTCAAGCAGCTCTGGTTGTTCCTGCTTGTGCTCTATATAGGCCTTACCTGCAGTGCTCAGGAAGGGTCAGAGTTCAAGGGGTGTGACAATGTACTGCTTGTTTACCCTACTCTTAGCGAAGCTCTGAAATAGAGCATGAACACACACCAGCTCCTAATGGCAGAGTTCAACTTTGTGCCTTATGGCCACTGTGAGAGGGGCCCAGCTCTTAGACACTGAGCAGGCTTTGGAGGCAGCTGCTGTGGTTCTTGTATTATACGTCTAATGAAAGTTTATGAGTGGGTACATTTTAATAACGGGAGTGTATTTGGTTAATAAACCCTTTGAACTTTATGTGCAGGTAGAAGTAACGCCGGCATTGAGAAGCATTGTGGTAGAAATATAAGAGCGTGTATGTGTGTGTTTGTAATGGGAGGAGGTAATAAAAGCTGCCGTATGAAATGGCTGTAATGGAGTGTGGCCAGTCTGGGGCTATTAGAGCTCTCTGCAATCAGTAATTCACTTGTGCTCTTTCACCAATGCCCTCGTTCCTCCCACCGCTGCACGTGTCTCACTCATAATCTTATGTCAGCATCTTCATTAGTCTCTTTGGGGCCAACTTTGTATTATTGCATTCCCCTTGCGAAGTCTGTTTCTTCTTTTTCACAGCGGGACGTCTTATCTGCTTTTCCAGTTGCATTGCTCTCCTGCTTGTCCACACAAAGGGAGTGGTGCTGACTTCCATTATACACTATGAGACAATTGTTTTAATGTGTCAAAGGCAAAGGTGGGTCTTTCATTTGTTCCAGATTATCTAGTGAGTGGCCCAGTGCAGACTAGAGCAGCGCTCCCAGACACCCGCTAATGGCTCTGGGCTATCTGTTAGCGCCAGAACACCAAAGGTTTGGATCAGCTCGGCCAATATAAAAGTCCCAGGACGCTCATCTCCAGTGCAGCATCTGTTCCCCCCTGGCTCTGGGCGCACGCAGACCCCCCCCCACCCCAACAACACCAGCCCTAACAAGCCTTGCAGCGCATCGCCCGCCTCGTCCAGCTCCTTCATGAGGATGAGCTCATCGGCACTCTCGCTGCCAGAGTTGAAATGAGAGCCTTCTGCTCTGTGTGCAGGGCCAGCGTAGGTTAGGCCGGCACATAGCGTGACTAAATGGAATCAGAAAGAAGAGGAAAGCTGTTTAGAGCCTGATAAAAAAACAAAAAAAAAAAGCTGTTTACACTTGGCTCAACTTTGTAAATTCACGCTACTTTAGTTAACATAACATTTTATAATTAGGGTCCCATATGTAGCGTGCAGAAGTGGCTTTCAACACAGTCATTACTCAAATTGCTAACAAGTTATGTATTAACATTACAAATTGTAGAAAACTTATGTGTGTTAGTTGGCAAAAGATGAATATACAAGCATTTGTAAGGTTCAAACAGCCCAAATAAATCTCTACATATCTTAATTTACAATAAGGTTTTCCAAAATAGTCATTTGAGACAGTAACTAAATATAGTGCACTAAAATGTATGTCAGGTCATTATTTGATGGGTCACTTTGGCCTTGTTTATAACATGTTATAACGACTTGTAAAGTAAACAATCCTGCCACATAGTCACAAACCAATGTACACTTTGTGCCAGTCCCAAGCCCAGAAAAATAGAGTAAATTTAGAGTAAAATCTCTGCCAAATTACAATACACATCACTGCCTCAAATAATTTGGCGTTTGTAGTGGAATAAAGCCAAACAGAAAACAGAAATTCTAAACATTATTATTATCTAGTCGTTTTTATGAAGCAGCCATATTCAAAACCAAATAAAACACCTATTGCTGATGCACCGGGGGGATATAGTGCACAGTGGAGCCTTATAGACTAGGGTCAAATCTTTGTGGAAAGTTTTGTTTTTGGTCTTCTGTAATCTGAGTGCAGGCCTCAGTACTGCTCCTCATCCCTGCAGTCTGTCATAACAAAGCAGGGAAGCTCTGCCTAATAAATTGCGCTGTAAATCTATTCTACTGGGCACCACTGTATAAGAATGTAAACCAATGTAAACCAGTGTAATCCGGAGAGGTGCAGAGACAATCGGAAAAGGCTCAGGGGGAGAGTGAGAGAGCGAGAGAGAGACAAAGAGAAACTCCAGTCTCGAGCAGGAGATTTCCTTTGTGGCACATTCACCAGTACTTATGCATTATTAAACAAGGGGGTGCATCTCCTGAATACAAGCTGCCCCACTCCTAGCAACAGTGAACGTACTGGAATAAAAATAGAAAGAGTGTTTCTTAAAACCAACAGAATTCATAATGAAAAGGACAGAGTGAAAGAGATAGACAAGGAGAATTCATAATAGTTGAAGTGAACTCAAATCGTGTGGTTTGGTGAAATCTGAAATGAAAAACTTGGGTAGCAAAAACATTCAAAGTGCATTAAGGCTCTCAACTTTTGAACTGAATTGAATTTCCATGGCAACAACACACTGATCTTGCCTCTTATGTCATCGCTGCCTTGCCTCACGATGGCCAATTCGTTGAATCCTTCTCCGTCTCGGTTCTTGGAATAAAAATGTAGTGCATGTTTTGGCGTTGGTTCCTTCGTTCTGGCCGAGTCTGCCCCGGTGTCGTGTTCGAGGGCTTCTTCCTGACTGTGAAACAGATATTATTTACAAACTGATACAGATGTCAGATATCAAGATCCACTGCACCTACAGGCGCCAGGGGAAGAGACGCATTAATGAAGCTGTCAGAGGAGCAGGCCTCTGCTAAATGTAATGGCAAAGTAGTGTTGGTTTGTTGGTCTGTTAGCAAAAAAACTCAAAAAACAATGGTTAGAGCTGGATGTTTTTTTTAGGCTCATAACTTACCTAGTTATAAGCCATTAAGGATTTTTTTATAACACATTTTATACTAACTCCAGCCACAAGGGGTCAGTAAAGCAAAATTTTAGTTTTAGTGGATTTTTTCATGACCTTCATATGAGGGGCTCAAAGAGCATTTACCGCTGAACGAGCGGATTGTAATTACATTTACAATTTCAGATTACATTGCAATTGCAGGAGTATACAATATTTTCAAGATACTTTTCAAAAATGTATGACTAAAATAATGTCCAGTTTGACTACATACAGTAAAATCTACTTTTATAGGATTGTCCTAAAGTTAGTTAGAAAGTTAAACGCATAAAAAATGAATTTAAGCGGGCTAGACTATGGGCATAAACAGGACAATTGTTGGTAAACTTTTCTATTAAGACCAGTCAAAGTCTCAGTCTACCTATTTATACAGTACAATAAACTTATTATGTAGTATTTCTTCTTCTTTTCTTACAACTTGTCCCTTTCAGTGTCACCACAGCAAATAATCTGCTTGGAATTTGCAGTGATTTGCAAAATTATTTGGCATATTTTTTTACACCTGATGCCCTTCCTGACGCAGTCCTTTCCATTTGTCCAGGCTTGAGATCAGCACTATAAGTACACTGGATTGTGATAACTTATTGATGTGTTAAAGTAACTTAGTGCTTGGTTACTTGTTATTTTCACTGAATACTTTGCTATTCTTTCTCTATCAATTTATAATTTGGATATATTTTTTTGGATAATTTGGCCAGCTCTGCTCACATCTTTTTTCTTTATAGGCCCTCACAACTGTCGGTCAAAGACAGGCCTGTATGCCTCGTGTATGGCAGTGCTAAGTGAGGATTTTCCTACACCACTTTGAGCAGATGTACCATACTGTTGTGTATTTGCTTTCTTTGGATGGAGCGCTGCATTTGGACAGCTGGGGCTCTGGTGCAGGAGTTAATGTGATTAGCTAATTGCTGTCCTTTGTGGGACACAGACCCCCCTCTAAAGCTGGAGCTCAGAGATACACAAACAATCAAACACTGTCCACAGCTAATCTGAGAAGGACATTTAAACCCCAAGATCAGAGATTTTGGATATGGCCCATTTACTTGGGAACACTGCAGAAAACAACAAACTTATCTTCAATATCAGTGGCTCACAATTGGTCTAATCTTGAGACTGGACTATATCCATTTCTAATCAATAATAACCTACTCTTGTAGAAAATGTAAAACTAAATCAAAATTAAATTTATATTGACTGCATATTAATCACTAATCACTCTATTAAATATATTAAAGGGGCTACATAATGCAAACTTTTTTGAGCTTTCTACCATGTTATAATTTTGTTCCCTCATCAAAAACACAATAATCCACAATTCCACAATGCCCCGCCCACTCCAGGAACCACTGACCAATCAACAAGCCCTGTACATCCAGTCTACTCATTCATTTATCCAAAAAAGGATGTTTTTTGTAGTAAAATTACATCGTACAAAAAGTTTAAGGAAACAAAAAGCTCTTTTTCTATGATCCTGTTCAAAAGACTGCAACAGAGCTGCACTCTGATACCCTCTGCTAGTCTCCTCGCCAGTTTCTTTATGGCAGTAGTAAAGTAATGAATATAATTGCTTAATTTTAGTCACATAATGTTTTTCAAGGTTGTTAAACATGCAATGCTTTTCTAGAGGTGACCAACTATGGTTTAAAAATATAATTAAAGGCCTAATATAGCCCCCTTAAGGTAGTCGCACTTGAAGAGCACATATCTATGCCCAAGACCCTATCTTGTAATGCGGCTCTGTAGAGAAAAGGCTATCGAGTGGTAAATGCTCTATCTGTTAAGTTGCAAAGACCTTATATCCACTAAGGTCCACCAGATTCCATAAGCACAAATAATTTATTTTATTACTGACCCCTTGTGGCTGGAGTTCATAAGTTTGGCACTATCTCACTATGGAAATGAATCCTTTTAAAAATTAATTAATCAATTAAGTAATTTTAATACACACCTAAAACAAATCAATTCTTCCTTGGCCCATTGCTAACCTTTCCAAATTTTTTTTTATCAATATCAAACAACTACTTTTCTTCCTAACAACTCTGGTAAGGTTAAACATAACCTCTTAAATACACAACATTTCTTCATGCTCTCTAAATATAGTTTCCTCCTGACAAAGTAATGCTTTTAATAACTAATAATAACTTTCAACTAATATATTCAAACCATTTCATTACTCATTTTTCCATAAAACCTTTACATTTTTTAACCACACACATTTCAGCACATTTGTTCGTGACCCACTTTTGTACCAGGAACCACCAGTTGAGAATCTTTCTTCTACATCAACGCAGTAGTACCATTTTATACCTGAAATAAATCCTTTGTATTATGTCAAAGGTTGGTGACTAAATCTATGCAAATGTATTTGAAGATAAATGTGTAGCTCCCAATAGTGTGACCCAATTTACCCTTGTACTCATAGCCAGGCAAAAACACTCACTGCACAAATGATAGATCTTAGGCAATATGCCATGTGCCAGAATTTCCCCAATTACTACAGACAATAAATCTATAATTGTGAAGTTGTGTGCATATTTTGAAAGCCCTCTGTTTAGTCTCAAGTGTCCGATGACTGTGGCCGATCAAAGCGCGTTCAGACCAACATCAAACATATTGTATTGATTTGTGAAATTCTCCAAACTCGAAGCTCAGGGGAGACAGTCTCACATTGCACTTTATTTTCCAAAACAAGCTTTGTTTTTGTCCAGCCTGAACCGAGCTTGACCCAAAATGTTATTGCTTTGAGTATAATAGGCTTGTGTGTTATTTTACTGTGGGTTTGGTGTGACGCATTGATTACGTAACAAAGAGTCAACAAGGTCTAAAAAAGTAAGAGGGATGATTTAATAATTAAGCAAAATAAAGCTTACCATATTGACCGTAATACTAAATCTTCTATTATGTGAATGATTATTAGGGTTTCCACGAAAATGACAACTGACTGCATTTCAACACAGATCACATAGCATTGGTGATTTCTTCAAATATTATTGCAGTATTTTTGTGGTGAAAGACCAGACCTCTAGCGTTTCAGTTTCACTTTATCAGTTTTGACATGTTACGACGTACTACAGAGTAATCGTTTGGATTGGCACGTATTGGTGTAACCCTGAACAAACTACAACTGCGCCACAACAACAAACAGATGATGATTAACAGATACGAGGAAGGCTCCTGCCTGGAAAGCCATCTTGACAAGTCTGGCAGGATACACTGTTGACCAAAGGCAGCAGGGCTTTGGTCGTAAGCCATACCGACTCCTGTACTAGCAGCCAAAAACTATTCAAGAAACCAATATTTTACTTGTGCAAAATATTTTGGAAAAGTTACTTTCAAAATATCCATATGACTTTTAAGAAATTGACACATATCTCCAACACTACACAGTGTTGTGTTCTTTTGGAACCAGCATCAAACTCACTTCATATGAGCTGAGATTTGATCAGAACTAACTATAAAAGATAGGATGTCAGTGATGTTTTCCATTCACGTGGGGGTCAGCTTGAGGAGGGCTGACTGTGGGTGGTATGTGGTAACCATGGTAGATCTAAATCAAAAGTACACTAAAATAACACTATATTGTCACTGCTTTAAATGAAATGAAATTAAACATGCCATGGACTTTGATCTGACTAGACAATGATGATGTTGTCACTATTTATTTCCAAGTATACAGAAGCAGTTTGTAAACACCTTTATGAGTCAGACCCAGATTAAAATTGTTTTGTAAAGGATTGTTTTCATTGTGTGTGCCACTGAAGCAATTGGAATTTCTGCTGTCATTACCACAGCCAGGGAGGTTATGTTTTTTGTCAGTGTTGGTTTGTTGGCTGGTTGGTATGTTAGTCTGTTAGCATCATAAATCCAAATATGATGGATTTTGATTCAACTGTTAGGAAAGGTCAGTAATGGGCCAAGGGAGAAATTATTTGTTTTAGTGTGGATTAGAAAAACAAAAGATTCTGTGCCACTGCGAGATAAGGATATCCCAGATTAGGGCTGCACAATATATCGCAAAATTATTGTTATCGCAATATCAGCAAACGCAATATCCGTGTCGCAAGAATCTAAATATATCGCAATAACGCTTTGGTCTTCCGTCTGACAGAGAGTTACACTGAAGAATCATTTTCCACCACAGCCTTAAAAGAACATGTGTTGTGACTAAATAAAAATGTTTAAAAAGTCCAGTTTTAGGTAGTTTAATTAATTTTGTCACAGATTAGCCTTGTTTTATTACTGGTTTAGTCTGTGTTAAGTTTTGATTTAGTCACTGTTTTGAATTGTAAATACAGAAACTTACATTTTTGTGAAATGTAGTCAATTTAACTTACTATGTTCCAAAAGTAGGCTCTATTTTCAAATATCACAATAATATCGTTATCGCAATTTTCAACATAGTTATTGAATATCGCATGCTTTCTCCATATCGTGCAGCCCTATCCCAGATCATACTAATTCTAAATAAAAGGTATATAAGAAGTAAGGGTGCTCCGATCGATCGGCCGCCGATCATGATCGGCTGATCATGGCTAAAAATAGAGTGATCGGTGATCGGTAAAATGGGTCGATCAGAAGGGCCGATCAAATTACAACAAACACGCAAGGCTCTCACATTTACTGTCCTGTGACTCCGGTTTGATTAAACAGCAGTAGCGTTATTTTAGCAGTGTTTTTAAGTTAAGCCCTGGTTATAACTAACACAAACCTGCCCTGGAGGCGCTGCTTTGTGTCCCCGCCTGCTTTAGGAGCGCACGGGACAGAACCGAGGCGCAGCAGTGCGTGTATTTGCAAACACCAACGTAAATAGAGCTACAGCTAACCCGCTAACAGTTACGTTAAAAGGATTAAGAAAGTTCAGAGTCTGCCTGTGTCTTGTTGCGCGGAGAAAACTGTGCGTTTTGTGGCTTAAACTGCACCAAATGGCTGCTAATGGAAAGAGAAAGTAAAAAGGCAGCCCATGTGTCCGTGAGTCTGAGAGGAGCACCTTTCATCGTTGTCTTCTCTGCTCTCTTTGCACGTTTTCTTCATTCAGACGTTGTCAAAACTGGCAGCAGGAGCTGTCTGCTCTTTAGTCCACTGTGTTTCAACCTGGTTTGGCTGCGCGTTACGCGGACACAGGCGCTGCACCCGCAGACTCGCATTAAAGGAACCAATTAAGAAGAACAGCTGATTTTTACATCAGCGGACACTGGGCACACATTAAAGACCAATAATGCAACAAAACCTCTTCTAAAACAAAAATAAGTAGAATTTTGTTGTTCTTTTATATTTACAAAGGCTACAGTATTTTTCAAATGGAACTAATAATAGCCTGCATACAATACATTACTACATTGAAGACCACGTGATCGGTATCGGCCATGATCGGTATCTGCCGATCACAGCAGAGGCTGATCGGTGATCGGCCTCAAAAACCCTGATCGGAGCACCCTTAATAAGAAGCTTAATGTCTTTATGGATAGAGCATTTACTCCTGAACTAGAAAATGCCCAGTCCAAATCTGGGTCTGGGCACTACTGTAGATCTTTATTCTGAGATCGGGCCAATGCCTTTGTGGAGGTATACATTTAAGTGAATTACATTTGATTTGAAAGAATAGAGCACACGTTTAACTCGTGGAAAAGACCTTGTTCATATTCTTGAGCCTTTCCCTTATCTTTGCTGTGCACCTGTATCTTGGACCGCACTATCAGCACCTGATAAAACACTGATGTGTGACGGATAGAAACAAGCCAAGCATTGCTTTTCCAAACCAAACGAAACCACAGACTAGCAGTGACTTCCTTCATGGAAAAAAGCAGTGGCAGCAAACAGCGCATGCCACCCCTGACCCACTTCTACATGGCTTGCCCTGAGAAAGCATTGATTTGGGAGAAAAAAAAAAAGTATAAGCAAGCAAAAGAAGACAACGCATTTAAACAAATAGCTAAACATTGGAGTTGTGATTGTCAAACTTTTCACTTTCCAAATACCAGGACTTAACCAGGACCAAACAAGAACAAACAGGAGACAAAAACATAACTATCTAGGACTAAACTAGGACAAAAACTGGGACTTAACCTGGATTAAACAAGAATAAACACAGGCCAAACCAGGACAAAACAAGCGCTCACTAAACCTGGACTAAACCAGGAGATGTCAAATTTAAGCCCCAACCAGAGCAGGTCTAAAACTGGTTATAATTTAAATAAATAAGGACTTGAACTACAAAAGACTCCCATACCACAGTTTGAGAAACACAGAGGAAAGTGCTGATAAGGAAGACATAAATGCAACAGGACTAAAAACTACAAACAAACAGGAGACACTTCCCCCAGACAAGCTTAGGACAAACTCAGTCAACCCAAGTCTCCAGCTAAAAGGTCCTGACGAGGGAACGACCACAGAAAAACGGCTTGTCCTTCATTAAACTGCGAATACACTTACATTAGAAATCACTGCAGCAACCATAATGCACAAGATCAAGGAGGAAACTGATCCACTGTTGGTCTTTCTGCCAGCAGCAATGAACTGGATTATGTACCAGTAACCTCAGATAGAAAGCAGAGCACAGATCTGGTCCAGGGATCACAGTGTACGGCTTCAAGATGGTAAAACTGCCATTTCAACCCCTTTGATTCCTGTGCCAATCTGTAAAATCGCTGCAGGTACCGAGCACAGAGCCGGAGCTGCCAAGTCTCACAAGCCACAGGTGAACGGCAGCATGCATCTGCAGGGAGAGTACATACTGTAGCCTTTACTTTGCCCATTTTGAGCAGGTCCCCGAGGCCAGAGCAGAGCGTACAATGTTGTACCCACTTGTGACAGTCAAATACCCTCTAACAGCCTCCATCTGGCACCGGCAGAGGTTGTTATGGAGAATAAAAGGAGGGGGGCTTTCCTGTGGAAGCAGCTGGTTGCCTTCAGGCCTACTTTCTGTAGGATTATAGGTGAATTTGGCTCGTACCAGAACGTCCAATGTAGGGCAGTACAATTAACTGTTCGTTTACAATATTGCAAAATTACCAATTGAAAATTCTGCACTGGTGTCATGATAAAAGTATAATCTTCTATGTGGCAGACATGTACTCTTTGCCCTTTAAAAGAGCTATATATATATATATATATATATATATATATATATATATATATATATATATATATATATATATATATATATATGTATATGTGTGTGTGTGTGTGTATATATATATATATATATATATATATATATATATATATATATATATATATATATATATATATATATATATATATATATATCATGTTTCCACTGATTCCTCACAGCTAATAAATGGAAATAATAAGCTTTTTTTCCTGTTTGTGTTTAAAAGATGGCAACACTCTGCACTCTCCTGCCCCCTGCTGGTCACTTCATCTTTATAACACCAGTAGAGTACATATTAATAATTTTTTTGTTTTCTTTTACTCAGATAATGCTTTTCAAGGCTTTGTAAAACATGCAATGCTGTTAGAGGCGACCAAAATTGGTTTAAAAATGTGAATATTGTGGTGCGTCTAAATAATAGCTAACCTTTAAAAAGTAATGATCAGATTTGAAGGAAATTTCAGAAATGGTCAGTACTGAACTAAGGAAGAATTTATACATTTTTGGTGATGATCCAGAACACTGTTTAAATCCAATAATTATGTGCACAAGGAGACTGTAAAAAACAAACAAACAACAACAACAGGGTTTTGTGGTTCAGTGAATAAAGCATTTACCCCCAAACTAGATCCCTGGGGCAAGTTCAGGTGCGGTCATTACATCTTTACCCTTGCGAGATATGGCCAATGCCTTGAGTTTTAAATTTAGACCTAGTTCTGGTTCAAGCCTTTGTGTCATACTGATCTAGTTTTGAATGAGTGGAAGTTACTCTTTGCATTTTTTAATTCAATGAAACTTTTGCTTTATAAAATAGGAAGTTAAAAAATGGCAGATCAAATTATTATCATTATAGTCTTCAGTGAGAGTTGATTTTTATGGTAAATTGCATACTTTTCTAATATTGTACATGCCTAGTCCAGTTGTTAGCAGAAAAAGAGTGGCATCTCCTGAAACGTCCCAGTGGCAGAGCTCTCCCAGAGCAGAAACACGCTTCTGTCCTTGAGGTTAACCTGGCCTCATTTGTAGCCTATATTTCACTGGGTTTGCCTGTATGGCATGTTTCACACAAGGACAAAGAAGAGGATCTGCTCTACATCTCCCTCCATCGTCATTTATCTTACACTTTCCTTGACCAATAATGATGAACCAACTCTTTATCCTTTTTTTTTTCTCCACAGCATTGGAGCGACAGGAGGAGATTATCCCTGAGCATCCAAACAACAGCAATATCCGCTGCAGCCCGCAAGACAAGCGCTGCATACAGAAAACCCTGGCCCGACACCCGTCTAAACCCACAAACCAGAGGAACATGGGCAGAGAGGAGGCCAAGGCAGCGCTGGTGAGAAAAACAAACGCACTTCTTATCGTTTTTTTTTTTACGGGAAACAACAAACTCATGTGATCCTATGGGGCAGCCCACGCCTCCAGCAGGTGGTTCAGATTAGGGCTTTATCGCTCTAGAGCCACAAGCGTAACAGTCGGGCTATAAATTGTACAAATTAGTTATTTAAAGGCCGTAACATTTAATCGTGGCACCATGAAACAAAATACAGGTGCGCTTTGACACCATTATGGCATCTGCTGATTTAATGTCAGCTAGACCACAATCATAACATCCATATTAATAAGAAACAGGCCCATTGAAGCCGCGCTGGGTACATTCCTGTAACACAGTAATATGTAACATAAACACACATATGTCAAGACCCCAACATATAGACGTACTGTGAGGTGGCCACCCAAGTAGATTTTACCTTCACTTTTCTAAATGTAGATTAGGTGTGAATTAAATGTTTTCTGAGTGCAAAGAACCCATGAGGGATTTTTCTATTTCTTAAACAGGAAATGTGAAATACATACTCTATGTTGCAGTTATAAAAAAAAATAAGGTCATATAAATAAGGTAATATACTGGAATTACAAACAGAGCTGGGTACCATTCCGATTTTTTCCGATACCGGCCCCTGAGTGATACTTTTTCTGATTCCTATGGTGTGCTAAATCATCTTCTACAATCATAAAACATAGTAATACAGAATAAAGGACCAATTTTTGGAGTAAAATATTTAGCTGTAAGTTAAAAACAATAATTTGTATGATTTATTCTGTGTTATTTGATTCATACAAAGGAACATTAAATGTCCCACTTGGTATTGATTCTGGTACCCAGCCCTACTTACAGAGGAAGTGGAGCTCCAAAGCCTAAAAACAAAATTATGAATTGTATTTTTTGTACTAACTACCACTATCATAATCTCTAACATTTATTCCACTTATGAGCTGTTGTCTTGTGGCAGTGATAATAGACTACCCCTGAAGTTTCTACCTCTTTGCTCACCTTGCTATACCTATACAGTATTTCTTTATATTGCAAAGTCAAATGGGTCTGGAATACCTTTCCTTTACAGCCAATCACTGCACTTTTAATCCTGTAGATCAACTGGAACTGATTAAAATCAGACCTGGGTAGTAATGAGTTACATTTACTTGAGTCACCTTTTCAATTAATTGTAATTCTAAGAGTAGTTTTATCATAACATACTTACATTACTTTGAAGTAACTTTTTGGCCACTCTACCCACCTCTTTATGTTAGACATTGGTTTAAAAAGTTTTGTGTTGTGGGAAGATTTTGAAATTTTGTTTGTTAAATTTTTTTTTTTTTTTTTTAATAAAGATGTAAATTATTTTTACTATTTTCTGTTGTTTATTGTTTGGAAATACCAGAATATGCACATTATTTTATATGTTTTGTCTGCCTGATTACATCAATACTAAAACATAAATCAGATGTTATGTCCCAACACCAAATAATACTAACACTAATTATTTTGTAGTAATTATTTGGATGACTACTTTTAATTTCTACTTGAGTAATATTATTTTGATGTAACAATACTCTTGCTTGAGTACAATGCTTCTCTACCTACCTCTGGTAAAATGAGTCAGGATTTAAACAATGGTTTGTTTCTGTCATTGGGTGGATGCCTATGCAATTTTATTTGTGTCCAGCAAACCAGAATCCTCAGAGACAAATTATAGAAAAGGAAATAGGATGACTGACCAAGATCAGCATAAGATCAGCATAAAATACAATTTGTGGAGACTGTACTTATTTATTTACTTAATCAGCAGTTACCGTTGGTCTAATGTCAAACCAACCACAATACAATAAATCAATCAGGAGCATGTCTATGTTCCCACAGTTCTATGTTCCCAATTTATAAGGCTAGTTTTCAGTAAATGGTGCATGTTTAACCCCAACCCCACATCTTGGGAACATAGGGCTGTGGGAACATAGGACTAACGCCCAATCAATCAATACAATCACATACAATGAAATGGTCATTGCAGTTAAATCCAGCTGATGCATTGATTTTTTTTAACAAACATGGCATGCTATTACTCTAAACCTGTCACTGCCAACATTTCCAAACTAATAACTGGATAAAACTAGTTCAGGCATGACAACGCTAATGAACCCACTTGAACTTACAAACAATAATTGCTGTCTCTCTTTCAGGCTCCATGTCGTGCTGAGCTGCAGAGGGCTTTGGACAGACTGGCATCGAACACTCGCACACACGACGATCTCTTCACAATCCCCATCCCCAACTGCGACAAGAACGGAGACTTCCACGCTAAACAGGTCAGCGCTCTGGCATAACATGAGTCGGGATGAGTTTCTAACAGATGAGGATCGTGTTATTGGGCCAGCACAAATAAAAAGGCTTCATGTTGTATTTTAGGCCTTTCCTTGGTCTAAAACCACATCAGCAGTCTTGGGGCCAAAACACAAAACGAGCCTGCAGCAGATGAACTATTGTCTTAGTTTCAGTTCAAGATCAACACAACATGTTTCCAAATGACTGCCTTATGAGAACAGCAAATGCCAAGACCTTATTTTTCTAAGCTCTCATAAAAAAGTGATTTACACAAGAAAATCAAGAACACTGAAGTGCATATGTGCAAAGTGCTTTCCCCTCAACAGTAATCACTTCATTGCTGTGTCGCATGCAAGGAGCTTTTAGCTGCAAGTTACTTTGTGTTTACCTCTTTTGTAAGTTTAAGCAGCTCTAAGATAAGAGCGAAAGAATGAACATAAAACGCAGATAAGGCTGCACTCGGAGATGTGTAGCAATCAAAGACGCAGAGTTAGTGATAAAAGAAAGGCACTGGTCCTTAGGAGGCTCAGTTATGTAGATTGTGTAACGTGGTTAAAGAATTACATTCACAAGCATCTGTTTACTGTTTAACTCAAACCACACTGTGATAAAGCTCACTGGGAAGCACAGGTCACAGGGGATGACTGGGAATCATTTCATGGCAGAGCCATGGGCTGTTAACTGCTCAACAAGGAGTTTTATAGGTTACATAAAAATATAAATACATAATTGTTGAAGATAATGGAAGTCAACAGGGCAACGAAGCAAAAAGCAAAGCAAATCTATAAAAGTTGTGATGTGCATCATCCAAATGACAGACTGCTTGCAGCAATAATCTGATCTATGCATGATGCTATATCTGGCCAATAGGATGCTGTGATCAAATTGTTATTTTGTTTCCTTTTGAACCTTTTCTCTATGTCCGGACATGAACGTGTTAGGTGAATTGGTTAATATATATTGCCCTATAGTGAATGAAAGTGTGAGTGACCCGAATCAGCCCTGCGACTAACTGTCCCGTCCAGGGTGTACCCCACTTAAGGCCCGTGGTTACTGGGATAGCCAGTAACCGCAACCCCTAATGGGAATAGACAGAAGAAGTTGAATGAATGACTAATATGGCATATTATCATCTCAACAACATGTTTTCCTGATAGCACACAGCATCACAGACAATAAAACGTCCCATACTACATTTGTGATATGTCTAAATAGAGTAATACCCCATCCTTAGTAGTCTATGTAAAACCAAATGACTTAAAATGACTAAATTAAGTTATAATGCAATTTAATAGAAACAACTGTAACAACTGAAATATCTGTGATGCCCATTAAATTTGCCATAATTGTATTTATTTTAACTACAAAAGAACCAGTACTCTGTATAGACTTATTGTGTCTGCCTCTTGTACTCGTTTGACCTCCTCTAATAGTCCCATATGGTTACGCTACCCTCTGTGTGAATTTCTGTTCCCCTTTTTTTCTACCTAGCGCTCTTTGAACATTTTGTACTGGAATTTGAATAAACAGGACTTAGTGCATGCAACTAAGCAACCAATAAGTTTTTGTCAATCAAGACCTAAGTGACCAGAGGCTGCCAACCCTACAACATAGTATTGCTATTGGAGCAGAAGACATAAATGCTTCAAGTGCGTGATAGTAACTACACATTTGCACATTAAAATAGTGTCAGTTGTCTAGTAGTTCATTTTAACCACTCACAAAAAAAAAAAAAAAAAAAAAAGATTTCTAGACTACATTTTTGATATCTTTTTTGGTTTGGGTTCACTGTGAATAATTAGTGAAATATACTGACATGTAAAATGTCATTGTCTAGACTTTTGTTATTGCACCATCCTAACATTATGCTTTTTGTCTCTTGCACTAGTGCCACCCTGCTCGCGACGGCCAGCGGGGAAAGTGCTGGTGCGTGGACCCAAAGACGGGCTTGAGGCTGCCGGGCCCGCTGGAGCTGCGAGGGGACCTGGACTGCCACCAGCTTATGTCGGCTACACTGAGAGACTGAACCGTGGGGGGTGGCTTTGAAAAGTGTAGGACCAGCTGAATCCTACTGGTGCTTATAGTAGCTGTACACATGGAAAAGGACTTCGCCCCAAAGCCTGACTTCACTCGAGGTTAACGGTACTTGAGCTTACACAACAAAAAGGAAACCATTGAATTGACTTCTTTTGATTTTTTTTATTTTCTGTGTGAGAGGTTTTTGTGAGTCTTTTGAGCACTTGTTGTGTATTGTTTTGGCTCTGTGAATTTGAGAATGGTCTTTAGACGCACGTGCTTCAGAGTAACAGGTGGCAGAAAAATCTTTTTATTGTTATGATAAATGTTAATAAGCAAAATGTGTTTTTTTTATAGTCTAGTCTAAACGGTCTTTCAAACAATAAAAGAGTAAAGCAGATGATATTAGTTTGCATTTCTGAGTTATTTGTTGTTTATTAAGAATTTGATATGAGCTTTGTAGTGAACAGCTCTATTATGTCCTAACCCCTCTCATCTTGAGCTAAAAGCAAATAAACCATACCAAGGTCTGGAGATGATAAACAGGCAGTGAGGCAGATGTGATGAAACTAGATGGAATAAAACGGGGAATAAGAATACCACAATCTCCTGTGTTAAATTGCCAAATGCCACGGCGATGCATTTTATAGCACCAAAGTGAAAATTATATCCTTGATAGACATTTGGTTAAAAACCCTAAAGAGACACATTAAGTCTGTGTTGCTCTGAGCAGTTGTCCAGAAGTCTGGAGCAGAGCTGATTCTCAAAGGCTGTACACTGCTGATAGTCTAATCATATTCCCACAGCTGCTGCGGATGCCAATTTCACTCCAGTGGTTTTATGAACACACATTGACACATTTTATTCAAACAACCATTTAAAGGAAGAACTGCAGCTTTGCTGCATACTGTGCCAAACCAGACAAAATGGTGTCAGTATTGTGTTAAAAGGATGACTTATGTATTTAAAGAATTGTAGGAATGGTCTGCAAGAGTGATGTGCATGTGTGAACATCTGCAATAGCCCTGCAATAGACATCTGCAATAGACAAACCAATGCTAATTATTATCACAGTAAATATCATACATGTTTGCTTTGCACTGCAGCTGAATGTTTGAGGCTAGAGACTCCCTGGAGCTTTACATAAAGGAGTGGTGTCAGCAACAATAAAAGTTCTGAGTTTTTTGTAAAACTAGAGATGTGTCCAGTGTGTACTCCGCATCTCACCCAAAGACAACTCCAGGCTCCACCCCCTGCAGTGGAAAAAAATGGTAAAAAAAATTTATCTCATGAGGGAAGAAGCTTTCGACTGGGCATTTCTAGCTAACTGGTGCTTTTTTTCAACATGAAGACACGAAGGTGTTGCTCAGCCACTTGGCTCATGAAATAAACAAAATTGCAAATGACTGCAACCAGAACTGTTCTTGTGTTGTGTGATGTAACGGAGATGTTGCACATTTTGAAGCTAATAAACAAAACACAGTGTTGACTGTAGCCTTGCATTCACTAAACATATTTGTTGTATGCTATGTAGAAGCTTTAAATACAGAATCATAACATATGAAAAAGGCAGCAAATAAAAGTAAAGAGTATAAATCTGAGTATAAATCTTGTAGCTTAAGCAGTAAAAGCCAAATGTTCTCTTTCCAAAGACGAGAAGAAACTGTTCTTTTCTACAAACCCAGGCATCTGTATTTTTAGAAAATATATTTCAAAGGTAAAAACTTTAGTTTTAGTCGTTTAGTTGTTGAGTGAAATGATAAACATTTCTAGATTTTTTTTATTAAATACATTGAATATTTAAGCTATGGTACTTTGCTTTTATTGTTGCTATACTGACCATAATGGCAATCTCAACAATAGACGTTTCTGTAATTTGTTACTGTCTGTTATGTGTAAGACAAAAGAAATGATGTCTGCATGTATACAAATAGATTTGGGGTAAGACAAAATGGTCTTTGTCAAGATAATAAATATAAATAATCAGAGAATTAAACCATGGATGATCTTTTACAATGTAAATGTTTAAGAAATGAAATGTACACAGTATAAGATGTCAATTAAAATAATGCAGAGAAAACATAAAATACTGTTTTGTTTGTGTTTTTTTTCTCAGTTGTTTAGTATCACAGTGACTACACAGTGATTAACAAAACTGATTTGGGGGAAGAATAATCACAAGGGTTGACATTTATGTCACAAGTGGCATGCTTGCGGGATGCCCTGGATGTTGATATCATTTTACTGTTTATGTTTACACAAAATTGAAACATACATGCAGCGCGTTTAGTGGTCTAGTGGTCTCATTAAATCTGCATCTTTCGAAAAAAAATATAATACAGCTCACCCGAAAATAAACAGGAAATAAAGGTTATAAACACATGATCTTTTTAAACTTTAATATTTATTGACTGATTGTATCTTTTTTTATAGCGTATTTAAAATATATATTAAGACTACATCCACTATAAGGCATCTGACATGCCTTGAATATTATGAACGGGCTAGTGGCAGTACATATGCCTGGAATGTGTACCAAAGATCATTATATCACAATAATTTGAGTGTCCTAGCTGCTAAAAATACCTCAGTAGAGTAAACTTTCAGGTCTGCTTAGTTCCACTGTGTGGGTCTATTTTGGTGAGCTCTACAGGCTTAAGAAGTGGGTATGAATCTGCATTATAAGAACAGCTTTGCAGGTTTTTCCTTGATTGATTCAAATTGTGACAGCCCATGTTCTGCCCCTGGGCACCCACAATCCCCCAGCTGTGCCCTGGGAGGCCCTAGTGCATGTGAGGGTCCTGTTAAGCCTACACAGTAGCTTACGAGAGGCATGTGACCTCAGGCTGACCAGATGTACTTCTACACAGGTGTCCAGCCTGCGTTAAGTCCTGCACATGCCTTGGTTTATGGACATTGCCTTGTGAACAGAGCTCCTTACCTGCACCTGCACATGAGATAACAACAGTGTCCATATGCATATAATACAGGACACAGGTCAAGCAGAAATCACTAAAGCCCTCAAGTGCGCAAGGTACACACAACGAAATGGGGTCACAATGAACACTATCAATTAACAAACCCAAAACAAGTCCTATTGGGCCTGAATGGACCGAGATGTAGGCTGAATCCTGCAGGCTTTAGTTTGTTAACTTTAGGGAGCACACTATTACAACTATTGACCTGGGCGGCTCTTGAACAATGTGAACAAGAATGCAAAGTATTTCTGTTCTAACAACAAGGGAACTGTGCATAGGGCAACCTTAGTTTGCACAAAAGCTTAGGAGCATGTGAGGCGTTTTTAATGCAACTTATGAAATGGTGACATAATAAATATGCTTTTATATTACTTATCTTTATATCATTGTATAGCTCTTAATACAATTATTAAAATACACTACAATAGAGACTCTGTTTTCCCATAAAAATTGCTGTGACAACATTTCAATATACAAAGTGATCATTGCCCTGTCACATTGTCTTGGGGTGACATTAGTATTATATATTTCATATATTGTTGAAATGGCTACTCTTTGGCCTCACACTATTTCTCCGCTATGGCCTTTTTAAACAATTTGGAGCAAGATAACAAACACACTGCCCTCGGTCTGTGTTTTGTCTGTTTTGCCTTTGTTTATGTGGGAGGGACTTTCAAAGAAGGAAAAAAATGGTTATCTAAATTACTATCTATCCAAAATCAACTAAAGTTTTTTTTTTTTTTTTTACTAAAATCTAAGCAAATAAAAATATATATGTAATTAAGTTATAACTATACGGAACATGAAGGCTGCAGCCATGAGGTTCAGTGGACTGAGCACTTCATAAAACCCTGTTTATGTAGGACATAACCATCTCTTTAACGGGCTGCTATAAATTATAATAATGGGCACATTTTATCATAATGAAAAAAATAAGTGTTGCCATGTTTAACATAGGTCAACTGATGACAATTATATAATAAATTAACTGTAACACCCTCTAAAACAGACCTGAAGTCTGCTGATACACAAAAGTGTAATTTGTATATTAACTTGTTAATAAAAACGTGGTTAAATAGATTATAGCAAACACTAATGTAACCACATAAAGGCAAAGTTAAATTTACATCATAAATATCCTTTTACAAAGACCCAACTGCCCCATTGACTATCGATCACAATAACTCACATTTGCTTATTATGAAATATTTTAACAACCTATAGTTAAACATGACAGTTTAACTTGCTTGAGCCTACATCATTAAACCCTGTTACTTAAGACTTGAACCTCCCATGTATTATAATAATAGACAAACTGATATGGACAAAAAGGTAATATGAATCTGAAATAATTTATGAGCAATAAAACTACTGAGTAGGTGCATTATAAACCCATACACAACTCATCTTGACAGCCTGCTATCAATTACAATGCGTGTCATATTTGCTTATTATGAATGAAACTAAATGTGATATGATGCTTGAATCCTTTTTTATATGATTGTTTGTTCTTCAGTGTGTTGTGTTTCAATAGCCATAAGGATACAATGAAAGCTGCAGCAGTGACAGCTCCACTGGCTTGAGCATCAGTGTTGAGCAAAAGCAAAGGCAGTGTTGTAATGAGCCGAGGGTGGGGGTGCAGTTCTGGAAGATTCTGCAGGAAATCTTACGAGTGGACCCCATTTCATCGTTTATTGTGGGGGCTGCTTCTCTGAGCTGTAGGTGCAATACACTTCTCAAGCCATAACCTTCACTGTGGTGGGGACTTATCAGGTGAGTTTTGCGCACCCCACTTCACCGTGCTTACTGCATCTGATCAAAACCAGTGTATTTTTTCTTTGACTTAACGTTGCATGCACATAATGTTTTACAGATGCCATTTTTCTTTTCATAGAGGCAGCTAGCGTTAAGCTACTAGCCGAGCGTATGCATATTTAGTGACACGGACCAGCTAATGACAAATTGATCACCCAGGTAGTCAAATACCAGCAGTCATCACGGTGTCATAACACTTAAGGTCATTTAAATACTTACTAGAGCCAGTACAAGGCTAAAAACGCCAGCGACTATTTTCATAAGCTAACGTTAATGTTATCATAGCAGCTGCTAGCGTTGAAACACTGGATCATGTAACGTTAGAGATATAACCCAGTTAGCCAGCCATAATGTCACAAAATCACACTTTGACCTTCATTAAATCGATATCACAATTCATACACAATGAATGTCTATTTAGTAAAACGTCATTGCCATTGATATAATCCTGTTTACCCTGATGAAAACGACGGGTTTGTGCGCATCAGTATTTTCGGGCTGTTGTATTGTGACAGTATGCTACTCGTGCTAAGCTAGTTAGCCAGTTCCGTTGTCCGCAGCACCGGCGTCTCTTTTGTTTCTGTGGTCCTCACCTTTCTTTGGAAACAGTGGTGGCAAACTTAAAGTGATTACAGTCCACATCATTTGTATTTATAAATAACACATTTAAGGTCAAAATATGTGGTAATACATTTGTTTATTATTTGGATCAATATAAATGTAATCGCACTACTGGCTCCATAGGGTCACTGTCATTATTATTCATTAATGAATTATCCAAAGCATAACTGTCCTCATTATAATTTCTCACTTGAAATTTTAAGAACAACTTTATTTTAAATGTAGTTTTGTTAAACATTTTTATTTGCTAATTTTGTTATTTTTCTCATTATCTAGAGTAACCAACATTTAGTTTAATTGCATAAATTCTAATTGGCTAAAAGTCTGGGATATCAACCTGTCCTTCTGTGATCCAGAATAAAAACATTATAATAATGTACATAATATCCACAATGGTCAATATAAAAAGTTATATTGAATAAATGTAAAAGCTATGACTTTGGCATTACGCAAACATCAAAAGTATATGTTTAATACAATTTTGAACAACTATAGAGACCCCTCTTTCTCAGTTCTCTTTTGTTATGTATAACCCACACTAAACAAAACACAATGGTGCCCTCCTCCTTAAACATCTCTGTCAATTACAGTGCCAATGACTGGAATAGACTAAACCTACCTGTTCCTCCAAAGATGTCAAGTAAGAGTATTCAAGTATTTTTGTATCACACGTTTGCATGAATATTTTCATATTATTTGAGATGTTGCAGTATTGTTTTGTAACCAGACATAGAGTCTAGTGTGACCTTAGGTTTTAAAACCACCTCTATTTTATGATGGTAATATATTTTGTTCTTTTTTCACAACAGAGAGGCCATCCTATGCCCCTCCCCCACCCCCTGCCCCTGCAACTGTAAGTATGTTTAAGCATTAGTGACAGTAGTATTTACCAATTCGGTGTCCCCTGTCAGTATCCTAGTTGTAGAAATAAATACTTCATTTAGTTTATTTTTTTGCAAAACCTCATTTATATGTAAGAAGCTGTTTTTTCACAAGTTGGATGAAGTGATGCATTGCTGCTTCTGTAAAGGATTTTCAGATAGTCACACAGCATGAATGCAAGTGTGTTTATTTGGCATTTCCAGCTTTATCATTTGTTTATTTGATTTGTATTGTTATTCTTTTTTATGCCATTTCTCATTCGTATTTCTGTCTCATTTGTTTCCATCAGCAAATACCCAACACTCCTGGGTTTGTGGGGTACAACCCTTACAGCCATCTGGCCTACAACAACTACAGACTGGGCGGGAGCCAAAGCACCAACAGTCGGGTAACGGTATGCATATTAAAATTTATTAAAAAAATACCCAAAGATAATACATGAAGTACCTGGTGTGAGAAAAGAGAATAGGGCTAAATTGAGGCAAATGATTACACGTTTGTGGCCCCTAAAAGGGAAGAGCCAAAAGGCAAAGAAGAAGAGGTCAAAGGCAGACTTGAAAGAAAGTAAAATATACTAAATCACTCAAGGCTCTAACAAGATGTTGGTAGCCTTGCTTCATAACCTAAATGGTAGAGGCTGCTGTTGCTTGTCATTTCAAACTCACTTGCTGCTTCCATCATACTGCAGACTGGCTAATAGTCCATGTGTGTGTATTCAAGAACCACCTGCCTTTCAAGGTCTGCATTTCTTACAGCCATAGTAAGTAACTCATGCCATAAGTGTTGCCATGGCATTACAGGCTTCTGCTCGGCATGTCACTGGCTGCTGAGCACTAATTTAGTCGCTGCATGCAAGCTGTGGTTGGTCGACTTTAAGCCATTCTGCAACAGAAGAATCTAAGCTTTATTAATATTTTTATGTTCTTCTACCCGGTGCTATTCATTAAACTTGATGGCCTCAAGTGGACACTATTATACTATTACTAGTTTTACACATATTAGTTTTACACATACCACACTATACACATTGAATGGAGTTTCATTTTCTGACTTGGTAGTTATCTCTGTAACCAAAACGCTTTTTCTATTTTGAACTAGAACTCCTCTGGAATAAATATCCCAAAGCCACCCAAGCCACCGGACAAGCCTCTAATGCCATATATGAGATACAGTCGCAAGGTAAGTACCTTCTGTGTATTGGTACATTTTGCATCATCATTGTGCTCTGTTGGAAGAAAGTGGTGATTTGTTTGACAAATTCAGCTCAGAGTATGCAATTTAGCATCAGACAGTGGTAGCTTATCAAGGTAGGTGTGAAGGCGGATTAAAGCAGGACTTAGCTAGGCCACATCACATAGTGGGATTTATCAACTTGGAGATGGAGCTTAAAGCACACGGCCTCCTCTGGTTTGTGACCTCTCTGCAAAGAGATAACTACTTATAGCCCCTCCAACCCAACCCAACCCCACACCCATGTCTGGTTCTCATCACCAGGTTTGGGATCAAGTAAAAGCCTCCAATCCTGATCTGAAGCTATGGGAAATTGGGAAGATAATCGGTGGCATGTGGAGGGACCTCACTGATGAGGAGAAACAGGATTATTTGAATGACTACGAAGCAGAGAAGGTTGGTTGTTTTACAAAGGGGTGTGTATGGGGTTCTTCTCATGGTTGACCAGTAGATGTGTCTCCAACAGTTGTGGGTCCCTCCAGTCATCATTCCTACCTCTGTAACAGTCCTGAATCAACATTTGTCTTGTCGTAGTTTGTGAAGCAAAGGTCCTCATGTTGCTTGCCTTTTTGTTGTCTTTTTTTCCTTGTCAATCCTGTCATCTTTTCCACCCTAGATTGAGTATAATGAAAGCTTGAAGGCCTATCACAACTCTCCAGCCTACCTGGCTTACGTCAATGCAAAAAGCCGTGCTGAGGCAGCTCTGGAGGAAGAAAGCCGCCAACGGCAGTCCAGACTGGACAAGGGCGAGCCTTATATGAGTATCCAGCCAGCAGAGGACCCAGATGGTACGGCCACTCAGATAAATGCTTTGTCTCCCAAGGTTTAGATACTGTAAGAGCTGTAATTATTCTGGGAAGACCACACACCGCTGACCATAGTTCATACACTAAAATGTGTCTTTTTTCCTTTCCACATTTTTGCTTGTAAGCTGCAAAATGTAGTCACTGTCTAAAACCAGCGTTTACATTTTTTCTGGTCATTCTTAATGTGAAAACTTGTTTTAGCAACAGACATACACACAAGCAAAAGAGGACATTTGAGTTACACCCACATTAAGGAAATGACGCTTGTCTTGGATCTGACTGGCTTACAGTAGGACATAATGATGCACAGGAAAACTGCAGATAAAACTCTAAATGCTATTTAGAAACACCCTAGACTATAAAATCCCTGTATCCCTGTGGGTTGTGTGCTCAAAAGGCTGCACGTTCAGGACATTTGAGATTAAATGTGATTTAGCTCTGCAGGAGCCTACCTACTAAACAGACTGTATCTTATTAATCAGAGCAGTCTTGAGAACTTTCTTTCTGAGCTGCTCTAGTAAGTCTTTGCAAACAACAACTTTAAGGAACTGTACATTAAAAGATATTATTTTCAAGAGCAATCTATCGAGATCAACTTTTTCACCAACATAATTTGCTTGCATAACTTCAATTTTACATGAAACGTATACCCACAGAAATATTGCCTTCACTTTCCTGACAAAGTAAATGATTTATACATTTAAGACAAGGAATATTTTCTGGTCAGTCAAAATTGCAGGCTACATTTCAAAGCTACATACAGTGGGTTGTAATTTTTGCACTTTAACTTAATGGCCTGTACCTAAGTTAAACTATTAAACATAAATATTAAGAAAGTAGAGCGAGAGCTGCTTGCAATACATTCATATACTTTAGATGAGTTTGTTGAGCTTTTATCCTTAGAAGCTGTGGATCCCTATTGTTTGCCAAAATATACTTCTTAACTCCAACTTTCTATGTTTTTAGATTTTGACGATGGGTTTTCCATAAAGCACTCAGCAGCAGCCCGTTTCCAGCGTAACCACCGGCTAATTAGTGAGATCCTGAGTGAGAGTGTAGTCCCAGATGTGCGCTCGGTTGTGACGACCGCCCGAATGCAGGTCCTCAAACGGCAGGTCCAGTCCCTGATGGTGCACCAGGTATATATTTGTGGTTCATAATTTCAAGATCAATCATGTTTTTGTCGTAACTCATAAAACCAAACATTTTGTCACAGAGAAAATTGGAGGCAGAGTTGCTTCAGATTGAAGATCGTCATCAGGACAAGAAAAGAAAATTCATTGAGGCCACGGAATCTTTCACAAATGAGCTCAAAAGGGTACACAAACTTTACATAATTCTTGGTATCACTTAATAGCACACAAGTTGTTCAGCATGCATCTGGTTGTATTGGCCTTACAGCCACCAGCTCCTGCTAATTTCATCCACACGTTTTGGCAAGCATATAGTCCTCACCATTTTCAATTTGTAGAATTATAATAAATGTTTTCGTGAAACAGGATGCAGTGTTGTTAAAGCCCACTCTTTACAAAAGGGGGCGCCATTTATTTTTTAGAGAATAATAGCTACATTGAGATGCAATTATAGTAATAAAAGGACTGAGTCATAAATGTGTTTTCAGATTATTATATCTTAATGAAATTTTTTGGTTTAATATTTATGAACTGCTCGCTTCAGCTCTGCTGTATGAAGGTGGAAGTGGACATGGATAAGATTTCTGCAGAGATTGCTGCAGCAGAAGAAGCTGCCCGCAAACGAATGGCTGAACGTGAGAAGGATTCAGGAGATCGAGGGGGTAAAGAGGGACCTGCCTGTGTTTTAGCCGAAGAAGAAAAACATGTTTGTGCGACCCATGGAAACAAATCCCAGCAAAATACTCCCAGTGACAGCAGCAAGGACGGGGAAGAGTCTGAGTCCAATGCCACAGACACAGCAGGTAAGCTGCACTTTGCTGTAGCAAATATATTTTATAGCTTTGTTACTATGTACCTCATGCTCGTATCGTTATATAGTTACCATAAAAGTGATTGTGCTTTTTTACTTTTCTCTTACAATTTACTTATACAGTACATGTTTTATTCATCTTGTTTGGATGTAGGGAAGCCAAAGCCCTCAGAGGAGGTGGAGGGTCATCCAGGCAGTGAAGAGGGAGCGTCCGAAGACAAAGAGAGCGTCCTGGAGGGAACCATGGAGGAGGGAACCAGTGATAGCAACACAGGCTCAGAGACCACCTCTGCTCAGACTGAAGACGCCCCGAACAGTGAGCTATCAGAGGGGCCCAGTAGGGCCAGAGCAGCCCACTAACCCACACCTGAATGTGTCTGAACTGTCTCCAATATCCTCTTCAAATAATACATATTGCACAGGATCATCCCAGATTGTCAAATCTTATTGTCAAATCAATTATATATTGATTGTTAAGTTTAAAAACATCAAGACTGAAGAAAGGCTGGACACATATAAACAAGCACTTAAAGCCAACTAAACAATGGTCCTGTCTAAAATTATTGGCTGCTAAGTGCTCCACAAACAGCTGTGTGAAAGCACTACACTTTATCCATTTCCATCTAGAAAAAATAATATACAGGACCTGTTTAGCCCATTTTTATACATATCTCCTTTTTGCTCTCGAGCGAGCTGATTAAGACTGGCCACAAGAAAAAAGGCTAAGGTCAAATCAAATAAACATTGCTTAGTGTTAAATTTAACTTTGTTCTTTGTATTGTAACGTTATTGTTGCTTTTTATTGTTCTTTTTGCATGTTGCAATTTTAAAAATGAGTTGACAAATTTGTGAAAAGTGAGATGGGTGACCATTTCCTTGACGGTCAACTATATCTGTTTACTCTCTGTATCAGTATTACAGTGACAGTATTGTCTCAGGAGTTTGTAGTCAGTAGTAATAGTTATCTTGTTATTTATTATCAGCATTTTATTAAACTTGTGTAATGGCTGTCCTTGGCCTGAGCCAGGTCCATGGATGAGTGTATCACATGATTATTAATGCTGTACAATGCTCAACTACCAGTGTTCTCAAGTTTGCTGGCTGTCAATCAAATCAAAAGCAGTATGCTTAGAACATGTATGTGTTTTAATTAATATTGCAATTTTAAACAGAAAACTTTTAAATGTACTGTAATTGTGTACACAGTGTTACGAGGTTTGCATAAAATGGAGATTCATGTCATAAAAACAGCTTGAAGAAGTATTATAAACATGCAGTCTTAAAATGAATTTCCTTTTTCCATATTTATACCAATAAACTTTTGTACACTAAACTGTTTTGTCTTTACACTCATATGTTTTGTCATATCAGAACATTTCCGCAGATAATATATGTGATCGGTAGAAGCAAAGGCGGTCGGTCCACCTTGTAGACGCTGTATGCATATGAGATATATCCTTTGCTAAGTTACAGGTAGGGGAAGTGGGTAAGATCAGAGGGAACTGGTCTTATTTCCTGTTGTCACTACAGAAGCATCAATCCACCCTCTTCTTGTCTTTGCCGTTTGCTGTGCTGAGAAATAAGCTTTGCAGCTGTATTCCCATGTGCAATTTTTGTTTTAAGTGCCCATGAAATGTAGAAAAAGTCAGACTGTGAAACCCCTATAGGATTTGCAAAAATATTGTTCCCAGTGATGCACATCTTCGTGGTTAAAATTACTTTCGGTGAAAGCTCAAAACCAAAACCTCAGAGATACAGGTGTGCAAAAGTCTGTGCAGAATCTGGTAATGCTGTAAATGTGTGAACGCTTTAAATTTCCCCTTTGTTTCTCTTAGTATAAAATATACAATCCAAACCTGTATTGTATGGTATCAATTTACATTTTTGTTTATTTTGTTTATTGTTTTTTTGTTTGTTTATTTGTTTATTTTTGTTTTTGAAAACTTGTTTTAAAAACCCTATGTATCAATAAAGAACCAATTAAGATATGTTTTTTATTTGGTCAGAAAAACAAAAAATATAAAAATGAACAACAATATGTACTGTTCAATTAAATTTACACATATGTGAGTACAGTGTGTGATTAAAATCCTGTGGTCTATTGTGTAGATGGTCTGTGGTTAGCACTATCACATGATGCTTTAGAGAATAAGTGGTTCAGTTCGCCTGCTCTTTTTTACAACAAGGGAAACCACCATCAAACACAGACACTCATTGTGTGCACACCTTACTGGCAGCGCTGCACTCACTCAAGATGATTTCAGTCAGGGGTAAGTACCTCAAAAAACTTGTAATATGGCATATGTCATATTTAATCAAATTTTATAAAGATCTTAAATTATACTAATTTAGACCTATATAATAACTTGATTTTTTTTGTTTAGGTCAACAAAATCTTTTATCTGTTGTCCAAATATGGGCCATTATCTATAAGGTATGGAAAAGACTATTTCACAATTTTGCAACAACACTATAGCGGTCAATGGAGATATAGCATAAAGCACACAGTCAGTGCTTATATAGTTTGAGTAGGATCTTGATCACCCAGGTCACATGTTCAACCTGGGAATGAAATGTTGATACATGTACTTGCTGATGAAGCGATCTGCATAGCCTCAGATATCATGTTTCATTAACAAATTGTGACTACAATCTATGCTATGCTGACGTTAACGTGTAATGCCAAAACACTTCATCTGTTTTTTCTTACAGTTTTGCCTGGCGAAAGATGAGGAGAATACAACTTCAATAGACTCTGAAGATTACACCGACAACTTAAATTTCACTATCAACTACGATGACTTTCCTAAGCTGTGTTCGAAGCAGGCCAATCGTAATTTTAGGCAGTGGTTCATGCCGACCTTCTATGCTATCATCTGTTTCTTAGGGCTCACTGGAAACCTCCTGGTCATCCTCACCTTTTTCTACTTCAAACGCCTTAAGACCATGACAGACGTCTACCTACTCAACCTGTCATTTGCCGATCTGCTCTTTGTTCTCACACTGCCCTTTTGGGCAACTAATTCAATGGTCAATTGGGAGCTGGGTTTGGTTGTGTGCAAAGCCATGCATGCTACCTACAAGGTCACTTTCTACAGCAGCATGTTTCTCCTGTCCTCCATCAGTGTGGACAGGTACTTTGCCATCTCCAAGGCTGTCTCCGCCCACAGACATCGCTCCCAGGCAGTGTTTTTCAGTAAGGTCTCCTCAGCAGTTATGTGGGTAATGGCAGTAATCTTTTCTATACCCGAAATGAAATTCACCACTATCAATAACAACACGTGCACGCCTTACACCAGCAACAATGACAAACTTCGTGTGAGCATTCAAACAAGTCAGATTGTCCTTGCGTTCGTCATCCCCCTTCTTGTTATGAGCTTCTGCTACAGCAGCATCATCCTTACCCTTAGACAGACACGAAGCTTTGAGCGAAATAAAGCCATTAAAGTAATTCTGGCAGTGGTGGCAGTCTTTGTAGTGTGCCAGGTGCCTTATAACATAGTGCTATTTTGGACCACTCTTGTTGCAGCTTATGGAGGGACCACAGTGTGCGAAAATGAGAGCATCCAATACTATGCCACAGACATCACCCAGTGTGTAGCCTTCTTCAGGTGCTGCCTCAACCCTTTTGTCTACGCGTTTATTGGTGTCAAGTTTAGGCACGACGTCCTGAAGCTGCTGAAAGACTTGGGCTGTTTAAGTCAAGATAGGTTCTTCAAATACACATTCGCCAAAAGGAGGAGCTCAGCAGCCACAGACACAGAGACCACCACCACCTACTCCCCCTGAACGTAAGGAGAATGGACTATTACAACATATAATACATCAATACACATGTTATTTGTACATAGCAGAAGTTAATTCAACCAATATTCACATTTCCTTGTTGGACCAACGGAACTTAAAGTTGGAATTTTTATGTTTTTCTTTATTTTTTTGTGCTAAACTGACCAGACTTGACTTTGACGTGAAATTGTATGTACTGCACATATGCAAAACAAAAAAAGAATGTATATATAATATACAGCATATCTTAATAGTGACTGTTAATTCTCAACTAGTGGGTAGGGACCAAACAGTGGGTCCTGGGCATGTTCTGGAGTATGGAATAAATACTTTTCACATTTTCTATATAAAATTTCAGTATTGTGTTATATTATAGGGTTTTGATTAGATGATTGATTATGATGAGGTTAAGTTGTACAAGAATATAAAAAACAGATACAAATTTTATCCCACAAAAATAAATTAGGGAAATCTTAGGGTCCCAAGATGACACCAGTTGAGAATAACATAATCTACTAGTGTTAAATGTGAATGGCAGCTCATCTCAGTCTTCTTTGTAGCAATGTATGTAACTCATGCTAAAGGAGTAATAACCAAATATCTTTTTATCTTTCAATAAAAGCACTTTTTTAATCAATTCTTGTAATGCTTGTTTACTTCATTTTAGTTGTTTTTTTGCAACCCAAATGACTCAAACTTAACTTAAAGTCTCACAAGATGTTTTTTTTGTCACATTCTTAAAACATGCATAGTTTATTTTCAGTTCTGGCAAGCATTACTGTAAATGCCTCCATACTCATAATAGTGTGAGTATGGAGGCATGAGTATGCTTAGTGTGAAAGCACCAGCCTGGAAACAAACTTTACTCTCCTGAGATGACATCACCAGTGAGAGTCATTGGGTTACATTATATTAGCTGCTTCTTGCAGCACTCATAGGTTCAGAGAAAAAGGGGCTGGGATTTACTAATAAAAGCATGTGCCACTTCAAATAAAGAACCTGTGTCCATGTTGAGAATAAGGAAGCAGTAACCTCTTCAGTCCTGACCAAAGGATAACAAGGTAATGACTTTATTCTACTTCAAGACTAACCTACTGCAGTAGATACTGCATGATTTGTCTATAGTGTAGAGGCTAATCCTAAACTTTAAAGCTTATTTATCTTTCTAATGCTAAATGAGTTGATGAAAATGTTGTAGACCTCAGGGTCCATATACTTTTTTTACCAAGAATTTTTCATGACTTTTCCATGACTTTTCCAAAACCTTTGACTAAATTTCCAAGATGTGAAAAATGACTTACACATGTTTAAACAGTATTCAAAATGACCAATGTGGTAGATTAGAAACATACTTTTGCTGCAGTTTTATTTGTTAAATTTGGAAATTAGTCAGTTGAAGGAAAAAACTGTAGGTGCTTCTTCCCCCAGAAATATATTATTCCACTAATTTTACTGACTTATGGCCTATACAACAGTGAATAAAAGATAATTATGCTATATTAGATATAAACTAATCATCTATGCTGTTTTAAAACATTACCAAAATCAAAAGAGACAAAGACCAGCAAAAATTATTTAGTTGAAATATTTTGACAAAAAATAGATTTAGGTCACTTTTTCCTGAAGTGACAACATGACCAAGAAGACCGCATTTCTACTGACCACCTATATTTACCAAACGTTGCTAAATTTCCAAAACTTTTCCAAAACTTTACACCAAATTATAAAATTCCAAAACTTTTCCAGGGTCTGAAAATTGCATTTTAAAATTCCTTGACTTTTCCAGGTTTTCCATAACTGTACGAACCCTAAGACCTGTATTTTGATCATTTAGGCCTAATAATGTGGGACTTTTTGCTTGGTAAAGTACAACTTTCAGCAAAATATGTTATGACAATTAAAATGCATGAATTTATTTCTATTGAAAATAAAAAGATCATGTAGATGGACAGTTACACTCTATTACTGTAATTCATAATTTATAATAATATTAGTTTTCTACAAGGCTTACATCTAAGATCATGTACTAGCAGCAGATATTTATTTACTATGAGCGGTTGACCTATACATGTGTATGTCTTTAAGTTTGAAAATGAACTTGTAACCTTCTTGCTATGGCGCAAGAGTGCTAACCATTTTGCCACCAAGCATCCTGTGTTATTAATGCTATTATGTGAGAAGATATATAAAAAACATAGGTTTACAGTATTTTGGTGTAAGTAAGGTATATATTATTGGTAAAAGGTACAGACAGAAAATATTGAAAATGTCTTCTTTTCTTTTGGCGTTTTCCTTCTGGGGTTGCCACAGCAAAATGTCTGTCTCCAAGTGTGCAGTGATTTGTACACTGATTTGGCATAAAGATTTTACTGCCAGATGCTATTCTTGATGAAACCCTCTCCATTTATCTGGGTTTGGGACTGGCACAAGGAGTAGTACACTGGCTTGTGACTCCTTGTGGCTGTATTATTCAGTATAAACTAAATAAAACAAGGATAAACTAAAAATGTGCACATTTCAGTGCTAATACCAAATGTTTCAGCTGTTGTATGAAAACAGGCGTGTAGTTATGGCAACTCCATTGCCCAGGTGACTCACTGAGGACCACACCTTGTCTGAAAATCAATATGAGCCACATACTACACACCCATGCTAGGATCAGCTATTCCCACTGATAAGTATGGGCATGAATTCATACGCAGCATGGGCCATTATTCATTTAAAGGCTTGTTCTTGCATTGAGAAATAAAAATCCCAAGCCCTAGGGCAACACATTTTACTCGTTTTATGAGGATATGTTACACTTTAAATGAATGTTACGATGGCTACAGTGAAAGTCAGTTGATGATAATGAATAAAAACATTTCCAACTTTGCATGGTGAAAAAGGTATAGCACATATGTAGATTTAGTGCACACAGAGTGAAATATGCGCATTTATTTATTTTAATTCTGATGATTATGGTTTACAGTTCATTAAAAACAATTGAATTACTGAAATAATTCACTTTTCTACCATATTCTAATTCACTAATGTAGGACTCATTGTACTATGCATTTCATTTTGTAACAATGATTATATCTGGGAGCTTACAGGCAACACAAAGGCAGATATATATTGCCATTGAAAACAGTGTAAGTGATCTCCCTCTATTGTGTCTCTCTATCTTTCAGTGTCTCTGGGGCAGTATAAGCTCTCCTAACATGATGCGTACAGCTGAGGGCATGTCACATATAATACCCACTCATGTGCTTAGAGTGGGTCAAACTATTCAACTGGACCCGGCAACACCAGTAGCAAAAAACAACCATCTTCCCCATCCTGCAGATTTGCGCGAATGTGACAATGAACTTGACATTTCCCTGGAAAATCTCAACCAGCTTATCCTTGAACTTGATCCAACTTTTGAACCACTGCCGGTAAACACAAGTCCGCCCGCAGGTACAGTACATCATTGTTTGCATAAATAAAATTCTCTAGAAAAACTGCAACTTGGAAAATGGTTACTGACAGGATACATCTTGCAGATTACTCAACATTTTCACCATTTGAAAGACTTGTGTTGTCTAGGAATTACTTCAAGCCATGTACCACGCCCTGGCCTGCATACAGACAGACAGAAAAGCTGAAACAATATCTGCACAGTCTTTTACTTCAGGCTGCTTTGATCAGAGAAGCTGTAGGTCAAATGCATAAATAAATTTCCTGTTGCTCATTATTTACCTGAAATGAATAGTTTATGAAACTGACAGTCTTGTAGGACCACCAAGCTGCGTTACAGAGCAATACTAGTTTAGAAGAAGCACTATAAGACATAAATTAAATGCTAATTAATAGATTAATCATTACTTATATTAAATCTTACTTTTTAGTACAGTAACAAGTAATAAGTGAAAGTATATATCTATTATTTGGTGAAGACAGTTTTCTATGTGCGCAGTCCACTTAGGAGTGTGCAGGTAGAGAGGACTTATCCCCAAGGGAACAAGTTGAGACTTCTGTGGGTGTTTTAGTAACATTACAAAAGCTCAAATATCCCAATTAACATTTGTGTGTTGCAAGCAGCTACCTGCATGAGAAATGTCTTGCATGTGAGTTTTGACGACTGTGTTTACATACTCAGCTCACACCCATTTGCAGAAGACTACTTCATGTCCAGTCAAGGAGAGTAGAATAGCATATCAGATTTTCCTTTGCAATACACAGACTATTTCTAGAGGTACTTTGTAATTAATTTTATAGCTCAAGCTGAAGGATTACTTGTGTTTTAGTCTGCTCTTGTTAAATTTGAAGTTTAGACCACTGCTTAGTCCTGGTTTATGCACATTTTTGTCCTGGTTTGGTTTTTGACTTGATTAGGTTTAGGCTTCTTTTAGTCCATTAAAGAAGGAAAGCCAAATATTTCCATTATATTATGGTGGTACTTGATGAGAAAAGTTTGAGAATCACTGCAGTAGTTAGAGTAATACTTTTGTTTTCAGATGTGTCCAGTCCCGTGCTGATCCCAAGAGGATGCCCTGCTAATGGCTCACCTGTTACAGTAATGGCAGTTTCGCCCAGTATTCCCATCCCATCACAGAGCAGTCTCAGCTGTAGTCCTCATGGTGCTCTGGTCTTCACTGAATCCCCTTCCTCTGTGCTGCCTCCGCTCCCGTGTGGAAGCGTGGCCCGGAGAAGTCCTTTGTCACGGCACGATGGTGGATCCTATCAGGGGTCTTGCCACTTGTCACCCTCCAACCGAATCAGTGCTTTGTCACTCCTCTCCTCATCTTCATGCTCTGACACCAGCTACATCCTTGGCAGGTACACAATAAACTTTATCCTGAATGCCAGAGTAAATTGTATAGAGTACCGTGAAAAAGTCTAAGGCAGGTTTACAAGAAAGAGCAAAAACAAAAAAAGGTGTCTCAACAATCAAATTTATAATTTTGTCTTTGGCCCTTTACTACTGCTACAGATTTTCATAACAAAAATAAAAAATAAAGATCTGTATTTATTAAAATGCTCTTAGTTAACAGCATTTTCACACCTCACTAAAACTTTTGCATAGTACTGTTATAATGATGTATCTTTTCCTTTCCATGCAGCACCTTATCCTTGACCAGTGAAGACACTGATTCTTCAGAGTTTGGTGTCACTCAAATATCTGGGTCTTTCGGTGATGTGTCCAGGACAAAGCTTTGTGACATTGGCCAAACTTCAGACAAACCTTTATCACCAAGGCACAAGCAGTTTCAGGGGCTTCATAATAAAGGAATCCACAGCAGCCCTGCTTCACTGGCAGGGTCTCTGTCTGACATCCCTGTACTTTTGGTCAATGGTGCACCACAACCAGACCTACAAATCTGTCCACCATCTCCGGGACTGCAAAAGGACTTCTCTACTTCAAAGCCATATTCTCCACAGAGTGAGTTGAAGTGAAAGCTGTCTGAGTTCATTTTTAAAGTACTCTATCATTTTGAACCTTCTGTCAACATTTTGCTTCAGGCCCCCGTTATCATGGCATCCAACCATCCATGAAGTTCGTCATGGACACTTCGAAATTGTGGTTTCGTCCTCATATCAGCAGAGCAGAAGGTAGTATCACAACATTATCACCATACTAGGATTTTTTTAAGACTTCATCCAGCCACAGGGGGTCACAAGTCTTCTAGTGATGGCCCCAAGCCCACATAAAGGCTAAGATTTTTTTGCAGAATGCCCTTGCTGATGCAACCCCCTTGCATCAACATTAAAGCTTAGGCCAAGTTAATATGCAAATAAAATGCCTGCTGGGAGACAGATGATTTGCTGTGGCAAACCCTGGAGGGAAAAGCCAGAAGACTAGGACTTTTAAGACTAAAAATATATCTCTAGAAATTAATGTACATTATGTCTACAAAACTAATCCACGTTTAATAAATTTTAGCTGATGCCATGGTCAAGGACAAGGAACCAGGGACCTTTGTGATTAGAGACAGTACGTCCTACAAAGGAAGTTTTGGACTTGCCATGAAGGTGGACCAGTCACCAACATATTTCACTGCAACCGCCTATCCAGGTAAATATTCCTTTATCAATAACAGGGCAGGACAAACACTTTTGAACATATCAAGGGAGTGGATTGAAATGATAAAAAGTAAACATTTACACAAAGACCTGTTTAAGTGGCCCATGTGAAAACAGTATTTAATTTAGAACAAAAGTAACTGTGTACAATATGGTGCAGTAAATTTGCCACTTACTTCCAAATGAGTTTCTATACAACCCATTTACTACTACTGCTAAATGCCCCCAAAAGTTAAATTACGTAAGTACCTGGAAACCTCACAATATTTTTCATAATAATAAAAAATTGCCCTTACTGAATGGTAGTCAAAGTAGTAGGTGCTTGTTCTCAACTACTGAGCATCATGGTTAACACTGCAATGGTACGATATAAAAAGAGGAATAGGGAATAGTCCTGGAGACCTGATTTAGTCCTGGCTTAGATCTGACTGAGCCCTGGTTTAGTCCTGGTTTAGATCAAGATCTTCAAGATTCCTTTGTTGACATTCAACATGTCAAGATCTATCTTGTTATTATTATTTATTAATGCTTATAAGACCAGCATGATGTGAATACATATTTAATTTTACATAGCCTATAAACACTATATTTCCAAAAATATTAATATATACTATTAATATATAATACATTTGGCTCAAATGAGCTAATACTTTTGGAAATGTAGTGTATAATGGTAGTGAATGTCGTAGGTTCTTGTTGAGTTAACCTCACTACTGAGTGTTGTGAGAAACAACAATGGTATATACCTGTAAAAGGGGAAATTGCCCCAAGCTCTTAAAAAATTAGGGGAATAGGAAGGAGTGCTTTACTTGGCCATGATGATGCGATTATGTATAACTTGATATAGCCTCCAGTGAATAGAAGTCAGAGTGGGAGGTGCTTGTTGTTGGCTTAACTTAAGTATTAAGTGTTAAGCAATGGTATGTAGACTGCACACGTAAAAAGAGAAATTGCCACAAGCTCTTACAAAATGCAGAGAATAGAAAGGAGTGCCTTACTTGACCATGATGTTGTGATATGTCTGTGGACTTCTGTGGTGAGGCTTGAGTCTGTGTCATTTTTTCCAACCGCAGTATACACTGTGTACAAGAGGAAACCAACTGTTTATGGCGCAGTAAGCAATGACATAGGCAGACAGGGATCTATGCACAACCTTTTTTTATTTGCACTGTATTTCTTGGTCTATTGGTAACATAGCTGGCATTGTGACACATTTTACTTCCCTTTTGTTAAGGAGAAAATAGTTTGGATCTGGTCAGACACTTCCTCATTGAATCATCACCTAAAGGTGTGCGCATCAGAGGGTCTTCCCAGGAACCGTACTTTGGTAAGTCACCATGAGTGAACAACTCCTAAATAAATAGTCATGAATGAGATTCCCTTCACTCCAGGTTTGTGTATTTCTCATTTACTGCACAACCTCCTCCCACGAATGAGTAACTCATGTCTGGTCTTCAGGGACGTGGGTGGGCAACAGTAGGCGGATTTACTTTCATTTAAAACAATGATCTCACTAGATGTGCTCTTTGACACAAACGATTACTATCATGGTTTATTACCTCTTTTATCTTGAGAAAATGTGGTAAAAGATTATAAACAGGGTAGCTCCAGGTTTTGTCTTGTAAAATCTAAGACCTTTTCAAGACTTTTTAATGCCACGTAGAGTGAAATTTAATGCCAGCATTGTCAACAACAAAACAATATTCTGTATGAATTTTACACAAAGGAATTATCCGTACTATTTTCTGAAACTCAAGGGTTTAAATAAATCATGCGTTTCAATTAAAACATTAATTCAGTGAATAGATCTTGTTATCGCTGTGACTCTACTGTAATATTAACATAATGTTTTGACATATTTGAAGACCTATGAACAAAATTTAATACCTACTCATATCATATTTAATACTTTTAAGGCCTTTTAAGGTGTATAAAGCTCTGTTGCTAAATTTAGTACAGTTTAGGTTGGGGGGTCTTTAACCCAACATGCAATTTAAATTTATAGGCCAGTGGTTTCCAAATGTAGTTCACTGAGAGGTTCAAAATGTTTCAGTTAAGATTATTCAAAAATACTAATTTAATTGCATGAAACTGTAAAACTGATTTTAAATGTTGTAGTACCTTATAATAAGTGGGTCACAGTGAAATGATCAGGGATAAAATTGGATCCCACACAAAGACGAGCTGACAACTACTGTATTACTTTTACAATTGACACTGTAAAAACTTAAGATGGGTTTTGTTTAATAGAAAAGCATGTCAGATAATATCTTTAAAATCACTAATGTTGTTATCTTTGCAGGAAGTCTCCCTGCCCTGGTTTACCAACATACTATTTCTGCTTATGCTCTACCATGCAGACTACTGATCTCCTCTCAAGGTAGGCTCCAAAATACAAACATGTGGGCAAAAGCATTTTTGATAAAGAACAAGTAAAATGGATATTGATAAAATGAATCTCTTTCTCATAGATATGAGCCCAACAGAGGGAAAGGGCAGCAAACCATCAGCAGAAGACAAGAAAAAAACAGGTAATTAAGTTAGTTAGCCTAATTAGCTAAAAGGTTTGACAGAATTACAGAGGCTAGTTTCGAAAAACAACTTAAAACACATTTTTGTTATATTAGGCTACTAGTAAAATAGATTACACACCAAAATACTTACATTTTAAATAAACGAGGACTGGATTTGTTGGGTGGTTTGTAAGTGGTTTAATTACTGCTAACTAAAAAGCTAGTAGCATTGTTTACTCACTGCAGTTAGCCACAGCTGAATGCAAGGCTAGTACAGCATTCTTCCAAAATAAAAGCTGTCAATGGACACGTTTCTTCCTCATATAAAAGCAAATAATGTTAGCCTATATGCCAAACTTAACCTTAACTAAATGAAAGTGAAATTAAACAACCCACCCCCGTTGTAGTTATTACTCAGTATGTTGCGTTTACGTGATTACATAACATGAAAATAATATATGTTGTAAGATTGAGCTAGAGGCCAGAGTAAAGAAATCTATGCTGCTGCTAAAGATTCAAAACGCAGATGTCTTGGTCTTGTTTATGGTTTATATCTCAGCAATTATTTGGTCTATCCACATGACACAAAAACTGGCACAAAATTTAACATCTCCTTTGTCAGCACAGATTACCTATGCCTAAATTATATTTGTAGCCTATTAAGGGCTTGACATTAAATTTTTTGCTCACTGGCCACTGTGGCTAGTCTTTCTCAAAATTTGCAAGCCACTTAGTGTTTTTATGTATATTTTATTCAATAAGTTTAATGTAATGTTAAATTTGGTTTTATGTATGGACAGAGATTTATCAAATATTAAAAAGCAGGTTTACCTCAGCAGAGAAAATGTTTATATATGCATGTGGTGTCTTTTAAAACATTTTAAAAAGGTTATTTGGTTTAAATTAATATTTTTCTTTGTTTAATCATGATGTATTACTATATACTAAATGGCATATACTCAAAGCAACATCAATTCAGGCCTAACCTCTAAGGTTAAGATATAGGCCTAGGTATGCATAAAAGTGGCTAGTAGCTGTATTTTTGTTATTAGACAAAATGAAAATCTACCTGCATTTGGCTTGTTGGCTAGTATTAATGCCAAGCCCTGCTACGATAGTAAGACTAGACAGCCCTCCTTGTCCCATGTCTGAAGACATAGGCTACCTGTAAAAACTAGCTTTCAACAAAACAGGTCCCAGTTGTCCCCATTTTAACCTAAAGAAATGCATGGGAAACAACAGTTACACACATTTGTCTAAAGACTTTTGGAACTAAATTTATTAACCATGTCATTATTTTTATCAATAAATTGCCATCAAGTTCTAAACATGTAGCCTACTCTGAAGTACATGACAGAAAATGTTTGGATTTTGATAGGATTTTGTTGCATTTTAAGTTGAAATGCATCATGATTTCTCGAAAAAAAAAAAAAAAGTGTCCCAGTTTTTGTGTGTAGAAATCTGGTCACCCCACTATAGTGTCAAAAGGGGTGATATTATTCAATCACACTGGGGTGTTTTTTTGTCAGCAGAGAAGACATCAAGATTAATATAGGGAATTTGAGGACCCATCGCTAACAAAAATTTCTCAGGTTTAATATTTGTAGTGTCTAGCCTATACAGTAATATTGGCAAACACAACCTATTAATCTACACATAAAATGACATTGGGTGACATTGGGACATTGGATCCTTGTTTTGTAGATTTAAATGTTTTTTAAAATCTTTTGGGGGTAATGCTTTGGATCAGTAATACACTAATAACACAATCTTCATGTGTATTGCAAAACTGGATTTTACATTCAAAAATCACAGGGCAAATTACAGTTAGTAATGCTTGGCTAATGCCTGACTTATGCTTGACTTGTGTAACTCTTCCTGTCTTTCACCATGACGTCCCTCTGGTGGTGGTCGACTAATTAATATGAATATAGGCCTGAACCATACCTCACATCCAGACATAACTTGTGACCAGTTTATGTGCCATTTTTCTCCAGAACAGCGAGACAAGGCGTGGAGACGAGTAGGCGTGTCCCAACAAAGCAGCCACTTAGAGATGATTTGGCCATTCAACTTGAACATGGCTTTTGTCTATCTGGCCATTTTCTTAAAAAAAAAAAAAAATACTTTCCCTAATTCATTAATATAAAAAACTAAGCTCATTATTCCAGCCACTTAGATCATGAGGCAGAGTACACCCAATGGTATTTTTCCACCTGGAGAGACAAACAAATGCTTTAAAATTGTATTTATTAAAAGTATATAGTAGTAGTATTGTTGGGCTTTGTCATTTAGGCCCCAGCAGAAGAGGCATTGTGCAATGGATTATAAAAGAATCCCCCTGGAGCCTATAGAGACTGAGATTTGTACACATTTTGGTTTATTCATGATCATCAAAAAGACTTGCCTCTCTTATTTATAGTAGTTGGTAAGCCCATGGGTACACCTTGCAGTTGACCGTTAATTTCAAGCTGCTTGCTACTGCAAATAAATATGATGATAATTATTCTAGTGACAAAAGTGGCTCAAATAAGAGTCAAGATATTTACATTAACATTTTGCTTTTTCTACAGCTTCCAACTTTGTCTATCTGAATGCTGAGCCCACTGAGATGCTGACTGGCCCCTGCGCTGTCCAAAAGGCAGTGTCGCGAACTTTTGACAAGGCCCCAGGCTCCTTCACACCAGCCATAGTCAACATGAAGGTTTCCCAGAAGGGTGTAACACTGACAGACATCAACAGGAAGTAAGAAAATACACATCCTGCAGAGACTGGCATGTGGTATCGGTACAGTGTAATGTGTCTATTAACAATGATGTTTTTTTCTCAGGCTCTTCTTCCGGCGCCATTACCCCGCTCACCTCCTCACCTACAGCGGTGAAGATCCAGATGGTCGACGGTCAGTATTAGCAGGCCTCAAAACCAGTCCTAAAAACTCTTTTTAAACATACATTTTCAGCATAAACGCAAATCAAAATATCAAAGTATGCATAATACAGTTGGAAGGAATGACAGAGTGATTCCTGTTTCCAACTTAAATACTAAACACATAATCTCGTAATAATGTTCAAGAAGTTTCAATGTATGTCATTGTATTTTATGAATCTTAAACCAAATCTCACATCTTACCTGTTTGAGCTGTGAAGGGAAAAAAATTTTTTAATTTTTAAACTTACACTATCTCCACCAGGTGCCGCCATAGAGTACAAATTGCTCCATTTAAAATTTAAAAGTGAAATAGGTAAATATTGTAATTAGATGACTAGAAAATAGTTTGTCATTGTAGGGTGTATATCTACTCATTCAGTGTGGGTTACACCTTGGATGACTACAAGTTAATCACATGGCCAGTGGTTGCATAATTAGCACCATTTAAAATAATTGATAAGAATATGTTCACCTGTGGGCCAGGATTTTTTCTATGTACAAAGCTGTTGCATATTATTTGAATCATTACATTGTTCAACACAAATCTTCCAGTTGTAATGCGCCCACATGTATGTTTTAGACTAAAGGGTAAAATCCCTTTCCAAGAACTACTGTTATGTCAAAATTAGAGACATAAATTGTATTATATAAACAGCAGATTCTTTAAACTGTCTTTTGTCTGACAGGTGGGTGAGAGGTTCGAATTTCGGTGCAAAGTAAGTACTTGTAAACAAAGACTTGCTTAACGCTTGCTTCTCAAGAGGCCCTTCCCCTAAATTTAATGTTTTCTGCTTTTTTTTTTTTTTTTTTTACCAACAGGATGTTTGGTTTTGTGGCCAAAGGTGTTGAGGCTCGTATGGAAAATGTATGCCACATCTTTGCAGAATATGACCCCCTGCAACCCTGCGACAAGATTGTTGAGTTTATTCAGGCAACAATAAATAAGACATAAATACACTGTACATTTTACTGCATTGCATTTTACTGTACTGCTGTTCATTTGACCTGCCGAGCACAATCCTGTTTGATTTTCATACTTGTTTACAGTAGCACTTTGTTTAAAGGCTTAGTTTATTAGAAAGACACTGGAAATGATTGCATATATATATATATATATATATATATATATATATATATATATATATATATATATATATATATATATATATATATATATATATATATATTATATTGGTAGATTATTTTATAATTGTTAAAAAAAAATGTAATCGGTAGATATATGGTTTGTCTTTACCAATTATTTTTAAATACAGCACTTGGGATTTTTTATACTAATTTGTATAGATAAAATGTTTTATGTCCTTTCATTTCAAAGCAAAGATGATGTATATACATGAGATATAGCTTATAATTTATTTATTTTGCCACTGTGTACAATTAATTTCTTTCTGTGATAAATACTTTTGTGATAGAAAAAATAAACTTGATGAAATGTTAAACATCAAACCAGTAAATCTGTGCTAATACTGATACTACTGATACTAATACGTGATACTGTACATGAAATTAAACCAAGGACCAGAAGTTATTCAAGTAAATGCACTGTTACTTCAAAATGTTACTCTAGTAGAAGTAAAAGTACTGAACAAAGTTAGTACTAGAATAAAAGTAAATAAGTAAAAGTAAATAAAAGTAAAAATATTACATATTACTTTTTTTTTGTAATTACTTTACTACTACAGGGCTGTACCCAAACATGGAGACAAACCTAGGACCTTAAGGTATTATTAAGCCAAAAATATTTTTACTCATTTAGAGACATTAAAACTTACTTGAGCTTACTTGAAGTAACATTTTCTAAAATAAATAAAAAAAAAACAATAATAATACCCAAGTTAAAATAAAAGTATTGTTGTATGGTTGTATAATATCACATATTGTTACAAAAATAATAAAAATGACTTGCATAAAAGCATCTTATTACTTTCCACCACGTCCAAGGACAAAAGGACACATGTATGCATGTATACTTTGCACATAGTTTATTTTCTCTTAAGTGATAAATCATTAGATAAAAGCAAAAGTCTTTATTCTGAAGTTACAGGGCTCTCAAAAGAAAGGGCGTGCGTTTTGCAGCAAAGCAAAATCAGGCACAGAAGTGCATAGATATATATTATGTCTTTAAATATACTCTCTTTGGCACCAAAATGCAGTACATAAAGCTAAACTATTCTTTTTCTTTGGTGCCAACTAAAATGTTATAAATAAAAGCTGATCATGTAGTGTAACCAAAGCATGTGTTACAAGTAGAGCGCCGATACACAGCAGGGTTAACTATTTACAAATACTGCCCTCTACTGGTTAAGACAGGTATCTATAATCCTGGAGACATATTTAGGCTCCCACTGTTATTAATTTCACAGTGAGTAGTTTATGGATAATTTAAATAAAATATTGACTACATTATCGTTATAAATGTCATTTTTCTAATCAGAAAGCAGGGAACAAAAAGCAATGACAGCCCTCTCTCTTAATAATCAGTGCGAACATTATTTTTCTCAGTGCTGTATGTATTTTCAGTGCAAAGCATTTTCTACATACGCAAATCCGCTCAGCTTACGTCAGGTAAGTGCTCTGTGACTTCACACCTCAAGTAACTTTTACATATCTCTGCACCATCAGGCTGTAACGAGTGTTCATTTGGAGTGAATACTGGAGTCGCGCAACAAGTGCCATATGCACCCATAATAGTGCCACATACTTGTTGTTGGTTATGTAAAATGTGTTAGTGTGATTGGGGCCTATCACCGCTACTATGGGCCTTAAATACAGGGTACACTCCAGGCAGCGGCCAGTTAGTCACAGGGCAGGCAGAGAGAGATTCAGACACAGCCATTCACTCTCACATTCATTCACTAGGGGCAATAAAGAGTCACCAATTCTCCTAACACAAACATGTCTTTGGACGGTGGGAGGAAGCTGGAGAGAACCCATGGTAACACAGGAGAACATGCAGACTCCACTCAGAGAGGTTGTGTATCAGCCGGCTCGAGCATTGAACCCACAGCCTCCATTCTGAGAGGCAGGAATGCTAACCACTCTGTTACGTGCACCCCAATAAAAATGTAGATTGTAGGTTATTCAGTGACTTTTGGTGGCACTGGAAAAAAGGACCCAGTATTAGTACAAGAACAAGAAAGTTGAAATTCAAAGAAAAGCTTTACAGGAGGATAATACCCAAGATGGCAATTAACACAAATTGTATTAATGTAACTTAAGCATTTGTACAAACAGCCAAAACGTGGAGGTCCAGTGCTGTTACTGTGTGATGGATGAGATGCTGCGGGACCTCTTCATGATGAGGCGCACCTCGACGTCCGGGAGGCTGTCCTGTTTGGTCTGGGCACACCCCTCGTCTGCTACAGCCATGTGCAGGTCGAAGCGCAGAGAGACCGACTTCTTTCTCAGCTTTGGGTTTCCTCTGAAGAAAGAGCCCTCCCACTGCTTTATTACTTTGTCAATCTTCTCTGTCCTGGAGCAAAGAGGGAATGAGACAAAATATGTCTTAATTACAACTGCATCGCCGACTTGTTTGGAAGTAGCTGGTATTTAATGTAAGTGTGTTGTATTTGTTGGGTATTGTCCAATCTAACTTAAAAATATAGAGTATTTGATCCAGCTTGATGCTATGGTCTCTAAGTTATTTAATATTTTTATAAACAAACTCCTCATATTCTAAACCCATCAAAATGTCAGTGGTGTTATGCTACACAATATTCAACAGAGGGCACCAAAGAACAACAATCATGTTTTTTTGGTTAAGTTTCAGCTTGTTGTATATTGTGTAGCTTGAATGAAGCTTCCTAATCTTACCATCATGTGTAAAATTAACAACATAGAATTCTGCAGTACTAGTACAAGTAGAATTTAACTTATCTATAACCCATATCATAAAAACACATTAAATTGGAAAGTTTTCCAAAGCTAAAACCACAATTGACATTTTGTCATCATTTAAAATTAAATTATACATTCAGATAATTTTGTTAGCTGTTATTCGACATTCAATTACCCTGCTTTGCTTTCCATCACACATAATAGCAAATCAACTATGAGCTTACCAGTGCTAATAAAATAAATATTTTTTGCATATAACTGTGATTTTATTCTGTGTATTATTTAGTGTTCTTAGTCTTGTTCCATTACACAGCTCTTGGTCCTGACACTTTTTGGGTTAGCATGACTTTACACATAAACAAAATGTGCTGATCACAAAGGTTATGCGGCTCGTAACACCTGTAGTATGAACAAAGGATTTGCTTGTCAAATAATAACAGACGCCACGCCCTGAAGACTCCACATCGGTTTGGTATCTCCACATCAAACACAGGCCTGCAAAGGGAACAAAATTCCCATGTGGCGCTATGATGAATAACTCGTGGGAAATGTGCACTCAGCTCAAAGTTTAATAGCTCACGACACGCGAAGGTGAATCTTTTTTCATGTCTTGTCTCCATGACTAGACGTCTCCGAGGTGTAGACAGCATTTTAATAGCTGTACAGTTACAAAGCTAATGACATCTAAAAAGACATCTTCAAAAGACTGCGACAGATAATTAGAAGATGTCAAGGGTACATAAATTTAAGAAGGCAATTTTTACTGATCAAAAAGCAAGGTACAGAACGTAAAGGGTGTTAGTGGAGTTCAGCCAACTTTACAGGAGGAGCAGAACAGTATTTTAGACACAGACAGAGATGCCAGATGGCTTGAAAAAGCCACATACGCCTATTTAGCACCAACTTTTCTTTGCAAAATGGTATAGAGTTAAATGCACAGATTTTATTGGAAAGCACTTTGCTAACTTTGACTGTTGTAAAGAGCTATATGTTAATTGATTGATATACAGCAGCCATTCCCAAAGTCAAGACTGTCGCGGCCCCCTTAAATTTATGAAAATCGCATGTGGACCCCCAATTGTAGAACTTCCCTCTATTCAAAAGATCATTTCATCTATTCAGGTCATGTTTTTCTCCATCAATTCCTATAAAAAACTTACAAAAACACTGACTGTTGGCTAAAAATGGTTTTAAAGTCATATTTTTAAACAAGTATTTAACTAATAAAGCAAGTAATTCATTTCAAACTTAATTTATTTTTATGTGCTTTACTTAGACAGCCTCTGGGGGCCCCCTGCAGTACCTTCATGGACCCCCAGTGGGCCCCGGACCTCACTTTGGGAACCACTGGTATACAGTATAATATTTAATTATGCCCAAAATGTTACTTATGTCCTTTAGATTCTCACTGCTTGAATTGGATGTTATGAAACTGTATATGGCAGTGGCTCAGGAGGTAGAGCAGTCTGTTCAATAATACTAAGGTTGACGGTTAAATCTGCTTCTTCCACTTCATGTTGCTGTTGTGTCCTTGGGTAAGACACTTCACCCACCTCGCCTCCAGTGTTTGTGTATACAAGTGTATGATTTTGAGGGTGAATGGTTTCTTCATGTAAAGTGCTTTGAGACCAATTTTTTTTTATTGTAACACTAAAGAGAAGCTGTTGGCAGTCGCTTTCAGAAAATGCCTACATTTCCGAGCGGGCCAGAGGTGCTGACTACAGGCCAGTAGGGAAATTGAAATCAATACTTACTCAATGGTGCCATGACCCTCTGCACTCTCACGCACAACGTTGCCCTGAAGGATCTCCTGAGTCTTTACAGTGGAGATGGGCAAGTCTTTATCCAGCTCTGGCTCTGTAAAAACATATTCATCATAAATGGTAACCAGATGTGCTCAAACTTTTCACACCAAGAACCACCTCAAGAGACAATCTTTAATGGAATAAACTGAGCATGATTAACTATATAAGAACAAAACCAGACTAAAACTGGACCAGGACTAAATCAGGATTAAACTGGGACTAAATCAGGACTAAATCTGGAATAAATCAAGACTACAAGTAGACTAAACCAGGGTTACACCAGGACTAAAAGTGAACTAAACTTGGACAAAACAAGGGCTTAAACAGGGCTAAACTAGGTCTGAACCTAGGCTATACCAGAACTAAAACTGGACTACATCAAGACTAAACCAGCATTAAAAGTGGACTAAACCTAGACTAAAACAGAACTAAACCAGAACTAAACCTGGACTAAAACAAGACTTAATCAAGACTAAACCAGGACTAAACTAGAACTAAACCATGGCTAAAACTGAACTAATTTAGGACTAAACAGGGGCCAAACCAGCACATAAACAGGTCTAAACAAGGCCTAAACCAGGACTAAACCATTACTCAGTGGTCTATACTTCAAATTTAATCTCCAACCAGAGCAGGAATAAAAAAGTGAATAAAACATGCCTACATTAAACTAAACCAGAAATGCAAATAACTCCTGAGTAACTGTTTAAGGATGTGTAAGTTACCTGTGAGGATTACAAGGCTCTGCTGTCTGAGCAGTATGGAGCGTTTCTTGATGCCATTGTCTGATGGGAGAAGTGGCGGGATTTCGGGCAGTGGCTCGGACTTGGGCTCGTCCGGAGTAACAGCTGGGTCACTCAGGCTGTTTTCAAAACCGTTCTCCTTTGTCTCTGCTGCAGAGGACTTCCAGAGACGCAGAGACATCGGCGGAGCGGCACGGCTCATGTACCTGCAATCACAAGGCCAGTATGGAAAACAACGTAAGAAAAGTTTGCCACATAAGCAGCAGATATCACAGGAGACTGCTTTCCCAAATGTGTTTGACATCTACTTTGGGCCTGAGGTGGGGTATACTCTGGCTATTTAATGCAGGGTGTGTGTGTGTGTGTGTGTGGTGGTGGTGGTGGTGGGATAATGTAAACAAATACAGGATTACTCAAGCTTGCGTGAATGAAACAAAACACAACTCCAGGTATGGTTTTTGATGAGGAAACAACATTTTAACATGGTAGAAAGCTTTTGCATAATATAGCCCCTTTAAGTACATCTCGGGGTCTTGTTCTCGAGTGAGGGAAGGATGGAGCGTGAGACTGACAGACGGATTGGTGCAGCGTCTGCAGTAATGTGGTCATTGTAATGGTCTGTTTTGGTGAAAAAGGACCTGAGCCAAGAGGTAAAGCTCTCGATTTACTGGCTGATCTACGTTCCTAAGCTTTGGGTCGTGACCGAAAGAACAAGATCCCGGATACAAGTGGTCAAAATGAGTTTCCTCTGCAGGGCAGCTGGGCGCTCCCTTAGAGACAGGGTGAGAAGCTCAGTTACACAGGAGGAACTCGGAGTAGAGCCAGTGCTCCTCCACATCGAGAGGAGCCAGTTGAGGTGGCTCTGGCATCTGTTTCAGATGCCTTCTGGATGTCTCCATCGGGAGGTGTTCTGGCAAGTCCCACCAGTAGGAGGACACAGGGAAGACCAAGGACATGTTGGCAGGACTCTGTCTCTCAGCTGGCTTGTGAACGCCTTTGGATTCCCCCAGATAAGCAGGAGGAAGTGTCTGTGGAGAGTAAAGTTTGGGCATCCCTGTTAAGACTGCTACCTCCGCAACCCAGCCCCAGATAAGTGGAACAAAACAAATGGATGGATAAACAATGCTAACACACAGCTATCTAATTATTAGCTTTTAGTGGTTGGTTTAATGAGTGGTGAGGGCTGTCATTTTAACAAAGGCCTCTGCTGCACATTGGCCTAAAGGCAGCGGTTAAGGCATCTATTATAGTATTTATATAAACTCGGCCATTTTATTTGAACACAATCATATGGCCTTAGTGAAACTTTGCAGTAATGATGATACAGCTACTTAATACCGGCCCAGTCTTTCTAAATCAGATAAAGTCTGATATGCACTAAAGAAATGCATATAACTATGGTCACATTCAAACAGGGGCAAACACATATACTACAATATCATGTATTCATTCATTCATCTTCTGGTTGCAGACTCCACTTAGAGTAATTGTGAGTCAGCTGGCACTGGGATCAAAGCCACAGCTTTCTTGCTGACCACTCCAACCACACTGCCACCATGCGCCCTCTAAGATATTACCATCAAAAATATACAGCCTCAGTGACAGGACATAGTAACAAATTTTGATAAAACTTTTCTTGCTAAATGATCACCAATCTCCACAAAGGTGATATTCATACTGAGATGAATTAAAGATTTAGAGCCTAATTTGAGTTTATAGCAGTGAAAAAGTATATAGTGTTGCCTTCATACCAAACTAGGCCATGAGAAAGAAGTTCAGCTCATACCTTGTGAGATGTTAGCCATGCAAATACGTTCTGGGACAACATTATGCAAAAGTAATCTTCTCCACATGCATTCCCTGACTTCCTGCACAAACAACTCCAACTGAATCCATAAGCAGGTCAGTTCAGGCCAGTAGGAAATTTAGACAAGATTTCAGATGTTTACATTTTGAACAGCCAAACAAAACCCTCAATATGTGGATGGGTTTGAACTTTGACAACAACAAACAGCATTTGCACTCACAATAAACAGAGGCACAATAGAGCACGACACTACAACTGTAAGCTGATAATATTACAGTGATTACATGTTTGCAAAGAGGACAAAAAGCCAAGCCACATTCCTTAAATGTTACAGATCACAGCAGCTGTTTGTTGTGTAAACAGAAAGACAATATGGTAAACACTACATCACATAAGTCTTGACTTATTTTAAGAAATGCACATTGTAAATGAACCATTGTAGATGCTATGGTTACAGGGATGCTGACTTGTCAAAAAGGAACAGAAAAAGAAATAAAGCCTGGACCACCCTAACAGTCGTGTGAAGGGTTGTACATACAGTATGAGCAATGTTTCACTCAAAATGGATGTGTTATGGCATGCTATAGGGATTTCCATAAGTGGCATCAAAGGTTTAGGGATTCACCATAATGTTTAATAAAACAATAGTAAAACAACAGTACAATAGATGTTTTGTTTAGTTACATGCATAGAGTAAATGTATTTTAAAGGAAACATTTTACGCAAAATCAACTTTTTTGAGCTTTCTGCCATGTTATAATGTTGTTCCCTCATCAAAAACATACCTGAAGTCATGTTTAGTTTTATTCCTGCATGTTATAAGAAATCTCTGGCATGGCCTTTCTGAGGCCTCAAAATGTTCAGTTCAAATCACAAATCTCCGGCTTTCCCATGAACCTCCTCCCACTTTAGGAAGCACTGACTAATCAACAGGCCCTTTACATCCACTAACTCCTCACAGATACTTTTCATTTATAGTAAAATGGCACCATACAAAGAGTTTAAGGAAATGAACGCTCTTTTTCTTTTTGTGTTTGTGTTAAAAAAAACTGTAACAGCTCTGCCCTCTGCTGCCATCTGCCGGTGTCTTCACCGGTTTCTTTATGGCAGTAGCTTTTCTTTAGTCACATAATGTTTTTAAAGGTTGTACAACATGCAATGCTGTTCTAGAGGCGACCAAGATTGGTTTAAACATAAATAAAAGCATAGTATATCATATCATAGAAAATGGATGATGTTTTTATAGATAATTTTCAGTACATGATCAAAAAGCCTAAAATACTTCTCTAATGCACACGTGAAACAACAACATTTCTTTGATACTGCTACTGCAGACCAGAAGAGGACTACAGCTCCAAAGCATGGTTGCCAGAAATTACTGGCCCCTCACAGTTAAAAAACACATGGGCCCTATATACTGAATGCTAAGTTGCCATGCCTATTCTGACAACCATTTATCAAATTCAATGGTTACAGCTCCCAGAATAAGCCTATTTGATGTGTCATTTTTTTTTTTTTCTTTTGCCATCTGTAACTTTCATCTAATGCTTGGCTGGTTTTCCGCTCAGTCGCCTCCCTTGTCAAATAAGACCAAACAATACAATAGGTACCAATACTTTAGGTGCCACGTCCCGTCTGCCCTTGTATCAGTAGCATTCATAAAAGTCTGAATGAAATCATCACAGAGGAAGAAGGCTGCAGGCAAATCTGTCCCATAAAACCAAATTATGTTTCCTCGCACTGTAAAATCCTAATTACATAGCTGCATGGGCAAAGGTGTAATACTGAAAAAAGATGATGTCATTAAAAGTCCAAAATGCCTGAGAGAATAATTAAATGTCATGTCAAAAGAACAAAATATTTTCATAAAAAACAGATGGCAAATGGGCTTCTAGTTTAGTTGAAATGCTGGGCAATTTCCAGTTGCATGTTACACTACAAATATAATGGTTCATGAGCTACACAACATAATACCATCAGTGGTTAAAGGAACAAAATACTAACGTACATTTTCTAAAACTTACTTTTTTAAGGGTACTTTAAGGTTACTTTTCCTCATGTAAATTTAAAATCTAAATTATTATTTCAGTTTAAAGTACTTTAGTTATTTTATAGCATTTTTTGAGTTTGAGTTTTTTTTTTTTTTTTTGCTTTGGTGGGTGGTACACACATCTTGTAGTCAGACGGTGCTGGATTTGAGACAAGTTTGGGGATCGTAGTAGTATTACATTTTACTGTGCAATTGCAATAAATAAATAAAAAATATTGAAAAATTATTTAAATGTTGTACTTTATTTTTATTCAAGTAATATTTTTTGTTGAGTATTTTTCTTCTACTTATATATATATTTTACTTTATTATTGATTTTGAGTATGTCTCTGTCATCCATAACCATAACATAAAGGTAGACATGAGAATTAAGCAGTAATCCCTAAAAGAACAGCAGCAGTAACATCTAAATAAACACAGTTGTAGTAATAAACCTTTTCTTTTGTGCTATGACGTTCCAGGCCTTAGTCATGGCAGTGAAAGTGAATGTGTGGTGTGTCTTTTCCACACAGTCATGCAGTATAATCATCCACGGGGGGGCCATATTAAATTAAATGCTTCCATCCTGTTGGGCCATAAACCACCCTGAACGTTTTACTGAGTTTCCCGGTTTAGAAGTTTTCTCCCCCTCACCTGCCCTCCTCGCGCTCCAGCAGCCGTCTGTAGGTGGAGATCTCTCGCTCCAGCCTCATCTTGGTGTTCAGGAGCTGGTTGTGGCGTTGGCGCTGAGTGGCCAGGCCACTCCTCACCTGGTCTAACTCAGTCTCCAGCCGGGCGATCACCTGGGAGAGGTCCTGCAGCTGGCTGGAGTACAGACGCTGGGTGTGCTGCAGAGAGGTCTCCAGGCCTTTCTCCTGCATGCAAACGGAGAAAGGATTTAGCAATGGTTTTCAACCTTCTTGGTTTTGTGTACCCCCAGGACCTGATTTAGTCCTGGTTTAGACCCAGCTTAGTCCTTAGTCTAAGTGTAGTCCTGGTTTGACCTGGTTTAGACTTAGTTTAGACCTAGTTTATTTCTGGTTTAGACCTGGTGTGTTCCTGGTTTTGTCCTGGTTTATTTCTAATTTGCTCTGGTTTAATCCTGGTTTAGTCCCTGTTTTGTCCTTTAGTATCACATCCCTTGCTATAGTCCTGGTTTATTCCTGTTTTAGGTTTATTTTTGTCTTTGAAAGCCATATATAAAAAGGTACTATAAATGATCACATAACTTCACGTACCCTCTGAAATGTGCTTGTGTACCCCTAGGGCAGACATCTGCAACCTATGGTTTTAGAGCCACATGCGGCTCTTTAGCCCTGCTCTTGCGGCTCCTTGGGCATCTGACATCTGGTTATGTAAAGTCAGTAATGGACAGAATTAGACAACTGCATCTTGTCAAGTAAAAAAAAAAAAAGAAAAAAAAGAAAAGAAAAAGAAAGAAAAACTTTCTCTCTGTCTCTCTTTCTCTCTCTCTGAATATGTTATGGACTTGTATATAATAAACCACTGTTTGTAGCCTTTATTGGCTTTTGCAACACGCATAAGTTAAATAAACAGCACCAAGAAATAGTTACTGGATGTAACTCCAGTGACTATTAACTTTGTGGTCTTTTAAAATATAATCAGAACAGTGACTGTGAGTGAGTTCTTTGTTAGTTTGCAATAATAAATGACCATCCATAGGCTATATTTCAGGTATAGGCTAAGCAACATTTGAGCATTAAAATTTGTTGTGGCTCTTTACAGATGCAAATTTTGTATTTTTGGCAACAATTGGGTCTTTGGATCTAGAACGTTGCAGACCCCTGCCCTAGGGGTTCCCGTACTCCTAGTTGGGAAACACTGGCCTATAGTATGTATATTATTCTTGTATCTGTGAAAAATGTTTTACTCACTGCATACCATAATGTGATAGTAATGATCTTAGGCTTTATTATCAAGCTCCCATTGTTGGTCTAGGTAGGTGTCATCAAAAACATTCACCGCTCAGGCATAACATTGACCACTTGCCTATTATTGGTCATCATAAAGTTATTTATTTATTTATTTATTTATTTATTTATTTATTTATTTATTTATTTATGACCACATAACCTGTCTAGCCATTACAATCTCGCCCTTGTCTCAAAGTCTTCAACTCGCTCAAATCATTTTCATTATTTTCCCTGTTTTGAGGACAAAATGTCATTGGCTGCCCCATATATCCTGCATACTAACAGGTTCCATGATGCAGAGACAATCTATGTCATTACCTTCACCTGTAGTAAGTCATAATGTTGTGCGTGACTGGTGTGAATAGAGAAGAAGTGAAGGAAAGTAAAATTTAAACAAATATTGGCACTGCATTTACACAATGTTTAACAAAGCGGCTATAACTGCAGGACAGCATGGTCTGAGCTAGACATTCAAAGTAAGCTCAAAATTTAGGTTTGAGTCGGTGTATTAACATTTTGTGGTGGCAAATTGGTCCATTGTCCTTTTTTGAAGGAGTGAAGGTGGGATTGGTACCAGGATGTACACATGTTTCTTTACATATGACAGAGGTCAAAGCTGATCCCTGAATATAAAACATCTATAGAGTTGAGTGTAACATGCTATACCTGCCTTTCAATGCTTAGTTGTCTAAACTACTCTCAACAACAATTGACCATCATTTATTTAGAGAGGCGTGTTATTTTTGTTGTATTTATTTAAAAACAAGTATTAAGACTGAATTGTTATGTAATCTGTAAAGTACTTATCCTGGATTGCAAGTACTACAATAGCTGTGAATACAACTCATTCACAAAAAAGTATTAACAATCAATCATGCAGATTGACAGGTTATATATGTGTAACAAACAACTGCAAAACTGTAGCTGTATGAGCTGGTCCAAAATTAAAAATGTCTTTTTTCAATGTCATTTTTTTAACAACTTCTTTTCATTTTGGCTGTTTTTCAGGGGGCACCACAGCGAAGCATCTAACTTCTTGTCCTCTTTCACTACATCTATAAATCTCCTCTTTGGTCTTCCTTTAGGCCTCCTGCATGAAAGCTCTAAGGTCAGCATCCTTCTTACTGATATATTCACTATCTCTCCTCTGTACATGTCCATCTCAATCTGGTCTTCAACATCATAAATACCATAAATCTAATGAACTGCTTAATCTAAAATTCTATTAGATTATTGGCTCAACTTGGGAAAGGTAATTCTCTATTGTATATTACATTGCATGCTGTATTATTGCTGCTAATATTTCCATATTTCATTGCTGTTCTTACCATGGCATGAAGAGTCTCAATCTCAACCTGCAGAGTGTGCCACTGTTTTCGGGCTTCAGCCAGTTCAGCCCTGGCCTCTCTCAGGGCAGCTCCTCCGAGGTTCACCTGCGCCCATGCTGCCTCCTCCTGCGGGACAGGAACCTCATCAGTCATATGGACAGTAGATATAAGAGAGTCAAAAACTACCCTTTAGACCCTAAATAGTTATTTTACTGGTGGAGTTAATACTAAGAGGCTTAATGAGCTCTCAGGCACAAACACACGTTAAATGATCTTTGATACTGGCACACAGAGCGGTCACAGGTGGTGCTGGAGGTGGCGTTTCACTTTAGGTAAACACAGTGTGTACACACAGCTGTCTGACAAATTAGACAGCTGTTCACACCATTGATATCAACAGTGCCATGACATTGCCGTGACACGCCACATTCATATAGATGTTTGGAGAGGTCTTTTAAATAATTACTGACTATTCGGAGCAGAGTTGCAGGTTTTAAGCTTAGAGAATGTAACATGTGTAACAAGACTTGTTCTAAAGTGACCTGGTTGACTGAGATCCTCCACAGTCTCATATATATTAAAGATCTATATATTATGCTCTTTTTAGGCTTTTTGAAATAGTTTTGGAAACCTATGCATTAGTATTTCATGTTTTATAACTTAAAGTAGTATATTCATTCATTCATTCATTTTCTACTGCTTATTCCCGTTAGGGGTTGCAGGTGACTGAAGCCTATCTCAGTAACTTTGGGCCGTAGGCGGGGTACATCCTGGACAGGGGCCAGTTTGTCGCAGGGCAGTAAAGTAGTATATACAGTATGTATGTAAAATAGCTTTTGGGGAGCTGTTACTTTGACTTTGCAGAGAACGCTTGGTTTAGGTGTCTGATGCTCCCTGCTGGCAAGATAGGTAGGCGCTGGACAGAGAAGAGCATCTTTACCACGGCTATTAGCAACATGGTGCTAACAGATAGATAAATGAGCAGACTACTTCATAGTGATGGCAATTTAAGCACTGAAATGATCAAAACAAGTCTGGTGACAGTGTATGGGCTTTAGAAATGCACAAGAGCACTTCTTGATTTCGCGTGTCTACGTAGAGAGGTGAGACCGAGCGTTTCGAGATCTTTAGAAGAGGATGGGCTGAGCATACAGGAATGCTCATAGAGTGAATGAAACAAAATACTACTGCAGGTATGCTCAAAAGCTCAAAAGTGTTGATTTCGCATATTAGGGAACCTTTAAACATTTCACACTTTACCTGCAATTAAAGCATAATAATGATAGCTTTTGATTGCTGTTTCCTGATGGTAATTTGGGGACTTGAAAGCTATTCAAATTAGCTGAGTCTACTAGTCATTTTCAGTTAATATTATGTAATGTACTATCTTTGACTGGTATTGTCTATGTAAGTGATGAAAACAAAAGGGCATGTGTGATTTACGATTGTGTCGCCGCCTGAGCCAAAGGGATAGAGCTGAAGCAGAGGAATACTTTGTGAAATAAAAGGAATCCAGTCTGTTTTTTTCCCCTGTGACAATAATGAAAAATGGTCCAAACAAATCTCTACTCGTCCATTGAGAAGATAGCAAACAGATGAGTGTGCTCATTCGGGATTGTACTATAAATCACCTCATACATTTTTAATGGGGACCAAGGGATCTTTTTACACATTGTGATGCCAGACTGTGCTGTTACTCTGCATTAGTGTGATACACAGCGGTAAATTGAGAGCGAGATATTGTACGCACACAAAACTCATACGCAAACCTGCATGAGAGCCAGGAATTAACCTCATATCATTGCAGCTATTTAACTTCAGTCAAGCATTTACAAGAGTCTGAAACTGCTAATAGCTGTAGTTGAGGGTGTGTCTGTGTGTTGGCATAGGGCCAGAATCACAACAGCGAAAGGCAGTGAAGAGTCCTGGATGTGTTGCGTACCTCTGCAAGTGCCCCTCCACTCGTCCGGGATGATGCTGCTGCTGCTGCTCCTCCTGCTCCAGGGTGGCTAGGCCCGACCGAGCCAGGATGTGAAGATGACAAATTGCCCAGGCTGTGGTGTCTCTCGCTGAGGCCAGGAACTCGAGTCTGGTTGCACTGCGCTCTGATTTCCTCGAGCAGCCGGGTGAGCTCCATCGCTGTGCCATCCTCCTCCTCCCCTCTTCCTCCACTGCCTCCTGCTGCTGCGGTGGCTAACAGAGCATCACTGAGACCGGCCTGCTGCAGCTGCAGAGCCCGGGCAGCCTGCAAACAGCCAACCAGAGAGGTACAGGGAGGGAGGGGGACAGAGAGAGAGAGAGAGAAGGAGCAGCAGAAGATGGAAAACAACAAGGTAATGACAAAAAGTCAAAAAGAAAAGTTTACCATTATGAACTGTGGTACCTGACCTGAGCTATGATACTATAGATGAGCTAATGGACTTTATTTAATAATCCTAGACACATTGTGCCTGTCCATCCAGGAAGACTATCTCTCCTTCAATGTGGTCTCCATAAGGTTTCTTCTTTTTTCCCCACAGCTGATTTTTCCTTACAGAGGAGGAAGGTCCAAGGACAGGCATGTCCTGGGTCTGTTTAGGTTAGTGTAGTAATTGTTTATGTTTGACTGTGTGTTATGTCTGATTGTATGTTTGTGTTTGATTAACTTTTTGTGAAGCCCTATGGGGTGACTGTTACTGTAATATTGGGCTATATAGATAAAATTTTATATGAATATGAATATGAAGGAGCACAGGGCGACTGCTGTGCAGCACTCGAGGACCCTTTTCTAGATCTTGAGCCAGGATCTTGGTCAAAAGTACCTAGCTGAAGGATTAGCTTATTGTGCATGATTAATAACAGCACCACAGTATAGCTCAGTTGGTAAAGCATATGGTGCATACACAGAGCAACTACAGCTCGCCTTAGTGTTGTGGGTTCGAGTCCCAACTCCAATGATTTACCAAATGTCACTACCATAATTTCCTGTCACCTCTGTATTGTCCTATCTAATAAAGCTGTGAAAAGACCAAAAGATATCTAAAAAACAAGAATAACAATGTTTATGCTTTGTAAATAACTGAAGTGCTCTCTAACCCTTAACTAATGCTTTATAGTGTTAGTTATTCTGAAGTTTTGTTTATTGTTATGAATTATGCTATTATTCAATTGTGTTGACAGCGGCACGAGTTTGGGGCGGTTTGTGCATTGCAGAGGCTACAGAAACAGATGAATCAGGTAAACAGCATGCATGTATGTGTTAAAAACAGCCTAACAGCAATTAAAGAAATGCAGAGATGTCAGCAAAAACAGTTTTGCTTGCTATACCACACCCAAATGTGGTTCACACATTGTCATATATATATATATATATATATATATATATATATATATATATATATATATATATATATATATATATATATAAAGATTACTAGAAAGGCAGCCAGGTTAGTATGTCCAGTACATTTGATTGACCTGATACTCATGGTGTAGCCCTTGCAGTTCGGTCATGGAGCGCTGCATGTTGGTCTTCAGGCTCTCACTGCTCTGCTCGGCCTTCCTCTTGGACTCTCGGAGCAGCTCCACCTGTTGCTCCAGACGCCTGGTGTTCCTCTCCTCGTTCTCACATCTGCAACATCCAACATGCAACATCATCGCACTTGTGTCTTGAAAAACCTTCAGAGCCCCGTAGAACATAAAACAAGGTGTGCACAAGTTTGCATACAAGGCTTAAGCAGCATTTTTAACTTCCATTTATAAGCAAACAAATTAACCGTCAGTAACCAGATAGTTGAAGAATTGTCCCTCCAGTTCATACTGCTGATGTTTGCTGACCTTCTGTGTGCAAATGGTAGAATGGTTGCTTGACATAAAGTTCTTTGGGTGCCCATGTTGGTAGAAAAGCACTATATAAATGCAGCCATTAAATTATTTGGCTTTTTGCACTGGGGTTGTCAATATAAAACCTTCCCATAAGTAGTCGCATGTTGTAGAAATGAGGGTTGTAATCTCTGGATAGCTATCTGGACAGTGGATAGGTATTTCTTCATTCATTCATATTAAATGCAAACAGACCTTATATAAACGTGTAGTAAAATTTGTATCCTCCATAGTTTTCTGTCCTTATTCTCTCTTATCTCTGGAGATTGGGCCATGCTTGCATAGATATTTTGGGGGGAATCTGCCAAATTAAAATAGAAATATAATCTGATATAACCTCTTTTTAAGAACACTGGGAAAAAACTACTAATCTAACTTTTTACCTGTATAGCAAATAGTGAATCTACGGGGACAAAATGACCTTGGCCTAGTCTGAAGTGTGGCACAAGTTTAGAGTTTCACACTGGGCACTCGGGACACCTCAATCAGGTGGAGCTATTATTAGAAAAGTGCTGTATTTATTTCAAGCTGCAGTGGGTTTCCTCTGTCCTTCTGGGGTTAATGGACGTATCAGACGCCAAAATGTGTGCGTGCGCTGTGTACTGTGTGTGTGGATGCATCGTAGTGGCGGGAGGGGGTACTCTGTGTCACTCTGCATCAATACAGAGGTGAAAGTGCCAACGCTGCACAAAACCTGGCCCGGATTTGTATGCAGGTCAGCTCACAGCAGCGGGAACAGGCCAGAGCAAGATAAGAAAGCACTAGAAAATACATCAAAGTGGGATGATAACAAGAAGTATCTGACATTTATTCAACAGCTGCACTTGGTATATTGTTATTATTTAAAGCTATAAGCATTGTCTCTGCAGGCACATGTTCATCAACTAAACAGAAAGTGCAAGCCCTAGATGAGAGTTAAATTTGGGCTATGGCTGCACAGTTTATTGCAGATTAATCATTATCGTGTCAGCAAATGCAACATACATACAACTAAAAACTAAATATCACAATGATGTTATGGTCCTACATCTGATAGAAATTTACACAGTCGGAGTCATTGTCCTGTCAAAGCCTTCCATGAAACTGCATTCAGATCAAAATGTTTTGACTAGTTAATGGAGAGACTTGAATTCCTGCTTAAACGTATTTGAACTTACTCTGACAAAAACTACATTATAAATATTGGTAGTTACAGTATATTGTTTTCAAGATATTCCACATAGTTCTTGCATATTGCATTTTCTGATATTGTGCATCTCTAATATGGGTTTTGATATAACCTACATTACACAAATAAACATCAGAGCACTAGGGTTTTTGCAAGACTACTGGAGCCTGACCTGGCCTGGATGAGTGATGCCTTGGACTTCATGTTTTCAGACTGCAGTGCGAGTTGGGCATTCTCCATCAGGAGCTTCCCCACCTGGCAACACAAACACATAATACAAGCAGTAGGAAAACAAAATACAATGTGTTATTCAAAATTATTTGTCCAGTGTTCGTTTTACCTGTGAAACTAAATTAATGGTGTAAAGTTTAATCTAGTGAGGACTGAATGAAGTATAAATATCCTGTAAGCAATGCATTTTGATGTGATTTATATTTCATCACATGCTGAGGAATTAAAAATTACAACTAGCACAAGACCATTATCTTTCTATTCACAAACATGTGACATTGAATAATTGATAAATCTGCATAATATTCAATCATGTTGCACCTTATTTAGCTTTTTAACAAACTAGAGAATTGTGTATCTGTAAACAATGTTTTGCTCCTTTAAGAGCTCTCTATCTGACATCAGAATATTAAAAAGCTGTGTTGCATTCAAAAGCACAACAACATACATTGGATTTCTTCTGTACAACTGTCTTATCCATGACTATGTAACCTACTGAACCAGACTGACCATTTAAAGGCTCAGGCCATTACATTTGTGTGAGTTTCTAGTTATTTAGCTGATCAGAATGACACAATTTCTTTACAATATTAAACCTTTTGGGTCATTCATAAACATAATTTTAATTGAACTAAACAAACACAATATTCTATTTTACTAAGATGCACCTATATGTAGTCCATAACATTAAAGTACTGTACTGTTACAAGATTTGTGCAAATAAACTATGTAAATATAGGTAGTAAAAACAAGATTTTCAGTCTAGGAAATATTTTCATGCTCTAGTTGTACAGCGACATATCTCATGTTAAATGAAATCAATCTAATACATAAACATTAGGAAACAAACAGTTTGTTCCTTGTCTTTTATCATTAACATCAAACTAAGTAACTAACACACCCTTTTCCTTTTATTTTTGCCACACTCACAGAATACGACACACCTGTGTTACATGGAATATTCCATAGCATTTATCACACTGTATAAACACTGTAGTATATATCTTTTGTATAGTGGGTTAACTTTCAGAGCCTCCTCAAAACATGAATCACTGACAAGATGACACACTCAATGGCTAATTATCTGTATTAAGTGCTTGTGAAAAAGTAGTTGCTGTGAAGAAAAGGCTGGACATAAAAAGATAATCCTTCATAATAAATTGAAAGCACATCTCGGATTATTGAACAATGAAACTTGCAGTGTCTGCTCTTCAGCCCATCATAGTCATGGGAATGTGAGCCAGACAAGCTACAAAATGAGCCAAGACACCAAAAAACAAGAAACTCATTAAACTATCAGTGTCAGACAAGAATGTGTCACTGAACAATAATTTATAAAGCATCAAGTCAGAGCATGTAAGGTTAGCACAGTCTAGTGAAGTCTCACGTAAAGTAATGAAGATTTCCGTGTTCCTCCTGTGTGTGACGTGCTGCATTTTGGCTGTATCATTGTGATTCCTCTCCAGTTATGACGACACACTTCTGGATACACACAAACCTTTCTCCTAGAGCTGGCTGATAACTTCACATTTACTCTGCTTTCTCTCAGTGGTTTTTAAAGTTTTCACACTGAGTAGCCAATCAGAATGGCTTAAATAATCATTGGTAAATAAGGAAACTGGGACTAAACCAGGACTAAAACAGCTCTAAACTAGGTCTTAACTAGGGCTAAACAAGGACATAACCAGGACTAAACCAAGACTTAAGCAAGTCTAAAGCAGAGCTCATCTAGGACAAAACCAGGAATAAACCAGGACTAAACCAGGTCTAAACAGGTCTAAACCAGGACTAATCTAAGACTAAACCAGGATTAAACATGGCCTAAACCAGGACTAATTTGGGACTAATCTAGGACTAAACCAGGTCTAAACCAGGAATAAACCACAACTAAGCTGTGGTCTGCAAAATCAACCTGAGTACCACCAGAAGAAGCCTGCACCACAGGTACACGTACCATAGTTTGAGGAACATTTTTCTGGAGTAACTTTTTGAATACACTGCATTTGTAAATTTAGATTTCTTAATAACCCATTAAAGCTACAATATTACTTGCAACATTTATATTTACCCATTTCTACGCATCAAGACAGGTCGTTGGATGGCTAGTGTGCAACCGTAACCTTTCTTCTTACCTAGCTTGGCTAACTTTGTAAACAAATGAGTCACATCTATGGGAGTTGCATACAATCTACTGATGCTTAGATTCACATGAGCCAGATTGTTTTGCTCCCCTTACTATTACAATTTATAAAACGTATGTCTACATTGTAAAGCTCTTTCTTTCTTTAAAATTAAACATATTATTTTATTACTCAGGTGGATTAGTTGGCATAATTACTTGAATACATATTGGATCCTCTGTCTATCTCCTACTACACCTTGATAATTAAATACAGTATATCTGAGCCTCTGGGTTATTAAACGTGCAAGTAGTTGACCACACACAGAACTGAAGTTGCCCAGATCTTAAGCAAAATATCATTATTGTACAAGTGACTTTCGGGCAATCATTGCACCGTCATTGTCCTAAACAGTTAACATAGTATGCATACGTACTGGCCCTTTAAGTGACCATATAGTTCATGCAGCTCACATGATGTCACATGTGGCTCTCAGTCCTGTTTACTGACTGTAGTCCAACACCTGCTGCTGTTCCCTCAACCAATACAACAATGACCTGATCTTAACGCGTGTAAGTTATTTTAAAACATGTGAACTGACTCTTTAACACAGCTTAATAACAAAGTCTGCCAATTAAAATGGGTCTGACCTGTTCTCGTAGCTCTTTGACAGTCTGCTCCTGTTGGGACCAATCCTGGCAGTGAGAGCTCCTCTGGATGTCCCATGCTGAGATCTGAGCCTCCAGTCTCAGGTTGGCCTCTTGAAGCCTGTTCACCTGCTCCAAAAATCCCTTCAGCCGGGCGTTTAGGCCCTGCATGGTCTGACTGGTGTCCTGCAGCATACTCTTTAGACCTGAGAGAGCACGCATCCAATTCTTTACCACCTATGATAATATTTCCATACAGGCAAATAGTCCAATACCCATGGGATAGCCCGTCTCATACTAAACCACACTACTGACAAGCTCACTATGTTTTAAAGCAAATAAACAGGGACACATAAAGTTATAGCCGCCTATTAATTATCACACACAGCTAGAGGCGTTTACAAGGTAAATGTTTACCCAGCGATATTCACCTGACGCAATGTGGCTGGCCAAGGCTGGAAGTAGTAGTCACAGGGCAGCAAAAGTCCTTCAGTGCCTGGTCAGACTGCACCAATCCACCACTCCCAACAGCTTAGCCACATTCCTCTGTCCCAGTCCTGGTCAAGTCTTTTCCTCCCTGCTGTGTCCCGGGTCATCGGCAGACCTAGAGACACACAGAGCACATACTTAGCTCTCTTCTTGCCAATCTTTAGGCTTGATCTTGAGTTTAAGCAAAAAGAGAGGGATGTAGCAGCTCGTCCCGTCCCACCTCAAACCCCCCGGCGTTAGGAGAGAGCAGCGGGGCACCCTGGACACATTACATCACTGCACGCAGGGGCCCTTTGTACTCTCTGATCCGGGATTATTGAGCTGCTTTTCAAAAAGGCAACAACACCAAGTGTGGAGGGAATGTTCAGGGAGACCCACTGTATATGTGTGTCTGTGTGTGTCTGTTTGTGTCTGTGTGTGCCTGTGTTTGTCTTTGTGTGTCTCTCTGTGTGTGTGTGTGTGTGTGTGTGTGTGTTTGGGCTAGCTATCCCTTTAAACCATAATGAAAGGTTACATAGACTGCAATCAATATGAAATCTGTCACTTTGCAGACTCATGAGTGTCATGTAATAGATGCCTAGTGCAAAGCTTGCCATTGTGTAATTACTGTCTTGGCCAGTTTGTGTCTCCTTGTCTAGGTCAAAGGTCTCATCTTCTAAATATTTGTCTTACATTTTCTTAACACTCCCTTTGCAAACTACTGCCTTGTATTTCAACACTTCTCGGACTTCTCATGTATATTTAGATTATTTTTCAAAGATATGTTAATGTAAAAACTTATGACAACAGGCAAATAATTAATGTTATCTTAGAAAATATCCTTGGCTAATAAAAGGGTGTGGTATGATCCATAAGAAAACACTTAGACGGATCATTATCAAATACACATGCAAACTAAAATAACAGTTTTATTGGCAGATCCGTATAAGAGGGAAGAAGCAGCATACCACACAAAAACCTATATTACTCAACACTTCTATGAGGTTGTGACACAAAAAAAAAAATGTTGATAGACGAGCCGTTTGTTTTTGTTGTAAATGTAACATGCAATTTTTAACTTGTGGCAAAAACATGCTTTTAAAAGATGGTAATCTATAGGTATTGTATAGTATTGTGCAAATGTCTTTTAAAGAAAGGCTAAGGAGAAAGAAAGGTCAATCAACGTACAAAAATACACAAAACTGAAAAAAAAAAAAAAAAAAATGAAGCACTGCCAATGTACTGATCCTACCTAACGAGGTTAAAGATATAAACGCAAAGATCTTCTAGTTCAGGAGTAAATGCTCTTTCCATTGAGCCACAAACCCTTAAATCTCACAATGCTAAAGAATCTACTAAAATCATCTTTGCTTTTTTAGTGAGTGAAGAGGTCCGTATCTAGAGTGATCTATAGGTCCGTATCTCAAAATCGTACAAAATCTCTTAAAACACTCTGAAACAATTATAATTTTGGCTTTGGCCTATTACTGGCTCTTCTAAATATTTAATTCTGTATTTAATAAAGCACTCTTAGTTATCAACCTTTTAAACTTTTGCACAATAATGTATATCTCCTTTTTTTTTAAACAGGTTTTAGGCATCAGTGGAGCATAAAAAGACGGTGTCCACTCATAAAAAATAAGGGAGGATGTATTTGGACAACAAACTATAGCATGCATACAAATGCATTTACAGGAAGGGGCAGAGCTGGCTCTATTTCCTGAGAAGGCTTACAGCAATTGGTTTTAATAAGATGAAAAATTTGCCTTTGGGGATCAATAATGTTTTTTAAGTTAAAATGAAAATGTTATTGTTTTTAAGATCCGTTGTGAGTGTATTTAAGAATATAGTATGTGCTGTATTGTGTTTTTGTTTTTCTATAGTCCAGTTCTTATTGGGTCACAGGGGTTATAGCTTATCCCAGTTGATTTAAGAGTATAATACAGTAGACTTTGAAAATATGCCAATTACTTGCAGGGCCTTTCACAATCACATTAATTTGTTTTCGTTTCGTGTCACCAGTACACGGATGATGGAAAAAAACAGGGTGCCCAGTGAAATACTATGGCATGGGTCACCACGAATCAAGGATAGGCTTACAGTTACACAATATTTGAGGAACATATTTGGTATTACTCTTCATGAGCTGTGTTGTTAGAAGGGACAAAAGACATGGTAGAGCCTATATGGGCAACTACGGGCCTTAGGCGGGGTACACACAATGGCCAGTTAGTTACAGGGCTGACACAGAGACATAACATATTCATTCACTAGGGGCAATTTAGATTCAGCAGTTCATCTAACACGCACATATCTTTGGACAGAGAGGAAGCCGTAAAACAATAACATGACATTAAAGTAATTCTTTGTAGAAAAATAAACTTATGATGCATGTGTAACCAGCTGAGTCATTATGATCTGGTTAGATTTTTGTATGTGACTGATGTAAAGTTGATTTTGTGTTGCCTTTTCTTATGTGTGTGAAAACTTTCTCTGCCAACTTTACTACTGGGTAAACATCTGTGTCAGCTGAGAGACAGGATATAGGGATTATTACAGAGCCACAGAGCTGTTCACTTCTCTCTGTAACAAACTCTGTGCAAATACTGTTTCTGTCTGGACCTTTATGCTTTTCCCAGGGATAAAATAAAGGAGGAGCAGCATCGGCTTTCTCATGTGGCTTTCATGAGTATGAATGATGTGACTGTTGTTCAAAGAGGCAGTGAGGAAATAGAAAGTAAAAGCAAATGCAATACTGGTGAAAAGAGACTTATTACTATTACTACAGCTGTTCTGAATTTGAGAGAAAAGTAGTAGCAGCAATAGTAGAAGTTTTTGCAAAAAATAATTTCAGTGGTCATTTGTGCTTGAGTGAACATTACTTTTGATATGTTTTTATATATTTTTTAATACTTTTACTTGAGTTTTATTATTTTGAATCCTTTTGATCCTTTTACTTGAGAACAGCTTTTGAATACTTCTTCCACCTTTGGAATACAGTTATTGTTGGAAGTGGGTCTGGGTCTGCTTTGTTTCTCTGATTGGTTAAATGCTTTTGAAATCACAGTGATCCAGAAGTAGTTTATTCTGCACCAGGGCTGTTTCTAGTTATATGCAGACTAAGCACATGCATAGGGCCCCACAAGCCACTAGGGGGCCCCCAATGCTGAATGTTCAGCCTCATCTGTGGAGAATTGTTATTGTGCAGATGTCTGCTATCATCGTCCTGTGGAAGTTGTTTCTCAGATATTTGCCACTTTTCATTACTTTAGGGTCATTTATGATCAATTTATTCAGCATAGAAGTGTGCTACCACTTTATTCTTTATTATTAATTATTTTGATTTTATTTTGTGGCAGTGCATTATTGGTTTGAGCAAATTGTCATTTTCCTTATTGTGTGGCCTAACTTGAGATGTTTTGTTGATCCAATGTAATAGATTGTGGCATGTTCATGGGTCAATTAAGGAATTAGTAATCTAGTAATCCAACTTGCAACGTTACTAATGAGACTACTTCTTTGTATGGAGTAGATTAAAAAAAAACATTAGGATGACTCACTGGATTAATACTATGAGGAAACATCATATTGCCAGTTGGGGAAATATGAGGAAACTAAAACTATATGATTAACTTTTCACAGAGTATTTAGACTGTGACACTTAATTAAAACTATTCAACTTCCTCATAGTATGAAAATGTACAAGAGAAAGAAACTGATTTTGACACCACAACTATAATAAAATTAAAATTAAAATTATGTTAGGGGTGCACAGAGGGAATTTGGTCCTCAGATCGACTGACTACAGTCTCTCAGAGTGGAGTCTCCGTGTACTCTCTAATACCAGTCTGGGTCACCCCTAGAACAACATTGCATTTACAGCACCTTTTAAAAACATTAGCTGACTAAAAAAGAAAACGTTTTCAATAAATATTCTGCTGGTGACATAAAGAAACAGGTAAAGAGACCAGCAGAGAGCAGCCGGGTGCAGTTCTTTGTTTCTCATCAGAAACAAAGAAAATAATCTGTTTACTTCCTTAAACTTTTTGTATGAGGAATCAGTGGGAACAGAGCTGTATATCGTTTTTTGGATAAATGAATGAGGGCAGATCTGATGTAGAGGGCTTGTTGATTTGTCAGTGCTTCCTGGAGTGGGGGGCGGGGGTTTGTGGGAAAGGCGGAGGTTTGTGGAACTGGGCATTTTGAGCCCTCAGAACCTCAGCACCAGAGACTACAGGAATACTGAAACAGTGAATGAAAAAAACACAATTCCAGGTGTTTTTGATTAAGAAACAACATACAGTATATCCACTGTAAACAAACTTCCTACTATGTCTATGCAAAAATATGGCAGGTTCATTACACAACACAGTGAGCTGGCTTTTCCTCAAAGCCCAGTGTGACTTTCCGTTGGTGAGCTCACTGCACTGATGATGATGATGATGATGTTGACAATGATTAACAAAGTCGTTAGTAAAATTCCTGTTAAAACAGCTCCTATCTGCGAGGGCGTATAGTTAACCACCCTTTTCGTAACGTCTGGATAAATTATTTCTCCTCTGACTAAACTGGGATTGTAACAAAACCCGTTTTGTCCCGTTGACCTCTAATGACCCAGGATGCAGCCTCCATGTCACGGTAATGGCAGCAGTGAACTTTCCATACCAGTGGTTCCCAAATTGTGGTACGGTTAGCACTTGTGGTGCACAGGCTTGTTCTGGTGGCACTCTGGAGTTTACGTCTTGATTCATTTTAATTTAGATTTGTATTTCTGTTTTAGTTAGGGCTTGTCCTGAGCCTTGGTTTAGTCCTGGTTTAGTCCTGCTTTTTGGTTTAGTTCTGCTTTTGTCTTGGTTAAGTCAGTTGTTAGTCCTTGTTTAGACTTGGTTTAGCCGTGATTAAGACCAGGTTTAATCCTCGGTTAGTCCTGCTTTTTTCCTGGTTTAGTTCTGCTTTTGTTTTGGTTAAGTCAGTTGTTAGTCCTGGTTTAGACCTGATTTAGACCAGGTTTAGACCTGCTTTAGCCCTGATTTAGACCAGGTTTAGTCTTAATTAAGACCAGATTTAGTCCTAGTTTAGACCTTCTTTAGACCTAGTTTAGCCATGATTAAGACCAGGTTTAGTCCTGGCTAAGTGCTGATTTAATTTTAGTTTTTTTGTTAGTCACAATTTAGACCTGGTTTAGCCTTTATTTAGACCTGGTTTAGTCGTAATTAAGACCAGGTTTAGTCCTAGTTTAGACCTGGTTTAGTCCTGGTTTAGACCCAATTTAGACCTGGTTTTATCATAATTTAATCTTGGTTAAATCCTGGTTTAGTCAAGATTTAGGCCCATTTTAACCAACTAAAGATGGTACTTGATAGCCAGACAGTAGTTTGTACTTAAGGACTCCCTGCTCTAGGCAAATGTGGTTGGTCTGAGGAAGTCCCTTACTCTGAGTTCAAACAGCCCTGTCTCGTACCTTACCCTTTGTGCACAGTGAGGGTGGTCGCTCTGCTGCTCCTTGATCTCCAGTCATGAGATCCAGGATTTTCTAAGACAAGAAGTGCCAAAAAGAACAAATAGCCATCATGAAAACATATAGAGTAATAGCTAATCCATCCACTATACGTATACTTTGCAACAAAACATTTCTGTGTGTACTTAATAATTAGGAAACACCTCAGTCCTGGGAGAGGATTGTGGTTCAAAGTAAAAACCACATAAGGCATGATCTCTGTCATTACTAGCGCTGCAGCAGGAATTAGGCTCAGCTCATGCATGTCTTTTGTTTTAATGACCGTTGGAGGTGTTGTATAAGATTGAACGTGCTAGTACAACAAGCAGTCAATCTGTTAGCAATCTGTCCATCTGTGTATTCAAACATGTCAACGTTACTTAGTAAGCTTTGTATTAAAATAATCATTATGGACCCATTCACACTGCACAAGGAATGTCTTTATATCAACAACAGGCCACAGGGCTTATTCCACCGCTCCCTCTATCTGCCACATTTGGCGTTGGCTGGATTAACTGAATTTTGACAGAGACTTAATTAGATCTCAATAATTATGACTTTGAGGTATTGTGCAAACATAATGTAGTTGTTTGGCTGAAAGTTGTGCATGCAGAAGATTGCACTTGGCCATGTATTATCGGCATTGTGTCTTTTTTTGTTTTTTGTTTTTTGTTTTGTTTTGTTTTGTTTTTTGTTTGTTTTTTGTATTAATATGTGCTATGCATGTTTTGTTTGCAGTGCTTTATGAATGTGTTTTATGCACCTTGAATATAGACCGTGCTAGTCCATTTTTGTTTCTGTAGCTTTTAGGCAGCATACTACTTATATCCATTGCAAATGCTAATATACCTCTAGTTTGTATTTAGTGTATTTGGATAAACTAGTTAATTATAGTATCACATTATTCCCAGAACTCATTAAAAGGGGAGTCTCTATAGGAAATGTGACGTCAGGGGTGAGGTTTCCAGGTGTGGTGCTGGGGGATGTGAGGGGCTCCTGTATCAGCAGATCCCATGGGCCCAAGACTTAATTGCAGCGTACTGGCATAGCAGTAGCTATAGCATGCTCCTAGTAAAAAGAGCCTCGGATCTGAAGGTATGTTGGGATCAAGTTATGTATGTCCAAGTGGTTGGCCTTCAGGGCAGCTCATCCGCGTTAGACATATCAAGTGCGAGAGAATGAGTTCACTACTGGAATTTTTTTGATTGTATCAAAACCTTCACGTAGCCATGTGTAAATACTTGTTGGCATGGACAGCATTGTATTGTGTCTGGGCACTGGTTTTGTATCAAGGTGTAAACTTGTGGAAATGAGTGCCTCACCGCCCTTTTCCACTTAAGTGCGTGCGCTTTGGACGTTCGTGTGAACGAGTCATCGTCGGGTCGCCGATGCATTTGGGGGGTATAGAATGTAGTAGTATGGTGTGTGTGTCGGCCTCACAAACTTCCCTATATAAAGGGCGCTACTTTCCCGTGTTCGCCCCCTCCACCTGATATTTCACACCTGACGTCAGACGCCGTTCAGCAGCCGGGCCATAGCCGCGAGTCTGACTCGAACCAGACTGCGATTAGGCGCACTACAGCTGCTGTGAACAAGGCATACAGGCCAGTGTCTAGAGTATAGTGTTGCGGACATCGTATGTGAGTAGAGAGTTGGTCTTGTCCACGTAATCGTCTTGCTGTTGTTTTTAGCTTACTGGTGGCTCGGCGCTGGGCTTGGCAGGTTAGCAGCAAATTATGACTGGCTGAGGACTGTCATGATCTATGCCGCCTCATGCCAAAGTAGCTAGGTTATGTGCCACCCCCTTGCAAATCAGATTAAGAGTAGCCAGCAACACTACACACACTTTTGAGCATTTGAATGAACTAAAACACTTGTGGATGCAATTGTGGGGCTGTTAAATCTCTAACAGACAATATATTTGAATAAAATGAGCTATATGTTACATTGTGTGGCTATTTAATGTTACTTGCACTGCCTGGGACTCATAACATTACCTAATAAGATTTTCTGATTGTTTTAAAACTATGCAGCCATAATTATAGTGCACATTCATTTGGAGACAAGAAGATTGTCCGCATTGTTTTTGTAACCACTGGAGACGGGCTGCCCTACACAAATGATTTTGTGCTTGTAAGTAGACAACACCTTCACTTTTAAACCTACACCCTCCACTCCCAGACTGTAATACTGATCATACCAGAAAACAATAGTCCCAGTGCCCTCATGATCACAGAGTACCAGACAGCCCTCATTCCATACATATTACTGACTGTGAGAGCGAGACAGACTTCACGCATCAAGGAAAAATGTAAGGGCGTGTTTATATATAGACAAATAATCAATACAGAGTCATCTAGAGCCTGTGCTGTATTCTCAACTGGTTCAGGCCCCAAAAGTAGGTCTTAGCAGGTTGTGGTTACTTTTCAAATATATTTATCCAGCAAAAGCGACTAGTAGTAAAAAGTCATAGTCGTAGCCGTAATAGTTAGTCATAGATTGTATTTATAAAGCACTTTTCATTCCAGAGAATCTCAGAGTGCTACAAGTCTAAAAGCAATTAAATAGTAAAAAAACAAACAAAAAAAAACAAAAAAAACAAAACAAAAAAAAACAAACACCAAGTAAAAGCCTTTCTGAACAGGAAGTTTTTCAGTTCAGCTTTAAAAGATTCAAAGCTCTGTGTTTCTCATCCGTAGAGGAAGGCTGCTCCAGAGTCGTGGTGCAGCTAAGCAGAAGGCTCTGTCCCCCACGATCTGAGGGTGCGGGCGGAGGATTACAGGGAGATGATTACTTGTAGATATGATGATGCGTGGCCGGTGATGCATAGTAATATTAGCAGACGCAGTGAGGTAAGGTTCTCAGTCACCCATCCCACTGACTGATCAAGGATTAGGGCTTCAAGACATAGTTTTGCAATCAGCATTGTTTTGGCTCTAATCCCAGAGACTACGGATATGTATTATCAATAGCAGTAGTAGTGGCAGTAGTAGAAATTAGGAGTAGGGATTATGGGAGGAATAGTATTTCCATTCCTCCCTGCCTTCTAGGGCACAAAAGTAAACGCTCCCTCACCAAATCTCGACTGTATCCGTGGAACTGATGAAAAAAGAAGACTGGTATGTGACCCCCGTGGCAATCCAACGTATTCTTCCATAGGTAAAACTTATGTCAACTACTGCCAACAGTCACTTAGAGTTCATTCAATGGCCCCATGTATTTGTATTTAAAACTGTTATTATTCTAAGTGTCATAATCGTACCCGAGGTTACAAACTCCTACTCGTAAAATAATTATACAAGGAGTGCCACGCTTAGGACAAGGATTGGCGCATTCTTCAAGATACCAGACAAGTCTGTGCCTGGCTCCGTTTATTATTCCTCCTAGCACTGTGTCCCGGGATGGTCGGTTGGTTGGGAGAGGGGCCCATCGTGTGTGGGGTAATGGGCGTAGTCCCCGTGGGTGACAAGGTAAAGTCGGACTTGTTTGATCTCACCTGTCAGCGTGCACAAAACATAACACAAAACATTATCAAGGCAGTTTAGAATAGGCTAGACAGGCTTTTTTCTTTTTCAAAAGGCTTTCATTGACAACAAATGTGGTGCAGCAACACTGTAGGTCAGGCCTGTAGTAATACCCCATTGAAGTTATGTTAGTTTTTCTAATTATAATGGTGTCTTAAGACTGGATGCTTACAAAAACGCTGACACAAACTGGGTGATATTTATTGGCTGGCTTCTCCCTTTACAGGCTTTGTGTGTTGTCAAAGCAAATTAATTAAAAGCATTGTCAATGAAGTAAAGCATGCGTTTACACATTACTTAGACACAAATTTCTATTATTATGATGCTTATTTCTGCCATTATACAGAATGAGTTGTCTGTGAAGACCTTAGAGGCAGCTGGTGGTTGTTATATTGGACCGTATATAAACGACTGATGTGGGGTGCCTTGGTGGCATCTCTGGTAGAACAAGTCCCACAGAAACTGGAGTGGCCTGGGATCGATTCCCATCTTGGGTGGATCAGCTCCATGTTGTTCCCGATCTCTCCCTCCCTGAATTCCTGTCTGCCAACTGTCTAAACAGTTCAAAAGCCAAAAAATACCTCTTTGAATATAATAAACAATACACATAAACACAACTATACTATAACCAACACAAGGGAATGCTCATTACTGTAAAGCAATAATGAAATGTGCATTCAGTTAGCATTCATTTTGCCATCAACTGTCTTTCTATTTTCTTTCTTTTTTTTTTTTTTTTTTTCTTTTTGCCTTTATGGTTTTGCCAAAGATTATTTTTATAGAGCATTTACAGGGTATCTCCAGGTTTTGTCTTTTGAAATTTAAGACCTTTTTAAGACTCTTTAATTAAATTTATGATCAGCCTGGTCAACAAGAGAACAATAATCTGTATGAATTTTAAACTAAGGAATTATTTGTACTACTCTCTGAAACTCAAGGGTTCTATTTTAAAAGTCTAATACAGATGAAAGATCTCCAGTATCTAATGTTTTGACAGATTTTAAGATCTACATGAACAAAATGTCATATCTACTCATCATATTTAATACTTTTGAGGCCTTGATTTTGACAAGATCAACCTATATCTATCTATTTAATGCTTTTAAGACTTTGGGGCTACCCTGACCTAAGACAACCCCAGGGCCAGTCTAAAACTGCAGCTATTTCACCGTTTACACACTACCAAAAGCAACTGTTGATGTATCTTATCAAATTATAGCAATAAAAAAGTCAGAGGCTATGTTTCCTGTCACATTTTCATTTGAGTGACATCCTCCACAAAGCCACATAGTCAAACCTGTCAACATGTATTCATTTTTCAACTAAGCCCATCACAAAAAGCATAAACACACGAGCATGGGATTTTCTATAGACAAGATGAATATTGTTTTGTATAAAATTTTTATATAGACTCAGGTGACCCAGGTAAAACATTTTGTCATTTCAGAGCCACCTTTCAGAGGATGGTTGGAGAAGTTATTGTTGGCAGCAGAAGCAGTACTACAAGGAACAGTGAGTGCAGTATTTGGTTTGCTCTGCCAAAGTCTGATGTGTTTTGGCTCTGGCTCCTGGCTGATGAAACAGGTGGCTCTTGTCCTGAAGTAATTAAGTTAATGTTTTTTCTTTCTGTTATTTCTTTGTATCATATCTAATTTTTTTATGTTCAACGAGCTTTAAATTTAATCATGATATAATCGTTAAGTCGGTGTAACAGCAGAGAATAAATAAGATAAAACTTGCATATATACAAATGTATAAAGTCACCCAAGTTCATTAAACTCTAGTTCAGAGTCCGTTTTAAAAGTGCATTGTGGAAAATGGTCGGCTTAACAGCAAAGAAATGGAACATAGTAAAAAAAAAAAAGCTGATCAGAATCAGTAACATCAGAATAACACCTCCTTATTTCTCTACTTTAATTAAAAAAACGCAGTAGATCCTAATAGAAAAAGCCTTTTTAGTTGCATTAAGTTAAATTTTGTTCTGGACAACACCATAGCTGTTCACAAGCTTAAAAAGGAAGAAAGTCGGGAATTGCAATCTAAACTTTAGCCACCATGTGTCCCCCAAAACAACTACATTCATAATTATTTTACTCCTGGGTTGTTTATCTGACCTGTTTATTTTTCTTTTATTATACTGATTTGACATTAAGTTAGGCCTATCCTAGTTGTAAACCTGAGGTGAAACTGGCAACCTTTTACAAAAAGTAAAAAAAAAAAAAAATCTATCATTTTCCATCTGTTGCACGGGAATATTCACTCCTACCAAAGTTAGGCTACATAAATTATTTGTTTAGACCCAGCCTTCTGACTCAGATTAAAAGTAACCAACAGGCTTAATTAAGGACGACATGTGAAAATGGACAATGCATGACACGCCTAAATAACTCTTTGTAGCCGTTTCAAAGTGAAACCTGAATGCCAGCAGCACCACTCCCAGGTGGAGTAGCTAGAGGAGCCCGCATGGTCGCACCTGACTGCGTCTGAGCATCTTTCACCACCCACCTGAAAACCGTGAGCCACTCCTGCTTCAGGAGGAGCTATAAAATACACCCGCGCGTCTGCCGCAGCCCATCTCCTCTTGGAACAGCCCCAGCGCGCAGCAACACCTGTCCTGAAACAGCCGCCGTCATGATCCGCAGTTTTACCGGTTATTCTCTCTCCTCCGCGCCGTCCCTGTCCTCCAGCAGAAAGGGTACGAGCGTGTACGGTGGCGCCGGGGGTATGAATGTCAAAATTTCCTCCGCGACCAGACCGCTCGGCTCGGGATTTGACCTGGCATCGGCGCTGCAAGGTGGTGGAGGAGCGGCCGTGAGCGGAGGCAACGAAAAGGCGACCATGCAGAACCTCAACGACCGTCTGGCCACTTACCTCCAAAAGGTGCGCGCTCTGGAAGACGCCAACAACAAACTGGAGAAGCAGATCCGGGACTGGTACAACAAGCAGACCCCCACTGTACGGGACTACAGCAAGTACGAGGCCATCATTACTGACCTGCGCCAGAAGGTGAGACAACTTCTGCGTAATCTGCCCGTCAAGGCCTAAAAGAAAAGTAAAAGTCAACTTTATAACTTTATACAAAAGTTAGTTTGAATTAAAATAATCTTGAGTTTAAGAGTGAGGAACTCATAAAAATACATTTCCATGGATAAAATATAAGCTATCCTAATATTCCTTTTGACAAGGCCTTTGCTATGACTATATCATTGAGCCTCATAATAGTAGCCTCTAGCTTATTAAAATAAGGCCACATCAGGAAATAAAATGTAAACCTTTGTGGCACTACTTTCTATTATACTAATAGACTCAATATTTTTTTTGAATGATGAGGGGGATTCAGTTGTAAAAAAAAACCTACTAAACAAAAGCAACAGATTTATATAATATAGGCTAATGCTGATAATATTAATTGCATTTTCCAGATCAACAGTGCTACACTGGACAACGCCAGGCTGATGTTGCAGATTGACAATGCTAGGCTGGCAGGAGAAGACTTCAGAGTCAAGTAAGTAGACATACTATGACAGAAACTGCCCATAGATTCATAAAACCATAAAACCTTTATTTGAGTAGCTGGACCTAGAGTGCCAGGACAGGGGTGTAACAGTCAACACAGACTGGACTTGTGTAACTGGTTTAAATGAGGCTTCACCTTTCCGTTTGTTTATGCTAAGTTAATTGTGGCAACAGCATTAACCCTTTTTGACTTGTCTTGAAAGGTTTGAGAATGAGATGGCCCTTCGGCAGTCGGTGGAGGGGGACATCTGTGGGCTACGCAAAGTCCTGGATGAGCTCACCATGACCCGGTCTGACCTGGAGATGCAGACGGAGGGCTTGAAGGAGGAGCTGGTCTACCTGAGGAAGAACCATGAGGAGGTGAGAGCTGAGGATTGAGCAAAATGGGGCCAAAACAACAAGAAATACTTTTCGGTCTAACTGAGCTCAAATATTTGGTGTTATCATTAGAAGGGCCTTATCTGCTCCTAGAACAAACAGCAGCTCAAAACCTGTTCATTTTCAAAGAAGGCATAACGCTACGGGTGTTGAGTGAACGAGTGACTTGTGAAACCAAATACGATAATGAATTTAAGCTATGACAATGGTTCTCAAACAGTGGTACAGGTCCCAATGAGGGTGTGCAGGCTGAGAAACATGTATAAACATATAAAAAAAGAGTGATATTGAAAATCTTGCTGTGCCTTTTTTAAGACTTGGGCATTGACCTCACCCTCCTTCTCTTGCAGGAGATGGCTGCTATGCGTGGCCAGCTGGCTGGCAGCTCAGTGAATGTGGAAGTGGATGCCCCGCAGCAAGACAACCTCAGCGAGATCCTGGAACAAATGCGTTGTCAGTATGAGGGCATCGTTGATAAGAACCGGCGTGAGATGGAAGACTGGTACAAAGTCAAGGTAAGTGTTTACTAAATATGGCCCACATTTCTTACAGCGTAACAACTTAATGACCATATTTTTTTCTCTCATTGTGTCATTCAGTTTGACAACCTGAACAAGCAGGTCGCGAGCAGCTCAGAGTCCCTCCAGACGTCCCGCAGTGAAATCAATGACCTTAAGAGGACCCTGCAGGGCCTCCAGATTGAGCTGCAGTCACAACACAGCCTGGTAATATGAAACTACATACACGTACAAACAGATCTGGAAAAATAAGCGATGGAGGAGGCATAGTAGTAGTATGCCTCCTTCTGTGCCTGTCCCGGATAAATGGAGAGTGTTGCATCAGGAAAAAAAAACACACATACACAGAGTTTAAAGCCTTATAACAGTACAACATACAATTATTCTAACATTAAATACACAACATTCATATTTAAATTGGCCTAAGTCAAAAAGCATCCTTCAGAAAGCTGGGCCACTATCAAATGTAACTCCTTCAACACTCAATAATCTAACCTCAGGCAACTCAAGCGGAAAGCCAAGTTGCAAAAGTAATTACCCTGTAGTTAACAATTGCTCTCTCTTCTTGTCTGTTTGTTGCGCTCTAACAGAAAAGTGCCCTGGAAGACCAGCTGGCTGAGACAGAGTGCCGCTACAGCCTGCAGCTCGGCCAGCTCCAGGCCGTGGTGGACTCCCTGGAAAACGAGCTGAGCCAGGTGAGAGCCGACATCGCCAGACAGGGAGCTGAATATCAGATGTTGCTGGACATCAAGACCAGGCTGGAGATGGAGATCGCAGAGTACAGGAGACTGCTGGACGGAGAGAGCGTAGGGTGAGGATATAATTAAAATGATAATGGCATGATTAAGGGAGCACTTAAGATAAATTGAACATTATGTGATCGTTAGATTCATTCAGTAGTAGTTCATTTAAAACAAGTGACATTAATATACACTCTTATGAAATAAAATACCAAAAAATAAATGTTTTGCACCTGGCCAGAGGTCATACTGATGTATATGAATAGAAATAAAAAGAGGAATGGGAACAAAAAGAGGAATGCATCTGAAAACAAACTTATTTAAATTTAATGAGATTAAACAGTTTATTATATAAGCTAGATGAGACACATGGCACAGAAATAAACAACAATCTTTAGGTGGACCGTCAGGATGCAGACGCATCATAAATAAAGTAAAAATAGGTAAAGTTAAATACCACTACTACTTATCATGGGTCAGCACACATTTATTTTAGCCACACATTCAAACAAAGCCAATGCATGCTTTTAAAATAACATATAGAGTTAAAAGAAGGCACTAAAGAACATAAATAATATTGCATGATAAATATTAAAAGTACTGCATTGTCATTGAATATTTTTTTTATAGATTCATTACAATTGTTTAAGAATGTATTTATTTTAATTGTAATGATTATGGCATTTAGAGAATGAAAACCAAATTACGGTATCTTATCTTAAAAAGAGAATATCACATAATAACCATAATAATTACAGCTGAATCAATATATACCTTTAACTAAAACTGAACACTTTTGTACTTTATTAATAAATAAGAAATAAATTATTCTAATTTACTGACATGCGCCTGTGTAATGTGACTGTGTAGTAATTTTGTTTTATCTCCCTTTTACAGAATACAACAAGTTAAAAGTAAGTCCACTATATAACCATATTTTTTTCTATTCATTTATTTAATTTTGAAACATACTAACATTTTACTGTAATCTTACTTGCAGATGAAAGTGTTAAAACCCAGGTAACGAGAGTGGTGGTTGAGGAACTAGTTAATGGAAAAGTAGTCTCCCGCAAAGAGGACGTCAGCACACTCAAAAAGTAGCCCCTGGACTCAACTACATTTGGCTCAAATACTAAATAAAAACTGTGTATGTGTTGTTATTTTTCACTGTGCAACTAAGGCCTATAAATAATACACATTGAAAGTATCCTTAGATTATAATATGGAAAGATCTGTATTTCTTCCAAGGTACATTGCATAAATTTAAGTTCCACTGAAAACACAAGTTAGTGTTGCAAGTCAAACACTAGGTGGCACTGTGCTATGCTTCAGAACAGTGATAGAAATGGCTAAATAAATAAATAGTAGTAGTTGTAAAGATAAGAAAAGTGTATTACAAAATGTGTGTTACAAACCCTATAAACTATTTTAAAAAGAAAAATGTAATTTATTAAAAAAATGAAGCCGTTGAAATAAGACCAGGGACTTTTTGTGGAACAGAAAAATTAAATTCTTTTTTATGTTGAAGTTGTGCTTGATTTACACTTGTATACACATTTTGTGGCCACAGAATAAAAAACTTTTTTCATTTAGCTTTGTACGTTTATAGTAAACATTTTAATAAGGCAATGCAAACGGGATTATTTATAGAACTGTGCGGACCCCCGGGCTTAGTCTTTAACCTTTGACATGTCATTGAGGTCTTTGCTGAAAACTATTTTTACTATGCACGTTTCATGCAGTAGTTCGGATGTCCACTAGATGTCGGTAAGTTTACAGTTTTGAACTTTTGCTTTGTCAACGCTGTCTTATTGAGCCAATCATTGCATTTCACTTACGCACAAATAAAAGGAAAAAGACAAGATATTCATATAATTTATGGTAAAGCCTATATTTTTATTGTCTTTGAATTTCTCTAAATGGTGGCAGTGGAACTTTAAAAATTATCTGGATCAAACTTGATTCGTTTCTTGCGTCTTTCGGCTACAAAGCAACACTTTGTTTAAAGATTAGTGCGTGTCCCTCAAATTAATGCCTCTGCACCATCTGCAATATTGCTTCAAAGTTTTATCTCACAAAAATAAGAGGGGTTGGCACATGATGTCAAAAAAAGCTTATTGTTATATTACTGCAAATATAGCCTACTTTTATACAATTTACAGGTTTTGTATATGGACACTTGTGTGAGCAAATCATACATTATGTCCTTTGTCCAGAGGAACGTTCACTTCAGCGCCTAAACTCAGAGCAGGGAAGTTTTTGCCCTGGCAAGTTTTGCTCAGGTCTGCAGTAAAAGTAGCACGACTGTGTCTATCACGGCGATGGTCCACAGTCACGACTCAATGATGACAAAATCTTGCACCACGGAGTTGACGTCACCGCCGTACAGTCACCCCTCCGTGACGTCACGTCACGGTGGCCGGTGGCGGGTTAGAGCCAGAGACATTTATGGGTTTATTGCCATCTGCTGGACGCTCTCCGCCAGTCAGCCGCCATTACGTCACCAGGAGAGACCGGTGCCAGCGCGAGCTCGGTGTAGCCCGGGAGTCTGGACCTGAATGTTAAAGAGCAGAGGGAGGGAGACTGTAGTAACTCTGAGGCTATTATTGGACACAGAGTCCGTTTGATCACGCACCAAGCTGCGAACTCTGCTGCAATGACTCACTCACAACCTGAAACTATGTTTCCCAAACAGTGGGTCCAGATTCAAGAATGGGTCACAATAAAGTTTATTTGGATCACCAGATAAACAACCCCCCACCCCCGCTGCTGATGTAGACTCCTGAATCACTGGGTTCCCAGAAAAACTTTGGGAAACAGCTACTTTGGCCTATAAAATACCATAGCATTATTATACAGTAGCCTATAATCAATATAATATCAAATCAAATAATAATTTGTACAAATACTCATTATGATAATAATACTGTGTTACACTCAGTTTGGTATGTTCTGTCTCCTACATAAAAACTCAGAACCTTTCACAACATAGTATGCTGCTGTCCATGGTGCTGAACACAAGAAACGCACTGTCAGAGCAACACACTTAGTTAATTAGTTTATTAGAGTGGTTTAATGAGAGACTGTATATGTCAAATTGACTCATGATGTGAATTCTGTAAAGTTTTACCAAAACACCATTGATAGTTTTTAAAAAGTAGCTTAATGCCGAGTGGATTATATTGAGTGGGACTTGTTGTGCCATGTGCCTACAGTAGGCCTTTATGCTAGTTCAGCATGAGGTGTGTTGGGGTTAAACGCATGCATGTGATGCTGATGTGAGGACCCCATTCTCAAATGAGTAAGCTCGCCTCCGCAAAAAAGGAGGAGAGGAAGGGTTCCACTCCCATTGACTGAGTGAGGAGAGAGAGGAAGCGAGCAGCGGGCTCCGCCTATCGCCTACCGCCCCACATCCATCCACAGCGAGTCCGTACGACGCGGAGGGAGGCAGCACACATAGCCGACTGAAAAGGGGCCCTTCAGCTCGAATCTAAGCTATGGGCTCCCCGTGATTATACCCGGCGGTGGAGGGGAGAGGAGGGCCGGCGGGGGGTGGGGGGGGCCGACACCGCCAGAGAACCGAAGAAGGACAAACAAAAGCACAACCGAGGGTGCCTGCAGCCATGAGCGACTTGCACTGTTCGCCCGAGATGTCGTGAGGTGTGGCTGGGTAACGCTCCGGGAACCTGTCAGCCGAAACGACACGCCGAGGAGGAGCCGGTGGTGGTGGTGGTGGAGGAGGGGTCGTGGTGGAGAAGATGTCCGCCTCGGTGGGGCCCCAAGGCGGCCCTCGCCCACCCACCGTGCCGCCATCCATGCCGGATTTGCCGGACCTTAGCCACCTCACCGAGGAAGAGAGGAAGATCATCATGGCTGTGATGGCTCGGCAAAAGGAGGAAGAGGAGAAAGAACAAGCCATGCTAAAGTAAGCGCTTGTCTTTTTCCTGTTAACTTAATCGATCCAAGTCTGTTAAAACGAGCTGCCAATTACAACCTACAGTAGCTAATGCCTTTGTAGTGAGCCACACATCTCACACCCATCAGCACTAGCGATTCATTTCCTCTGCTCTGCCATCAGCAGTGAGCTTCAAGTCTTAAGAGGCGCTGAGATGTAGTCTCACCATCAAAATATAACCCCGGCGTGGCAAAGACAGCGTAGCAGTGGGCCTAATGATTTATCAGAAACACTACTGGGTTTGATGCTGATGCCATCGATCAATAAATGAAGACGAATTCCTGTCAGAGCCGGTGGAGATGACCCGAAACAGGGTCATCCGAGTTACAGGTGTAGCAGCAGGGGCTGTGGGTACGGGGTGTGACAGTGTACGGGAAGCTTGGGGGTGAATCAAGGCTTTTTACACATATTTACATCCAGGGAGTTGAACCTCTTTTCACAAGCCGAGCAGAGCACAGGGTGGAGTGGCTGTGGCTCATGAGAGATTTCTATGCTCCCTCTTTCTCGCTGTATTTTGTGGGGGAGCGAGATGGTTTGGGCAATAATGCAGGCTACAATGACATTATGGTCTACACAGGCCCATCATGAGGGCCACAGAGCGGTTTGTTAGGCCGACAGACGGTGGTGGTGGTGGTGGAGCAGATTTCCTCTGCACTATGGAGGAGATGGGGTGTGGTTGGAAATCTTAGCAGGCCTGAAGCTGGTGTTCACTAGAAAAAAAAATGATAATGTTATAGCTTACTGTAACATCTCTGGAGTAAAATAAGCAGGGGATGGGTATAACTGAAGAAAAACTATCAGATCAGGGAAGAGAGCTACACTGGACATGCTGAAATAGGCTACGCATGGTTGCTATTGAGGCTACAGACAGATGTGTAGTGTAGTACTGAGATTTTAAGTCCAGCTAAGGAAATAGTGTACAAAAAGTCCTCACATAGAACACTATGAGAGCACAAAATGTAAAGCTGAAATATCTAATTTTGGGGGGATCACTGGGTTCTTCAAGCACAGTTGTTCTAGTCTGTTTTATTTGCTGCTTGTTGGTCTCAGTTGCTATTATTTCCTCTGCCCTCTGCTACCATATAGCCACACTAGCATATGCCACACTGTAAAATTGCATATACCTGCTAGAAGCTCTTCTTACACTGGGACTTTGATGCAAAACAATAGCTAATGGCAACATCAATTAAAAAACAAAATAGACATGCATAAAAACTCAGCAAAAACACATATCCATAACTACTGGGAGACAGACTTTATGCTGCAGTGCTAACTCCAATGTGAAATAACTTAATGTTGGCATCTTTAGTACTTAGAATAGCTATTGTGCTGTTTGTGCCAGTCCCAACATCAGGTAAATGGAAAGAGTAGTGTCAGGAATCTATGCCAAATCAGTTTCAACTCCAAAAAAAAAAAAAAAAGACACCAGCACAGTTTATTGTACATGTACATTTAGGAGGCTACAGAAGGGTGTTTCTGCAAAAAAAGAAAACCATTATGAATTTGGCATTTGCTAATCAACTTCTGCCCGACCTGCAGCCCCTCACACTGAAGCATATTGTACATACCAAGGCTAGTTTCTGGCTCTAAAAGCATAATGTAGGCACACAACACCCCTCCATCGTAGCCTTGCTCCCGTCCTAATGGCTGTTTTCATTTCCTGGCTGAGGCCGGAGGGAGAGCCGGGTGAGAGCTGGCCCCTGGAGGGGAAGTGATGTATTTAATGTTCCATGAGGCACCGCTCAGGTTCAGTCAATAATGGCTTCATCATCGGGCTAATCATTGATGGGACTAGTCACAAAAAGAGGAATGTGGTTTTAGAGGATTATGCAAATGGAAATAGCAGTCGGTGAGCAGCACTAGCATCTCATCTGACATGTTTACTACGAAGCATTGTGGAGGATTATTATGCAAGATGCTGAATGGAGATGTGGAGAGTTAGTGCGCTAGTGACTGTATATATGCATTCAGGAATTGTTTCAGTGCATTGTGGGTAGTGTGAGGGGATTTATTTGAGTAGTCCGGGGAGTGTAAAACCTCAAAACATTACAGCTTTATCTATATAGAAATAGACACTCAGATAAGTTTGGTGGAGACAACAACAGTTTTAGTTTGATGCACTGTTGTCATGCCATTGAGAGCTGGAGAGAAATACAGAAATACAGAAATACATGTAGGTAATTAAGTAGCCACAGTTTTAAAAGCATTCCAAAGTCACCCACCTATTGTATGTTTTTACTTCTACTACAACTACTACCTCCACTACCACCTCTGCTACTTCTACCTCTACTACTAGATCTATTAATTGCTGACGTAGAGACAGACACACTACCACCAAAGTACTCAAGATACTTTTCTATGATGACATTAGTGAAATATATCTACTGCATATTTGAGGCTGAATGAGAAATTGCAGTCATATGTATAGCCTGCTAACCTAAGCTACAGCAGCTGTGAAAATTCTCACCTAAAGGAACATGCTGTACTCTGCATTCTGGCTCTTCCACCTGGTCATCACGGTCCAATCTGGCGCTGGCCTGGGACCTGAGCAGCTGCTGGTGATAAGATTGTGTTGACATGCAGACTGTATCTGTCATGGGTTTAACCTTAAAGCAAGACTTACCCACTCTGTTTCTTGGCTATCAACAGAACTCATGGAGAACTAAGACCAGGAATAATTTGTTGATGAAATTCTCAACCATTGCCACCATGACACGAGACAAACTTATCAACTCTGGCCCTACAATCTAGGTTTTTTTTGTGTTTGAATGGTGTTTTTTCAGAATTTCTGAAGTGTTTTTGTTTTTGTTTAGAGATTCAGAATGCTAACTTTGCTGTGCTAATAGCATTGTCTAGCCACCATTCTGGACAACAGGGTGGGGGTCTATTAATTTTAATTTTGTTATGATATATAATGTTAAACTTTCAGAAAATGTTAATGGGAAACACTACACCAATAAAATAAACATACTGAGCGAAACCCCTCTTTTATTATCCTATATTTGGTTTTAGGATGTTTAAACTCCTGAAAAGATTGTGATGCACCATGTAAGTTTTGTTGATCAGGAGCAGAGGACGATATAAGAGGGTCCTTGAGACCAGGGGTCCCTGGCCTCAAAAAGTTTGAGAATCCCTGGTCTAAAGTATCCGTCTAAACAATATAGTTGATTAGCTGCACTACTACTACTATCAAGTCAAGTTTACTTTTTTATTAAGGTGGAGTACTAATCAAATATCAAAATACAAAACCTTACCTGACTTGCTATTCACCATTAGTCAGTAGAAATGACTAAGCCCTTTGTATAAAGAGTGAAACATCTTCTATAAACAAGCCTTGTACAGATGACTTGTTTAACCTTTTTTACTGAATTTGCCTGGATGACTGAGAATCTACTCAGACATATTCACCATGAAGCAATAACTTGTCTTGGTCCCTATGCAAACCACCACATTTAGCTACATAGGCAATATGCAAAACAGTAATTCATTTATTCATTCATTCATTGCCTTCTGCTTTTTGAGGTTAGGGGTTGCAGGTGGCTGGAGCCTATCTCAGCAACTATGGGCCTTAGGTGGAGTACATCCTGAGCAGTGGCCAGTTAGTCACAGGGCATACACAGCATACACAGACAGACAACCCTTCATTCTCATTTACATTCACAATTAAAAGTAAGATTCTAACACAAGTTTTTATTTGTAGTGTGCTAAACTGCTCTGTGATCTAAATTAAGACACCTTTGTCAAACTAGCTTCTGGTCAGTCCATAAGAGGTCAATACCTGAGCCTTTACTTAATGATTCTCAGCACTAACGAACACTGTCTATGCCTAATACATTATAGACTGCCTCCATTGACATACTAAACCTCAATTGACTTCCTAATCCAGAGGAAGGTAGTGCAGGAGAGCTGAGTGAAATGCTGATCATGGCAAGTGGATGCAATGTCTGACATCAAGAAAATAAAAATAAAAAAATCAAATCAAATCAAAGAACAACAAGCCTGTTTACCTCTCGGGAGCTTTTGAGGTTTTCCAAACTGTAAATATAGAAATGATGTGTAAAATATTGATGCATTCAGCAGAGAGGCTACAGACATTTCAGAGACAGCGGATGTAGGATGCAGGGCCTTGAGGCTGGATGGTGGTGGGTGGGTTTAATGGAAGCACTTGTGCCGACACTAAAGAAGTAAACACTAAGTTGTAGACTACAGTTATTTTTAGCATGGCCTTTTTATACTGTAAATGCTCCAAGCCATCTACTGTATAATACTGTCAGAAACAGATTTTTAACCAGGACCAAATCAGGACTGGACCATGGCTAACCAAGGTCTAAACCAGTTCTAAACCAGGTCTAAAACTTGGCTAAACAAGGTCTTCATCAGGGCTAAACCAGGACTAAACCAGGACTAGCTAACAAAGGTTTAGGCCAGAACTAAATCATGACTAAACCAGGACGAAAACCAAGACTAACCAATGGCCAACCAAGGTCTCGACCAGGATCTAAACCAAGATCTAAACCAGGGCTAAACCAAAGCTAAGCAGTGGCCATCCAAGGACTGGACCAAAATCTAAATTAGGAATAAACCAGCCCTAAACCATGGCTAACCAAGTTAAATAATTTACAAGCAAACTAAATTTGTCTATGGCTATGTGAACCAATAAAATATCCAAACAGAGGTCATGTGATGTTTTTTTTAAGCTCCTTACTTCCTATTTTAGCTTGCAATGCTGTCATCACATGTGCACAATTGCAGTTTGAAACGTTCCTAATTTAATGAGGTGGGATTTCTTTGTCTGTAAGTAATAATACAGTATATCTCAGATGAAATGATGACAGCAGACGGAGCAGAACAATTCAAGACCTGGGCCACAGAAGGTTGGACTGGGAGGATTTAGAGGTTTAGGATTAGAGCGATAAAGAGTTAGGGGTCCACACAGTAATCTCTCTGTATCAGGGCTCCCCCAGGCTGCAGGCTGCAGGGGGGCATCCACAGTGCAGTAGAGCCGGCTCCTATCTACTGCCTGATATCACTGTCCACTAAAGGTCATTCTTAGGTGTTGTAAGGTTAAAAGAACTAATTTTTTGCAGTTGGAAGTTATTGCTATATATTGTGGGAGACGCACGTAAATAATAGCTGGAGAGGACTTGAAGCTAATGATAGAACGGTTTATAGTTAGTTTGACCTTTTTACCTCTGTTTTCACCTCTTTGTGCTTCAAATATGGTCCCTTTCTCTATGTTGTCAACAGGTAGAGCTATGTTTTAGGATACAAGATTATTCCACTCAGACTTTCTTAGTGTTGATTCTGCTTTGAGTGAAGGTATTGTAGCAACCAAGGTATAAAAGAATGTATAAAGGTAATATATTGTGTTTTTTTCAGGCTTTTTGGAATAATTCTGGACGCATTTGCATTAGTATTTCACGTTTTATAACCTAAAATAATGTATATGTATTGAAACGTCTTCTTTTGGGGAGCTGTTACTTTGACTTTGCATTGAACGCTTGGATTAGGTGTCTGTCGACAGAGCATGAAGTGGCTATTTTGCTAACAGATAGATAAATGAGCTTTGTAGTGACAGCAGTTTGAGCACTGAGATGATCAGAACAAGCCCAGGGACAGTGTATGGGCTTTAGAAATGTGCAGGTGTGCTTCCTGGTTTCACGCATCTACGTAGAGCGGTGAGACCAAGCGTTTTCAGTTTTGATAAATAGACAGGCTCAGCATAAAGGATTACTCAAACAAGCATAAGTGAAACAAAATACTATAGCTATGTATTTAAGGTGGAAACAACATTATAACATGGTTTAAAGCTCAAAAAAGTCTACATTTAAAGGCCAACATTTACCTTTTCAACCAGGTCAATTCTCACACAAATCAATATTTGCAGCTCAAAATGAGCCTTGGTTGAATGTGTAACCGCAGACAATTCACAGCAGCTCAGAAAAAGTAATTGTTGAATTATAGTAGAAGAACCATAGACACAACCATATAATGAAAACAGACAATTATCCATTTAACAAAACTGCTTGTATTGTAGTAATGTTATGATCTTCCATGTTTGCCTGTTAAAATAAGGGCCCAAACATAGCATCAAGTTAACTGTGCTCATTTAAGCCTATTTTAGACATGAATTTAGTCCCTGTTTAGACCTTGAGCAGAGCCTCGTACAGTATTTTGTTATCCATGTTGTAAATTAACTCAAATTTTACTATAGCAAAGAGTTAGTTAGTGCATTTGGTTTCCTAGAAGGTTACTCAAGGCTTTTCTGAGTTGTGGGCCAATCAGTAGCAGCTCACATACATTATGTAAAGTTACCAAAAGATCCCAGTACAGTAAAAACACACAATTCTGATATTTCTTCACTAACATAAAGAGAAAGACTTGCCCGGGCAGATTTAAGGTTTCAAGGTTTCTGAGAGAAAAATGCTAATGTTGAATTATGGATCAGGTCTGAAAATAGCACACTTGGAAGCAGTTCCTGAAATATTTAAATATTCACTCCACTGGCTGCTGTTGATGCTCTCAATCTTGTTTTTCCTTGTTAACCTGCCTCAAGTTTGCCCACTGTTCAGTTCAACTCATTACAGTGGAAATCTTTGAAGTTGCATTCATTTTATTTAACCAACTCCAGTACACTATATATGTGAATGCATTTTGGGCCCATGTATTCTGAGGTATAAAGTAACACGATACTTTTACTCTCAAGTTTCTACTTTTATTTTATTTTTACTTTTATACTTTTATTTCAGTTCAGATTTTGAATACTTTTTCTATCTGCTTTCACACCCATTTATACAGCCTGTCTAAGAGCATTTAGATGTTGTATGCTTTATATGAGAAGCACAGCATATAATACACAGTGGATCCAGATGGTTTTGCTGATTCGTTTTCTTAGCTTGTGGATGAAGCCGTGTGGAATAAAAGTAAACACAGAATGGCTTTGCCACTGTAGAAAATGCCTCCTTCCTTGAGGTCTACCTTTAACTGAGATTACACAGCTGTCCTTATGGTCCATGTCTGTGTGTGTTTGTCTAGATCTTCAGGTTTTACTCTTAATTAAAATAACTTAAATGTGTTGGTGTGTCTCTGAAACACCTAGAGTAATGGAAGCCTGTGGGACCAACATAGTCATTTGGTGTCCTTTGGTGCAGTATGTAGTAGAAGTAATGACTCCTGTTTTGTTGAAACAGGCAAAGCTCCATTCATGAGTTCTAATCTCCCCAGATCTTTCTTTTCATTATCAGCAATACGTTAAGGACAGTACATAAAGTGATCAGGTTGTGAGAACAAAAGCTGAAATTGTATAAATGTCATACACTGCACATACATAGCACTGCTCTTTACCATTTTGATTTCTATTTATAGCCACTTGTTAAAAAAAGGCTGCAGACATTGAATTATCCTAGAGGTATTTCTGACCCCAAATGAAATCTTTTGGCTTCAAAATGTTTTTATTCATCAAATGTCAAATTTGTGGTGGTGGGTTGGAGTTTATAAGATATAAGTTATAAGATATGTGATATAAGACTAAGGTGTAACACAGAATTGATTGTAAATGTATGCTTATATGCTTTATAAGGGTCAAACCAAGCAGGGTCTTTTTTTTGACCCCAAACTCGGATTAAAAGGAAAAGTCTACATACTCCCTGTTTGTGAAGAAGTTATGTTCCACACATCTTGCCAGTGAAAGGTTAAGAGTTTGATTCCTCATTGTGCATGGAGCTAAAACTCCTGCCAGGCTTTGTACTAGTTCCAACTCTCGACAAATAAAGAGAGCTGAGGCAGGAAGGGCATCTGCCATAATATTGTAATTATCACTCTCACATTCATTCACTAGGGGCAATTTAGAGTCACCATTTCACTTAACACATGCATGTCTTTGGACGGTGTCAGGTGGGACATGCAGACTCCACCCAGAGAGTTTGCGTGACAGCACCAATGATCTATCCCATGATCTCCTTGCTGGTGGGCACCAACGCAAGAATATTTTATCTGCATAAAAACTTACAGTGTATATTAAATTTCTTTTTTCATTCATTCTTAAGTACATTATTAAATCTATGTAAAATCATTAACTGGGGATGTGGCTGATTGTTGCTTCATATCCTTTAAGCTAATTTTAATCCTCTCGTTTGTTGATACTTCTCTCTCAGTACATTATGAATATTTACACATTTAAGAACCATCCTATTTCTGTCCTGCCTTTATCTGGTGTGATTTGATTTGTTGATACAGCTGTGCCAGTTTGAGATGAGGTTAATTTTTAGCCACTGTACCAGAGAGGGCAAACCCTTGGAGCGGAGCATCTGTGGCCTTTCACACTCACAGGGGAGAGGGATGGGTTTTCGGCTGAGGGGGTGGGGTGAGGCTGTGGTGGTGGTGGCTGGAGTCTGGGTGTATCTGGAGAGGACCAGAGTGAGGAGCGGCCTCTTAAATGCTCACCATGTGTTAAAGTTTAATGAGGACACATTCTTGGGCTGACCAGGACCAGTCGCTCTCCATCTCTCTGCTGCTCTGCTGTCTGTTTGTGGTCAGGGGGAGTGATGGGAGGATATCATGGGCAGACACACTCAACATTGTTCTCTCTGTAACATCAGCCACTGCATTCAAAGTGGTTCTGTGTTACTGCTGCTTGGTTGTTTAAATGGTTTCCATACAGTACTACATTATTAGTGTATTATCAGGCATATTAAGATGTGAAGAAGCATTATGAGCTGTGGCATAGTGAAACACTGCTCCATGAGACCAGCCTGGTTACAGCTCCTAAAAAGCACAATTGTAGATAATGATTTGTTAACAACAGTGAGTATATCCCATAAGTAATAATGTCAACTGCCTGCAAAACCTGTGCAATCTTTGTCATTTGCAAGGAGGTTGTGAGATCGATCCTCGGGCCGGATGTAACATAATCTCTCTGGGTGGAGTCTGCATGTCCTCCCTGTGTTACAGTGGGTTCTCTCTAGACATGCATATGTTAAGTGAATTGGTGTCTCTATATTTCTTCTATAGTGAATTAAATCATTTATCCATTCAGTCATTTAATTAAAGGTAAAAGCAATATAAATCTGATAAAAGACATTTGTGTAAATTTGAGTAAATGGAGTTCATACACTATATTTCCAAAAGTATTCACTCACCCACCCAAATAAGTGAATTGAGATTATGATGTGGGGATGTTTTCAGGAGCTGGGCTTGGCCCCTTAGTTCCAGTGAAAGGAACTTTGAAAGCTTCAGCAGACCAAGAGATTTTAGACAATTTTTGGGGATGGCCACTTCCTGTTCCAACATGACTGTGCACCAGTGCACAAAGCACAGTCCAAAAAGACATGGCTGAGTGAGTTTGGTGAGGAAGAACTTGACTGGCCTCAACCTGATCGAACACCTTTGAGATGAATTAAAGTGAAGACTGTGAGCCAGGCCTGCTCATCCAACATCAGTGTCTGGCATTGGACGAGAACATCAGACACGTAGATGTCTGACGTAGATAGATGCAAAGAGTGGGCCGCTGTCATATTAAACCCTATGGATTAAGAATGGGATGTCACTTAAGGTCATATGCATGTAAAGGCAGCTGAACTAATATCTTTGGAAATATAGCGTACAAGTAACTCATAAGAGCTAAAAACAGTGATTAAAACACATTAAAACAATGATTAAAAGCAACATAAAACTGTTACTGGAGTTCATATAAGCATTTGTTAAAGGAGTAAAGTGTATGCATGTGTTTACAGCTTCTGCAACAATAAATATGTTGCACTGAGAGTGAGTTGTCTCATCATTCTTAGCCATGTAGCATGTGATTTTACAGCTTTTAAGACTATAACATTATACCTTACAAATCCTGGACAAAAACATTATATTTTTTGATATTATTTTTATGTTGTCTCGAACAGTGTGTGCCAAAAAGCAAACAGATGGACAAAAGTTAACACTAGCTCTGGCTGCTCATCTTGCACATTTAACACTTCAACAAACATCAATATTATTTGTCCAAGTGTGGAAGCGGGATATAAAATCAGACTTTAGAAAAGAAGAACTGAGTAAGGCATGGCTATAGTGAAAGGGAGAGGGGGGCAGAGAGGTGTGGGCTGCTGCTAGGATGGACAGAGGGGATTAGAGGTTGCCTGTATAATTACTCCACAACTACTCCAGCATCTCGAGTCATGGCTTAAATGTCACCCAACAGGCTACATGAGGGCACAGGCTTTGCACACGATTACTGTCTGTTTATGCCACTATTTAAACCCAATAAGAAATGGACTGAAAGATAAAGAAAGAAGTCTGAATAATATACCAGGGGAATGGTATAGGAATGGAAGCGAGTATAAATGGAGTATTGGAAAAACTGAGAGAGAAGATATATTGCATTTGAGAAGGCCAGACCAGAAAGGCACTTTGCATCATGGGTAAAACACTCCCAACGTCAATAAAAAGATCATCTAAGCACCACTTGTGTCTGCTGCTGTAAATAGACTGATAAGAACTGTTTTGTTTCTGAGCTGAAACTGTAACGGCATAGAAATATAAGGAGCTAAAAGTCAAGTCTGTTTTCATTGCTACAACCAATCTAGTTCATACAAAGATTAAAATTTAAACATTTAGTGTGTGTTTTTATCATAAAATTAAGCTATAATTTTCCTTTTTTTTCTCCTTACTGTCTGGTTATGGATGATAAAATGCATTGCAAGTTGCATTTGTTTGTCCAATATGTCCAAGTCTAGCCCCTGTGGATGTTTTTTCATGGCAGCCAATACATTTTTATCAAAAAATCTTTTTATAACAGTAAGAAATGGTAATGGGACTGTTTTACACTGCCCACAGAGCCACATTGCTGTCTGTCATATAACATTGGATCTTGGAGACCATGACAGCTGGGATCCAAGTCCCATCTCTCCACAAAGGATTGAGCAGATTGTTTGAGAAGCTGCAGCCTATAGAAGGGTACACAGGGTCCATCTGCAGGCTTTATCTGTGTCTGTGTATGACGCTGGTACTGGTTTATAGCCTTTTGACAGAGGAAGGATTTCACAAAATTGTCATGGCTGGCAGCAACCTAGCAGGCAGAAATGTTACAGTTAAAATGTTTGTGCTTACTTCGCCGTCTGTTGCTGTCTTGATGTTTTAGAGTTAACTATATGCATGACTCACAAACAACATGGTGACTAGGACGGCACAGTATATATCGTAAATTTATCGTTATTGAAATATCAGCAAAGAAACTAAATCTTGCAATAATGTTACGGTCCTCCATCTGACAGAGATTTACACTGTCAGAATCACTTTCCATCAGAGCAATAAAAATGTCCAGGTTTAGTTGTATTTTATTTAATCTAGTCCTCATTTAGCCTTCTTTTAGTCTTTGGTAATTTTTGATTGTGACACAGTTTTTACTAGTTGATTCAGGGACTTACATTTCTGCTTGAGTTTAATTGAACTTGCTGTCAAAATTGTAAATCAAAATATTGCCAGCCATATTGTTTTTCTCTATATTATGCAGTGGTAATAGCCACCTTTTCTGCCTTTATTTGATCAAAAAAGAATTCACTACCTTTTGGTTACGCTTTTGATAAGGCAATTATCTTTACCACATGAAACATTGTGTGTATGCCTTGACTAGGGATGCACATTTGGCAATTTTTAATTTTAATTAAAATGTATTTAATTTCTTAATAAACGATTACTGATTAACCATAAACCACTGGCTTAACATCACCTATCATTACCTTTTATAAAAAACAGTTCTTTATTAAATTCAAAGTCGTGACCCGTAATAAAAAAAATTGTCTGTTTTTAAGGACAGATACGTTTTAGGCTTGTAAATTTTGGGAAACAGTTGCTTAATTTTATGTTTAATTTACCCTAACTTTCCCATGGCACCTTTACTCTACAGCATAATGATTAATTATTAGTATTTCTTTCAATCGATTGGCCATAATGCTGATTAAATGGTTAACCACGAACATCTCTAGCCTTGACATATTTTGTTTGTTCAAAAATCATTTTCAAAACCATTTACTATTAATTAAAAGACAAAATGTTGCATGCTTTACAATTCATTAACCTAATTTCTGTCATTGAATGAAAAACATTTCTCTTTCAAGGGATGGTCCAATATTTTGTAAAAGGCAGCCAGTGAGATAGAGATGCTTCAACATATGTTTAGATCAACTATCAATGTTTAGACTTACTACTACTGTTAGTACTCGTGTCTGTTTTGTTGAAGATGCATCTTTTATCATATGCCAACTTTTCTTATTATTGTTCCCAACTCTTACATGTAGTTCTCCAATTGATGATCTCATTTGAAAGTATTTAAAATGATTGTTGCTGAAACTGTGCCACCCACTGTATATTTTGTGTAAATATTTATATGGCCCACACATTTAAATGGATATCAAAGTAGCTCTAGGTTTTAAAGAATTTCCTGGCCTCATTTGCAGCAGTACATGGTTTATTGTCCTGTCTCCTAGAAGTATGCTAATGACTGTGAGCAAATGGATTTCAAGTCACTAAGAGAGCCACATTTACAAAATCATTGCATATATAAAATACTGATATGCCCTCTTTTTTATTTATTGATGATGCTAATGTTGTGTTTGCATTTGTAACACCTCCTCCTATGTGTCTTGTTTGACTGGTAAACTTGGTGACTTTGGTCTTGACTACCACTTCTGTCCCCTCATCACTCCCCCCGCTGGCATTATGTGTTTCTTTTAAGTGAGTCTCAGTATATGTCTCAATAATATCTGCGCCCCTTCCCCCTTCTTCACACGTGTTATTATTTATAGACAGTTTCAGGATGTATCGGCTCCTGGTCTCTGGCCCACGCTCGCTTCCTGCTTGGCTCTCTTTGTTGCTCCTCCCTGTAGACATCTGTTTGTCTGTTTTGGGATTGTATACAAACATTACTCAGTATCATCCTTCTTTACCTCAGTACTGTTCTTCTGATTGCATCAAGATTACAGCTGAATAATTTTGAAATTAAAAATAAAAATAACCAGTAACTGTGGTCTTTGTTATCAATTGTGACGTTATATTTTTTAAAATGAATTGTCCAGCCCTAATCATAATTGTCCTAGTCCGTCCCGGTTCCTTGTCTCTCTCTCACTAGATGCTCTTTCTTTAGCACCCACATATTCATGGGACTATTGATCTGTTTTCATTGTTGTGCTGCTGTAACAAAAAGCCCCGAATGGTTTACAAACCTGTTCTGGTTCAAGCATTGGCATAAAGGTCAGAGAGGTCAGCGCTGATGTAAAAGGGTTAAACATAGCTATTATGTAGATTATTGCTAATTATTAGCGGGGTAACAAGATACTTTTATGCAAAAGCAGCAGCAGTAGTAGTACTTTTTATTGTGCTGCTGTAATTGCCAAAAAATAAAAAATAAAAAATCATCAACATAAAAGTAAAGTTTACTGTTAATATTTTTTTTGAGTCTCTCTTTCTTCTACTTGAGTAATATATAAGTAACTGTACTTTTACTTGAGTACAGTACTTATATAGAGTACTTAAAGTATTTTTTTGGGTACATTGGCAAAGTGGGAAGCATCGCCTTGTAATCAGAATGTCTTGGAATCGAGCCTGGTTTGGTCATAGTAATGGTTGTAGTAGTAGTAATAGTAGTAGAAGTAATAGTAATAGTAATAGCAGCAGCAGCAGCAGTAGTAGTAGTAGTAGTAGTAAAAATTGTAATAGTAGCACTAGTAGTAATAGGTTTTCTTCTGTTTTCCCTCTGAGAACAATAAAGTATTAGGTACACCATTTACTGTGCTGCAGTTGCAAACAATTAGAGTTAAAACAATACTTTACAGCTAATACTTTAATGCCTTTACAATATTTCCTTACTTATTATTTTGAAGTAACAGTATTTCTACTTGAGTACAGATTTATAGTACTTCTTCCACCTCTGATGACGATTTTTGTTATTATTATTAAGTCTCCTGAAGGTGTCACCAGTAATCAGCTGATGGGACAGGAATAGGACTATCCCACACACACACACCATCGCTCTCCCTCCCCTGCGCCCTCCCCATCCCTGGGCAGTGTATTCATAGATATGCAATTAACAACTCCACACAAGTAACTGGAGAGGAGGAGGAGGAGGAGGAGAGAAAGGGAGAGAGAGAACATGTTGAACTGAATTTGTAAGGCCCTGTGGCGCAGACGAGCTCATATGTGTTGCACATGTGGGATTTCTGTGTGTGTCATTGTTTGTTTTTCTTGTGGTTTTATTTGTGCGTTTGTTTTGACAAGCTCAAAGCTGGGTTAACCCCCATCTGGTTTGTAGACTGTCCCTGCTGGCTCATGGTACTAACCCAGACCCTTGTGGTCAGTGTCACTCGTACACAGCAATGTGTAACATCATGTAACGGTATTCGGCCTGTGTGACTTCTTCAATTACCTTTTACTCTGGGCTAGTAAGATAGTGGTAGCTTACACTGCACTACCACAACCAGCAAGTAGACAATCCCCTTGAGTTTTAGTTAAGCTAAAAATAATTTAGCCTGTTGTCCAACTAAGAATGAGAAACATTTAAAAATATCTAATTGGTGTTAACAAAACCATATGTGTGCCATACCTGGTTGTAGCACACGATTTAGTCTCTTTGTAGTAGCATTGGGCTTTGCATTTTCATTTGTAGTCCTTTAACTGTTCCTACTCAAGGTTTGTTTAACCATTTTTGGGGGTCGCCATGGTGAATCCTCTGCTTGCAAGCCTCCAGTGATTTGCATGTTAGGTTTTTAATGCCCTTGTTTTGCACTTAAACAGTATAATCATACAAAAGCAATGCTGTTATTGAATGCAAATTTTCAGAGTCAAAGCTGCTTAAGCCAGAGTTCAACTTCTAAAGGCTGCATTATATGGTTACATTTTTAGATTTTTTTCAGGTTTGGAACTGGCACAAAATGATGGATTAAATAGGGGTCCATAAGTAATAAGTGTAGTTTGATGGAAAGCTTGGCAAATATTTTTGAGTCCTGCTAAAGAAGACACAATAAAAAAAAGAAAAGTCTAAATCATGAAATTTAGTGAGGAAAGAGTGTCTCTGTTGTGGTAAAATATTTGAAGGTGATGCGGCACCTGTGGTCCCAGGCCTGGTGGCTGGCCCCAAGGGAGGCAGCGGGCTCAGGCATGTAATCAATGAGAGCACAGCAGACTGAACACAGAGATGTCCCTATGTGAGACAACACTAGCCCGTGTATTTTTTCATGTAGTCTCCAGTTACTCTTAGATCTCTTGCTATTAAGGTGTGTATTATTTGCTATTTATAACGTGTTCAACCACTGAAAAGGCTAATAGTTTATCTTTTTCTTTGCGTTTTCATTTGATTGAGAGACAGACTAGAAATACAGGGAGATATAACAAGTGCAGAATATACAGTATTATTCAGGGATCTTGTTAGCAGTTTTAGATTTCATAACACAGTCCTTGTTTGCTTGTTTAGCTTTAGCTTTCTCTTTGGTTTTTATTGCTTTTATTTGCTGTTAAAATGATTCTACTGACCAAAAGCTTTAAAGCTGCATGGTGGCAGAGCGATTAGGCTGTGAGATCGATCCTCAGGCCGGCCGACTACAATCTCTCAGTTTGGAGCATGCATGTCTTTCCCGTTTTACTGTGGTCTCTGTCCAAAGACATGTATGTGAACTGGTGACTCAAAATTGCCCCTAATGAATGAATGTGAGAGTGGTTGTCTGTGTGTCCGATAGGCTCCAATCACTCGCAACTCCTAACGGGAATAAATGGAAGAAGATGAATGATTGAATGCATAATAAATTGCATATAGTTTTAACAACACACCTGTTTTGTTTTGTTTTTTTAGCTTTTCCACTGATCACAGTTTTAGTGTTTATAGCCTCAGGCACATTTTTCTCTTTGGCTTTCAAGTTTGCTTTTATTTCTTGTTAAAATAGTTGCATTGAGCAGATTTAGTGTCTCCTGTCTGATGGATGTGTGTAACCAGCAGAAAGGGAACAGCTGGTGCACTGATTCCCGCTGGCACTCGGAGCCTGACGCCACCGGGTTTCCATGACGACCGGCTGGTTCTGACAGCTGTTCCCATGGCGCCCGAGCTTGGCACCACCCCCTTGCCCCCTCCCACGAACTCCCATTGGCAGGACAGATCGCTCTGTGGGGTCAAAGGGCACGGTTGTGACGTAGCTGCAGCCACAGTGTCATGTTTTTCTGTCAGTGTTGTGTATGGATAAGTTTAGCTTTGGTGTATGTTTCAACCTCAAAGTCTGTTTTATGTTTATGCATGGATATACTTTATGCTAGAGGAAGAAATATGGTACAAATTCCTAATTCCGCTGTGCAAATAACTTTAGTCGCCGACAACACCAGCCATAAGACATACATTATCTTTAAATACTCTGTTATAAACTTTATATTTTATTACAGTAGTATTAAAAAAACTTTTTATTGAGAGGTCAGAAATGTGACCATTACTGACTTCACTGATCTGTATTTATATTGTTTTATTGTCTGATTTGTATTGTCTGTATTTTTAGTGTGCTGGCTATATTGTCACTGTTTGGTCATGTTGTGTTTTTCATTCATTCATTCATTCATTCATTTTCTACTGCTTATTCCTGTTAGGGGTCGCGAGTGACTGGAGCCTATCCCAGTAACTTTGGGCCGTAGGCAGAGTACACCCTGGACAGAGGCCAGCTTGTCGCAGGGCTGTTGTGTTTTTGTTTTGTGTAAAAGCAAAGCCTAAATAGGGACCAGAGGTGGCAAAAGTACTAGCATTCTGTACTTAAGTAGAAATACAGATACATGTGTAAAAAAAAATTCTGATAAAAGTAGAAGTACTGACTCAGCAGTTTTGTTCAGTAAAGTACAAAAGCTTAGAAATGTACTTAAGAATAAAAGTAAAAAGTACAAATTCATTTTTTGCTGTTAGTGATACACACTGTCATTAAATATGTAACACTAACAAAGCACACTCTCAGCAAACACAATATTAATGGTGTGGTTGTGGGCAATACTTTAGTAGCAGTCTTGAAGTGCTTTAAGTGGACAAGAACAAGTGAGGGTCCTTTAATTTGGGAGAATGTATTGAGCGTTTGAAGAAGTACCAGTATGCGCTAAAGGTGACATTTTGGAGCAGTAAAAAGTAACCAGCCTGTTCTGACAAAGTAAGGAGTAAAAACTACAGATATTTGTGCTCAAACGAAGGGAGTAAAAGTAAAGTACAAATACCTAAAAAATGTACTTAAGTACAGTAACGAAGTAACAAAGTACTTGTACTTCGTCTCTGCTAGGCACGGGCATTGAGAATTAACCTCAGCTAGAATGTTGTAGTGTGTGACATGAGTTCATGAAACATACTTGTCCCTATCAAATAAAAATAAACAAATAAATACATTTTATATGATGGGTTGTATGATCACAACAATAATTTATCATCCATTTTATAATGAAATGAATGAATGGTTGTCATATATTATCTGTGTTTCCCATTAATTGTGAAGACTATGAAGACAATAATCTAACGTTATTCCTCATGGTCTAAAACTGAACTTAAACACAAAAATATGTAGAAATTGTTTTCAAACAATGATAATAATCTCCAAGTCATTTGTATAGCTCATTGGAGGCCATCTTAAAACAGGAAGAATAATCTCTCTTGCAATAGGACAGTGTACCCAAAAGCTGAAAACCACAATTAAAAAAAATATCTGAAGAACATACAAACAAAATTATTCTATTGCTCATTTTCACATTTTGTATCAACAGACACACATATCTTTATTTATTATTATTTTATATGAATTTTAGATGGCTTTTATTTTGAAGTTAACAATGATCATTTCATTTTAATATCTCGGAGAATTAGCAGCGACTTCGGCCAATTTCCCGTGTCACTGCAGTATATTTATGAATCAAAGTTGTGCTCGTCTGCTGATTGGTCAAAACATGTCCTGTTTTGGCCGGTCACCTCCCTCTTACCTCTCTGTGTGGGACCAGTCTGTTGTCACTTCTGCTCCTTAAGGACAGGCTTGCCACTTTAGTGAACAGGACGTTGCTGTTGGATATAGTATTTTTTCAGTAGATTGTTTACTTTGAAGGACTGACAGTATTTTCTCTGGAGATTATTAATAGCTCTTGATCATGGTTGAGGATAGTCATCTTTTTGGTTATTCCCACCACCAAATGCTGCTGTCCACTGATCAGGAGTTGTGCTTTTTACATGGTTTTGATGCAGAATCGGAGTTTTGTCAAGTGGGGAGCATGTCTGGCTTCGACAGACCCAGGTGATGTTGATGCATGTGTGCTTTCACTGGCATACATTATACACCTTTATACACCTGGCATACATTATACACCTACTGCATCAGAGCATTACCACAAAAGTATTAGCGTGCTAATTTATGGATATAACTAAATTCTACTACTACTACTAACTACTACTCAAGTCATTTTTAAAGTCTCAATGTACGTGAAGTATTTTTGACCTGAGGACAAAGTGGGTTGTACAGTTGTCTGACAATCACAGGTTTGTTACAGATTTGGGTTGTAGTAATTGTACTTGGCGGCACGGTGGCTTAGTGGTTAGCACTCTTGTCTCACAGCAAAAAGGTCCTGGGTTTGATTCTCGGACTGTGTGGGACCTTTTTGTGTGGAGCATGTTCTCCCTGTTTGGATGGGTTTCCTCTGGGTGCTTCTCCCATCAACCTAAAACATGCACAACAGGCTAAATCTTCCAGCTAGATACTCCTGACCAGGATCCTGGCTCAAGATCTGAAGAAGGGTCCCCGGGCGCTGCACCACAGTTGCTCACTGCTCCTGACAGGTTGCCCCAGCGGCATTGAAGGATGGGTCAAATACAGAGAATCAATTTCCTTACGGGGACAGTAAAGTATACCTTTATCTTACCTTACCTTGTAATTAGAGCTGGGCGATTTAGCCAAAAAAAAAAAAAATCTCTGATATTTTCACACAAAATTCAATTTACGATTTAAAAATGTTTTTTTCCCCACTTACTTAAAATTAAACTGAAGATAACAGTGAAATTGTCCAAAACAAGTTTAGCTTTATTGCTTTGATTTCCTCTTGAGGTTAAAGTGCAATCAGACAAGTCAAATAGAAGAGAAGGCCCTGTGATTTTACGGGGGATTTTCTTGTTGTTGTGCTAAAAGTTGCAATTTTTTTTGTCTCTAATTCTTCTTAAAAATATTAGCTAGAACTGTAAAAACTAACAAAATCTGTTTTTAAACATATGTGAGGTGGTAATTAATCTAATTAAAATACCTGTATTTGAACAGGCCAAGCGTACCTACTTTTTAAAATGATATTGCTGTGTTATTAGGCTGTTTTTTTTTTGTGGCTCCTGCAGCTGATTCTGATTCTGTTCCTCTCAGATCTTCTCTGGTGATTCCTGTTGTGTGCTGTAGAACATCCAGTCATTAAAAACAGAAGAAGTTTGCTGTGCTGTAGGTTTTCAGGAAGGTTATTAGCCTGCAACATTAACATTTAAAGAACAATGACCTCAAACTTCATTGTTGTCTAAATACACTGCCCATTCAACTTTTTAGGCATCTATATCACCACGGCAACGCAGACAGCTTTTTAGAGTGACACCAGACAAAACTAGAAAGCACCGCATTCATCTCCTCCTTTAGTCCCATCAACACGCGCTGCTGCTGAGCACCTGCGACCTCATGTGCACTCGATCTCTGCACTATAGCTCCACGCTGTTCCGCACCGCACCTCCGCCCTCCGCACCGCACCTCCGCACCGCACCTCCACGCCGCTTTGTCTGTGGCTCAACCCGACCTCCGCCACGTGCATTACCGGTGCGCTGCTGCTGAGAGAGTTGCGGAGTTTGGACAAAGTTGCAGGGTCGCGCTGAATTCGCGGGGTTTGCTTGATTTTGCGTTAATAGTTGCGATCGCGAAATCCTGTAGGGAGTGACTTTGCAGCGGGGCGCTGTTTGTGCTCCGTCTGACGCCGCAAACCCGAACCAATTTCACACAACTGACAACACTGTGCCTTTCTTAGGAACGAGTTCTTCCCTGCTCGCTGCCATGTTGTTTGTGTTCCTCTAGCGCGGAGGGAGGGCTGGCGGGCCTACCCACTATGAACTACGGGAGCCCAGAGCGCCGGTGGTGGAGTTTTTTTTATTTTTATCGATTTTTATTTAAACAAGTCAACCTGCACTACAAATTCGAATTAATCGAAAAAAATCCAGCCCTACTTGTAATGACAGTACTATGTTGAAATCACTGTGCTTACTTTAGTTTTAGTTGCACTCCAGTCACAAGGGGTCACAAGCCAGTGTACTCCTTGTGCCTGCCCCATGCCTGGATAAATTGAGACGGTTCCATCCAGAAGGGTATTTGGTGTAAAACCTATGCCAAATCTATATTTAAATCACTGCACAGTGCACACCAAATGACCAATGATTTGCCTTTCTGCATTGGTAAAAAACCTGTACCCCACTCTGCACCTTGTTGTATTTACTTTAAACTTACCCCAACTAACGTCACTGTAAAACATCTGGCTGCATTTTCACAGTTCCCCAAATAACTCAGACATCAGTGTAAAGTCGTTTTGCACCAGAGACAACTCTAGATCTTTTGCTTCCACAAATAGACAGATCGGCTGCAAAGCTGTGAATGAAGTGGTGTAATTAAAGCTCCTGTCTGGGCGCCTGTATGAGAGCTATGCTAATGCTAATGCTAATGCTGTATTCCTTTGACAGCTCTGTTAGTGGATGTGTTTTCGCATGGACTGATTTGCAATTCACACTGTGGTTATTTCCATCACAGGCGTCCTGGGAAGAGGGCAAAACTGAGCTGAAATCTTCTCTTAATTGCATCGAGGATGTTTTGAAAGGCACTATTCAAGTCATTCTGTAATTGCTGGTTATTTTGCAGGAATGCTGTTATAATTGTTTCTTATTTATTCAGTTATTTACAAACTCCTTAATGTCCCGTTCTGGTTTTGTTTGAAGATATCTAGAGGTACATAAACTAGATGTGCTTTTTGACCCCCAACTGTGGTGCTAAAGTACATCCAAGTGTTTAAGTTTGTGAATGCCTCTCTAATGAGCAATGTTTTGCCTCATCTCTCCTGACAGGACGCTGCACCAGCAGTTTGAGAGTTACAAACAGGAAGTGCGGCGCATCGGGGCCGAGACGAGGCGCCAACAGACGCAGCAGAAGGACGACGCGCCCACCTGCGGGATCTGCCGAAAGACCAAGTTTGCCAACGGCTGTGGCCACCTCTGCTCCTACTGCCAGACCAAGTTCTGCGCCCGCTGTGGAGGACGGGTCTCCCTGCGCTCCAACAATGTGAGAAACCTACAATGAGTCCTCTTTGCACTGGAATCACTCCTGCTGCAGCCTGTCACCGGTCCCTCTGCTTTTGTTTGTGTGTGTCACTGTCTGCTCTATGCTTCCCTCTCACACTTTGGTCACATGATCAAAGTGTATTGGAAGAACTGCCTGGCGCCACCAAACCAAAGTCCATAGACCCTCAAGGTGCATTTAAGACTGTGAGACCATAGTGTGGAGTAGTCATAAGTCAGCTGAAAGAGCTCAAGAATAACACCAGTGTTATCCAGTGTCTTGTGTAGCTCCTAGGGGTGTGACAATATGTATTTGCAACAATATGATACTTATTGATAAAAAAATTGATTGTTTTGATTCAATTAAAGAATGATGTCAGCTGATTTAGAGTGATATGATTCTATACCTCTTTCATATTCATACAACTGATACAGCAACTTTGCATCTTTTAGCCAAAAATCATAAAAGTATACTCTCAAATCCAGCATCATGGCCGGGGATGACAAGAAGAAAAGTTGAATATAACATTTTATTTCATTAAAAATGAAAAGACTTATCTGGTTTTAATTTAACATGCACATTTCTAATATTGATATTTCAGATTTTATATTTTTTTCATTTGTATTGATATACACTACCTAGAAAATGACACAATTAATGTTGATAATAATGCGTATCAATATAGCTGTATCGCAGGAATAAAAAATTGATACTTTGATATAGTAATTGTATTGTTACACCTCTAGCCGCTCCATAGTGGCCGGTCGTATCAGTGACAGTAGTATTGCTGCAAACGTATCTGCAACTTCAGCTTATTTTGCCAGTCTTCTTTATTTTCTACATTATACTAACAACCGCAGGACACAGCAAAGTGAAAGTCAAATAATGTCAGCGTGACAACTCTCTGTTTGGAGCCTGAGTGTCCTCCCTGTGTTACTGTGGGTTCTGTCCAGCTTTCTCCCAGCATCTAAAGACTGGTGACTCTAAATTGCCCCTAGTGAATGAATGTGAGAGTGAATGGCTGTCTGTCTGTGTATGTCTCACAGTGAGTGTTAGCTTTGTGTCCAGGATGTACCCCACCTAAGGCCCGTAGTTGATAAATGAATGAATGGATAATACCTTGATTATGATTTTAACAACACACCAGGTTTTTGGAGCTAACTGAGCTTTCCCATTGATCACAAGTTTAGTGTCTATTGCCTTGGGCACATTTTGCTGCTAACTATTTACTTTAATGTGCAGAACAAAGGGAATTTTACCCTCCTGGCTGCTTTGCCTAGATATGTGGCACCTCTCCATAAAGCCAGTGTGTCTGTGTTATTTTAGGCCCCAGCCCCTTCTTCATGCATGTTGGCTCTGGGCTCCTCTCCAGCCCCACACAGTCTCTTATACCTGACTATGGTCCTCCACCCGCGGCCTGCTGCTGCCCAATCTGTTCAGGATCTGCCGCCTTCGGATCTTTCTGGACTCAAACTGTGACCAAATGTAGACACAGCTCAGAGATCAGTAAGAGCACAAGATAAAATTAGCCCCTCCTGATAGAAATCTATGAATTAAACAGTCAAACCGTCATTAAAAAAAAAAAACTGAAAAAAAAAACTGGGTGTAATTGTAGATAATAGGGGATGTATTATGGCGTGGTCTTATTGCTGTAACTAGAAGAAAAAAAATAAAAATGTTTTAATCAGTACAGCTTCACAAATGTAAGGCTGGAAAAAAAAGAATTTATCAGAAATCTGTTTCTGAGGTTAGCATCAGACCAGCCTTGCCAATCATCACAGAAATGCATAAGCTATTCATGCATGTTTCACCCTTTTGTTTATGTTTTTTTTCTTTCTGTGCTCTTTCACTGTGCAAGCAGACTTGGCCAGTGTCAGAAAGCCACTGTCCCTGTAGGATTTTCTGCTGTCATTGATTCAGTGTTGACAAGCCATTCTCTTTTATTATGGTACATTAATAGTCAAATGTGTGCCATCTCCCACTGAAAATATCATCTAATATAGTCTTTTAAAATAAAGATGATAATAAATAACATATTTGGCTTGTTTTTAAAATATATCTTTTTTCTGTGGTGTCCAGAGTGCCCTATATACAGCAACAATGTGACCCAGACTGAGATTATAACCAGCTAACTGTCTGTCTATCTATCTATCTACTGATATATCGATAGATAGATAGATAGATAGATAGATAGATAGATAACATACAATAAAGGAATCTTGAATATGCACATACAGTATACTATACTTAAACAAATTAAATTTTTGAACTTTTATGTCGGTTTGCTATTTATTTATTTATATAAGTCTATAAATAATAGACGGATAAAACTGTTGCACGCTCCATCATGCTTTCTGCGTCACGTTTCCTGTTTGCGCTGACGCATCCTGATGATATCACACTGATGTCATCACACTGATGTCATCACTGGGTCATGCATGTCGCTGCACCATGCTGTTGTCCACTCTGCATAGACACTAATAAAAAGTCTGTCTTTAAAGTCTGCACAATGTAATTAACAAAATGTTTGCACCTCTTTTTTTCACCTGTTTTTTCCTATTTTACCATCTTCCCCTGCATCCGCATCTCCTCTTTTGTTCATACCCCGCCTCCCCCTCCTGCTCCACTTCTTCCTTCACTTCTCTAACTGCTACCTGGACTGCATGCCACAAAGGAGGACAAAGTGGTTAGCATCTTTTTTGTGTTTTCTTTGTGCTGTGCTGTGACGTTTGTGCCAAGTATAACAACACTGGCTGCGTTCCAATCTGGAGCAGAGGTCTCTTGTCCTTCGGCCTTTTAAGTTTATTTTTGACATTGTCCAGAAGTGTCATGTCTCTAAAGAGTGGCGGAGGCGAGAGAGTGAGCAATCGGCTTGGAGCGGAGCCAGTTTGTACAGATCCACTTATGGATTAAAGACTGAACAGAGGGGGCCCTGGTAGCTCATACAGAGTTTGTTAACTTTGATTTTTCAGGGGTGTGCTGTACTGTCTCAGGCAGAGTCACCTGGGAGTATGGAGAAACTACGTCACGTCCTTTCTGGGAGAGCTCATGGGTGTTGCAAATCTAAAAAAAAAATATGAATAATTTAAAATGACATTGATGTTTGTTAATACCAAGGTCATTGATAAATTAATTTTGTGAATTTTTACGTGAACAGTGGTTATTGCATATGTGTCACTCACTCAGCCCATGATACAGTTGTCTCAAGCACTCAGTTTAGTTTACTACATGTGATCTGTTTGTTTTATAGCATAATCATCTGCATCCTAGTGATTCACAGATTGATTTGACATATATTTTACGCTGGATGCCCTTTCAGATACAAGCCTCTCTATTCATTTGTACTGGATTATATTACATATTCATCTAACTATTATCAATATTACTGTCTAGTGTAATTAAATCTAGATATTCTGACCTTCTGAAGTTTTATCTTTCTTTAGGCACAACTCCTCAGTCACACAAACTCTCTGGGTGGAGTCTGGATGTCCTCCCCGTGTTACTGTGGGTCCTCTCTGGCTTCCTCCTGCCGTCCAAAAACTTGTTATTTGAATTGGTGACTCTAAATTGCCCCTAGTGAATGAATGTGAGAGTGAATAGTTGTCTGTGTTAGCCCCTAATTGGCCAGGAGGTCCCTTGTTACAGGAATAGGCTCCAGTACCCACGGCCCCTAATAGGAATAAAATGAATAAATGTGCTCAGTAGTTCTCTCTAATCATTTATTTGGATATACTTCTTAAAATCTTCAACTTCTCACTTCACAACCTGCTAAGATATTGCTGCAACCCACCTCTGGACTCTGAAAGTTACAATAAACAACATGAGCATTACTATTAAGTGGAGGAATTATTTTTTGTTTTTTTACTTTTAACCGTTCATTTTCAGATTTGTTGAAACCATAGAGTCTCTTAGAAAGGGCGTGACTTTTCGCTATAGTATCCTCTCCTTGACTAACTTTGTGTCCATTGTCTGTCTCCTCCCTTTGCAAAGTGTCTCATAGTGAAGGACAGGGTAAGGCTTACTGGTGATGGATGGATTTGCTGCATGGGTCACTACTATACAGTATTGTCTTCCTCACTACTATACACTTGCCTACTGTGTGTGTTCATTGACAGAAAAGTACCAAACTTTGACCAAAAGTCTATTTTTTGGAGTGTTTTTATTAGGCATAAGTGATTGTGCGTCAGTGCTGTACTTCTGACAATAAACACATACCCTCAAAGTCAACGGCAGGCAGAGTCAGCATGAGTCATATATTACTGTATACAGGCTGTTTGGACCCCCTGTCCCACCCGCTACCCCTCTCCCTATAGGGCTGTAGGCATGGCTTTATACTGGACAATAGACAATAAAGTTGGGCATTTCAACATTTTTAATCTAAATGTGTACTATTTTTGTTTGTGCCAGTGTTTGATAGCAGTCCAGCCTTACCATATGGAGATGGGAGGGGCCCAGTTATATGTTCCACTTGTCCCTTAAATGCTTGGTCACTGTAAAGTAGATATGACGTTAACATGTATATCAGACAACATGCAGGCTTTCTTTGTGATTGTAAACAAGACTGGGTTCATGTGTCTTTGCTGATGAGTTCGTACTGATGTTAAGTTTTGCAGTATTGCCCTATCCTAGCTGTGATTGAATGAGAGTGTTACACAAAATATCTCAGTCATGTAAACAAAAGGGTAAAATGGAAAAAGTACAATCTGGTTTACACTTCAGCCCCAAAGCAGTGGTTCCCACATTGTGGTACGTAGGTTCATACTCGTGGTATTTAGGAGTCTCTAGGATTTTTGAAGATAAAACCATGAAATAGATAATTACAGACTGATTTAGGGACAAAGGTTAGTCCTGGGTTTAGTCCTGTGTGACCAAACAGAAGTTTAGTCCTTGTCTGTTTAAACCTAGTTTTGTTCTGGTTTAGACCTGGTAAAATCAGGCTTGTTTTAATGTTTGGTTTAGACCTTGGGTAGTCCTGATTTAGGCTCATTTTAGTCAGTTTAAGATGGCAGTCCAAAAGCCGAATATTTTCTGTGGTGGTACTCAGAGTGAAAAGTTTGAAAACCACTGTTTTAGAAGACCATGGGTGTGAAATGAAATAGATTTGTTTCTGTGTGGAGAAGAATCTTTTCTTAAAAACATACAGTTTCATTAAACAAATAGACAGTGACATTGATATATGCATATTTATGCAACATATTATGTGAGGCATATTCATACTCCAATTTTGATTTAGATCAAATTGTACAAGGCTTTTATATTGTGCCCATATTGTATTCATATTGTCAAGCCAAAAGTCATTATTTAAATAAACTTCATTAAAGAGTATTTGCTAGGCCACTGAAATAGAGACTTTTACAGCTATTTGACATTCCCAACAGTCAAAAATAGGACTAAAAACTGATAATATGCAGACCTTATCACATGATCACTTTTCTTCTCCAAACATCAACATGTGGTAATTATTTTATGACTTTTGTACAAACATTGCCATGGCTTTCCAAGAGACAGAAATGTTGTTTAAAGGAACGATGTTTGATTAGCAAATAGGATGCGGTGAGCGGCAGGAGTGGGTCTGTCTGTGAGAGGATGCTGCGGAGCTGAGGAGGTGTGTGTGAAGATGATGTGTCTTTTATAACCCCAGTGTGCTGAGCTATTGTTGCTGGTGCTGGTGCCGTAGCTGCCAGTGGCTGTGTGTTTGTTAATGTGTGTTTAATGTGAGCTCCAGATGGCTTCCAGAAACAGAACAAACCAGGAACAGTGAGCTTCTCTCTGCCCTTTGTAGAGAAGTACTGCCTCCCAGTGGAGAACAGGCGGGCACTGGCTCCTAACAGCAAAAAGATTAGCGTCAAATCTCTTATATTAGGTTTGTTCACTGTGGTCAGATATTTTAAGATGGGCATTAAAATGAAAATACATGATGTTTTGTGTATTAATATCTGAAGAAACACACACAGCAATTCTTCCATAATAGCATATTAACACAGGATTGCATGATTTAATGATTTTACTTCAGGGGTGTCCAAACCTTGTCAAAAAGGAACATACTGTATTTGAAAGCATAAAAACTCACATTTAAATGCACAGTGCACTTCAAACAGTTATATTTCTATAAATGACATTACAAGTCCAAGTGCAACTATTCATAACTGTTTGAAAGCATTGTCTATATAATACTGTCATAAAATCTGTTGGTGCTGGTGGGGCATTAACAATACAAGTTTTTTTGTGATCAAATATTTATTAAATTGTGCAGTTTGTCATACAAGAAAGAAGAATAACATTGGTGTTATAAAAAAAGTTTAAAAAAAAAAGAAGAAAGAAATAAGAATAAAGCCCCCCAAAACAACACAACAATCCCCTGCTGTCCAGGTATGTACAATAAATACAGATGATATATAAAGTTTAAAGAGAGCTAATTTCCTCCGTCAATGACATCCACAGAAATAGCAATACATACATATATTTATATAAGCATGATACAATACAGAATAGAAAGGGGAGTATGCATATAGCTATGTATTGTATCAAATAGGTTAATAAAACGAGAGAGAAAAACAGTCTGATACAAGTTATCTTTGAAGCTAAGGGCCATGATTGGTCCCTGGACCACACATTGGACCCCTGTGTTAGGGCTAGATATCAGTATAAAGCTTAGTTTATTCTTAGTGCTTAGTGGACTGATAACATGCAAAATTATTTACTTCCTATGTGTAGCGGGACCCATCTGTCCTCTGCCTAATTAATTGATACCATCGTTTCTGACTGGCATATCTGATAAACAAGCCCAGTATTTACAGTATAAACGTATACACAGTCTCTCGTTTTAAAAATAGATGGCTCTATGATCTATGATGATGCTTACTGATAGAGCCACATGTTTACTGCATACAGCTGACCGTGCAGTTTTCCTTGGATGGGAGGATGCAGTGTATATATTCTGGCCTATGTTTCTCAGTCCTGTGTGACTAACCTCACGCTCCTCTCCACTGCTCCGTCTCAGGCTCCTATCTCTCCCTATTTCTGTCCCGCTCAGATCCACCCCCACGCCAACATGCTGTTTTACACACAATCTGGACAAGAAAACAATAGCTTTACACCCAGCCACTGAAGTCTTGACAATCACTGTCTTCACATAAAGCCTGTTGTTTTTTCTAATAATAGGTTGTGGTGCTTGGGAACAGGCAGACGCTTAGACCAACATGTTCAGCTGTTAATCTTTGTGCTTGGGTTGCTTTCCATGTTATACTCAAGTCGTATGTGCAACATAGATGCTGAATTATCTTTCCTTATTACAAACATTCGGAGCAATAAAAAAGCCATATGACATGTTTTAATCTTTACAGTAATGTATAAGGCATGGTAGAAGGACTAGTAAAGTAACAAGAAAGTAACAAGATACATTTACTCAAGTAATTTAGTAAGTCTTAAGTTTTGACAGAAAATGTACCTAGTAGTATTGCTAGGTACAGTAGCAGTAGAAGTAGTAGTATTAGTAGCAGCAGCAGCAGCAGTAGTATGCACTTCTCTGATTAATGTACAGTACTTTTCCTTGAGCATAGATGTGATGTACTTACAGTATATTCCCTCTCTGGATTGAAGTTACTGATTTTGGCCCCTAACAGCATTTTTACTTAAACTGAATATGTAATAATAATAATTTACAGAAGTTATGAGAATCTCACAATTGATCAGTCATTGCTGGAGAAATCAAAGGATTGGAACAGTGAATCTTTTGTTACAGCAGCAATAATAGGCAAAAAAAAAAAAAAAAAAAAAGTTTAGGCATGTACAAACATCCAGAAATCTGCACATTTTAACTTTTTTTCAATTAATTTCACTGAATTATCTATTTTGACATTTGACAGCAGCGTTGGGTTTGTTTTCCTGCTACTTTGTACATCTCAAGATGTTTTCAAAGATAGCTTAGACAAGCAATGGGTGGTTCAATGGAGACTATTGACTCACAGGACTACAGTGCCAATCTGCCAATCTACAAAAAAATATTTGACTGAACAATGGATAGTAAGTTGGCTGTAAGATGAGTTAAAAAATAATGATAGTGAGTAAAACTTAAAATTAAAAGTTTTTAAACATGTGAATATTTAAAGTAGGTGAGCCAAAAATATTCATTTTTGAGTTTTTGAGTTGGCCCCTAAAACTCAAAAATTTTGAGGGATCCCCTTGCCTTGAGTTTTTTCAGTTTTTGTAACAATGTTTTTTGTTTGTTTGTGTGTTTTTTATCAGTGTACATAAATTACATTTTTTGTGTTTTACATCAACTGATTTATAGGAATTTCCGGCTGTTTTTACTGCAGGAAATAGACATACTCATGTACTGTATAGTACCATGGCAGCTAGAGTCAAAGCCATGTTGTATCAAAACCAAAACACGACCATGACAGGCTGAGACCACATCTTAATGTAAATGCTTTTTAAATACCCCTTTTTCTATTTCTACTATTTCATTACCAAGATGAGAAAGTGTAGGAGTGGATTTCACTCTATGATGACCAAGAACTTACAAAAAAAGTCTTGTTCTTGAGTACTACAACACTACGCCAGATGGTTTTCCTTTCCTAGATCCCCGAAAGCACTTGGCCCGGCTGGCAGCAGTACTTGATCTAGTACCTTATTAGAGGAAATGAAGTAATATGTCTTTTGTGGCCGTCCATATTCCGACTACTCAGGATTTCCCTCAGCGGTGGCAGTTTACACCCATTGCTGCCTCATATGTCATTCTGCTCAATAGCCTACACAGTAAATATATGTGTGTTAAAGTGAGGGGTGTTGGGCCCCTCCTTCTGATCGTTTTAAGGAAAGGCTGAGGTTCACACAATTGCTGTTTAGGCTCGATGTTGGCAGAGCTGCAGCAGAGACACAGTGTCTTCTCCATTTTGTCAGAGCATTGATGGAGCAGTACTCGGGGGGTAAAGGAGGCAGAGAAAAGTGAATGGCAGGTGTGTGGTTGTCTTCATTTGTCAAGGCAGCCATATGTGTCAGCTTAACCACAGGGTAAAGAGACACGAAATAGGAATGGGGTGGTGGAAAAAATACCACAAGATGATGAGTTAAAATAGAAAGAACTCAAAAAACATCAAAAGTCAAAAAACGAATCCATTGCCCGACCATTACAAAAAATGGTATGGTACTTGTCCGTTTGAGTTTCATATCCAGGAATGGGTCACAAGGTGGTGTACACTTTGTGCCCGCCCCAAGGAGGAGAGTGTTGCATTAGGATGGGCATCTGACATAAAACCTATACCAAATAAATATGACAGACACTGCACTCTAGGAGGCAAGTGATTTGCTGTGAAGAGAAAAGCCAAAAGGAAAGAAGACAATGATCATACAAAATACAGGCAATAATAATAATAATAATAAAGGCAATAATAAAGACAATTTTAATAATAACATATGACCAATAGGAGAAACAGACCCTTTATAAATAAACTCTTATGATTGGTTTTTAGAAACTAGTTTGGATAATAGACAGACCCACATCCTTAGGAAAAAAATCACATTGACCTTCTTCTTTTCTTTTTGGCTTGTTCTCTCCATTTATCAAGGCTTGGGACCAGCACAAATTGGCTTGTCACCCTGAGTGGCTGGATTAAAGACCTACAGATTGACCTTAAAATACGTTAAGCTAAAACCAAAATAAAATACATTGTCATTGAAAATAACCTAGTGCAGTTTCTTTTTTTTTTTGTTTTTTTTGTCCATTCTCGTGTTTTTGTCCCTGTCCTCTCAGTGGCTCCTCGCTGTGATGCGGTTGCCATGGTGAAGCTCCATCTTTTAGGCAGGAGGAGGTTGACATTATTACATGACAGAGATGACACTGCTTATTCTTCTGTCTCACCCACATGCATCTCGCCCACAGCCGCTCGCCCACAGCCGCTCGCCCACGCCTCAGTGTTCGAGTCGAGAACATTTCCCACAAATACATGCACTTCTGTTACATGTGGGTCCGGTGTCTACTGAAACCTATGAAGATCTGAATCTGAAAACACTCAACCTCGCCTTAAACAATTTCTCTTATGAACTTGTTTTGTCGTTGTCAAAATGTTTACCTCCTAAATTATTTTACAAAAGTTTATCTTAATAATTAAAGCAATACTATGTGACTTTTTTATGACCCACTAACCTTTTCAGATGTATCTTTCAGGGGTCACCACAGCAAATCGTGTAATCCGTAGATGTCTGTACTGTCGCGGCCCTCCCCATTTATCTGGGCTTGGGAGGCTGGAGTTGTTTGCTTAACTATCCAATGATACTGTATCTTACATGTTTAGGTTGTGAAATTAATGTTGGTGTAACAATTTAGTCTATAGCCTACATCAACCATTCCCAAAGTCAAGAGTATTGCGGACCCCTTACATTTTCAAAAATCTCTCTCGGACCCCCAACAATATTAATATTTTGTAGTACATTTCAAACTCAATTTCTATTTATGTACTTAATATAGACAACCTCTAGAGGGCTCCCCTGCCGTATCTTTGTGGCTCTCCAGCGGGCCCCAGACTCCACTTTGGGAACCACTGGCCTACATGTATTCTCGCCACATGCTAACATGCGGTTGAAATGTAAAAATGTAGGGACTCTCGGTACGGTATTATCATGATATTGCGCGGTGGCTCATGGCAATGTAGAAATGTTCACAAAAACGAAATGTATTTTTTAAAAATACCCTGACGAGCCTAGTGCATTAATCTGTGTCATATTTTAAAGGTTAAGACTAAAGAAAAGTTGATTGACAATAATTTTGTCATGTTGACTGCACTGAAACCGAGCCAACAATCGTGGGATGCATTTTAGCCCTAGAACCTTACCATTTGATATGGTAAAAAATTATATTGTGAGACTTTTGATATTGCCAATATTGTTGCATTCATATAAAAATAAATAGAGTCTAGATTAGATTTTTGTTCAAAACAGTTGAGGGTTAACTTTCACAAAATATTTTGAGCAAATAAGATTCATTGTATATAGGTCCCTCTTCAGATGAAGTCCTGCACATCTTTCCTGCAGATTGCAGTCAGTAGCAAGCACTGAGCCAAGGATGAACTCAATATGACACTAAAGTGGGCAGTCTCTGGATGGAGACATCTGATTGGGCAACATCACCCATGTGCCTCACACATGAGAGGACAGGCCTGTCCTTTTATTTGATTTAATTTGACAAAATTAATTTCTTATCCAGTGTCTATCTAGGAACAGTGGATAGGCTTTTACTATAACCTAGATATTTCCTGGCTCCACCCATCCGTCAGTGTAGATTCAACACAAACAAAGACATGAGGCATGCCATTAAAATAGGATTTGTACTGTTGATATGAGAGCACGCTGTATAGAAGCTGCGTTTGATGCGCGTCCGGCTATATGGTGCTGTTGTTCAAGGATTATGTCTTTAGATTAAATTCTTTAGGGCATCTGTGAAAAAGCCAGTATACTGTCCTGTAGGCTACTGTGGGCTGATTTAGGTGAAGCCAGTGGAGTTTAAGGAAGAGTTAGAGTGAGAGTCTAACCAAATCACAATCTCAATATTACTATTTGGCAATTCAGCAAACATAACATTATGCATACATCTTAAAAAATAAACATTAAGTTACATAACAGCCTAGCACAGTCCTCCTATAATCTCTGGTCAGTACATTCAGTTATAACTTTTCACAAGTGCCAGTTTTCAAAGATGGACAACTGGGATATTGCTATTAAATAATATAGGCTTATATATAAAATGTGGATCACAAAGTATGTTGTAGTATCAGATGAAGTAAAAATAAAAGACCTAAAAACATATTTTCAATTTAGCTTGAATTATTTTGCAGCTCTATGTGTAGGTTACTTCTATAACCTCAACTGTGTGTCAGTATTTCGCCCCACAACACAGTAAAAACTTTCACATGTTAATATTTTAAATAGTAGTGAAAATGTATATGTGTAATCTCTGCATGCAGGAGATCCGAGAGGGGCCAAGGCTTCTGCTGCACTGTGTCATGTTGGAGCAGGATGGGTTGATGACTCTAGGTTTAAAGTTATGAACTAGATGTTGCTATTGTCATGTGTTGAATAATGGTGAGGAGCTGAAAGGATTATGGGACGCTGCTAATCTGCATGCCCAGAGCTGAGGTACAGAGGTGGAGGCAGAGCCAGAGGCAGAAGAGATGCGACTGGGCGCCGTGTGGACAGCTGATCTACCTCAGATTAGACTGGACAGGCGCCAACTAGGATTCAATCAGGCCACGATGTATATGCTTCATAAACTCACAGCTAGTCCAGCAGCATTTCCCACCAGCTATCAAAGAATTTTTTGTTTGTTTGAAATCCTCAAGAAGTAGCCTCTTGTTTTCAGCTACAGGGCGGCTTCATCTGCTCTACTTTTGGATTTGGAGAAAGAAGTCACTGGATTTTAAATGCAGAGAGATATGGAAATATTGTTTTTTTGTGTTATTGTTGAAAGGATGAGAAGGAGATTTGCTATAACCATGGCTTCATGTAAGTATCTTATTATTGTGATATAAGCTAAGAGAACAGGTTGACTACACAGTCCCATGGTTTATCAAGGTATTGTTCTTAAATTATTACATTTGAAGTTGTCAAAATCGAAGCCTTAAAAGAATTATATTTTATAGTCTGTTTTACATTTTCAAATTAATATTAGTCTATAGCCTTTTAAAGGTCATATAGATAATTTATTAAATACATACAATACATTTTTATGCCAAAGTCTTTCAAGTCATCACCCTATTCCAGATGTTTCCTACAAGATACATTTTATTAGAAGTAAGGTCAATCTTTAGCTACAGGAGCTTGTAGCCTACTGTACAAAAACATATATAAGTTCTATAGAGTTTTTTGTATATTTTGGATTAATCTTGATCATGAGTGGCATCAAAAAGTCTTCAATGACATCTTGAAACCCTGGAGGTATCTTGTATAGTGATAACCATTTCTTAGTATTTTATATAGAGGTCAGTCTTTTGTGCAAACACATAATGCCATTTCAAATATAGTTTCTCAAATCAATTACCCTTCTGCTCTTAACATGTAATCTGAGCAAAGTAAATAGATCGATAGAGCTGGCATTCGACAGCAGCATTAGCATTAGGGGCATGGTGCCAGTAAAACATGACTTGACAATTTTTATCTTCTATTAAAGCCAAGCCCCGCTGTAGCCTTTGCCAAGTTGTGTGCAGTGATAATGGAGATGTTCAGAGATAGTAAACAGGATAGCCTGAGAGTGCTCTTTAATATTTCATTATCTGAGGAGGCAGAGGCAGGAAAAGCATGCGGGGGAATACCAGGATGTTGATGGAGATTCCCAAAGATAACTAGTTATGGCCATTTGTTACAGCTGGGAGCGGTACTGGATATATTTTCACAAGCTGTGGAAATGACGATGGTCTGTCCTCTGTAAAAGGCCGATGATGTGTCTGTACCATAAACATGATTTGTAGTTAATATGAATACAATACTGTGCAAAGGTTTTAGTGAGGTGTGAAAATGCTGTTAACTAAGAGTCTTTTAACAAATATAGAGTTTTGTGCCTCGACGGAAAAAAAATTTACTCCTGAACTAAGGTTTGAGTCCAGGTCGGGGCACTATATTTTTACCATTGCAAGATAGGAGCACTGTCCCGGCAGAGGTCTACGCTCTGAGTGCTTCTGAGTTTTGATTTTTCTTGCAATTTTGTGTTGTGCATTGATAAACCTATCTTTGGCCATAGCCTTTTCTTGAAACTTAAACCTTTGCACAGTACTGTTTCTGTCTGAAATATATTTATACTAAGGCTTTGTGTGTGACAGGCATGCCTTTTTGTTGTATGTGTTTGTTTTCTAATGAATATAAGCAAAATTTGTCAAAAAACGTGTGTCTTTTTCCTCTGGCAGGTTATGTGGGTATGCAACCTGTGCCGTAAACAGCAGGAAATTCTCACCAAATCAGGAGAATGGTTTTCGGGTTCAGGGGTGCGGCCCGGGAGCCTGGGCGCCTTGAACGACCCGAATGCAGGAGGTGAGGCTCAGCGGGACAGGAAGCTGCTCCGCTCCAGGTCCCAGGCCCCTCCGGCAAACGCCAACACAGGTGCACCAGACGGGACGCAGCCACCCGCCGGTGTCGCTCCTGCCAAGGGGGCGGACACCATGCCTGGGTCCCGCTCCCAGAGTGAACCACCCAGGGAAAAGTAAGGATTTTTTGCATAACCTGTACTTTTTATGTGGATTAGACAGACACCATGTTGTTTATGTAAGAAACTGATTCAATGAGCCTTAAGTCCTATTTCTGCTTGTTTTATTGGCTGGGGGCTGTTGTTTAATCCCTTGGGTTGAAAATGAGTAACTGTGTGTTCTGGCTAACCAGGTCACAGATTTTTATTCTTAAAAGAACTTACATTCAACCATTTGGTTTTTTGTTTTCATTTTGGGGTTTAAAAAATAATAGATACGTCTCTTTAGAAGGGACAGAGCTTATTATACCCACTCGTCCACTAACCCAAAGTTGATGGTTTGAGCCCCGCTGCCAGCATTGCATACTGTCGTTGTGTCCTTGGGCAAGACATTTCACCCACTTTGCCTGTCTGAATGTGTCAGTGAGTGTGTGTTTGTGGTGGTTGGAGGGGCCGTAGGCGCAAAATGGCAGCCACCACTGAGTGTGTCTGAGGAATGAATGAATAATGCACCAAATTGTAAAGCAACTTTGAGTGTCTAGACAAGTGCTATATAAAACAAATGTATTATTATTATTATTATTGTATAGCACCTTAAAGATCATTTCTTAATATTACTTTTGTGTTACTAATTTCTGCTGGTCATGTTTTCGTAGGATCAGGCCCGTGTCTTACCATGAACAGAATGGTAAAGGAGGTCTAGGGCGAGGGAGCAGCAGGAGGCCTGCAGGGAAGTTACAGTCACAGTCATCTTTGGATGAACGTGTGGGACCAGGAGAACGGGAACGCCGAACTGGAGAGGGCCGGAGGCTGGAGAAGATCCATTCTCAGGAATATGAAGATGGGACAGACGGCCTGGGACGCTTAGCAAGCAATAGGAGACGCCCTGAGGATGAGGACCAAAGGGAGCGCCAGCGGCGGGAGGAGGAGTTTCAGAACCGTTACCGAAGTGATCCCAACTTGGCCCGATACCCAGTGAAACCTCAGAAGGAGGAGCAGGAGATGCGCATGCACGCCAAGGTCTCTAAAGTCCGTCACCAGCGGCGACACAGTGATTTGGCCATTAACGAGGTGGGACTAGGGCTCAATGATGGAAAGGACTTGTCCAGAAGAGGGGGTGACGCAGATCGCAAGGCTCCCATGGATAGGACCGCGGGGATGGGAGGTGGGGGCCTACCTGCTGGGGTAAGACCGGGATCCCAACCTGGTGGGCTAGAATATGGCCCAAACAAAGGCCGACTGGAGCCTGGTACAGCACGGACACAAAGGGACAAGGGTGGGGACAACCTGCTGAGGAAAGACTCTCAGAGCTCGGACCAGTCGGAGTCCCTGCGGCCGCCCCCTCCACGCACCTACAAGAGCAAACGGGACAAGAGACAGATGTCTATCAGCAGCTCAGAGGAAGAGGGTGGCTCCACGCCCGAGTACACTAGCTGTGAGGACGTGGACATGGAGAGCGTCAGCGAGAAAGGTCAGTCCCACACATCACTGAATCTCAAAGCCAAAATTCATCACAACTTAAAGAAAGATTTCTATCCACGATTGCATTGTCTTCCAAGGATCATTTGCAATTTATTAACTTTTTTATTTTGTTTGAATAGGATGCAGCATAGGCCAATAGCTATACCCATACTAGTATATTTTTATTCACAGTATTGATATATATAGTAGGTTGCTACATAATTCATGAAGTATTACTTTATAAAAAGAAACGATAATGTTGCACATAAATTTGTATGTTATACCATTTCTTTTGCTTGTGTAAATCTATATAATGCTGATGAGTTCAAATAGACAGTCTGTCATCCATACCTCTGTGCTGGCACTAAATCCTGCTGCACTCAGGACAGTTCTCATTTATTTGGAGAGTCCCGGTGATTTAGGCCAGCAGATTTGTGGAATTAGGTCAGTGGCTCGCTTGCTACGTAACACTTTACAAACAGCCAACCGCATCACCCATCCACTGGCTAAAACTGAGCTGGGGTTGACTGCTTGGACACTCCTTGGCTCTAACACATTTATTATAAAGTTGTGACGCTGGAGGGAAATCATTTGCAGACATTTCAGAGGTGCTCTTTATTTCCTTGCCGTCACTGGAATGGGTTTTTCCTAATGTTTTATTCTTGCTTATTGCAGCTCAGGGACTAGTAACATATAAATGGTGTGGATTGAAAATATTTGCTGTTTGAATACAGCAATAAAGCTTTTGGCATGTGTGAATATTGCTGAGTAGGCCTAGAACTGCAAAAATCATCGTTTCTGTAACAAAACTCGCAGTTAGATTGTCCAGCGTGTTTTAGACATTGGTATTAGCAAGAAGTGATTAGTATAGTAATTACATAATTTTACCATATTTATCATATCAAGCATATCCACACAAAATCACTTTTTTTCTTTACTTACTGTATTGCTCAAAAAGGATGTAACAGTATACTGAATTAAACACATTTACGTCAGTGTTTTTACTCAAAGGAAAACCAAGGCCTTCTCCTCCTTAAGTATTTATAGCATTGAAATTACATTTTGTGGTTAGGGGTGATGTAAGTTATATTATATTATATTATATATGTTATATTGTTGAAGTTAACAGAATGATTGAATTAACTTAAATGATTGTCAAAGAAAATGTACTTTCTTAGTGCCTTTTCTAAGACATAATTGTTTTTTTTACTAGTAACCAGTGTGTTTTTTTGTGTGTATTTTTGACCTCAGTGGCAAGTGGGTAGTAATAGTAATGATAGTAATAGTTGTAGTAGTACTAGAAGTGGTCAGAGTAGTAACAGGTCATAGTAATAGCAAAAATAGTGTTAGTAGTACTAGCAGCAGTTGTAGCAGCAGTTGTTGTGGTGGTTGTAAAAGTTAACTTTCAATACTTTTTGATTTTCTTTTCTTTTTTCACCAGTGTTTATGGAGCAAACAGTTTTCTTTCTCAATATTAAAAGCCGTGTGTGAGCAACATTGATATTAATATTACAAAACAGATTTACAGTCATTCAAATCATTTTATACTTCTGCAGACCGCCATTGTTTTACACAGGTTAAGTAACAAACTGCACAGCCCTGGAGTAGGTTAGTGGTGCCATTGAAGAAATCTCAGATGACCACAGTAGTACAGAGTATGGAGTACACACACACACACACACTTGGTCTTGTCAGGAACAGTAGTATGCTCTTACTCAGAGATTGTGTTTTGATGTAGCGTCGGTTCGCGGCGCAAAAAGCCCCAGTCCTGTAATCTCTCCCAGTGTGTGTTCATCCTCCCAAACCGAAAAGGCTAATTCAGCAGTTTAAAGCGTGGACTCAGCGTTTATCCTCTGGAGCATCCTCTGTGGACTTTTTCATGTTAGATTAGAAGCACCAGAGCCATGTCCACTGAGATGCTGTGTTTTCTCCATCACCACCTTCCTAATGGCCCACCTGTCAGAGTCCTCACGTATGATTTCATCTCCACAAGGGATTCAATTATTGTCAATTGTAAAAATCCCAAGCTAACTATCCATACACGAATTAGCATATTTCTACAGGTGCCTGTCAATAATAGATAGATATTGTAGTATATTGTGGTTTTCTTAATATGTGCCTATGGAACAGTGCAGTTCTATAAAGGTGTTTTTTTTCTAGGCTTACATTGTTTTTTTCAATATGGAGTAAAGGTCAACAGTAGGTTTGTAATTAAGGAGGTGGGTGCTGCATACTAATTATTTCTTTTCTCTTCCTGCAGGTGACTGGGACTGTCATCCACTAGATCCTACTGTGTGGCATGTGAGTTTCAGTCTAAAACACACACAAAGACAGTACTGTATTCTTTACTGCACCTTTCTTATTCCTTATAAACATCCTAACTCTAAATGTGTGTTGTCCGTGAAGCATCCAGTGTCGTGGCAGCCGTCTAAAGAGGGCGACCATCTGATCGGACGCATTACGCTAAGCAAGAAATCAGCCATGCCCCGAGAGGCGGGGTCCCTCCTCGGACTGAAGGTGAGCAAGCAGCCATTCATAGATTTAATTTTGTTATGTGTGACAGCTTTAAAAAGAGGAACATATAGTATTTGACTGTGGATAAAACTTCACTGGTCCCATAGAGCAGTGGCTCCCAACCTTTTTTGTGTCATGTACTCCCATGGGCTTTTTGGCCATACAACTAGTACCCCTAATGATTCTTCAAAAAGTAGACACAGAAAACATTTTATACTTTCTTGTGAATACCAATTCGCCTGCATTTTGTTAATATAAAAAATAAAATTCTCCGTGCCTTAAAAAAAAAAAAAAAAAAGTTCCAGTTTAATTTACTTATTTTACTGTATTTGAGTTAAAAAATAAATAAATAAATAAATAAATAAATTCATAATAGATTTACTCTAAAGAAACATTTGAAACAAGCCATTAAACCAAAAAAATTGACCAAACTATTAAATATAAAGCAAGTAAAATTATATTATTGAGCAGTTTCACATCCTTTTCATTAGTCACTGAGACAGTTTGTCTTGCATTAGTTGAAAAGATCACAAATATTTTCTTGTCATCTTGGAAATAAATTATGAACTAGTTCCCAAGTACCCCCTGCAAGTGCTGGCATACCCCTAGGGGTCTATGGACCTCTGGTTTGGAAACACTGCTGTAGAGATCAGCTACTTTGGTTCTGCCTCTTTTGCCTGTGGTTTCTTGTTGAGGAGGAGAGTAACTAGATATTGTTCTTTATTTCAGAAAATGTACTATGTGAATATTTTTCATACATTATCATACATTTTCTTTTGCATGAGTAAATTGACTGTTACTGAAGACTAATTTTAAATTCACCAGATAACTAAAAGTTTTTTTGACTTCTGTGGCAAAGTAGCTAACTAACAGAAGTAGTAGTAGAAGTAGATTTTGCTGTAAAAATCTACTTGAGTAATACTATTTTGAAGTAACAGTACTTTTTTTTTTAGTATAGTTTTTGACTACTTTAACCTTTCTGTTTTTGTGCAGGTGGTTGGAGGTAAAATGACAGAAACAGGGAGACTTGGGGCCTTTATCACCAAAGTGAAGAAAGGAAGCCTTGCAGATGTTGTGGGGCACCTACGACCAGGTGTGTAGCCACAAATACGCATTACACAGAATAACACTGATAATGTATAATGTAATAATAATTGTGTCTACTGAAAACCTAGTATCTCATTTTGTCTGACTCTTGTGGTTGTGGTCGCAGGTGACGAGGTGTTGCAGTGGAACGGGAAGTCGTTGCCCGGAGCAACCAAGAAAGAAGTTTACAACATAATCCTGGAGTCCAAGGCCGAGCCTCAAGTGGAAATTGTTGTTTCAAGACCTATAGGGTAAGATTATTACCATTCTTATAAGCACGTTACAGCAATGAAATGTATGTGTTTTTCTCTGACAGAAACCTCTGCTGTTTCTCCTTCATTTATTTAAAAGCTCTATCAACCGAATTATATCCAAAAACGTCTTGAGAAAAGTGTATAGAGTCTCTCAGTAAGTAGTGTTGATTTAATGGCTGGAGCCCATTCTCCTATTATCTTCCCTTTTGGACACACAGATGGATGCCACTTTTCCCAACTATTTCTGTCTCCTCTGCTTCCTATATACTGTACATACATAATATTGATTTACTCCTTGTTTTCCCTAATATAGAACTGTTGCCCAGTACCTGTCCTATGTTTTTTCTTTCAAAAATAATAGACAAGGTAAATAACTGTAATAACTTGCATGATATTTTACAGAGACATTCCTCGAATCCCAGAGTCGTCCCACCCTCCGCTAGAATCTAGTAAGTGTTGATTTATCAGTATCATGTACATAGACTTAAAACTATGACTTTTTGTTTACTACAGTCAGTAACAACACCTGTTTTTTACTCAGCTGGCTCAAGCTCATTTGAGTCACCAAAGATGGACCGTCCCTCAATATCAGTAATGTCCCCGACAAGTCCTGGGACCCTACGAGACCTTCCCTTAGTACTGCCTGGGCAACTTTCTGTAAGGGATTATTGGAGACACTAATACAGTTTATTTATGAATAAAACTTTCAACTGGCTTCTCTCTTTTGTGCAGGTAAAATTGTGGTATGACAAAGTAGGCCACCAGTTGATCGTCAACGTCCTTCAAGCCATAGACCTGCCTCCCCGACCCGACGGACGGCCGCGAAACCCCTATGTCAAGATGTACTTCCTGCCTGATAGAAGGTAAGATGGGACATACCCAATCAGGCTCACTCACCCGTCACTGTTCCTTTCTTGGACCACTTTTGATAGACAGCTAGTTTTCATAATCTAAATTTGTTTGTTTGTGGCAGTGATAAAAGTAAAAGACGGACAAAAACCGTGAAGAAGAGCGCTGAGCCCAAGTGGAACCAGACCTTCATATACTCCCACGTTCACCGACGGGACTTCAGAGAACGGATGTTGGAGATCACAGTGTGGGACCAGCCCAGAGTCCAGGAGGAGGAGAGCGAGTTCCTGGGAGAGGTGGGACACAAATGCAAGGAAGAAATCTGATTACTGAATGTGTTGGTGTTTTTGGAGTTGGTTTAGAAAGGCCATCGGCACAGTACGGCTGCCACATCTTTGGATGCCCAGAAGAGCACTATATAAATGCAATCTATTAACATTCACTACAATAATAGACTTTAATGACATTTGATTACTGCCGAAATTAAACTACTTTCAGTATCAGCTTACCATTCAATACAGAATTTTACTCACATAGCACATTAAAAAGACGTGTTGTGCATTACACTCTTTAAAAAGAAATTATTATTGCTATTAACTTCTTCTTTTCAGATCCTAATAGAGCTGGAGACTGCCCTGCTGGACGACATCCCTCACTGGTACAAACTCCAGACCCACGATGTGTCGTCGATCCCTCTGCCTCAGCCCTCCCCCTACCTCCCACGAAGACACGTCCACGGAGACAGCCCCAGCAAGAAACTACAGAGTATGTTTTCGCCGCATTTGTTTGCCTCTCTGTTAAATTAAAATCCTTACTTTGTGGCGCTATGGCATGGTTGAAAGTGTGGTTAAATCTAGGGCTGCACATAATATTGCAAATTTATCTTTAGTGCAGTATTGGCAAACGCAGTATGTTATGTAGTAGTCATCGAAAACCTGGAAAAGTCATGGAATTTTAAAGTGCACTTTTCAGGCCCTGGAAAAGTTTTGGAATTTTATATTTTGGTATAATGTTTTGGAAAAGTCTTAGAAATTTATACTGTTTTTAAAAAAGTTAGTGGAATAATTTGTCAACGTTTTTTTTTTTTTTCAAGTGACTAATAACCAATTTTAACAAATGAAATTGCACCAAAAGTTTATAATTGTTTCTAATGTGCCACATTGGACATTTTGAATATAATTTATTAATGTGTAAGACATTGATTGGGTCTTGGAAATGTAGTCAAATGTTTTGGAAAAGTTATAAAAAGTCATGGAAAATTCTTGGTATGAACCCTGATTGTATACAAATAATGTTATAATGTTAATAACGCCTAAAATCATACTTATGCCCAAACAAAATACTTACATTAAATTACTGTTTCTTAAATTCAGACCTTGTTTAGTCTCAGTTTGGCCTCTAGTAAGTTTTGATTCATCTTAAGTGAGTATTCTTAAATTAAATTGAACTGAATTAGGGCTGGGCGATGTGATAAAGATTTTTCCTGTATTTTCTATTTCACAGTATATGGAAAATTTATATCATACAAAAAAAAAAAAGATGCTATTTTCTACACACCAGTTTATCACCCAGCCCTAAACTGAACTCTTACTGTCTATGGTTCTTCAAGCCTTAATATTGTTCGTTACCAAGATTTTCAACATAGTTATTGCATGTTTTTTCTAATATAGTGCAGCCCTAGTTAAATCTTTTACTGATCTATCTTCTTGTCTCAGATCTTTCCCTGTCTTATGTGTGTGTCGTGTGTGCACAGGGTCCCATCGCATCATTGATACAGAGTTTGATGATGGTTTGGTAGTGTCTAAAGGTGGGTGGGGGGCATGGCCACTGAGCACTTTATTGTTGTAGCGTCCAGCACTGGGCGAGGATCATCCTCCTCAAACTTTTTCAAATGCAGTATGCTTTAGCTCAGTGGTTCTCAAACTGTGCTTCGGGCGCCACTGATGATATGTGGACTTCTTCTGGTGGTACTCGGTAGTTGCAGTTCAAGTCCTGATTTGGTTTAATTTAGAGCCAGTTTTATGCCAGTGTTAGTCTTGCTTAAATTAGAGGTTTAGACCATGGCTTAGTTGTAGTTTAGATACAGTATAGTCCTGGTTTAATCCGTGTTTTGTCCTGGTTTAGTGCTTGTTTAGTCCTGGATTCAATCCTGGATGCATCCTGGTTTAGTACTAGTTTAGTCTTGGTTTAGTCTGGGTTTTGTCCTTGTTAGTTCTGGTTTAGTCCTCGATTAGTCCTTGTTTAGTGCTGGTTAATCCTGGATTTGTCCTGGATTTGTCCTTGTTAAAATCTGGTTTAGTCCTGTTTTGGATTTGTCCTGGTTTAAAGTCTGGTTTAGTCCTGGTTTAGTTCTGGTTTAGTCTTTTTTTTAGTCCAGGTTAAGCTCAGGTTTAGTTCTGGTTTAGTTCTGGTGTAGTCCTGGTTTAATACTTTATCAAATGAAATTGCACCAAAAGTTTATAATTGTTTCTAATGTGCCACATTGGACATTTTGAATATAATTTATTCAAAATGTCCTGGTTAAGTGCTTGACCTTTGTTTTATTTCGGGTTAAGTCCTAATTTTTTTCCTGGTTAAGTGCTTGATTAGTCCTACTTTAGACTTGGTTTAGACCTGGTTTAGTCCTGGTTTAGTACTGGTTTACTCCCGGTTTCGTCCTGTTCTGGATTTGTGCTTGTTTAGTTCTGGTTTAGTCTTGGTTCAGTCTTGCTTTAATCTTGGTTTAGTCCAGGTTAAGTCCTGGTTGAGTTATTGTTTAGTCCTGGTTTAGTACTGGTTTAGTCTTGTTTTAGTCCTGGGGTTAAGTCCTAGTTTTGTCCTGGTTAGTTGCTTGATTAGTCCTAGTTTAGACCTGGTTAGGTTCTGGTTAGTCCTGAATTTGTACTGTTTTAGTCCTGGATTCATCCCTGTTAAAACCTGGTTTAGTCCTGTTCTGGATTTGTCATGGTTTACCCCTGGTTTAGACTTGGTTTAGTCCACAATAAATCTTAAATTTGTTCTGGTTTAGACCTGGTTTAGTCCTGTATTTGTCCTGGTTTAGTTCTGGATTTTGACTGAATTAGTCCAGCTTTAGTCCCAGTATAGTCCTCATTTAGTTCAGGTTAAGTTCCTGTTTAGTTCTTGTTTAGAAATGCACTTTCTGTGGCGGTACGTGGTGTGAAAAGTTTGAGAATCACTGTTTTAGAACATACTGGACTTAAAATAATACAATTAATGCTTGCTGTATCGGCAAAAGCAACACTCCAGAGACTTTTGTAATTCATCACAATGCCACCGGGCTGCAGATGTGGAAATGTGATTTGGTGAATAATCTGCAGTTACTGGTGGAGTCTGCAGTTTCTCCTCTTCTGCTGGGCTTCAGTAACATTCAAGCACTGAGCGCATGTGAGACCGTAGAGCTGTAGCCATTCACTGCCATTTTGCACCGAGCCACTTCTCTGCATGCCACAAGGACAAAGACACAAGCTACTGCAGTGATCATGCTATTGTTTTTAAGCAGTCGATGTTTTTGCTTTCTTTTTTGACTGTTACTGCTCTGGTTTACTGCCATTTTACCTTTTTTTCTTCAGAGAGTTTTCCACTTAATGCAATAGGTCCATCTGTGCAATTCATTTTTTTTTTTTTTTTGGCTGGGCGATATGACCAAAACTTTATATCACAGTATTTTTTAACAATAAGACCAGGGCTTGACATTTACTTTTTTGCTCACTGGCCACCGTGGCTAATATTTGTCAAAAGTTGATGGCCAATTACTGTCTACTATCTGTCATTACTAGCCACAATTTAATTAGTTAAAGAAATGTAAAATTTTATGTATTGACAGGATAAATAAATAATAAAAAAAGGTTTATCTAGGCAGAATGAATTGATGAAATAATATTGACAATATTGTGATAGTGCAATATCAAAAGTCTCACAGTATTTTCGTGGACTTGCAGCAGAATGGTAAAAAAGCAAATGGTACTATATAGACCATGATCCTTTTCTCTGTTTGTGCAGCCAACATGACAAAATTATTGTTATTAAACACATTTCCAGTGTTAATCTTTTGAAATATCACAATAACTAAATCCCTAAAGGCTCGTCAGGGCGTTTTTATTATTATTTTATTTCTGTGACCTTTTTTACAACATGTGAGGCTCGCCACAATATCGCAGTAAATAATCGTGATAATAATGTACTTAAATATTTGAATATTGTTACTTCGCTACTACATGCGACAGACTTTTATCTACACACAAGCAGAGCAACATAAATTCAGGCTGAACCTTTAAAGTTAAGACATACAATAGGTACTCATAAAATTCAACCGGCCAATGGGAGTATTTGTGTTACTATCCAAAATGACAATCCTACATTTGGGTGGTAATGTCAAACCCTGTTTAAGACAGTGTATTATGTACATATTACAATGGTCAAAATGAAGTAAAATATACATCAGCTACTCAAAAAGGCAGTACTGGAGCAAAACAAACCAAAAATTCCCTGGGGAAGGCTTAACAGTATCATGTTATATGGAAAATTAATATATCTATCTATATATATATATATATATATATATACAAGGACAAAAATCAGTATTTTGGTATGAAATGGTATATTGCCCAGCCTTAATAGTACATACATTTGATTATGAAAGTCTAATGAGATTTCTGAAACTGTACTACTTAACCTTCACATCTATCATTATTTAATAGCTACATTGCAGAAACAGTCAGTTGCAAGCTTACAGTGTGGCACTAGCTCACCTGCAGCTAGTCCCTGTAAAGCATCCCAGTGATGTTCTACACAACCTGTAAGCAAAAAAAAAAAAAAAAAAAAAAAAACGTGTGTAGCAAGTATCACTGTGCTTATTACTTTGATTTACATTTTACAAACTCAAACCTAATTCCTGCATATGTGTGTGTCTGTATGCCTCTGTGTGTCTGCTGTGTGCATGTATGTTTTTTTTTCTTCTGTGAATATGAATGTGTGGTGTGTGTTGGTCTGGATGGGAGCAGGTCCAGAGCGTAACTCCAGGGAGAGAGAGCGGGGCAGTACGTTAGCTGTCCCGGAGCAGCAGAGAACGGTCCAACACCGGTCCCGGTCAGTGTCCCCACACAGAGAGGACACCTGCAGGGCGCGCTCGCGGAACGCGTACGTCCCCATGCAAAGGTAGTTAACAGCTCCCTCTTTTACCTCAGCTCAAAAAGGTATTTATATTTTGCTTTGTTTTGCTTATTGGTTGGTTGTACAGTACACACACAAAAAAAAAATAATTGTGACTATTTGGTAATAATAATTAATATTCTGACTGTATGAGATACTGAATTGGTGTTTTCACTAACTGTCAACTATAATAATCACAAATAGAATAAATAAATTAATGAAATATTTCACTATGTTTACCCAATCTATATGAGTTTCTCTTTGAACTGAACTACTAATATAAATGGTAAAAAAAATGTGTTGGTCCTGAGGCAGTTTATTCTGTATATGCAGGTACATACAGGATATCCAGGCATTTGGTCTGTCCCCTTGAAAATCTAATTCGAGTGGATACACAAAAACACACAAAAAAGAATTAGGATGGCTGGACAAAACCTTGATTTAAATTAATCTACAAATGTCTTTCAGACTATTAAAAAGGCTTCAAGAGTTTGGTAGCAGCTTGTATTAGCATAATAACTTCGTTTACATTAGCTTAGCTCTGTATATGTAGATAATAATGAGACTGTTGTGTATAGTTAGTAAGTTCTTGGACTCTGTCCATACTCTACCAGTCTCATATGTCCAATCTAATTGGTGGTGTTTATTATTACTGTAAATCAGTAAATCAGTTAATCTCTTTATAGCTAAATCATTACAAAGTGAATCAGGCTATGACTCGTACTGTAATGATTTTAATAATTCTCCTGACAGATGGACCATGACAAATGTGTAAAGCCAACATTGATTTTATCAAGCATGGATTCACAACTGGTGGGCTGGGAACCAAAAGAAGGCCATGGGGAGATAGAATTTAGTTTCAATGTGCAGCCAGCAAATTTGCATGAAATAGTGAAATATTTTAAAATACAAGTGCCCTAAAGTTTGTGGTAAATTATTGCAAAAGAAATGTTTAGAGACGGTGGCAATAGGAAGACAGGAGGCAAAGCTTAAGATATTGAGGGGCTCTCAATAAATGAATGAGAATGATTGAGTGTATTAGAAGGACAGCTCATTTAGATGTTTAGGAGATAAAGTCAGAGAGGCCTGGCTGTGAAGTTGGAGCTGTCAGGCAGGAGGCCAAGAGAAAGACCAAAAAGAAGATTTATGGATGTAGTGACAGGAGAAATAAAGTTGGTTAGCAGGTGTGAGAGAAGTGCATGCAGGGGTTTGGGTTAGATAGAGGCAGACCCCTGAAAAGCAAGTCCCACAGTTAGACCAGTTGAGATCCACTTTTTAAAAAAAGGACATTTTGTCTATGAACACAAAATGTTAACCACACCACATGGTCATAAAATAAAAATGTGTTTGTTTTAATGACAGGAGCCTGGATGAGATCCACCAGAACCGCCACCCATCCCACTCACCGTCCCGGTATCACGAGCCCCATTTGGAGCACCAGCGCTCGGGAGACTCAGACTATGAGTACTCTGAGGACAGGTAACCAACTGTGGGATTCAGGCTGTTAATTTGTTTAATTTAGGACATACTATAAAACAGTTATTTTAGCTTATAGCTCATGGATAATATAATGATTAACTTTTACTAATACTACTAACACTTGTGAACCTAGTTGTAAAGTCACTGTAAACTGTTAAATGTTAAAATCTCAGACTTATGATTTCCTGGTTTCTCTCATTCATAAATTCATGTGAGTCTAAGTTGCCATCCTCTTTTTTATTTGTGTTGTTTTTCATTCGTTCACCCATCGTCATGGCAATGGCAGTGAGGTCCTGGAGATGCACAGGTCTATCCGGGGCGGGAGTGCCGAGTGCCTGCACACAAACAGGTAAAAAAAAGTTAAAAAAAAAAAAAAAAAAGAGAGACCACAGCCAACATCCAGCTTTGTTTTCATATAAAATCTCATTTTATCACCATTTACATTCTCACTATCCTTTAACTTCACTCTAACCACTAAATATGAGTCGTCACGGTGCCAAGAATGTTGGTTTTCTTGCTGTATATTCAAAATTGTGTCAGCTTTTGCATGAACATAAGGGTGTGTTCATACATTTGGGCATTTTTTGGTTGCCATTCAAACTTCAGTGTCACCACATCACTCCAGTCCTCCTATATAAAATGGTTATGGTTCAAAGGTGATGCCCAGGCCAGCCACCAATGACCTCTCACTACCCAAAGACAGGCATGTTGCTCTTTTTGAAAAATATGGGAGTGAGGCATTGTGCATGTACAGTATGTCTCTAAATGTCAGCCCTACCATTAAATGCTTCAGGCATAAAGTAGCTGAAGTAGGCTCAAGCCATAACCTGTAACAAGAATAAGTGGTACACAATTAGTGAATTAAAATGCTTTGTTTACCAAGCAGCCAGAACCACTCACAACTGTACTTGTCGTTCCTATAAGCTTTCATCTTTATTCATCTGCTCTCATTATATTTTTTCATTGAATGTCAAAAATGCCCTTATGAATCCTGAGTCCTCATTATCAAACCATGCAACATTTTCTCTTTTATTCTTTGAGAAGAGAAACATTACAATGTTTATGTGTAATAAGTATGAACACACCCTCACAATGTCTCATCCACCTTACACAGATGTCACATAAATATAAATTCATGTCCAACCCTAAAGGCAATGGCAGTACTGTACCAAAACATACCACACCACACAGTGATCCCCCGGTGAGGGACAGATTAGGGACCCTCACAGACGGCAAAGCTCTTTTGATTAATTTATTTTCTTTTTTTTACATTTGATGTGTTCTCTCACTGGAGCTCTGTTTTTCCCACCTTTCCTTTCTGTTTTTGTTGTGCATGCATGATCTGCACTCAGGGGCTTAGGTAGATACAGCAACACACTCCCCCCAAAAATGCCACTCTTAGTAAATGGTATCCATAAAGACATCTACAGGTAAGTGCATGGTGCAAAAGAAATAATTGCCCCATATCTTACCCTCGCCCTGCCCAGGCTTATTTGTGGAGTTGGTTCGATGTTACTGCCATTTTCCTATGACAAACTCAGCAAGGCCACTGTGCTGGTTGTGCTGTGGTCATAGTGAATGTGAAGTTTCTTTGTGATGCCGTGCCTTTGGCTACCTAAAAATGTGTTGCTTTTCCTACTTTCTCCATAAATTACCGGTTTGAGTGTATTACACCAAGCATGTTTCCATATTACTCTATTTCTATTAACTTCAAGAGTTGGTGAAGAAAATAAGTTAATAAGTTGAAGCCTGAGCAGACCACCTGTATTTTAATTTAAATGTAACACATTTAAGCAACATTAAAATGCATGTAAAAATGTTTAGCAGGTGGAAGAAACTTCAACCCCTTTTTTAATCAAACTCAATTTAGAGCCAGAATGATATACAAACATACAATGACATTAACAAGCAAAATAACTGTCATAAACATAGTATTTTTTACAGTACTTAAGTGAAACATAGTTATAGTATATCTGGCATTAAGGTCTATTTTCTCAAGGCATATTTTTTCTTATAAAGTAATCTAATATCTTTATATTAGGCAACAGTGTTGGTAGTTTACAACAGAAAATTACATTTTTATAATCTTTCTTGTGACAGAAATAGCACACTTTCTGGTAGATGCACATATTAATTACGTGTTGGTCCTAGCAACATAATTTTTTATTACTTTAACATTACATCGAAGACTTATTCGTGGCACCAAACAGATGAACCTCCTACACAAGCAATTTCCTCTATTTCTCTCCATTTGGTTAATGCATTGTATGCGAACATCACTTTAAATATTATAAATCTAACCAGGTTTCCTCTCCACATGGGTTAGGGTTAGGCCAGGCATTAGATGTTTAGATTGTGTTACATAAGCAGCATTACATGTAATCTCCACATAAGTGTGTGTGGTCAATCCACAGTGAAAGCTAGAAGAGCCATGTCCATAAGCTCGCATAATGAACTCTGACCTCAGAGGTCACAGACAGGATACAGCTTATCGTATGCGTTCATTTAGTGATCTTTGCCTGCACCATTTGTATCTAAGGACCGCAAGTCTGTTTTGATTTGTGATTTCAATGTCTGTTTGTTACTTTTCTCTTATTTCCTTCATATTGCATGTCATTTTCTTTTCCCCACTTTTTTTGCATGCGGTTGTTTCTGTTGTGGGCGGGCCTTGTAGCTCCACCCTGCCTGCATGTTCAAAGAGCAAGCCGCTACAAAGACAGGAAGTGAGCTGCACTGTGCCTCGTAGTATCCTTACACAGCGAGTGCTCAGGTTCACTGATGAGGTCACGGTTAGGTAAGAACATGCACACTACTAATTATAGTAACATGTAAGCAACTGTACCCTACTACCCTCCATGTTTTAGATACGGTGCCCTACTACCCTCCATGTTTTAGATACGGTGCCCTACTACCCTCCATGTTTTAGATAGCATCACCTAAAATGGAAAGTTTCATTTTAATTAAGTGTGATACAGGACAGAGTACCTTCTTTTGATATGCAGTATATTCAAAAAGTTTTAGAGAATCAGACAGGATACAGACAATAAACTAGAGAGCACCAACCTTTGTCAACATATTGGCCCCATCTTGCAATGGTGATGATATAGTGCCCAGACCAGGACTAAAACTTAAGATATTTTATGCTTTGAGCTACAAAGGCGTTATATCTCATAATCCTTTTCTTTCTTTACTAGGCCCTTGGGGCTGGAGATCTTGCAATACTAAGGCCTATTGTTTTTTTTGTTTTTTTTCACAAGCCCAGGAATAAAAGTAAATGGTCAGGATACACACTGTTTTTATTAGCTTATATTACAGCTTGAAAAATTACAAAATCTGACCATTACTTCTTAAAAAAAAAAAAAATTCCCAAATTGCCCCATCCAGTTCCTGAAAATCTCACTTTTTTTATGTACTGAATATAGACAACCTCTGGGAACCACTGCAGCAGGCTGTTGTATATCTCTAATGACCAAACACTCCCACTCTGACTTAACAATTATCATGTTATTGTTTTATATAAGGTATTTCAGTGTATCCTAATCATTTGTGCATCATGAAAGCATATATTCACTATGCTGACCCCACTGTATGCCCCTCCTATAAGCATGCCCCAGTCACACAGCATTAAGCAAACACTAAACTCCCCCTAAGCTCTCGCCGCCTGCTGCTCCCGTCCCGTAAACTCCACATATATATGCAATGTCATGCAATGGCACCGAGCCAGCCATCTGTCGTGACTCGAAGTTCCCCGTTGTCACAAAGCGCCGCGACGTGACGAACATACAGCAGCAGAGACCCATGTGCTGCGTTACACAGTGCGCCGCCGCTCCCCTCCTCAAATCTCCACACACACTTCACTTCGACCTGGTTTCCATGGCAACTCACTAACCTTCATTGTGAGTGGCCTCTCTGTGTTTTTGGCCGCGAGGAAACGGCTGGCTTTGATAAATGGACGATCGGCATCAGAGCCAATACGTGTTACTGCGCTGTCTGATTGCCTTTCTTTTCTCTCAGTATCTTCCTTATTCATTCATCCTCTTTCATTTTACTTGTGTATATCGAGAGCTTACAATATAAAAGGCATAAGTGACAATCCTCTAACTTTACATGAGGAGCAAAAAAGAGAAACACAATTTGACCAGATTTTGTAAAAAAAAAAAAGAAAAGAAAGAAAATATTCAAGGACACAGATGACTGAGCACTTACACAATCATTTACCTATTAAAAATAGACATGTTGTATTGTTTATTGGTAAAAAAGTCACATTTGGCGCCAACCTTTCATGCCATTTTTAATAGATATGGTATGGTATATGGTATAGCAGTTATATGCACCCACACCCTTTTGATACTGACTAAATCCTATGTTCAGAGATGTCACAGTTTCACTCGTAATGTCACTTACGCTCTTTAGATTCTCACCCCTCATTATGTATTTTGTTGTTTTTACTTAACTTGGTTATCCCAGACTCTGTTCCTCTTGTATTGTTTTCTCTTGAACATCTTGTCTCCATTCTCACTCATTGCTTTTCTCTCTCGACTGCTGTGTTGTGGCCGTGCAGCGACCTGCAGCCTTCGCTGGACAGAGTGAGGAGTGCCAGCACCACTTGTCTGAGGCCAGACAACCACTATGACAGAGACAGGTACATAAAACATGTAGAAACAGCCATAATTCAAAAAGAAAAGACCTATAATTTAAATGTTATCAGTCTGCATGTTTTGGCGTTAGTTAATTTTGGTTGTTTCATCAATACAATAATAAGATAGCACAAGCATGTTTCATGTGTCACATCACAGTACCACCTAGTTAGTTTCCTCATGCCATGTACCATAAATAGTTAGCTTTGCTGAAACCTTAACATTGGCTAACATTTGTAAAATTTTTCACTATTGCCTCTGTACCTAATACATAAAATACTTGTATTGTTCCCAAAGCATCACTTTTGATAAAGCTGTCGGGAATTACTTTCACTGTCCCGTGTCTCATGTGCCCCTCATCCCACTGTTCCCATGACGGAACTTCCCCCATACCCACCCATTCCTCCCTCCAGGTTGTCCAACTCTTTGCCCCGCAAGCTTCCCCCCAGTCCCAGGATCTTAATAGAACATGTGACCCCCGAAGAAGACAGGTACCGGGCCACACCCCTTCTGTTGACTCCACCCCTTTTAAAATCTGCACTCCGCTTTCCTGCTTATACCCTCTTCACTCTCACGATCCTCTGCAGCTTAGAGCTCCTCCCGTAGGCTGCGATCAGCTCTGTTTCCCTCAAATATTTGTGCTCTGAGGCTGTCTAATCCCTTTTAATTCTTCTGCACCTGGCCCCTTTCTGCTGCGCACCTGTTTCCGAGCTCAGTGTCTTGAAGCGCTCCCTTCACTGTTGCATTGTTACTGGAAAATCAAACTCTAAAGTGCGCCCCAAATGCTTTATGTCAGTATATTTTCCAAACTTTGTTTTGCCATTCATTTTTTTCATTCTCCATCTCTTTGTCTTTGGTTATTATTTGCCACAACAGACAGTGTAACAGTTCACCAAGTCCCAACTGTCCAAAAGGCAGCAGAAAAAGCCTTGAAGGGGACAGGTAAGCCATTCATTCATTAAATCACTCACTTTTATGCTTATTTTTTATTACTGATATAATCTCATCACATCTAATGTTTAAATTCACTGGGTAATGCCTGTTGGTGGCAGCCGTATCCAGCCCACCTCCATCCTTAGGGGCAGTAGGGGCAGAGAGGGTCCTCTGAGGCCCTTTGGACAGACAGCCCTGTCCGGGTCCTGTCCAAACTCTCCACGTCCAGACAGGTGCATGCCACTGTCCTCTCTGTGCATCCCGCCTCTGTGTCCTGTGCCCCCTGATCCACTTATTGAATTAAATTCCTTTGTGCGCAGTCTTCCTGTAGCTGGTGTTTCTGCCCCCTTCTTCCTCTGACCTTTGACCTTAATTTGTCGCCTTTGTGATACAGTGGGTTTTACAACAGCTGTTTATAATGGACACCATTTCAACAATGCCATGTTTCTTATCTTTTTGTTAATGTCAGACACCACGGCAGCCCCTCGCCACCTCCTGGGACAGGCCGCAGGGGCAGACAGCTGCCACAGCTCCCTGCAAAGAGCAGCAGCATAGAGCAAGGTGGGTGGTTTCATGGGACGTCTGGAAAAGCAATGTTGTTAAAATACATTTCTCATGTTAAGTAAGTCAGTGTGCTCTGTACAGTATGTCTACTTGTTTAGTACAACCTGGGTCTGGTAAACAATTAGAAATAATGTCTAATTAAAGCTCCAGAAGGAACCATGGAAAATATGCATTTTTCAAAAACTGTTCACCTAGTTCTCGTGTTATTTGTTGCGTAAAACATGATATAGCATATATTGTTTATATCGTTATCTGTTTTGTACAACACTATACAGTGCCAGATCCTATTATTTCTTTGTACATTATGCAGTAATAGGAGCTTTCTTCTGTTCATTAGAAATCAATTTGTCAGCATTGACATAGTTTAAGCTTCCTGTCTACATTTGCAAATGCACTGTAGGTACTACTGCTCTTTAGACAACTTAAACCTTCATAATTATGTTATTATGCACGTGCATTATACAGTAGCTCTTTTCAGTCTATGTGACCAAAGACACTAGACATCTATAGACGCCTGTGTTGAAACTCAATGCTCTGTGCACATATTTCCTGTTCATGACAACACTAATATTATGAAGACCATGCGCCATCTAGTGTCTGGAAGCAGGCATTGCATCACCTTTAGTCAGTCACTGTAACATTTTAGGTAGTTCATATTATGTCTAATCGTGTCTAATTGTTTTTTACATGCTTTAGCCCTTGCAGGAGATGACCGAGGCGGACAGCTGCCAAAGAAAGTCCATCCCTACAACAGACCTTCGTCCTCCCATGACCGAGAGATGGACCTCAAGATGAAACGAAAGGTGAGTACACAGCTTTTACTCCCTCTACAATAAACATAAAAGTGAGCACCCTTCTCATTGAGCCTCTTTCTTTTCCAGAATTATGCGGGACAGAGGTGTAGCAGTGACAACACATCGGCCAGGTCGTCGGACAGCGACATGAGCGATATGTCAGTCAACTCAAGGGCCAGCAGTATCTCAAGACTAAGTAGCACCAGCTCCATCCCATCAGAGTATCCAGGGGGAAGATTCAGGTTTGTCTAGCAATTTTACTGTACTTTAATTTCAGCTAGTGTTTACTTACTGTACCATTTAAACTATGATTTTGGTAATACTTTAGAATAACTCACCACTATTAAGCAGTAATAAACCATTACACTTGAACTGAACATTAATAACAAGTGTGTGTATTGCTATGTAAATATTCCTCCTAATACTTTGTAATACGAGTTATTATAAAGTGTTACCAAGCTCCTAATTATATGCTATATATCAATTTGCATGCTAATTTTTGTGTCTGTTTTTCTGCATGCCAACCGCTGTGTGTCTGTGTCTGTCTGCATGCTCTGTCTCCTCTAAACCAATGCATAACCACAAAATAAACACCCAATAATAAAAAAAAAATGACTTAAACCTAAACTCAGATCCAAATCATTAGAGGAGGAGGAGAAGCGGGACAGGCGGATCTCGTGGGGGGTGGATGGGGAGGAGGAAAGGAGGAGGGCGGCGGGAAAGAGGCGTTTCTCTGAGGAGTTAAAACGCAGGAGGCACACAGTATCTGGAGAGACCGCAGAGTCCAGGTAAAGATCAGTTTGTCTCAATAGTGAAGGTTTTCACAATGGCCACTTAACTGCTTTCAATCAAGAATATGTTCAGAGTCAATGTATCTTTTTGTTCCAGACCCAAGCACGGATAAATTGAGAGAGTTGCTTCAGAAAGGGAAACTATAAAACACACAACAAATCACTAATTCACAGCAGAAAGATGTCATTTACTATAAATTTAAACTGTAGGAATAACAAAACTTTTATTGAAAAGACTAATGTGTTAATGATTATTGGTCTGGGGGCTGCAAATCCTACACCAAGCCAGAATGTCCCATTGACTTTTTTTTGTAAAGTGAAGTGGGTCTGGAATCTCTCCCATTGAAGTTGTCCCCTGGCTTGATTCCACTTTTTGATTGATTGACTTTATTTTGAACTTGGTTATACTGTAAAACATCATAGTAAAAAGAAACAAAACATAATAAAAGTGTTTGAAAAAGAGTAGGTTGAAGTAAAAACTTATATAACCCTACCCCTCACTTATCACTCTCTTATTTCATGCATTTTTTAGTATACATACTGTCCAGTCCACATTACTATTAACAATATAGCACCTTAAACTGTCAAATTAAATACACCAATTCATTTAGTTTATAATATTCTTATTTTTTTTACAGATTCATAAAACAAATTTCCGGTTTATCTAGTTCATAATATACTTTACCTATCATGATGACTTTATTTAAATAGAGTTAAGCTTGTTGCTCTGATTTGGCTGTATGTTTTTACTTATAAACTGTGTTGGTCCAGAGGCACTTGTATGTATTTTAGCACTGTTTTCTGAATGTCTGTCTGTCCATCCAATTGCAGTGCAGTCAGCGATACTATTAGTTTTGCATCCTGTTGTTTTGCCTCTGGAAATGTAGCTCGAATTGATAGGAACCAGACTAATTCTCTGTAAAGGAGAAATAAATAGGATGTTTAGTCAGAGTAGACCAGACAGGCATGCTTGAAATAAACAGAATGTCAAGACTTTCATTTGAGTTTGGAGTGTGGCCATATCTGATAAAGAAAATCAATGATAAAAATTGGCATAGACAGGTTTTGATCCATATTATGTCTTGTGATGTATCTATGAAGTATTTGACGAAGGCTGGATGAAGCAAAGCTATTGATTTCTTTAGCACCCTGTACACTCTGTTGCTTGTATCTATACATTTTACCCAAACATTGCCACCTTTAAGGAAAATATCAGTCACTTCTCCATCGCAAAACATATACACAGACAATAACCGAGCGAGTTAATGAATACTCCGTTACCAAAAAGCCAGTTATTCTCTTTCAAAATCTCCCTGTAAGCACAAACAAATGGTCAGTGCTGGACAAAGTACTCAACTTCATTACTTGAGTAAAAGTATAGATCCTCCTGGTCAAATATTACTCCAATACAAGTAAAAGTTGCCAAGTAAATTTTTTACTTGAGTTAAAGTACTGGAGTATTCAAAGTATATTTTTTTTTACAATGTATTTCAAATGAGTGCAGTCAAGAATATTGGGTAAAATGTCTACTAACAAATTTGCAGCTCCAAAAATATGAATAAAATACATTTTACATCATTTTAGTGAGGAAATGTGGGGTTAACCTATAAAACCAAAATAGATTGTGCTAGAGCAAAAATGAGCCATATGTATTATAAAAAAGGGTGTGTATTATGATCATACTATTATTTTTAAACTGGTTTATTATAGAATCATGCAAATAATGTTCAAAGCAAAAGCTAAATCACTTCCAGATTGTGTCCAGAGGTTCCTTTTAGTTCCTGAGAGCAGATATGAGTAGTATTATGTAATTATCTTTAGGGTGGAAGACAGTTGTCTTTTGATTTTAAGACAATTTCTCTGCCTAAGTTACTTTTGCTTTTTTGAAATATAGTGGAGTAAAAAGTATTATATTTATCTTTTAGATGTAGTGGAGTAAAAGTAGTAAATTACCTAAAAATACTACTCAAGTAAAGTACATATTTTCAAAAACTATTTTTAAGTACAGTACTCAAGTAAATTTACTTTGTTACTGTCCACCTCTGCAAATGGTCCAGTGAGGAATAAAATAATAAGTTTGATTAAGCCACTGAGCAAAATCAGTAAAACCTACTATGTCTTAGGGTAGTAGACAAGTTTATAGACACACAGTATAGGATTAGTTTTAGGGGGCTATATCCCTTTTTGAGCAAAGGTCAGCTACAGTGCAGTGTCCACGCGCGCACACACTCCTTTACACACAGAGACCAGTCGCACTGGGCTGACAGCGACAAATGACCCTATCCCAGTGGGTGAGGTGCGACTGTAGTGCAGCTTATTAGCCAGCTAATGTATTGGGCTTAGAGAGAAGGAGGGGGAGGAGGAGAGAAAAGGCCCCGTTCTTTATGGCCTCGCCACAAATCAATCTCAATTGTGTTATAAAAGCACAGCCCAGTGGCATTTAGCACAATTTAAAGTGAGTTAGTGAGACGATGAAAGTATTAAAATAATAACAGTTAATATTTAAATATGCACTGATGAAATGGCATATTGTAAAAAGGATAAAGCATAAATGTTTGCTTCTGTAAACATGTTTAGGTTAGAGTTTACCCGGTAGTGGGTTGCAAAGCTTTCCTCAAAAGGGTTTGGTTAATTATTTCACCCTGCCTTGTGTTGGTGCATCAACTAACTGACTAACAGAGTTTTCTTTTGGTTTAATGAACAATTAAGAAAAAATAAAACAAAATCAGATAAAAGTTTTAATACATTTTTAAATATATATGTCATCAGGGCTTGACATTTGACTTTTTTGGTCCTAACCTCTAGACTGAAGATATAGGTGCATAAAATTCAACCGTGTCACTGGCCAAAATGAAAATTTACCCTGTTTTTGGCTGGTTGACCATGTTGATGTCAATCCCTGTATGCCATCATTATTACATGCATCACATCAGTGGTTCCCCGTTGGTCTGATTGTGGGACCCCATTTAATCTCTAATCTTTTTTTTATTTTATTTTATTTTATTTTTTATTCATCACTGTTTCATATAATTGAAACTATCTATAGGCTTAAAAAACCCTACCACTTTTGGGTCCTGTCCCACCAGTTGAGAATCACTGCATTATGTTATGTCATATATGTTTCATTATAGTTTGACTGCTTTTGTTTTACATTTGTCAATCTATTATATGCATTTGATCCATTTTGTGTGTTGGTGTTTTGTGTCTGTAGATGTGTGTCCTTCCCTGCATGTATCAGATCCCTCCTTGCATGCGTCCCGTGCTGTGACTACTTGGACCCCCGCCTCCAAACCGTCCCGGACCCCTCCTTACCTCCCCACACTCCATCCCCTCGACCGTCCCATACCCCACCACAGGAGGCAGCAGAGAGGCCACAGAGCACCCTGCCTCTCTGTGGTCGCTCTCTGTCTCCTCTCCACTGGACGGTGGCTGTCAGGAGCCCCGGAGAGGCTGATGTTGTGGGAGACAGGGGCAGTGTAGCCGGGATGTCCTGCAGTACTCTGACCCCTTCTGAGAACATGGACATGAGACAGTTGCTCCGGACCAGGAGGCAGCAGCGAGCACTGGGACGCATCTGTCCCACTGCATTAAACTGTTTCAAACAACACAATGTTAGCTAATTAAGAATATCTGAAACCTTTGAAACACTGTGACTCTTTAAAGCTGTTGTCCAGTTTACCTACCTAAAATGGGTTCCCTGGAATACAATAGGTACTTGTTTGGAGTTTGGAGAAGCAGATTGCAGCAGTGTTTTTTTTTATTTTTTTTTTTATACAAGATTATGAACGATATACTGTCTATAGATTGTTATATCAACTAACTTTGCTTTCTTGTGGATGTAGAGTACAATGCATTGTACTGAAGCTATTATTCAGTTAATTTTGATACATAAGTTTGCTGTAACTAAAGCATTAATTACACACAAGAGGTTTGTGATAAGAACCTGCCTTAGCTCTCTTTTATGCTATACAGTGTATCTTTTACAGTTGCTCAAAACAAACATACAAAAAGTAAAATTAGGCTTTATATATGGGTCAGTATTTGTATAAATTCCAGTTTATATTATCTTTATATTTATCATATAAAGTTTACATTGCAAGATTAAACATCATTCCTCTATTTAAATGTTATTTGGCCAAACACTATGCCTTGTCACCCTGTTTCCAAGTTAAAGGTACTGTATTATTGTGATCTTAAGCTAAGTGTCAACAATGTCAATCACACTGTATCATTTTTTTGACCAACTCTCACCTCTTTCTGGTCAGGATGCGAGGTTCAGGGGGCCGCAGCATGATGAAGAGCTCCAGTGTGAGCAGCGAGATCTACAGCCAGGAGCGGACCGACGGCAGCCAGTCGGACACAGCGCTGGGGACGGTGAGCGGAGGCGGCAAGAAGAGACGGTCCAGCCTCAGCGCTCGAGTGGTGGCCATCGTGGGCAACCGACGCAGCAGAAGCACCTCACAGATCAGCGGGCCAGGTTAGTTATTAGTGAAACCAGGTGTATTTTGAAAGATATAAAATAATAATTGATAAATAAATTATAATAAAAAAATCCAGTGGTGTAAATAGCCGGAGTCAATCTGCTGTAATAAAGCACACCTCAAAGTATTGGCCTATGTGTCAAAAAAGTAGAAGCTTTCTAAGCAGAAGGCAGCGAGTGCAGTTTTCTTTGTGGGCACATTTGATTGACTGACACACCCACACCACACAGTTAATGTTTGCTGATGATAAAGGTAGAAAGAGCCTCGATCAGCAACTGCACAAATCACTTTTCCTTCAGACGTTAGAGTCTGCAGCTTTGTTGATAATAAGAAGCATTCAGTTGTATTCTTTAGTAATTTCTATATGTAAAAATACTGTCGTACTGCAATGTAAAAAAAATATATTGTAATAGCCCCCAATGCATTGTGCTATGCAGACCTCATACACTGAACAGCAACAAATTAAAATCTGTTGGAAAAGTTCATTTAGTTCTATTCAGTGAAGTGAAATGCATAATATATAGATAGGTTCAGTACATGATTTAAAGTTTCTATATTATTCTTTTTTCAGGTTTTTTGAAATAGTTTTGCATTAGTATTATACGTTTTATAACTTAAAATAATGATTATGTATGGTCTTCTTTTGGGGACCTTGAGGACCTTCGCTGACAGATTAATGAGATTACTGCTTTGTTTTTTTTGTTTTTTTATTTATATGGGACAGCGTGTATTAATGAACAGCAGCTAGTGCCGTAAATACACCGGATTATAGCTCAAAGCTAATTTCCATCCGTAGTCCCCACTCACTCACATTCACAGTTGTGAAGGTATGTTTAAGCACTGAAATGATCAGAATGACTCTGGTGATTGTGTATGGGCTTTAGAAATGCACAGGAGTCTATGCAGAGCTGTGAGACCAAGCGTTTTCAGCTCTTGAGAAGAGGATGGGTTCGGGATACAGGATTACTCAAAGAAGCATTTTTAAAACTAAATACTATTCCAGGTATGTTTTTGAGGTAGAAATAACATTATAACATGGTTAAAAGCTCAAAAAAGTCAATATAGCAAATAGAGGATCTTTAAGCCTTTGTTTATGTCACTTGTGATTATTCTGGTTTACATTTAATGAAATCCAAAATCTCATAAAATTAAAGTATTACATAATCATCATCAATAAAAAAGCTCTTACAATGTAAAATGTGCATCTTTACTATTTTACATAATTCAGCCTGTTTAAACAGTAAGCTCAGGTTGATATGTTTCTTTTAAATTTAGCCACAAAAGACGCCTACAGATAAATCATCAAAAAAGCCATCGCCTATTGTTTCTGGAGGATTGTCCTTGAGCATGTTACTAATAGTCACCACACTTGTCTTACAAAGCGGTGGTGATTTGGGGCCTTGTAATTGCTGCTTGTAAATCAAAATACCAAACAATAAGTGGAGTTACATAACAGTTTATTTCCTGGTCTCACCCACACAGCCTCAGTGGTTTGAGTTCAATTAGGCTTCTTTAAAGAGGAGATGATGAAAGCCCTATGCAGTGGTATTATGTTCTGTTGTGGACATAAGAAGCTTTTAGTGGAGATTGTGCCTGAGCTGGACAGGTCTCTTGTTATTCTCTCTCTATTATTGTAGACAAATGAGGAGGAGACAAAGGTAAACAGAGAGAGGATAGTTCAAAATGGGAATGATAGCCAGTGAAAATGTACATGTATATAAATAAAATCGTCTACTATAACGACAAGTGTTGATAAATTATATCTTTCTTCATATTGCCGAACATTTTTCCTGTGTATGGATATTTTTAAACTGCTGATATATTTATTTGTCTATAGGATTTAAACATTTCACACATATAAATAAAATAAGTGTGATAATGAACATCAAGCTGCCAGAGTTTATGAAATGTATTAAGTAGTTAGCCTGGTCATACAGATCCATTCACTTAGTGAGGTGAAGTAGGTCTGGGAGTCCTCACATTCAAAAAGATGTAAAAATGTAGTTTAATTTGTGTATATTTGCTCTTTCCCCTGAGACACCAATCATATTTTTTTGTGATGACTGGCCAAGCTATTAATACTATTATACTTACAGCATGGCAATTACAAAATTAGCTAGCAATACAACACACTCACCTTTTAGATTTAGTAATAGCAGTACAATACAATACAAATGCAGTATTACTTGATTACAGTTTTTGCATAGTTTTTCCCACTTGATGTAACATTTTGCTTTTTGTCTCTTTTTTTCAGAGGGTAAGCCTAAGAAGGAAAAGGGGGCCCCCATCCAGAGGAGCACAGAGACCGGGCTGGCGGTGGAGATGGTCCGGAGCATGCCGAGCCGACAGCCCAGCAGAGAATCCAACAACGGCAGCATACACAGCTGCAACTCCGAGGGGAAGTCAGTAAACCACTTCTTCCTGTTTTTGACACAACTACTTTCACCATTATACAACTGTTGCTCAAAAGGAAGCGGCTCCTTTAGTTGACTGTTCCTTTGCACCTGTAGCGTTGACAAATGACGCACCGGACATGACTTTTTTAGTGTTTGTAAACAATACAGCTCCATTTGAAAGTACTGTATGTTGCCATAAGATAAGCAGGCCACAGTACATGGAGGAACAAGCATTAACCAGTGAATATGGCACAATATGAACCAACAAAATGATTTTGGCAGCTGGTGGCAGAGCGGATAGTGCTCTTGCCTCCCAGCAAGTAGGTGGTGGGCTTGATCTTTGGGCTGGCTGTCACATAATTTCTAGGGATGTCTGATCAAGAAATTTTTAAATGATCGGATCAGATTACGTCACATGACTGGGCCGATCTTGTGTTTTACATCTGCCACAAACTGAGGTGTGGCAGAAGGGCTGGGCAAACTAAAACTAAAACTAATTAATTTGATTAAGTTGCATTTTTTTCTATTTTGGACAATGTCTAAAGAGGCTCTATTGTATAATCACCTTCAGTGGAAATAGCACTCTCCAAGAGCTGCAGCGGTTCACAGCGTTGTGGCTCATGCTATTGCTAGTGCCCAGAGCACCTTAAATACTGACTCTGGAGACTCTGCAGATGCTAAAAACACGAATCACAGAGAAAGGAGTCCCTTTAACTTAGTAATGCCTCTGTTTAGATGTGGCAGCAATTTGGCCACAATGAACAGTGTACTGTGATGTGCAGCCTACTGTCTTTGTTTATGTATGCTAATTAGCCACATGCTCTGCATCTTAGATTTCGCAGCCCTAAAATGGTGTATAAATGATAATAGAGCTGTGAGGTCCCACTGTGAGAGTAATGCAAACTGTTTTGTTCAGACAATTAGCATAAAAACTTAGCTATGCAATAAGTTAGGTGTTATTACAAAAGCAAAAAATAATAATGTGAAAGATCAGCCGAAATTAAACATAAAATGATTGGTATTGGATTGGGAGCCAAAAAAAAAAAAAAAAAAGATTTCTCAAAGTGGAGTCTGCATGTCCTCCCCTTGTAACTGCAGTTTCTCTCCGGGTGCTCCAGCTTCCTCCCTCCGTCCCAAGGCATGCATAGGTTAGGTAAATTGGTGACTCTAAATTGCCCCTAGTGAATGAATGTGAGAGTGAATGGTTGTCTGTCTGTGTATGTTTCTGTGTCAGCCCTGCGACTAACTGCGACTCTTTCCAGCGAGTACCCCGCCTAAGGCCCATAGTTGCTTAGATAGGCTCCAGTATCTGCAGCCCCTAATGGGAATAAGCAGAAGAGGATGAATGAATGAATATATTAACAAGAACTATCCATTTTTGCTGTCTAAAAACTTCTATTTAATGTTACGTCACTCATGGAAGGGTCTATACCAGAATGTTATGTGTCAAGTAGCAAAGAGTAAACAAACAGTGATTTTAATTAGCACAATATTGAAAAAAGTCTAAGCTCGGTGAAGCAACTATGGTATAAAACACAAAATGTGACAGAATCAAATTAAGGACTGCTGTTTTCAGTGATGGATTAACTCACTTGGGTAATTCCAGAGATGATTTTCATGCTGTAAATAATGACTGGCAGAGAGGGCTGTAAAATTAAGTCTCCAACTACAAATGCTGACTGGGTACAGCAGAGCACAGCACTCTTCGGCTGCGTCCAACAGTCAGCAGATGTAAGCAAAATACAGCTCCTTGGCAAGCTCAAATTTACTCTCCGGAGCAGGTTCAGCGATGATAACGCTCAAAAAATGACAAGGAGTTCTTCTCTTATCAGTCCTAAACCAAATCTAGTGCAACTAAACGATGCATTAGTTTGTGGGTTAAAAATATCCAGCCTCGCTCTGGAAGATGGAGCTAGTTTCTCTTTTGTAGTTTGGCTTAGAGTAACCTGCAAATAACTCAAAAAAACATGTCTGCCTATCTCACCACTTGTCTTTTAACATTTGATCATCTGACACCAATTGTTTAGTGTATCACATATTTGGAACAACACCTGCTCCGGCTCCTGTTACTATTATTGTATGCACGTGTTGAATGATGGGGCGGGGTACCATCTTAAAATAATAAGTTCCTAAGAAGTGCTACTTCAAATTTGAATACAGAAGGAAGGATTTGTTATCAGAAGTTCTGTGTTCACTACTACAGTATAATTGGGATATGGTCGCAATTGTAGTTAAAACTAATTACTGCTTTAATTTTTAGCTTGATCTTCTCTGGAGTGAACCTGGGTGCCAGCAGTCAGTTAAGTGGCTTCCTGGATGGCTTGGGTCCGGCTCAGTTGGTGGGCAGGCAAACACTGGCCACACCTGCCATTGGTAAGATTTACATTTACTGACTTTATCCGAACAGCTATCTTATTCAGTCTAATTTATCAAATCGATGCTCTCTAGGTGACATCCAAATCGGTATGATGGAAAAGAAGGGTCAGCTGGAGGTGGAGGTCATCCGAGCCCGCGGACTGGTGCAGAAACCTGGATCTAAGTCCCTTCCTGGTGAGGCTTCACTTTTACACGAATATGTTAATGTTTTATGTGTTTAATGTTTGTACATTTTAGATATCATAGTAGATACTTTTGTTATTTCAGAAAAGGTTAGTAATGGACCAAGGACAAAATATGAATTTTGGTGTGGATCCACGATCTCTGTTTAGATCCAGGAGTGTTTTTGGGGATTTGCTAACCGTTTTGAGATATGAACAAAAGATACAGTACTAATTTTATTTACTAAAAGCACAAATGAGTTTAGTGGATTCTTTACCATTGTGAGATATACAGGTTTTCTGGCTCAATGGAAAGAGCATTTACCCATGAACTAGAAGATCTCAGGGTTTCAGTTCAGGTCTGGTCTTTTTGTCTTTATCATTGTCAGGACCAGTGCCTTTCGAGAGGCCTACACTCTCCAAGTGCTTCTAGCTTTAATAATTTTGTGTATTTTTGTACATTGTTGCCCCTTTCTTTGTCCATAGCCTTTCCTAAAAGACTTTTGCACATTACTTTGTATGCTGCCGAGTTAAGTTTGTTGACTACCCCAGGCTGCTCTGTGCTCCCAAAAAGAATATTAACTTCTGATCTCGAGAGTTGTGTCCATCGCTAATGGCTTTTTTGTTGCTCTGTTTCTCTGCATAGCTCCATATGTCAAGGTCTATCTGCTGAATAATGGAGCGTACGTAGCCAAAAAGAAAACCAAGATTGCACGGAAAACACTTGACCCGCTGTATCAGCAAGCACTGCTATTCGACGAGAGCCCACAGGGTAAAGTCTTACAGGTGAGCAGGACAATTATTTCTTTCCACTAGAGCGTTAAGTGCTTTTTCACTTGTGCTATAATATAACATGTTCTACAGAAGGAGCTGTGTAAATTGACAGAAAGTGCTTTTCTGTCTGTAGGTGATTGTGTGGGGAGATTACGGCCGCATGGACCACAAGAGCTTCATGGGAGTTGCACAAGTCCTACTGGATGAGCTGGACTTATCAAGCACAGTAATTGGCTGGTACAAGTTGTTTCCACCGTCCTCCCTGGTGGATCCTACTTTGGCTTCACTAACGCGCCGAGCCTCGCAATCATCGCTGGACAGCTCCTCAGGGCCCCCCGGGGTCCGATCCTAGTGGACCAACGACAGCTCTACACACAGTCATTACTTTAACTATCTCATAAAGACAACAATCAGAAACAGTCCTATTGAGAAAGCTTTGTTGAGATCTGACAATCACTCCTGTTGTTAGTCTGTTCTAGGGACGTTTCAGTGTTTCATGTCCATTTGAGAAAAAAAAAAAAAAAAAGTCTAACTTCTGTGTAAGCTGAGAAAGCGGGGCCAGAAAACAAGTAGAAGCATTACTGAAATATGGCGCAAGTGTCAAAAGAATCAACAATAGCAACGTATTGTATGTAAGCGTCAGAATGTATGGACTTGAGACAGAGGGCAACAGCCTCTGCATCTACAGGAGGGGGGCTCTCCTCCTCCTACTTCATAAAACCCAAGACTGCCAGGAACTCAGTCTGGAAGCACAGGGCCTTCTTTCGGTGCCTAGACCTTGAGAGCCGCATCACTGGTCCCTCTCTCTGTCCCTATGTTTACCATGGCTGCTCCGAAAGCCACACTGTTCGAACGTGTTTGCTTTGATGTTCATTTAGTTTTAACTTTGTTTTTTTAACTTGCACAAGATGTTTTTGCAGTGCTCATGATATGTTGTCAGTCTGGTGTGTGCATGGAGAGAAAAAAATTAAACACAAGAGATAATAAAAAAAAACTACTAAGTGTCTACAAGTGTTATGCAGGGGTGTAACAAAAGGGGAGGTCTGGTGATGAAGACATTTTTACAGTGAGATTAGTGTGCAGCGTTGTTTTCCTTGTTCCACCACTGGTGAACCAGGCCAGTCGTCTTTGTATAGATGTATATTAGGCCTCTCAGGAGGTTGACCAATAAATAAAGTTTATGTCACTTTGAAATATCACAAGGCTACAATGTCGCTGTAAAAAAAAAATCTAAAAAAAGAAATGCATAGAAGATCTACTTTTTATGTGCCCTCACCCCAGCACGTTTCAATTTTTATCAAACTTACGTTACTTTATTTTGAGATTTTAACTCACAAGCACAAGAGCTTGATTTTTTACAAGAAGTTTAACTTTTTGAAGAAAAAATAAATATGTAGTTAAAAAAATAAAGCAATGATCTCGTCACTGGTCTAGTTATAAGAAAAACAGATGAATTGCTCAGTTTTCCTTGTGCATCTCTTTGAATGTGAAAGTAACCAATCAGACTGATCTGTCGGGACGCCCAGACCAATGCCCATCCTCCGTTTGGCCCACACAGACTCCGCCCACTGTGGGGAAGGGGCCAGCATGACTTTGGAACCAGTTCCAAGCTGCATGCACATTTTTGTAAAACAGAAACCGAAAAAAGATACTGACGTAGATACGTGTGTTAGTTTCACATACTGTAGGGCCGCTTGTATGTTGCATGCAGTTGTACAGTTTGCTCGAACTTGAATATTAAAGAGGTGAAACCAAGAAGCTGAAGCCATTCGCATTACGACGACACATCAACTGCAGTCTCCTCCATGTCCCTCAGTCCGGTGCTGAATGTGTGTCAGATAAATCCCACAATTGATGTCTTTTCTGGAGCCTCTGGAAGATGTACTGTACTGTACAGTGCTACTGAGCAGACCTCACGCCCTTTTCTGTAGGACACAATATACTATACCTCCAAGGGGCTCACACGTGTATGAATAAATATGTACAAATCAGATCTATGGAAATATGAATTATGTTTCAACATAAGGATTTCAGATATATGTGGACTGTTTAGTTCTCTAGAGAATAATGCAGATGCACAGAGAGTCACACACTGTAAATATTCAGTAGCCTTTCACTGGGTTTGTGGTATTTACAAAGGGGCCAAGTCTTAAACTGAGCAGCAGAATCTATGTTTAGGGACCATTCAGTGGGACAACACACAGGTGAAGCCCACTCTACACTTTTCTCTTTGTGCTCTTTCAAACGTCGATCCAACGCCATAACCGGCCCATGTCTTAACCAGTGTGGGCTTTTCTGTTCATCCCCAGTGAAGCAGGTTGTCTTATTTATTTATTTATTTTTTTTCTCTGTCAGTATTAACAGGAAAAAATGCTGATTGTTTACAACTTTTGTGTTCCACAGAAACAAAAAAGAGAATTAGAAAATAGTCAAGCATTCACTGCAACATTTCTTGTTTGTATAGATGATGTGGCTCAAATGATGTGTATGTTTTATATTTAAAAAAGGTTCATTTTTATTATTTACAAATAAAAAGAATGTGTGGAAGAAGCTGCTTTCCTCACTTGTCATTAATTTTGTCCAAAATTTATTTAGAGGTGTGATTCTCTAAGACTGGGGCTGGACCCAAAAGTGGGTCTGTGTGACTACTCAAAAATCTGGACAAATGTTTGTGGTCGTCCACTGATACTGAAAAGAAACAAAACAATGGTGTATATGACCAAAATATCAAATGAATCATTAATAGAGTATCAAAGGAAAAATATTTAAAACTGTAAATCCTTACAGGAAAATATATGCATGCACTGTATGCACGCTGCCTTAATGTGATGCTTGTTTCTTATATGGATTTGTCTGAGCTGGCCCTTTTTCTGCAAATTATATTTGTTTGATTTGATTTGAATTTGATTTTGAATTTAGATTTTTATTTGAGGGTAGCTGTGCCTTGATTTGTATCTTCTTTTCTTTTGGCTTTTCTCATCCAGGGTTGCCAAAGTTAATCATCTGCCTTATAGCATGCAGTAATTTGGTATTTATGCCGGATGCCCTTCCTGACAGCCCTCTCCATTTAACTTGACACTGGCACAAGAAGTATATCAGTTTGTGACCCCTTGCGGCTGGATTTGGGTGACCTTTTGAAATATGGCCCCATGAAAGAAGGTTTTAATGAACTGATATGAATCCTTTATATTAGTTTGATCATTATCTGTGAGTGTTGTTCCTCTACATTATAGCTATATACGTATATACTATACGTCCCTCTGAGGAGGAAGCTGAACCCATGCGGCCTCATGTGTGACCTGCAACTGAGGGCTTGGGAGATTTATGTTCCACATCCTCTCATTAAATAAGCACGGGGCCCCCCAAAACAACATCTGCAAGCAATCTCCAGCAGCAACCCTCCCAGCTGCCTCTCCATGCCAACCAGCCTCCACTGCCCCCCCTCCTGCACTGCTCTAGAGGTCACAACCCCCGTGTAAAAAAATACAAAGATACAGAGAACCGCAGATCACATGAGTCACAGGGCAGAATAAAGTTTCCATGCCGCTCGCAGGAAATGGATTAATCTATCTAATCGGGTCAGGGGTCACACATTGGCGGCAAAAAGTATCTTCATGTGGAAAAGGAACATGAGATGATTTTTAATGATGTTTCATATTAAACGATGACCTTTCCAAACAAGCCCGGCTAAAAATCCAAACACAAACTTTGGGAAAAGGAATGACGTCCCCGGTGATGTCTTTTGGCATGTTTACTCAGAGATGGGACTCTACTAGCCCTGCTGTTTTTAATACCAGTGTTCAAGATGCTTACAAAGAGTCTATGCATCTCACATCCTACGTTTTATGTATGCAAGTGTAAGTCTCATACCAAAGCATCTATAAAGGCCATTGTGAAGCCTAACTTAGATTAATTTGTCCAATGTCTGTTTAAAATGTAAATTATAAAATGCCATTATGTGAAACAAAACCATTTACAATATGCAGTATAGCTGGTCCCACGCCATTATTTAATTTATTTGACCTTTGTTTAACAAGAAAAGTCCCACTGACATTAACAATTTCTTTTGCAGGGGAGTCTGACCTATAGTAGATATTTTTGGTGGTAGATGAAACCAAAAGGAAACCTACACATAGAGGCCCCTACATGGTCCAGGAATTGAACCCAGAACCTTACTGCTGTGAGGCAGGAGTGCTAACCACTATGCCGCTGTGCCACCCCTCAGGCCAGTGGTTCTCCCAGTTTTATCCGTTCATTTCCCTGTGACACATTTTATTTTGCTGTATTATTTAACAACAAACATTATGAACTATATTTGCAACTGTCCTTCCATTTGGGCCGGACCCACCAGTTGAGAATCACATACAGCATTTGCAAATTTTCCGTTTTTTATCAAGAACTCCTTAACCAGAAAATACTTGTTTTCAATGGGACGATGCCGGAACAATAGTGTCATAAATAAAGCAAACAGACAGGGACATAATTTGGTTTACACAACATTAAAATGAGGGCTATGTGCTTGCATAGCAATTAAACTACTAAATGAGAATGGTTACAACAAGGACAAAGGGACAACACACCACTATTGCTTCCACCAGAATTTACACAAGGCAATTGTGTAAGTCTTAAAATAATTTATAGGGCGTGACAAAATAGTGTCCTGTTGTGTGTAGTGCTGCTTTAAATTAGTTTTTGCACGCTATAGACCAAACAATACAGGACCCAGAGACCACCAAAACCTCTGTCCTCTGGCTTGATGCCATGTGAGATTGCAGAGTCTCATCCTTCTTCTGGCTTTCCTGAACTAACCATTTCTTAGACTATATGCAGATTTCTATCCCATACCAATTAAATATTTGGAAACATAGTGTAACATCTTTGTCTCTGTCATAATTGTCTCTAATAACTTAAACAGCTAAGCCAGGGGTCTTCAACCTTTTTCCCCTGAAAGCCACTTCCAGAATAAAGAGAGCTACTCATGCTTTGTAACATTCATTCATCTTCTTATTCCCGTTAGGGTTTGCAGTTAGGTTTTGCACATATTTAGGTTGCAAGTAGGTTTTGTCTAGTTTGTATTTTGTGTACGTTGCAATAGACTTTATTTTGTATTGAATGTATATTGAAATTAACTTAATTAATTAATAATTAATTAATAATTAATTAAATTAATTATTTTAGTCTTATTTTTTATTTTATTGCATGTTGACACCAATCAAAGAGAGGAGAAACAGCATTTCAATTCCCTTGTGTGTCTGTCCATATAGAGACAATAATGAATCTTGAAATCTTGACTTGACTAACTATGGGCCTTAGGCTGGGTACACTCTGGAATTTGGTTAGTCACAGAGCTAATAATTACCACTCAAAGAAAATGTATGTTGTTTTTCATTAATATTTACTAAAACATTTACAAATTGTTGGTGTTCATAACTCACATTTTAGATAAAAAAAAATAAAAATAAAATAAATATATATATATATATATATATATATATATATATATATATATATATATATATATATATATATATATATATATATATATATATATATTGGGGAGCTACTTAAAAAGCGTTGGAGAGCTACTGTTAGCTCCCGAGCCACAGCCCTGATCTAAACTATTGTTTATAGAAAAGCGGACATGCAAAGAACAGTGCATCTAAACCAACATCACAAAGACCATATGAAGGCAACTATCCACAGAGAAGAACCAATTGTCATCTGACTTCACAGCTGCAGGCTGTCATGTGCCGCAGTTACCAGTAGATGGCGCAGTTTTGTTTTGAGACTGTTGAATGCGCTGAAGCTGACGAAGCTCTGCAGGTAGAAAACAACTCACACCAATTTCATTTTTTTTTCTCTTTCAAATGTAGGCAATACCTTAAAGCAATTTTGTTTTACTAATAATGACAGGCTGTGAGCATTTGTGACAGGATGCTGACTGCTGCTGATTTGTGGTCTGTGGAAAATAATTACAAATCTGAAATAATGTTATCGGTACTAGGTCACTTTTTCACTGCGTATTGTGAGCCCATTCGTTGTTCCATCTCAAGAGGAGCTGCAAAATTTATTTTTCTATCGGTGAAGGGGCTAGACTGCTATAAAATGGCGTTGTATAAATAAATGTAAGTTGAATTCCCCTGATGCCACGTGGGTTAAGTGGCCACAGGCGACAGAGAGCGGTCCTCTTCCTATCAACTAATTCAATCTAAAACACACATAAAGGCTTTTCAAAGTAATATTTTCTGCAGATGGTAAGTCGGTGGTTACTTTTCCAGTAGAGCACGTGGAAAAATCACCGAACCCATGTTACCCGATATGCTTTTTCTATTTAAAGAAAACGTGGTGTAATTTAGGAACTTTTTGGGAGGAAATTTAATTAGCCAAGGGCAGAGGCGGTTGCTAATTTGCATGTGTAAAGCAAGACTTTCACTCCTAGTGTTTTGATTTTAAGGTTAGACAAGCTGAAGACCTGAGGTGGTCACAGGCTGGTGGCAAAGAAATAGGCGACAGAGGCGCAATAGACATCACTTTTACCAATGATTGCTCAAGGGGTTATTGGGGTTAAGGAAAACAACAGCAGAAAAGCCCAAGGGTGTCACCAAAATGAGCGAAATCCAGTTAGAAAGAAGGGATACAAAGGAACACTCGGGAATTGACACTAAATGAATTACATGTCAACAAAAACAGCCACTGAAAGGAACCAGAAACCCATATTTGAGACAGTAAATATAAAATTGCATCAAAAGTTGGAGTTGAGTAGGCAAATATATCTTAAACTTTATTAATTGTAGCCTTCTGTACTTCTTAGTTTGCTCTGGGCCCGTTATGCCGCTGTACAGTGATGCTACAGGTTTGTAGAAGAAGTGAGGCATGTGCGCTGCCGCTGCGCGCTGAGGCACGGCAGAGAGAGGAAGGAGGCGGTCAGAGAGTGACGGTGGCGTCGTGTTCACTCTTCAACTCCTGTCTGTGTTTGTGTGACTGGATGTGTTTGAATCCCAGCTAACAACACACGTGCTTCTACTTTATAGCATGTGAGAGGACGCGCACTCACACATAACTCACATACACACACTCGCGGTGGAGATGCCATGCCCCGGAACCACAGCGGAGATGAAGGCGGCAGCTGCGCCGGGCTCTGGATGAGGACGTCGCCGGGGAAAGATGTGGAGTCCGGGCGAAGGGTGACGATGATGAACAACGCGGGAGACGGTTTGCTGTGCGCCTCCTCTGGCTCTTCGGCTGCAGGTGGCACCGGGTCCGAGAGCCTGAGAGGGAAGCAGGGAGCGCGGCTCAGTCTTCTTGGCAAGCCGCTCATCTACAGCGCGCAGAGCGGCCGCCGGAACGTCCGCTACCGCCGTCTGCAAAACTATCTGTACAACGTGCTGGAGCGACCACGAGCCTGGGCCTTCATCTACCATGCCTTTGTGTGAGTTAACGCTTGATTTGCATGCTTCATACCTGCTTCTGTGCGTGCGTTAAACTGGCTGGACACCTGTTGATGCGGAGTTACTGTAGACACGGCATTTCAGCAGAACGAAACCTGACTTCTCTTATTTATTTAAGGCTTTATTGACAAGACACTTTAACGGATATCCACACTATCACTTTTAGAGGCAATAAAAGAGCGTTGTGGCGGATGTATGACATGTTAGAGCGTAGTCAACAGTGCTCACCTCCTGTTCAGGACTAGACCAGTGACTTATGAACTTATAAAACATGATTATGAAGCTTTATGAGGCTAAGACCTTTGACTTGGACTGTGGTGTAGATCTTGACATACTTAAACTAGATTTAGCCCCACAGTTAGTAACATTGTTGTATTTTTGTTGACCTTACAGGTACTTAAATAATTTGTACATGTTTTTCTCCACAATACAAGGAAGAGACAATATATACAGTGTTGCGTGTTAACTGTGCTGTGTGCAATAGGTATTTTGATTAAATGATTGATATATTTAATTTAAATATTGATTTCACTTATAAATCATGGTGGATGCATGCCCCAGCTGTCTCTTCTACACCCAGAAAATGAAGAAAGACCACTAGCTCTACCATAAATTGCTCAAGATAAGGGTGTATGTTATGTGCAATCAATTATTGAGACATTTGGCTATGACTAAATACTGGCCTTTTTCTTGCTTTCTTGCTTGCTTTGTCTTCTTTCTTTCCAAAATATCTTTAAGTGCTTTTGTACAGTAAAGCTGAAGTGAGGTGTCTCTCGAAGGTCACAGGTTCTCTCCTTATAGCGTCCTTCTGAGCTTTCCCCGCCTCTTGAATTTTATATCCCTCGTGCAACTGTTGTCGTGGCCTCACAACTGTCTGACAGAGGAAGGAAGTGAAGACACATGGTGACAGAGAGTGCCAGGGCTGATTGGTATGTGGGCGGGCCTATTGTGAGGCTGCTGTGTGCCTCAATGAGCATCTATTAACTGCCTGTATTACACATTAGCTGCAAAAGGCCAACACTGAACCACTGTAGACAAGGTCCTCTAGTTACATATTAGCAATGTATGTATTTTGGTTTAAAAATTGTTTAATGGTGTAGCTTATTTTGTGGAAAGATAGTCTTTGATGAAAGATAACCATATATAATTTGATTAAAGCATGTTGTATGCCTATGAAGATTTCTTCAAAATGAAAAATGTGAGTACACAGGAATCAGTATTATTGTATACATGGACATTAATGCAACTGACTGGCCATTGTCCAGGGTGCATCCGCCTAAGGCACATAGTTGCTGGGAGAGGCTCCAGCCATTGGGTGGGCTGATATATTGGGCCGATTGATGCGCTTTTATGAAAACTGTCCATCAACTGGTGCTTAAAGATGCTATGAGCAATATATTTTTTTTATATTTCATAAAAATTACCCACACCTGTCCACAAATATGCTGTAAACATGTTCAAATTAAATATTAGTTTTACTGATAACAACGATACAGTTGATTTATTCACAATTAAAAAAAAAAAAAAATTACATAATGGCCAAGTTGTTTTTGTTTACATTTTTTATTTTGGTTCTATACCCTGCACGCCTGATCGTCCAATCAGAAAATCAGAAACACGGGAAACCCACAGACCATTGTTTTGATTTAGACTGCAGTACCATTGTTAAACCAGTACGAGAGCATGCTGCTTCCAGTATCTTTAAGCTTTAAGGTTGATTTTTGGTCAGGCACTTGTTTGGGCGACCACATGACTGAAGGACCTTTGCTGCAGCTACGACTCACAGCAGTGGTACAGTCGCAGCCAAACAAACGCAGTCAAAGGAGGGTCCAGTTTGAAAGGAAAAATGACTTTGTCCATTGAAAGGCTTCACATATAACACTGTTATTTAACTTTGAAATGTCTCTTTGGGAAAAAGTATACATACACAGACACATGAGCTTCTGTACAAACACTGTAGTGTTTAGTTCTAATTAATTTCTTTCATAAAATTATTAAAATTGGTCCTGCTTATTAGATTGGTTAGACTGAGATCTGAGCATGACAACACTCCAGTAAACATTTTGCTTTTGCTTGAATTGAAAGTCCATTTGGGATTTGACCTTAACACCAACTTTACCTTCAATTATTCATGTCACTTGCTATATTAACTGCTTATCTCAAGCATAAATGCAGTTATTTGTTTAGCAAAGTAGATGAACTGCGCAGCCAATCAGAGGCCAGCATTTTATCCTTGTCTCCGTGTGGATGATTTCTGTTTAATGAAACGTGTCACATCCAAAGTCATACCACATCAGACAATAAACCAGACATTGTATTATTGATCTGTAAACCTATTTGAATGGTCATATTTTTAAAGTGCTTTGTGGCATAAATGTGGTTTAGTTCATCTTTATTTTAATTGGGTGTGGAGAGGTCAAAGAGCTTTTGTTATGATGCCATTAATCTCTTTGTGGGTCATCTCTACTGTTATGGTCTTCCATATCTGCTTTTTTTACGCCCACAAATGTGCTTCTTAACAAGACACATTTTTGAGTTTTGTTCATTCATCATTTTAGGCTTTTTTCTCATCACAGATAGCTGGGGCTTATTATAGCAACTATGGGCTTAGGGGGTTACATTCTGGACATTGGCCAGGTAGTTGAAAGGATGACACAGACAAATTCACTGACAGCCATTCACTTTCACATCATTCACTAGAGGCAATTTAAGATTTACCAGTTTTTGTAACACATGCATGACTTTATTCAGTAGAAGGAAGCCAGAGTACCCAAGAGTTTAACCCATGGTTCTTTGCTTAGAGGCAGGAGCACTAACTCCTCTGCCACTGGGCACCCCTGTTTTGTATATTTCTCTCCAAAAATGTCTCATAAAAGGCATAGCTGCAATGATCTCTAATCTCAAGTTTGTGGGTGACTGAATAGAAAGTTTTCTGATGATTTTCTTCCATACTTCAACCCAGACTGTAGATAAAGTGTTGTGAACTTTGCTTATCCCTGTGACAAACGTGGTGATGGTCAGTGGCTTTCAGAGTTGGTCTGCTGACTCCGCAGCGGTAGCGGTGAGAGCTTTTCTGTCGCTGTTAGCATTGATGAAATAAGGCCATACTCCTACTCAAAACTCATGACCAAACTATTTGGAGTCTCATTATATTTCAGAAAGTTTGTGTAGCCAGTCTCCGGCACTTGTAATGAATAGTTTTCACTGTCTACCTGAAAGGGCCAGACGGCAATGGAACTTATTAGAGAAAAGTGCATAGTACAAGTCTGTAAAAGGAGAGATTTTTTTTTGTTATGCTGCTGAAATATCAAGCACAGCCATATTTGTACATAATAAGTAGCAAGAGAAAAAAAAATGAGCCAGTGTTTCCTAAATAGAGGATCAGGACCCAAAAATGGTTCGCTGGTGTGTGTATGTGTACTGAATCTATATATAATCTTATACTTAATCTTATACTGAATACTAAAATCACTTTTACATGTTATTCTAATTAACTGAGAGGCATCTGTAGATGTTGTGTTTTGACATTTTAAACAATGAATTAAGCTGACAGTTCACCCTGACAAAGTTGTTTTGTTCATGGTTTAGCTATTGTACTTTTAAAAGCAGGGTATCATTGTTGTTGACCTTGTACATTCACAAAAAACTCATAAGCCCCATACTGTTTTCCATTTCTGTTTTATCTCTGGATTTAGTTCACATTTACAATTGACACTGGAGAGCATCCCTGTGCCTCCTTATTTGTGTTGGATCTGTGTATTCAATGCTAATTTGGCCCGGCTAAACCTCTGTTTGGATAACTCGGAAGTTCAATTTCACCATCCACTGATTTTAGCTTCCAGTAGCAGATATAAAAAGCCTCTTTTCCTTATCTCACATTAGGAGTGGGTCAGAGGAGTAAACAGGCTTAGGAGCGTGGCCCGGCAGAAGTCAGTTCTCCTCAGTCTGACGTGTCCCTCAGTGCTGATGCTCCCAGAGGTGTTTCACCTTCAGCACTGCTCCACTGTCATACACTCAGGCCTTTGAGTAAATGGATTCTTGGAAATATATAACATATGAGGTACAAACCCCTGCCTCTCAGCTAGGAGGTTGTGGGTTCGATCCTCGGGCCAAAAGACTACAAACTCTCTGACAGGAATCTGCATGTCCTCTCTGTGTTTCAGTAGGTTCTCTCGCTTCTTCCCACTGTCCAAGGACATGCATGTGTTAGGTGAACTGGTGAATCTAAATTGCCCCTAGTGGATGTGAGAGTGAATGGTTGTCTACAAGTGTGTGTCTCTGTGTCTGCCCTAGACCAAATAACCATTGTGCAGTGTGTTCCCCACCTAAGGCCCATAGTTACTGGGATAATCTTTATTAAAATTAAAATAACATTTTTTGTGTGTTTGCTTTTTACAAAATGCTTGCTTTTATTCAAATTTAATCTCCTTTAATCTAAGGGTAACAACTTTGATGATACAGTTTTTTCTTAACTTTGGTAACCATCTTAGTAATGCATTGCTTTGTTTCCCTTATATTTTTGTGCAGTGTTTTTCTCCATAAGCAGATGCAGTCAGTACTGGAAGTGCCACTGACAGCTAAAATGGTTTTAAAATTCCTGACCATTTCTACTACTTTTGGCTTTTCTGGAAACATGTTTACTGCAGGACTAGTATTATTATTACTATCATAAATAACCATCTTCTTCTTTTTACTTTTTGCGAATGCTAGCATTAATTATCACTGGTCTTGGTCACTGTCTCCAGTCTGTATGGTTGCTCTTCTTCCAACTTGAAATTCATCTACAGCTTAGGCAATAAAATATTTGACCTGAAGGCAGACACTCACTAAATCTAACATGTCTGCTCTGCTTTTTCCCCATGTACAGTATGTCTTTAGCATACACATATATATTTATTCCATTCCCAGAGTGTCCCAGTCGCACTAAGCCAGTCTTTGTGCTGTGTGGAGCTGCGGTGCCTGGGGTCCCGGCCTGCCCTCCTTCCTCACTGCCTCACGCCATACTCACAGTGCTGCCATTCATCTCACCTCTGGATTAACAAGCCCTTATCCTCGCAAGTATGTTCAGGGGGAAGGAAAAGCGTGGGTGGGTAAATGGGTGGGGGGATACAGTGAACCCACGCCTCAGGTTTTTCGGGCTGCAGACCGAAGGGCGTTGAGCGGTGACATGAACCCACTGCTCTTACTTGTTAAATATCTATCTACTGCTTTATTGTTAGGAATACTTGGGTTTACTGGCCACGTTTGATTGGCAGTAACAGACATAATAAAACATTTAGGAGGCGTTGGAATGACTAATCTCCACTGATATGTATTACCTTTTAACTTTACTGCAAAACCATGCAGATTAGGTCATCTCCAGAAATCTTGTAATCCGCTTTTTCTCACGTTGCTGTCGGGACTAGTGTCTCCACTGGTGTGTAATATGTCTGGTGGTGCGCAGGGCCCAGTGTCAGCTCCTGAGTGTGTGACCGAATGGAAAGAAGCTTCTTATAAACAGCCTGAGCGACGCGCTGTAAACACTGAGGACCTGTTTGGTTCAGCAGAAGTGAGGACAGAGGAGCGTCTGGTTTGATCCGAGCTGGGACATGAAGCAGAGGTGCGATGGATGGCTTGGTCCAGAATGTGGTCCCTTAACATTAAAGTCAAGATGCTCCATGCAAAAGTACTATGTAAATTTATTTGGCATTGCTTTAAGCCTTACTGACTCAAATCATTTATCCAGGCTTTGGGTCTGCACAAAAAGTACACTGGCTTGTGACCCCTCCTGGCTGGATTAATGACCGCTTTAGAGCCTTTCCGTTTCCCTTTTTTTATGTTTAATGGTGGCATTTAATTTGGTAACATTCCCAACATTCTTATTTACAGTGTTGACTGGGTCACCACAGAAAATCACTTGCTTCCTATAGTGTGCAGTAATTGGCGTAAAACCTATGTCAAAACCTGGTACTGTGCATTTTTTAGTGACCCCACCAATTTGATTTGGGTGGTCTTAACTACAAGATAATTCAATTCAAATCAGTAGTTGCCACAAAGGGCTTTACAACCAATTAGTCACACAATCCAACATAAACAATAACTACACTAAACTTAACTAAACAGTCCCAGGACATCCACTGTCTTCAGACTAGGGCTGCAACCAACAATTATTTAGATTAAATCTTTGATTAATCTGAATGTTTTTTGTTTTGAATAATTAATAATCGAATATTGAAGTGCAAGTATATACATGATGACCTGCTGGCCGAGATAGATTTGTACAAAAATTTACCACTTATGTTGCTTGAGGGTGTTTTTTTCCTAATAAAAAACAAAAATGACATTTCTTTTATGGTTTCTGTGGCTTTACTGCCAATTATTTCAATAATTGAGTCTAATCGATTAATTTGATTAGTTGTTGCAGCCCTACCTTAGACCCTCCTTCTTGATAAGGGGAAAAACTCCTAAAAAACCCCAGCTATGTGAAAAAATAGAAACATTATGGAGACCACATTGAAAGAGATACGTCCAAGTTAAAGGGACAAAATGCTTTAATTTATCAAAACATTGTTTAAAAGAATGAATCTGGTTGTGGTCATCAAATCTGTGACATGAAACAGAGGTGCAGTGGCTTGGTCTAGATGGTGGTTTAACACTGTCGCAGGTCATTGGAGGCGATCAGGAGTCAAGATGCTTCAGGGAAAAGTGCTATGTTAATGTGAACTACTTGAAATAGACCATATGCAGAAGGACAGGAGACATTAGCCTGGTGATTACACTTGAGGTTTTTATTTGGAAATGTACGAGACCTTGCAGTTAATGAGACTCTACATAAATCATTTCTAAGTATGTAGGAAAATATTGCAGTTATGCGCTGTTAAATCGCCATCCAAGATTTTTAAGTCACTTTTTGGGAATTATATTTTAGTTTTATGTTTGTATTAGTTTCAAAACTGACAGATTTGAACCTGATTTTGACACGGGGGGGACAGTAAAATGTGTTTATTGCATTCATTTAAATTGATAAAGCCAGACTCTGATATTGCAGCCAAATTCAAATGTTACTAGGTGAACAAGCTTCTCTAAGATGCCAGGACACTTATGCAAGCTTAAAATTAATTTAAAAACAGACAGATAGTGACACACACACTTTTTAAATGTTGGACATGTTTCCCAAGAACAATTTTACTGAAAGAATTTGATGTACCATCTTTAGGACTACTTTTCTTGTACATGATAATAAATTTCATAGTATTTATTTTTCAGCAGTATATTATCCCTGCCTAGTTATAGCCTAAGTAGGGAGTTGCATCTGGGAATTCTGCGAAACGATCTTTCTAATGAAAATCATGAGTCAACCCTTAAAACTGTGACACCCTGTAGTTCGCAGTAACACCGAGAAGAAGTAGAAAAGGGAGGGGCTGGTATTTTAGGTTTTTCATCGTCAGCGAATCCCACACGTCTGACAGCAGAGATAGATTTATCCCTCTCTCAGGACTTCCCTGCCCTGTCTGCGGCAATTAGCATCACGTCTGCTCACTGCTGTCACTGTGTGTAGTGAAGGCACATGGCTTTTTTTGAAAATGTTTTTATTGGAAATGGAAATGGTTTGAGCTATTGGATTGTGCATTAAAGAGAAAGTATGTGATTTGTTTTTTGTTTATTTCTGGAAAACTGTTTTATCATTTAAAAGTATGTTGAGATAGAAATCATCTGTGAAAAAACAAGACCTTTATATTTTATTTAGGCTTTCTTATCAGGTTTCATTGATTGTTTTATTTTTCAAAATTGAATTAATGGCTGCTTGGAGAGAGAGAGAAAAAGAAAGAGACAGACAAATTCAGGATTGCATGTCTAGTTACACAAATAGAAAAGGAAAGACACAGAGAAAGGGGAACCAAATGGAACTGCAGACGTAATATTGCCAAAGCTTTCACAATAATGTTTCCAAAATTGCAGGGACACTGTCTAAAGCTAAACTTAGCGCTGAAGTTTAAGGTCAGCTTAAATTTTTTTTGTAATGTATTAGTATTGTGGGGTAGTGAATTTGTCCAGTTTTGATCAAATAAAAACTGTGTAATTTTAAACAGTGACAAATAGACCTGGGTACGAGGACTTAAACGATACCTGGTTTTTGATACTGGTACCTGAGCGATACTTTTTCTGATATCTATGTTGTGCTAATTGATCTTCTACAATCATAAAACACAATATTGGATAAAAGACCAATTTTTGGAGCAAAAGTCTTAGCTGTAAGTTAAAACCAGTAGTTTGTATGATTTATTCTGTGTTATTTATTTGATTGATACATGCAAAGGAACATTCCTAGGTCCTACTAGTTGTTTTTTTTAAACATGTATTGAATAATTTCTTTTTTTTTTTTTTTTTGGAAAACCAGTAGTATTGTAACTTTTCTTTCAATACCACAAAGGTAATGTTTAACGGTACCCAGTCCTAGTGACAAATAAAGACAGTTTCAGGTAGTGTGCCTTTAATATGTGTCTGGTAACTATGTTCTCTAAACTTTCTCAGGTCTGTGGTGTCTTCTGGTATAGAGATGTCAAAGCCTTACACTCAACTTCAATATTATGTTTAAACTTGCCTAGACATTGTGATTCCAGACTGTTGTATCACCTTAACATGGGCGGCTGCTCACTTACCAGCTCTGTCAAAATGTTCATCTGAACTTGAGCAGCACAGCAGAGTCCTCCATTTGACATTTTCTCAAAGCATTTAACAGGAACCTCACACTGAGTCTTGAAATACCACTTTTCTTTTGCGTCTCAAGTGTGTAACTTCCTATTACCAAGTGCAAATTATACCATTATGTAGCCTCGCAGCTGTACGTGAGCATTGTTTGGGTGCGTGTCTATGTAAATCAGTGTTTTTGTCTGGAGCCAATCAGAGAGAGGTCACCGCTGATGGGACAGATGACTGCTGCAGGTGTCATATGTCAGCCATTTTGTTTACTCAGAGGGAGTTCCCTTTGCTTGGTTTGCAGAGATGCTCTTTATGTAAAAAACAAAAGACAAGAACTTAGCAGAGGACACACCTGTACAGATGCATTGTGGGTAAAGCGCTTGATCTACTGTGAAACCTAATGTACTTATATTGCACCTGTTGGACACAAATAGGTTTGTCTTGCTTTGATGCCTTCTCAAAAAGAAAGCTCATATTAAGATGATGTAATCCTTTATATCACCTCATGTAATATACAGGAAATTAGAATATTGTGGAAAATATATATACTTAAAATTTAGTACACAGAAAATTAAATATTTCAAGCATTTATTATTTTTTGTGTGTGTTTAAGGCAGTATCTCATAAAATTAGAATAAAACATAATATTTCATAATCATCAGAATCGTCACAATGGGACAATCTCTGTGATGTATGTGTTTCATGTTTTTAAGTGTTTTTCTTTTTTGGTGTCACCACAGCAAATCATCTGCCTTGTGTTTTATTCCAGATGCCCTTCGTGATGCACCCCTTTTCATTTTTATTATATTATAATTATTATAATCCATTGATGTACAACTGCATACTCTTGTCAGCTATAAAACCTAATATGCTAGTTACAAAGACGAGCTCTATACAAGTAAGCGCTTGTATATGATTATGTAGTAAAGTAGTTTGTGAGCAGTATTAGCTTGAATGACAATATGCCTTTCAGGACTTTTTTGGAGAAGCAAAAGCTGTCTTTGCAGAGTGGACACCAGACAAACAGGCTGCCAATCACACCTGTTCATACAGTGTTTACACAACAGACATTAGCTGTGTCCATCATCATTAACACCTCTGTAATAATCAATGGGACCACCACAAATCTCATTACAGAGTCCAAATAAACATAAGGCAATAAAAGCACTACCCGCCCTTAGGAAAAAAACAAACAGGCAGCAACAAAGATAGCCAGGACTGAATGTAGGGCTGCACAATATATCACACATGTTATCATTATCGCGATATTAGCAAGCAAGTTATCGAGATAGCAACAAACTAAATGTATTGTAATAACACTATGAGCGCTCTGAGATTTACATTCACAGTTTCATAGATGTGTTCAGGCCTTAATTTGTAAATCAAACGATGCCGGAACAAAAATTGCGCTTTGACAAAGGAGTCCACGAGGCCAACACTGTTCCCGGAACATACACACAACACAATGCTTAGGTGCACACACGCCAAAATACCAAGCAACTGCTCATTTATACTCAATTTATACCCAAAATTATATTTTAACATATTTGTTAACATTATTATACATTATAGCGTTTCATTTCAGTGTAAAGTGTCAGTGTATGTTTGTTTGATTGCTCAGCTGATCAACAAATCAGCTGTTACGCATAATTGCTGCACTTTTGTTGACTCGCTCTGTCATAGACCTACTGTGGCCCCCAGTCTGAAGCAAGAACACAGACAGACTCATGCAGCTGTGGTCTGTAAAAACAAAGTCTAGACTAGGAAAGGGAGCACACAGCAGCAGTAAACTTTCAGCCTATGTCTCTCCTTTTGCTTTCGCTTCTTTTTAGTGACTGCCATGGAGCACGCAGTCTTCTCTGCGTAATGGCGTTTCATGGCTTCAGGCTCTGTGACCCTCACAGAGGGTCCGTTAGCTCGAGCTTACAGATGCATTTGAACAAACAAAAAAGAACAAACTGCTGTGGATCTATGTCCCGTGCGCACAGGGGATATAATGGAGGAATAAAAAGTGCACATCGAGGGCACGTGGCATAAGGTTTCCCTGCGTAACTATGACTATGTAACAGTGACATTGGCATTTTAACTGGTCCCGGGTCTCATCCTGTGACCCACGATCAGCGCGTTAGCTCCAGCTTTCATATGCATTTGAGTAAAAGAACAAACTGACATGACACTGCCATGTCCCGTACACTCACGCACGGACACATTCAAAAGCGCATCACGTAGGTCTCCTCCGCGTAACCAAAGTCTGGACAAACCTCAACATTTACTGTCATCTGACTGTAAGCAAACACATCACTTTTGACTTAAAGAGCAGCAGTCAGCTGTAGCTGCACTCGCGTTTGTAAAAACACACAGCCTACTGTGGCTCTGTGCAACTCTGTGGATGCAGCGGGGATTGGGCGGGGTCGGGGGACATCCCAAGGTACTCACAGTGCGTACTGCTGTAAACCTGCAGACGCCACTGGTGTTAACAGTGGTGAATAGATCTTTCAGTTTGACGTGAAGGTGTTTTCCACCCGATTCCCTGTACACTCTGTAGACACCAATTACAGCGTGGGGACAGTCTATGTGGAAGCGCTCACGCGGAAATGAAGCTTGGCTTTTATGTTTAAAACATTGCATTTCTGTGTGATTACACCTCCGACCTTCAACACAGGTTTAGGAGGTCAAAAGAGTCAAATGTAGTCAACACTTTGTTCTGAGTTGTGTCAGAGTTACAGGATCCAAGCAAACAGTTGCCGGATCGGACCGCGTCAAAATAAGAGAGTTTCCGGATCCTGTTCCGGCAAGATCCGGCTCAAATTAAGCCCTGGATGTGTCAATCAAAAAGGCCCTGGTTTAGCCTTGTTTTAGTCCTAGTTTAAATTTTGTACAGTTATTTTGACCCAGTTTTGAGTAGTAAATACAGAGATCTGAATTTCGATCCCTAGAACCCTGCACTATAAAACCAAACCATGTTATGCATGGTAAACATTGAGTAACATAACATAGTAACATGCAGCATGTGCACACAAGCACAAGAAGTTTGGCTAAAAGCCCATGATACCCCCCCCCCCCCCCCCCCCCACAACCCCCCACCACCACCACCACCACCACTCCATACACACACACACACACACACACACACACACACACACACACAGAGCTCCCCCCAAATAGATCACTGTTTCAACAACAAGCAACTAAACTGGAATTTAGCCAAAATGGATCAAATTTGCATAATTATGCTAAATAGAGATTCTGCCTAAACATATCAGTAATAAAACCTAATTTTGCCTTGCTTCACTTTATCTGCATTACATTTGGCCTTAGTCAGGGTCAGATGCTCTGCTGTGGGTTTCTAAAGGTTTTAAGCCACAGCTGGATTATTAGGAGGAGGATATACACTCATTAAAATTGTATTAGGCGGAAATGTTTTCAGTTCCTCTCTATGTCTTTATTTACTCTGACCCAGTAACATCTATACTAGTGATTATATCTCAGAAGTGTTACTTTTTATAGATATTAAAATTATTTCTGTAGACCAAGGAGTTCCCGAGATATACTCATTTTATTTTTGGGCATGTCGTTTTCGAGCAGGGACCTAAGAAAAAGGTGCGTCAGGGGAAACTGAACTGTACTTTTTATGTAAAATAGTAAATCCAAATATTACCATATTGCTATTGCAATATTCAACATAGTTATTGAATATCACGCGTTTTTCTAATGCAGCCCTAACTTAAATTAGTCGGCTATAGGACTGTATATGACTTTGTTGAATGGAGGTGTATCTGGAAGTGTATTTTTTTTTCATTTAGATAAAAATCTAAATGAAAAAAAAAAACTGTTGTTGGCTGAGCTCTAGACAGGAAGTAAGGCAGCAATGACTGTGGGGGCGAGGGTTTTTCTACCTGGACGCCCCAAGAGCCTCACTTTCTGATAAGTATTTTTTTTTAGCCCGACTGCCAGCCGCTCATTTTACAGGTCGCAGTCTACGTGACAGTACACTCTGAGTCACCTACATATATTGTGAGAAAAGCACCTATTTTTTCACCCACTCATGCCATTTCTTTTATATCCCACTGTGATTCGCAGCCCTCACTTCTAGTTTTCACTCAAGAAAATGTACCACTGACGAGTGGTGGTGTACAAGTGTTAGATTTTCAAATTTCATTGTACAAAGTGATCGCCTCTATGCTCTTCTCCTGGTGCGTCTCTCTCCCCTGTGGTCACAACACACAGCGCTGCTTGTTTGCATTTTCGTCACCGATGTGCCTATGTTAGCGCTGCGGCAGGGTCTGTGTCTAGAACAATGAGTGGAGAACTTGCTGTGACCTCTCTGTGTAGGGCTGCACAATATTAGAAAAACATGCAATATGAGATAACAGTGTTGAATATGCTTAGTACATATCCTTCCTTGGACCATTTTTGATAGATACTGACCACTGCAGACTGGGAACACCCCACAAGAGCTACAGTTTTGGAGATGCTCTGACCCACTCGTCTATAGCCATCACTATTTGGCCCTTGTCACACTCGCTCAAATCCTTATACTTGGCCATTTTTCCTGCTTTTAGCACATCACCTTTGAGGAGAAAATGTTTACTTGCTGCTTGGGGTGTTTGTAGTTAATCGGGTAATCAGTTAATCAGCATTATAACCATAATCAATTAAAATAAATAATGAATAGAACAATTAATCATCCTGCTGCAGATGGTGTTTCTATACATGGGTCAAAAATTTAGTGTTTGTGGCATAGCATCACCCTCCCATACAGCTGTCCTTTGTTGCAAAGTGCTCTGAATTGTTGACCCATGTACAGAAACATCTGCAGCAGGATGATCTTGTAGGTCTTTGGAGGTGAGTTGTTTTTAACCATTCTCACCATTTCTTGCCTATGTTTCTTTGGTATTTTTCTTGGCCTGCCACATTTCACCTTAAAATCAACTTTGCCTATGTCCTTCCATTTCCTTAGTACCACCTTAAATACCTCTTGTCTTTGAACGCACCTATCTATGAAGTTCAAGGCTTAACTAACTAAAATAACAAGTTTTGTGTTGCAAATAATCCATTTTGAAACGTTACATGCATTCAAATCAGCAGACTTATAAGAGTGGCCAAACTTTTGCACAGACTTTTTTTCATACACCTAAATACTGCTACATTGAAAATTGTTAGGAAATTATATTATATATTATATATATTCACTTACCTGTCAGTGGTCATAATGTTATGCCTGATCTGTGTAAATTTCTGTTTCTACTGGAAGTCCATGACATTTTTGCAATACATATCATGATAAATATATTGTGCAGCCTTAGCACTGTGACAAAGGTCTATGTTAATGACAATGAGTGGAGCCATTTCTGTGTCCTCTCATTGCTCTGTAGACCCTTTCAAATGGGGTTATATTGTTTTTTTCGGCCCCTAATGTCTGTGCCTTAGATGTAAATGGGGCTATAGCAGATGCTTGCCTTAAGGGAAGCAGCTGTGAGGAGGCCAGCCACTCATCTTATTCTGACTTCTGAGCCTGTAATGGGAGTGTTACACAGGCAAATTGAAGCCTAATGTCTACTTTTATCTACTGACTGCTGCCGAGCTTACCAATAAGTCTTATGCAAAGCAAGCGCACACACACACGCTATTGCACACACACACACACATACACCTTTTAATGGTTTATGTAAGCAAAATAAGCATAGCCTTAAAGTGTCTTCGAAATCCCGGAGTGAAAAAGGGCAGTTTGGAGGCCACGTTGCCATAGAGACGGATGCTGCAGATTTTGACTGGGAAAAAAAAAGTGTCTTGGGAAGATTTTTTTTTTTTTTTTTTTTTTTGACCGAACAAATGTAAAAATAAATGGAAGTGAGAGCTGCTGCCTGCGTTGTAAGAGTCAGTCATGTGCCGGTGCCATTGGTCTGCTGGCTGTGCTGTCATACTCTGCCACTGTGGCCAGCAGTTAGTCATGGATCATACAAGCCGTGCCCTCACCACCGCTCCTCTGCTATATTTAGGCATGCAGCAGTTACCGTAGTGGGTCTCAGGGTCTGTTCCTCCCTGATCACTGGCTCAGCATAACGTCTAATAAACTGTTGATGTAGTTTGGGTGTTTTATCCTGTTTTTATTCAACAGAGATGGTTTTAGATAGGCAGACTACAGAGGGTATATAGGTGCAGAGGCTGGGGATATATTGCAAACTGATCGTAATTGTAACATTAACACAACAGCCATATTGTAATATTGTAAATAACTACTAGTTTCACCTAGTTTTGTATTGTAATATTTGATTTTTCTGTTTGGGTTTTTCTTTTTGGTGTCACAAAAGCTAATCCTCTGCCTCCTAGTGTGTAGTGATTGACATATTGGGTAAGCTGTGAAGATTCAGTGGAAACAAAGCTGTAAACCGTTTTTTTGTTTTTTTTGTTTTTTGATAAATGAATGAGAGCAGACTGGATGCAGATTGCTTGTTGATTGGGCAGTGCTTCCTGGAGAATGCAGGGGTTCGTTGAAGAGCTGGAGCTTCGTACAGCGGAGCGTTTTGAGGCCTCAGAATGGCTGTGCCAGAGAATAGAGGATTATTTAAACATTAATTACTGAAGCAAAAAACAACTCCAGGTTTTTAATGAGGGGACAATATTTTAACAAGGTTGAAAGTTCAGAAAGGTTGATTTTGCATAATATAGCTCCTTTAAATAAGGTGTAGGTTAACCTTATTTATATTTATTTATATTTATTCAATAAATACTGGCATTAGTACAATCTAATCCGGACTATTTTGTTATGACAATCTTCATTATAGTTATTGCATATTTTCATGTTTTCCAATTATTGTAGAGCCCCTATAGCCATGTGACATACAACAAATAAAACAAATCTAAAGTGAAACTCTGCTTTATGTGGTTTATTCATTAGTAGTTTAGCCACAGAGGCACTGTCATCAGGACTTATTCAACTACGTTTTACTACTATAGTGATGTAGATTTCACATCACAGTTCACAGCTAGTTGTTTTATTTTATTTGTTATTTGTTCAAAATGCATTTTCATTGACCGTGATTCTAACAGTGTAAATCATTATTATCATAACCGTAGCAAAGTGTGGCTGGTCCTAGAAAGAGAGAGAGAGAGGGCCTTTGGTGCTGGGCTATAGGCCTGAGCTGGTGAAGCCACAGAGTTGTGAATGTGACCAGCCAGTGGCCCCTGACCTCACTGCCTTACCCCAGGGGCAGCACTGCAGTTGGATGTCCCTGCACTACCCCCATGCCCCCATGACTGAGGAAGAGGAAGGTCGCTTGTCTCTGGTTTCTGTCTTGTGGTGATTTTATACTTCCTGTTTTGTGCTTGAATATGGCACCTTTAAAAATAGAAACAGAAAAAAAAGGTTGACCAAATATACAGAGGTGTGAATGTGACCTTTTGTAGGGTCCTGTAGTTTGGTGTGCAAAATCATATTACATAAAGTCACCTACCCGATTTAGTTCAAAGATATAAAATAGACCAGTACCTAAATGTAATACTATCTTTCAGGTATTATTTATGAGTTAGTGAAGAACCACGAGCTTTGCAGAAGTATCCTATGAAGAGATCCCCTGTTTGTGATAACAAAAGGTTTAGTTTGAGAAACTTCAAATGTCAGCAAAGTCAGTTTTAGGCAAGTGCTGAATGTGTTTTGTGCAAAATTTGTAGAATACTGTATGTACTTCCCGCACATGTACATAGGGGACATGCTTTTACTTTTCTTGAGTATTTTTTTAGGAGAAACTTTTACTCAAATACATTTTTGGAATCTCTAAAAAAAAGTGTTTTTGACCTCGGATTCAAGTAGCAGTAACAGTTGATGAAGTAATAGCAGGGAAACTAATACTGGCAGTGGTAGTAGTAGTTCAAGTAGTAGTAGTAGTAGTAGCATTGGCAGTAGTTCTAAACATTAATAGTAGTCCTAGCACAGAGAGTATAAGTAGCAGTAGTAGTGTTAGTAATAGCATTAGTGGTCATACTTTACCCTTAAATTAACTTCACTTGACAATTTTTTACTTTTACTCAAGCAAAACATTGCTTTAGTAGTTTAGTAGTAGTTTTTATTTTTTTGGAGTAACATTTTACTTGAGTACAGATTTGATATATTTATTTCACCTGTTTCAGCTTTTGTGCATAGCGGATTTATATTTGTGAAATCAATACGTGCCCAAAACTAGATCACTTAATCAAGGTAAAGGCCTGTAAACAGAACATATTTTGTCATGTGATATTTTAAACATAATCCCTCACAGATTAGGAATCAGATAAGATGTGTCTGTGTATCCCGCTCAGCCTCAGATTTGCCCAAACTGATGCCCCTATTAGAGTCACAGTGCCTGCCTTTTTAAACTGTTGAAAAGTCTCTCTACTCAGATCACAATTTCTTACGTGTGGCAGCAGGAAGCAAATCTTTCTTTAACAGCAGTGAAGCTGAAGTGCTGAGGTGAGTGGTTTTAACCATTGCACTGCTCTGTTAGCGCTTTCTTGACGCTGATTGTCAGAACAAATTAGCGCTAAGTTGCTTGTGAGTTCACCTCGGGCCAGGTCCCTTTGTCATGAACAGAGTGCAAAGGCAAAGAGTTGTAGAGGAAGAGATCCTACATGTGGCCCTGACATGAAAAGCTCTTCATGTTTCCAAGCTTTTAGCCATTGTCAATATGTGTGTGTGCCATCAACATGCAGACCTGCAGTAGTTTTGCCTTTCACAGTTTATTAATGTTTTGTTTTTCCCTAGCAAATTTGAAATGTGATCTACTATTGTCAGTGATATCATCAGCAAATCTTAAACATTAATCCCATACATAAACAGTGCAGTGTAATATTAGCATTTCTCAATACCTCCGAGTGCAGCTATTGATTAGTTGTGACAATAGAAGTCTAATATGTGAGTTTCCACTACACCATGACATACGAGAGCGGCATGGAAAATCATTAGTGTGAATTCGCCTGTGCATATTGCAAACTTAATTATTTCAAGGTGGCTATAGCAAACTTCAACCAAATGGAAATGTGGGTAATTGAAGGCACAGGACTGAAAGGAAACAGTTTAGATAAGTATGATGAGAAGTTAGTTTCAATTGTCAGCAGTTACCTTCCTTCCACTAACCATTAAGCCACACTCACACCAGAGGCCACAGAGGACGACAGGCTGCTAAATCATCACGGTGCGCTGTTTGTTTACAAGATCTGCTGAATTGCTAACACTTATAAATGGTTTCATTTTAAAAAGCAAGCCCAGCAGCATAAATTATTGCATTTTGGGTCTAATTTGTGTCCCACTCATGAGACAGCTGTGTGCGAAGACCAGTATTCCCTTTTTGCCTGGCTGGCTGTCGTGCGCTTGTGCATGCATGACCAACCGTGCCGTGGCTTACTTCCTGAACCATGCCACGCCGGGCAAAGATAGGAGTACTCACATTGGCAAAACGTTGCCTGCTTTAGGAGTGTTTCAGGGCTGGGCGCTGTACTTTTGGCCTGGTGTGAGTGCAACCTTAGAGTTTTGCAAAAATGTGTTATACAAGTAAGTGGATTCGGATTTTACAGTGACTGGAGATTGTAGCGCCCTGAATTGCGATTATGTAATACTTTTATTTTATGATTAACTGTAAGCCATGCTCATCACAACACTTTTTTTTACTGATGACCCCCTGTAGTTGGTTTGCATCGACTTTTACTCTAGTTGCTATTTGTATCATCTTAAGTAGCTTGTTAGGAGGCTTAACATTTATCTAGGGGAATACTTATTTAGCTGAAACAGGCGTTTAGAAATTGCAAGCCTCTCACTTTGACAGCTGTTGCTCGATGTCTAACTTGATTTTTATTTCCTGGATGATAATGGTAACAGAAAATGAAGGTGTTTATGACTTTCACCCAGGCTTACCTCTCGACTGAGCGCCTTGAATGACTCTTAGAGTCAGCGCACACAGTTACTTGCATCGCTAAAATAAATTCCTACGTGTTTATTGCGGCTTGTGAAATGGATACTTGTAGTTACTGTCACCTCTTCATCAGAGCCTCTCAAAGTGGGCTCCTCTTGAGGCTCGCACTGTTGACTTTGGCCAGATTCCCATTGTCTTTACGCACTTTGACAGGAGCTGGAGACAAGGAGATATAAAATTAGTATGTGTGTGTGTGTATTAGTATGAGTGTTATGGGCAGTTGCTGCTTTGTGTAGGTGTGACTGCGGTTGGTGAAATGGTAATCTCACAGTGTTTTCTGACCAGCTGCTGTGTCAGTTTTAATTATCATGTGACAGAGTGGAAAAAGGGATGAGGTGTGATTTACGCTGTGATGGTTCTCAGTAAAAACAAACATTTCTTTTGCATTTTGCCAATTCATTTACATGACAACAGTGTTTCAGGCACATGTAAACAGCTGTATTAATGCTACCAACAGCACTAATATTATAACTTACTATTATAAATGGTAATCTCAGGTTCCCCTCCCAGCTTGGGTCACTTTCTGTCATTCTCTCACTCTTCACTCCTTTCTTCCTGTCAAACTCTCCTCTGTGCACTAATATCAACAAAAAGTCAAATAATAGGCAGCTATGCACATGCGTGTGAGAAAAAAATGATGTATATGTTGTCACGTCAAGACTGATCAGAAAATACTAGAATAATATTTTGTCACGGTGGGTTTACAAATCCTTGTAGATCCATCCAACAAAGTTTTTTATTATCAGGACTCAGGAGCACAGACGTGATAGAAATTAGGTTGGAGCCATTTACATTTGTACTGACAGATTAGTAACTTTACTTTTACATAATGTTTTAGCCTTTATTTGAAGAGATAGGAGGCGTCAATGGGAAAATAAACCTGATCTGAAAATTTAACCAAGGTTGCTCCGCTCTATCATTGTTAGGATAATGTTGGGGTTTTACATCAGATGCCCTTCCTGACTTGGTTCTGATCTGATTGTACTGCACAGCCATTTAGGCATTTGTCTCTCCGTGCCACTCATCGAGAAAATGTCCCACTTTTTCAACAAGGTAAAATTCCTTGTGTAAAATGTAGAATAAATATTTGTGGGTGTCCTCTCTTGCGGGGTAAATATATCTTTGGTTTGTTGCTGGCCCTGTGTTTCAGGAAAGGCCTGTCCATGGAGCTGTGAGCTGGTGTTGATGCTGCTGAACTGTGTGGAGAAAATGCAGACGGAGAGAATTCATTTTTTTATAACTTGATCTTTTTCTTTTCCACCTTTTTTATTCAATGAATGAAGTCTTAATAAGGACATTACTTTGCAAAATGATTGTGTTTTTGGGATGAAAACCGCTCATCAAATTTTTTATATGCACTAAAATGTGTAATGACTTGTATTAACGCTTTTATATCCCAAGTTTGTTGAGTCCATCCCACCTTTTCCCACAAAATCACAAAACTTGCCCCACTTTTAATAATTTTTGAGGTGGTCACCCTATCCCTGACACAACCCTCTCTCTTTATCCAGGTTTGGGACCCACACTTATTCTGACTTTAGTTTTCAGCTTCATGTTGTCAAACCAAACCTCTGACCTTCCTCACAATGGCGGGGAAACTATGCAAATTCATCCTTTTCCATTCTCGAGTATTGGGGGATGCTAAAGCCCAGGACCTGACCCTTGCTTTTCCAATATTGTGCAGCTAGGGCTGCACAATATTGGAAAAATGTGTGATTTTTGATGATTATGTTGACTATTGCGATAACGATATTTTTTGTAATATTTTAAAATAGGGCCTACTATTCTGACACAGTTAAATTCACTTAACACAAAAATGTAAGTCCCTGTATTTACAAGTCAACAGCAACAGCGTCAAAAACAAAACTTAACATAGACTAAACCAGGAATAAAACAAGGCTAAATTGTGACTAAATTAAGGAAATTACCACTAAAACAGGACTTTTTAAACTGTTTTATTTAGTCACAACATATTTTCATCTAAGGCTCTGGTAGGAAAATGATCCTGACAGTGTAAATCTCTGTCAGATGGAAGACCATAGTGTTATTGTGATATATTTAGATTTTTGCGATGCGGATATTGCTGATATTGCGTTAGTGATAACTTCACAATATATTGTGCAGCCCTAATAGAAGCCCCACAGCAGCTACAATAACGCCTCTCAATAATTCAGCGAAGTTTATTGAGGTCGTGGTCTACCCGTGAACTCAGCAAAAGTGACATCAGGCAAAAACGACATTAATTGTGTTGCAACTTGTGCATGAGGAGCTGTGTTCCCTCCTCCTAAATCACAATGAGCAATCCTGGACAGCAGCTTGAATGTCAGCTACTATCCCAACATAAGTCGGCTAAATTAACTGTGAGCTGCTGCCCGTCGCTATTGTTTGCCAAGTCATGTCTGCCTGTCACTCGACAAATCAACTCTTAAGTGTTTGTCTTTACAGAATAAGCCCACAATAAGAGTGTGCCAGCCCGTGTGTGTGATGGATAGATACAGGGGTAAGGGGAGCATGGGGTTGAAATGGGGTGGGGGCTGTTGGATTTTGAGAGTCAAGCTGAGCAAAAACACACAACAGCTGCTTGTTGGAATAACACAGGGGCTAAATTGACTGCGCCACATGGGTCAGGTTACCCGCCCGGGCTTTTAATAGGCTCCCTTAACTCACAGAGAGGACAGATTAGCGTTAGGTACAGTAGTTTGATCACATATCATACACGGACAGACAGTAATATATCTGTCAACATACCTGGGTTAGACCTAGTTAGTCCTGGTTTAGTTCTGGTTAGACCTGGTTTAATCCTCATTAGACCTGGTTTAGTCCTAGTTAGACCTGGTTTAATCCTGGTTTATTCGCGGTTAGACCTGGTTTAGTCCTCGTTAGACCTGGTTTAGTCCTGGTTAGACCTGGTTTAATTCTGGTTAGACCTGGTTTAATTCTGGTTACACCTGGTTTAGGCATAGTTTTGACTATGTTAATAACATGGTTAAGTGTTGGTTAAGTCCTTCTTTAAACCCGATTTAGAAATGATTTAGTCCTGGTTTGATCCTGGGTTAGTTCTGGTTTAGTCATGGTGTAGTCCTGGTTTAGATCTTTAATTTGGTTTAGACTATATTTGATCTGGTTTAGACTTGGCTTAGTTCTGCTTTGGCCATGAGTTAGTTCTGGTTTAGGCTTGGCTTAGTCCTGTTAGTCAGACCTGATTTACTTCTGGTTTGGCCCTGGTTTAGTATGGGTTTAGACCTTTGACATGGTTTAAACCTGCTTTAGACCTGATTTAATCCTGCCTTGGTCCTGGTTTAGTGCTGGTTTAGTCCTTGTTTAGTCCTGGGTTTGTCCTGGATTGGATTTAGTTTAGACACAGTTTTGTCGTAATTTTTCTGGGTTAATCCCTATTTTACAGTGCAAGTCTTAGTCCTGGTTAAGACTCACCAATAAAGTCCATTTTACTGGACTGGGAGAGCCACATATTGTCTGAGCTGGTACTTGTAAAAAGTTTGGAAACCACTGATTTAGGGAGTATTTTGATATACTGTACTGTATACTGATCGTGATACTGATCAATAAATCTCTTTGCATTTTCGCTCCCTCCATTCGTCAAACTTGTCACAACGATTAAGTCACGCTGCTGCCTCAGTCTACATATGGCTACTGAGGTTTTTGGAAAAATATTTGTCAAAGTAATTTATATCTTTGGCTGGCTGCGGCCGTGAGGATTGTGGAGTTATTACTCCATGCAGTTTGCAGCGAGATGGAAAACCAACCGTCGTTTCTGGTTTTATAGCTGAATTAAATCTATTTTAATGAGAGATTTTATTCATAACTTATATTTAGCTCAAATCCTCAAACTATGACTTGTGCATATTTGTTTTCCACAGCTTCCCATGTGATCAGTGAGACTTGCAGTGTTTTGGGTTTTGCCTTTACCCTTTTTCTTCTTTGCGGAAAATTGAAATTAAAGACGTGGCCAATTGTTAAACACACACCAGCAGCCTCTGACCAATTTCCTCTCATCATTAAGGACAGTGTACTTTGCAAATGCTCCAAAACCACCGCTACGACAACATTCATTCAAAGCATTTCCCAGTAATTACACTTTAAATTGTTGATGATATATTTACAGTGCTGGGAATCTGCTCGTATTTTCTGCATCAGCGCGCCTCTTCTATATGTATCTCATAATTAATGTACATTTTGCTGGAGCACTATGAATATTAAACCTAAATACTTTGGATTTCATTGGTTGACCACTGTTAACTATGCAGAAAACCTCCTAATGGCTCTCACAGACTGTTAAATAAAAGCTCCAGTATATGCTACTTCCAATCAAGAGTCACAATCTTTTTTTATATGAAGGTCAATGGATAAACAGAGGAATGCAGGGCCAATAAACCTGGAGTCACCAATAAATTCTCGAAAGGCTGTTGTTGACTCAGAAGTGTGGTGTATTGAGCTCTAGTGGCCAGCTTTAGAAAGCGGCACAGTTTGGAAAGAGTGAAGCTTGATTGTCGTAGTGTTGCTGGTAAGAATAAATAACTACCTCCATGGGCACTCAGAGTACTTTACAGCAATACAAGGAATCATTTACAAATCCGCACTCACATTTAAACACCAGTGTGGTACAGACACCAGAGGCAAGGGGTACAAACTGGGAGAAAGCAAGGATTTGACCTTCGGTTTTTGGATGAGCTGTTCAACCTCGTCAGTAACTTCCAGGGTTCCTGTGGGGCATTCAAAAGCATTAAAAGTCATCAATTGATTTTGGCATTAAAGCATTAAATTTGATTCCAACCAGCATTAAATTTAAAACTGAATTAAAATCACTGACATTATTAGTTTTGTTTGCGAATACGAATATGTGGTAGATGGGCAGAGCGAGTTTCAGTGGGACCAAATTATCCAAACTTTGGATGTTTGAGTACCAACATTATTGTGCTTTGACTGTATTTTACAATACTTGCAAATGAGTGATGATATGATAAATGATAAATTTGACAACTGCGATTGTGTGTTTGTGGCATTAAAAATGTTAGAAATGGCATTAAAAAACATTACATTAGACTTGCTGATACTGTACCTGCAGGAACCCTGACTACTGCCCGATCGTTAATGTTTACTAAAGCTGCTCCATAAAGCATTAGAAGAACACCTGGAAGCCAAACTGATATTAGTCCATCATAAATAGACTGATACCTTGAAAATGAACACGCACTTGTGTTGGGTGTTTGGCTTATATAACTAATTGAATTTTGCATAAGTAAATGCCACTAAAGTAGTTAGTTCCCCCGTTTTTGTGCAAATCCCAAGCCTGGATTAGGGGAGAGGGTTGTGTCAGGAAGGGTATCTGGCATAAAACCCCAAATTAACCATGGAAATGAGCGGAGCAACCTTGATTAGAGTTACTGTTACATTTTAAAATCTGTTGACATGTTGCAATATACATTTTTGTCTCAATAGTGGGTCAGGGCCTGAAAATGGAAATGAAGAAAAATATACAGTAGTTGTGGTGTGTGGAAATTAATATTATGTGAGACTTTGATTACGTTTTGATTAAGTGAAGTTGTTAAACATAAATGTGTCAAAGGTGGGACCCAACTAAATGATAAAAAGGAAGACAATGAGATTAAATGTTGTACTGGATTCATTGCATTAAGCTTCAACTACCCCACCCTATTTCAGTGAGAAACAATATGCAATTTTTTTTTTTTTATTTTAGTCAGTCAAGCCTCACTCTGGGCCCCTCTGCTTGTACTGTCCATAGGTGGATGGTGCAAGAAAACAATGTGAACTTATATAAGGTTCACAATGTCACAACAATAACTCTTTTCTCTCTAAAGCTGCCACATCTTATTGTTAAGATAAAACGAGACCTGACTTACTGTAACGTCCTATGCCTCGTGTATGTGACCTGCTGTATCTTCGGAGTGACTGGGATTACCTCAGGGATTTTCCACTTTGCAACAAACTTTTCCATAATTGTATTTTTAGAAATGGAAATGCCATGGTTTTCTTGACATTTAAAATAAAATGGTAAGTGCTTCCATCAGTAGAAAGACGGTAGGGCTTTTGACACCTTTTTGCAAAATCATGACAATGTGTGATTATTATTTAAATGTTAAGTGAAAGCCAACGGTTTAAAAATAATTTCCTGATGCACTTATGTGAGCAGCGTGTCCTGATTGTGAACAGTCAGTGTCTTTCTTGAACTCAGTCTTCTTCACACATCTATTCTTGTTGGAGAATGGCCGTTTGCCCTTTGAAAACATCTATTGAGCCAAATGAACTCTTTACTCAATGGAAAAATAAAAAAGCCCCTCCCTCCTGGCATCTATTAAAATACCACTCTGTCCCACTTTTTTCTTGTCAAACCTTCTTTCTGTTTTTGTTTTTGTTGCTAATTGAGTCGATTTTTCCTCAGACTTGTGTTTTGACATGGGGACGTTAAGTAGGCAGACAGTTTGAAGGGTTTGGAATTTCGGCCAAATCCAGCTTGTTTTGGTCTCTGTCAGACTGGTATTACTCAGGTCATTCATAAAATTTTCCATTCATATTTGGAGTCCATTTACAAAGTATATTTTATATGGTACTGATTGAAAAGAGCTAGGAAGTTACTAGATACATTTACTCATCTAACAAACTACATTTTTGAAAGATATTTTACATTTTTCAATCTCAAAATGAGCTTTCAAGATTTTATAATCATAAAGCAACATGAAATAAATGATTTTTATACTTCAGTTAAATGACCTTGTTTTTTCTTTCTTTCTTTTTTGCAATTTTTGTTGTTCCTGAGCACCAAAGAGCACCTTCATATACAGAATAATTAATTGACAAAAACTTCCTGAGCACTTTAGACTTCCTTCTTCTGAATAAAAGTATTTTTTGACCTGACGTTGGTAGTAGTTATAGTTGCAATAGTAGTAATAGTAATATCCCTAGCAGTAATACTGGTAAAAGTAATGGCAGTTGTACTAAATAAATGTCATTTTAATTTTAAAAGTTTTTTTAAAAACGTTCTATCTTACACTTGACATTCAACTCAATACTGTTTTTTAAGAGTTTAATTTCTACTTGAGTAACCTTGTTTTGAAGTAACAGTACTTTTAGTTTAGCACATATTTGGAGTACTTTTTTCACCACAACTTTTAATGAATTTAGTTTTAAAGTCTTTGAAAGGCATTAATGAGCTCATGTTGCCAAATAGTGATAACCTTTTCCTTTTTAACCTAACTTCTCAAGGGTAGCTAAAATGATCTATTCAGATAGTAGTCCCTCTCCATCTTACTTTCCACTGTCTCCTAAAAGCTTTGTGATTGACAAATTCATCATTCATAACCAATGTATGGACCCTTTATTGTGAAATTGCACATTTATGACCATACATTGATTTTCCTCTGTAGTCTGCAATTTTATTCAGTTTTTGCGATGACCAAAATTATGTTGTATTTCTTCAGTACAAAATCCTATTATAGAGATAGGTGAGATTCACTGAAATTCAATAGTTAGAATTGAGTTGAGTGAGAAACTGCATTGACTGAAAAGTGGCCTTGAAAGCTATTGTTGCACCGTATACTATGTATACGTATGTATGTAAGCCACAGTGAATGTCTGTGTGTTACATGAATGGCTTTGTGAAGAAATATAGATGATAATTTAACATTATTACATTTTAACCTTCAACAATCATTTGCAAGTGCTCTCATTTAGCAAAATCCAGCTTTATTGTAGCCCATTTGTAATGTAGCATGTGTTAGTACAGCTTTTGGTGTTTCTGTTTTATTATGAAATCTTAAACACTTAACGTGGATAGAGGATTGTCATTTATCTCCACATGAAAGTATAAACTGTTTTGATTTTTCACATTTTGAAGTACTCTTTTGGTGTTGAATATCTTAGGAATGGGAGTTAAGTTTTTGATTGTTACTTCACTGTGAGAATAATTGAGGCAGCTCACTGCGTAAATACTGCTGTGCACGTCTTCTTGTTTCGTAAACAGTAAGTCATACCACCTCTGTCGCAATGAATATATTCTCTGGGCTGGAGAGTGGGTAATCCTGGATCTTGGCTTGTGCCTGGCCACTCATGAATACAAGAATATAATGACTTTTGAACAGTCAGACAGTGCTGCTTATGCAAACCCTGAGCACCCCAGCAGAAGAAATGGAGGAGTGGATCTTTAGTCTGTGTCTGGCTCTGTGCACCCACCTGGACCAGTCTTAATGCATGCCAAGCAGCAGCAGACCATCTGCCTGTGCCTGAGCATCCTCTGCTCCCTTCTGCCCGGACCAACAACCTGCACATCTCCCCGGGCTTTGGCCTTACATTTGTACCCCAGCCTCGACAGGCTAGGATGTTTTATTATTATTTGTATGAAAAAAGCTAAATGACTTACAATTTTTTGTCGAGTGTACTTTTGTATGCTATTTAGTGCTTTTTTGTGTGTTATTAATAGGGCTGGGTACCGCTCAGATTTTTTTTGATACCAGTACTTAACCGATACCAGGTTTTTGATACCGGTACCTGAGCGATACTTTTTCTGATACCTATGGTGTGCTAATTCATTTTCTACAATCATAAAAAAACAATAATATTGATTTTTTTGGAGCAGATTGCTTAGCTGTAAGTTAAAACCAGCCGATGCTATGATTTATTCTGTGTTATTTATTTGACTCATGCATGTGAAGGAACATTGAAGGTCCCGCCTAGGTATCGAAAGTTGATATTGAAACTGGTAGTAATGTAGCTTTTCTTTTGATACCACAAATGTATCATTTAATGGTACCCAGCCCTAGTTATTTGTGGAATACCTTACTTTAATAATACAAAGACATGCATGTATAGATAAACTGGTAAATTTAAATGGCTGACAGTAAACAAATGTGAGTGATTGTGTCTAGAAAATGCAATTGTCCAGATACAGTCTAAGCAGGGATGCCCAAACTTTCCTCCCGGGCACTTCCTCCTCTCCAGTACCTTGCAATAGATTTTCCTAGGTAACTTTTGGACTACCTCAGAGTTCAGCTTGGGTGATAGACGAGTCCACCCAGTGATGGCTGGTAGTGACTCTGGGTGGAGGGGCTAATGCATTGATAATAACGCACACTGCTCAGTATTAACACCAGGAGAAAAGACAGCAACTGTTCAACTTCCACACACCAAGAAAATATTATTTAATGCATTCTTTAATGTGTAAAGTTCTCACACAAACGCTTGCACATAACTTCAAGGTACTACTCATCAATTGTGAATCAAATCAGATAATACACAACAGCACCTGACCCCAAGTGTTTTATTGAAATATGTATAATCTACAACCTGACAACTGCAAAAGGAGAACAATAACAGAAGGAACAGAGAGCAGTCCTGTTAGCCTAAAGTTACAGGTTATATTTTGTAAGGAAGGTGGAGAAATGTGCGGGTTACTTTATTATAAATGAAGCTCACATCTCTATTCTTCCTTTCAGTGAGGCAGAGGTGTTCATAAATCACAATAATCACTCTGTCACTGTAGTCCGGTGGTTTCTGTATAATGTCCGATTGAAAACACAGCCAATGCGTTCAGGCAAGTTTGTCCCAAAAACTTTGGAGAAATGATTTAATCCTTTTCTGTGTTCATAAACACCGCTATACTCCGGGTGTAAAGGTGATTTAAGTTAATTTCAGTGTCTTAGAACCCTGCAAACTTTGCGCTGCTGTAGATTATCAAACAACTTCGGTCATGATAGCTTCTTATTACCGCAGCTATCACTCACAGGTACAGGCAACATAACTACAACCACTGGGCTAAAATTTTTTAGCCCCTAATGCTGTAAATAGGAGCGGGGGTGGTTTATTTTAAAACAAAAAACAATAGCAAACATGTAGCCAATACAATATAAGATTAGAATTTCATATAAGACACATAAGATTATTAAAAATTATATATTAATTTACTCTAAAAACTAAGTACATTTTGCCTTTGAAAATGACAGGGGAAGGGCTTAGCCCACCTAGCCCAATGATACCAGCTGTCCCTGAGTCCACCTCCGAGTCCCCAGCCTCTGCTTCCTCATTGTCCACATTGTATCCTGCCTTATGCCGATCTCAGGAGTCTGGAAACTATCCCAGCAACTAAGGACCTTATAGGCGGGGTATACCCTCGACAGTAGCCCCTAACATAAAGACATACACAAACAGACATCATTCAATCTCACATTCATTCACTTGGGGTAATTTAGATTTACCTCTTCACCTACAAATGTAGTGGACACACACTGACAATATCTAAAATACATTGTATTTAATCTTGAATAAAGCTTAATCACTCCAGGAAGCACAAAGCACATATGACAACCAATAAATGCCTTTTGAGATCCCTGTTGCATGTAGTCATGTCCGGCTAGTCATGTCACTTCAGTGTCTCCCCATGAATCAGCTGTGTATCGGTGGCGCTCCGAGGCTCTATTTTCCCCCGGCGTGGACAGAGTTATGACCTTCCCTGACAGAACAACTTTCACTCCACTGAGCAGCTGCTGTTTACCGCCTTCTAATCGCAGCCAGTTGAACATCCATCCGCCGCTAATGAATAAAAATGGCTTGATATCACGCCCCTCCCCCTACTGTAACCTAATGATGGCCCATGTTCTGGGACAGTGGTTTCCAAACTTTTTACAACAAGTACCGCCTCAGAAAATATTTGGCGTACCAAGTACCAGTTGAATGGACTCAAATGTGCCTAAATCAGGACTAACCCAGGTTTAAACCAAGTAGTAAACAGGGATCAAACCTGAAAAATACTAAATAAGGACTAAACTGTGTCTAAACCAGGCTTAAACCAGGACTTAACCTGGACTAAATGAGGAATTAACCTGGACTAAACCAGCCAAGCCAGGACAAAACCAAGTATAAACCAGGTCTAAACCAGGACTAATCCAGGACTGAACTACGACTACCAGGGACAAAGCCAGGACTAAATCTGGACTAAACCAGGACTAAACCAGGACAAAACCAGTTCTGAACTAGGAACAAACCAGGAATTAACCACAAATTAAACATTTTTTTAACCAGATCTAAACAAGGACTAAACCAGAACTTAACTAGGACTTAACCAGGACTTAACCAGGTCCAATCTATGGCTGAACAAGGACTAAACCAGGTCTAAGGCAGGACTTAATAAGGACTTAACCAGGGGTTATCAGTGTCTAAACCAGAACTAAACAGTGGTCTACACATCACTACTGAGTCAAACTCCAAATGAACAAAGGACTTAAACAGCCACCAGATGAGACCCACGTACCTCCAGTGGAACTTGTACCACAGTTTGAGAAACACTGTTCTAGCACTAGCCTTTCTCTGCCCACCCAGCGCTCCCATAGACATTTACAAGCACTGAACCAACAGCACGAAACATCTACAAGACTCATCAAAAGCACCACTTAAGACTTGTTAAATGTAACTTTTACACACTGTTTTTCTCTCTCTCTCATTCACTAATTTGACATCAGTAAAATCTGGCATTGTTGTGGTGCTTGTTGCTTCTAAACTTCAATAAGTAAATGTTTTCATAGGTGTCTGTGATCTTCTCATTTTAGGCTAAATATGCAACAGCGTTAATTACATCAAACCCATTAGCGAGACATAGAGAAAGCAAGTTATTATTTTTTTTTTTTAATGAAGCAGTAAACACTGGTTTTGTTAGTAATTAAACCAGGAGACAGAAAGGTAGTTAAAAACTTGTCTTGTGATCTCTGCAGACAGTAGAGCTAGTATTAAACATTACACGATCAGTCTTTTGAATAGGTCCTAGGTTTCATTGGGAAATAGCTGCTACAAAAAAATGTAAAAAACGCTGTGTGACATATCACTGCTTTTGAATCTCTTCCTCCGTCATTATAATTGCATGTGCTATGTGCTACTGTGAATAGGTACATCGAAATTACATTAATCTTAAGAGCTACAGTACATTTTGTGCCTTGCCACCTTGCTTTTGTGCTTGTACCCTAAGACATATCGAAGTCCAGTGAGTGAAAATAGCAGTGGAGAGAGGAGATGTGGAGAGTTTGGAAAAAAAAAAAAAAAGGCAGACATGAGAAAGGATTTAAAAAAAAAAAAAAAAAAGGCCCACATTTCCCGGTGCACCTGTAGCTTTTCTCTGTGCTGTCTATCCAGAGGCTCAGCTGGGCCCGGCTCACATCTGCTCAACATGATCATTATGCCAGGCCCGGCGCTAATTCTTCTCTGCTCCTCAATGAAGTCATCTCACTGTCTCTGCAGGCCTTCATGTCCATATTAAGGACTGTGCGGACACAAATAGGTTTGATTGATTCTAATATCCTCAGCTCCTTCTTACACAGAGCGCTCGTTATGAGAACGGCTGAATCGCTCCATTGTCATGTATTTGCAGATGAATACGGACACGTCACGTCATGTGTCATGGCGCTGCAGGAGTACGAGTTTATCTTATTACTATGCATGTCATTCAGTGTGCTAAAAAAATATAATCATACAATTGAACAGCAAACTTTAGTTTTTTTTAGGTTTCCGTACATGGGACCAAGAGTTTGACATCAGCTATTGGAAAAACTTTGAAATTAAAGAATAGAATATGTCCTTTGGGGAGGCAGTAGCTCAGTAAGTAGAGAGTAACCCAAACATTTGCGGTTTGATTCCCGCCACCAGGATTGCATACTATTGAGTCTTTAAAATTAAAATAAAACTGCTGTCAAGTGATATGATATTCTGTACATATGATTTGAAGTAAAATGGTTCTTTTTCTCTCTTCTCTTACTCTTTACTATATACAGTTTCATCTGTGTGTACCAGGTCTTTTTTTCTTTACTTGCAAACCAGTGATCTCTGTGTCAATCCCAAGCCTGGATGAATGGAGATGGTCAAAAAGGGGGTAAAAAATCGATGTGAAATCAATAAGAGAAAGTCGAAAGAAAAGAAGATCTTTGGACGATCCTCTTAAACAATGTCAGCTACAACATCACTCTTTTTAGTTTCCATAGATGGGACCAAGCGTTACAAAGGTATGACATCAGCAGATGAACCTAAAAATGTAAAAAATAAATAAATAAATAGTACAACATAAGGTCTTTAGCATTAGCTCATAGTAAAAAAGTGAAATAATTTTGAAGGCAATTAATATCACTGTCTGTTGATATATTCCTTTCTGCTTTTCCATCTAGAGTCCCCACAGCAAATTTTCTGCCTCCTAGTGTGCTGTAATTCGCATACCAATGTGGTGTAGGTTTTACACCAATCTCCATTTGTTCAGGCTTGGGACTAGACACAAGGAGAACACTGGTTTGTGACTCCTTGTGGCTGGATTTTTCAAATGATACCATATACAATACAATATAAAATTGGAAGTAAATTGTTTTCCCCTCTCTTACTTATTATTGTATACAGTATTCCCATGTCTCTTTATACGAATCATAGTATAGCAACCCAACAACTTTTGTCGCTCACCTATCTGCTTCCCATGAACTCACACTTTGGGTTAGCAAAGGTTAACACTTGTTTGTTACTAGATACTGTACATTGAAGCCATCTCAGAAAACAACTAATCAACTTTTAAGACAGTAACATGATTCTAAGACAAGGCATTAAAGTGATTAAGACGAGCAAAGCAGCTTTTTGTGCTTATACTCTTGCATATTAACAGCATTGGTGCTCAAAACATACATACATCCTGAACATATTATTGTGTAAATATCTCAAGGCTGTTGGATGTGAAGAACATTTTTCTACTTTCTATAATCTGAGCGCAGGAAAAAGAGACGTGTATTGAGTCGATTAGAGGATCAGATCCCTCTAAGAGAGTGATTTATGTGATTTCAATGTGAAAGGCAGCTGCCCGTGTTGGCAGGCCACTCAGCCTTCCTCGTTTCTCCCACACATTTCACCGTCATGCTTTTAAATCTGAACCCCTCAGCTGTTTCACACATTGTACTGCATTTATATACGCACACACTCGTACACACAGACACACATAAACGGATCACACAGCTACATAAACAAATACTTAGCCAATGACCACTCATGGCTACACCCACGAGGCCACACCAACAACCAATATGCAACTCTCCATCTATCCCTCCATCTGTCCGCACTCCACGAAACTCCTCTACGCATCGTCCCCTGCACATTCTCCATACATGCTGTCACCGCACTTGCTTTTCATACGACAGAGGCCCTCCCTTTGATCTAATCGAACGGCTGTTTGTGTGAGAGCGGGTCATATGAGAGAGTGGAAAGGGGGGGGGGGGGGGGGGGGCTATAGTGTAAATATATCCATGTGACTGATAGACAGCTTCCATCGGGGGTCCACATACTTGCCTTACTAATCCTCAGCCCTGATTATCCACACGTCCTTGAAGATGAGGAAGAAATCAACATGGATGCCAGAAAATACACCGTAGGCGGGAGTAGGGGGGTAGCACTGTTAATGTATTTAGGTCTGTATTTGTTGTCTGCCATACATTGGGATTACTTACATTAGTTGCATTACTTACATTACATTACTTAAAATGCGATACAATTGTTTTGGTAATCAGACATTCACGCCTGCATATATAGCGCTTTTTAACCAACAAAGAAACTCAGCAGCCTTTACATGAAGCATTCATTCACACACAAGCTACTGTATATGATTTAGCTTCTTGTCCAAGGATCATTTAAAAGTGTGACAAAGAGGAACAAGAACTCAACCACCAACCTTCAGCGTATTGATTGCCTCTCTGTGACTCTGTGCCCAGTGCTGCATGTACAGTATGGTCCCTAATATTTAGCTACTAAGTTAGGGCAAAGCCAAACATAACAAAACGTGCTTTTCCATTGGAAAAATATGGGATGGTTTGGTACAGGTAGCCCCAAAACTTGCTGGTGTTTACATTACTCTGGGTCCAGGAGACCGGAGTCTGTTACGTGAACACAGATGTCACACAAGCGCAGCAAAAGTTTTGTTCATAAATGAGGTAAAAACATGTTTGAAGCTGACTTTTAAAAGATAAATGTGGGACTAATATTTAATAAAAAAGTAAGTAGTAGTCTCTCTTGTCCAATCAACTCGCAGCAGTGCCCACCTCTAACTGTTCCCAACCGCCTAATCGTGCTGGGACCCCTCGCAAAAGGGTTCTGAAAGTAGAATGGCTTGGAACGCATTTTGGGAACGCCTTGGAACGCTTTGGGAAACAACTGAACAGTCCCGCCCTGTTCCGTCCTAGTGGAAAAGCGCCTAAAACCAGAGGTGGAAGTGCTAGTCCTTCAAATCTGTACTTAAAAATTACTGGTACTTCAGAATAATATTACTCAGTTAGAAGTATAATTACTCTGCTCGCTGCTACTACTAGTACTTTTACTACTACTATTGCTTCTACTACCTCCTCTACTGCTACTACTATTACTATCACTACTACTGTATTACTGCAACCACTATAATACTATTACTACTATACCACTACTATAACTACTTACTTAAACAACACAGCAACATTGAACCATAATATTGCATGTGTATCTAATACTGTGCATCCTTATTTTTTAATGCTCATTTCACTTTTCATATAAAACTTTTACTGGACTTCCATATCACATTTGTTCTGCAGGTTAATAAAAAACAAGGTCAAAAGTGAAAATCTTGGATGAGACTTTACCATTAACCTGAGAGGTCAATATGTTCCACAGGATGAAGTCGTATTTCTCAATAAAAATTATTAAAAAAACACATCAAAGTCATAAAACCGAACGCGTCAAGAGAAAAATAATGACATGTTTTATTGTTTCATAGTAAAAACTTGCAAAACTTGGAATATAAACACATTTTTTTGCCCAGTGATTCTAAATATACCTCCGAAGTGGTAACAGGGCCAACAAGTAATCATTTTGAAGTGCCAAACATAAAACCTTTAATTTAATACCATTTATGTGGACTGAATACAAGTATGACTCAGTTTAACAAGTTCCAAGCTTAAAGTAGAAGTATGTATTCATTTTTTCAGATCTTTTATAAACTCTACTTTACTGTGCTGTATCAAGACCCAAGGGGCACTGGTTATAGACACAGTAAAGTGTATCAATGTAAAAAAATATATACAAAATTGTCTGATCTCTACTGTAGCTGCCTGGTGCTTTTTTAGTGGTGTGAGGTCAAAGGTCATGGTCGACTGTACAGGACGGAGCGACTGGAGTTGCTCAGAGCACTGTGTCTGGCTCAGTGATATGTCAACATGGTCCCAGTGTGGGATTAGGAGCCCACTGGACGTACCTCCAATGAGAGACGTCCCATGTGCAGCTGTTGGCACCTCTTTCTTATTTTGCACCGCTAATGGGGCTCCTCTTTTCTTTGGCTTTGGATCAGCTGAAGCTAAAATAGATGTTGTTGTTATCTTCACTAAAAGGACTCCAGAGGTGGAAGACAGTACAGTACAGTTATTTTATAGTAATTTTGCTCAAGTAGAAGTCAAACTACTCAACCCAATCTCTGCTTAAGTACTTTCTACTTAGCATTAAATGAGAAGTTTATTTGAATAGAAAGTACTTTTGAAAGTATTTTTGCAACGTCTACTGCTACTACTTCTCCTACTACTACCACTAATGTTACAACTACATGAACTAGTTACTAGCTACTTCTACTACTGCTTCTATTGCTACGTCTACTATTACTAAGGACAAGATTAGATTATGGATCCAGAAGGAAATAGGAATACTTCAAAATACAAAATTACTTCTATTTTTTTAATAGATATGATTTAGAAAATATATTCACAAAATACATTTTCTTGTACTTAAGTAGATAGTACACTACAAAAAACTAAATTTATTAGTTAAAATGACTTGAATTCAGATTATTAATCTTAATTTGAGCATTTTTCACTAGATTAGATTTATTTACTTATTGGGTAACTTATTAGATATTTGACTTATTTCAAGTTATTTCTTCCCTGTTTTTAGCTGTTTTTTACTTATTTCAGGCTAAATTATCTGTCCATGGGGTTAGTGGAATCTTCTTTCCCCACAGACAGATAATTTTAATAATGGTAATAAGTTACCCAATCAGTAAATAAATCAAATCTACTGAAAATTGCTCAAGTAAAGATTATGAATCTGAATTAGTATAATGTAGTTTTTGATTTTGTGCAGTGTAGTAGTAGTGGTTGTTTTCACTGCTGCATAAATCGGATCTGGAATTGCAATTTTCACTCAGGCCAAATGTGTTTTTGGGCAGTTTTGTTTTGAGACTGATATTTAGCGGAGCTTACTCTACTCCTGCAGCACACACTGTTTGTATCTCAGTTTAAACCTTGTGTTGAGTGTGAGGGGGAGACAACTTTTGATCTGATTTGCCGCACGGTTTGTTGTCGCAGATTTGTTTTGCTGACTTTGTGGTCTCTATCACAACAAGTACATTACACATCTAGGACCAAAGATCATGTGACCAATATCAGAAACTGTCAAATATTCAGCACAATCTAACTGAATCCTGCTACATATAACAGCTAACTGAGTATGTAAACAAGTGTATTTGTGCAACCACTGCTCTTATTGATGCTGCCTGTTTTTGACTGAAGTTAAATTGTAGCTTATGTTGCTCTTGGATAATTGTACAGTGTGACAGGATAAAGCAGACTTTGGGGTCGCATGTGGCTTTTTCTCCCTTCTATTGCGGCTTTTTGGGTGTCTGACATCTGGTTATGTAAAGTCAGTAAAGGAATAAGTAGACAGCTATAAAACAACCTGCTTCAACATTGTCTTGTCTATTTAAAATAAAACTTTCTCACTGTTTTCCGCTATATGCTATGGACCTAACTGTTAAACTGTTATAACAAACTTCTTTAGCCACAGTTGTCCACACAGTTGCACACAAAGACTGATAAGAAGAGCCACACACAAGCACCAAGAAGTATTTACAGGATGTAACTCTAGTTCTCTGTGAGATAATCAGTGAAATATTTAACACAGTCATTTTGCAATTATTAACGACCTCCCATATGCAGTAGATTTCAGGTGAAGGCTAAGCAGCTTTTGTGCATAAAAATTTATTGCGGCTCTTTACAGATTAAAATTTTGTATTTTGGGGAACAACTGGCTCTTTGGATCTAGAAAGTTGCAGACCCCTGGGATAAAAGATAAAGAGGTAGCATCCCAAGACATTGCTCGGCACATATAGTATCCTAATTGTATGAGATGACAACAAACTAATGGCATTAGAGGGACTTGCATTGACATTGTTTTAGGATTGATTTCTGCAGGTGCATTTAAAACATATTTAATATGGAGAGGATGTCAATACTTCTATTCAAAGTGAAACGCATTTATAGATTACATCAGTGGTGGACAGTAACTAAATACTCTTACTCAAGTAAAATACTTAAGTCCATTTTTTGAGTACATTTTGTAGAACATGCTTTTACTTAAGTAAAATGTGGAAGATTTTATTTTTACTTTTACTTAAGTAAAACTTTAAATTTTGTAGGGAAGTAAAAGTAGTTTTTGTTCTTTGTGGTGTAGTGGTATCATGTCTAACATACAATCAGAAGGTTCTGTTCTGGGTTCGAAGAAGAAGATTGTGCAAAAACACTGAAATGTACTTTTTTACTTTTACTGGAGTAACATTTATGTTGGGTACTTTTACTTCTACTTGAATAATTTTATTTTTGACAGTACTTTTACTTGAGTACAGCTTTTGAATACTTTGTCCACCACTTGATTACATTATATAGATTATGTACACACATTGTGAAATATCTCAAGCATTTATTTATTTTAATTGAGCTGATTTTGACTTTCAGTTAATGACCCAAAATTCAGTTTCTAGGAAGGTATAGATAGTAGAATACTTCCCCAATACAGTATGTATTTCACTTTTTGAATAAAATCTTTTCCATAATATTCAAATTTTTAGATCTCCCTTGATATTCTATGCTTTTTCAAAAATGTCAACACCTTAATATGGGCATAGCATAACATAGCATAACATTAAGATGTATGTGTTAAAAATAAAATGAAGTACTTTTTACATCAGCTGGGTGCTTAAAAATCACCCAAATCCTCTGACATTAAAGTGAGATCTGTCTAAGCTCATGTAAAAATGCATTTGTGAATTCCACACTGTAGGACCTGGAGTGGAGGCTGCAGGACTTGAAGCCAAATCAAAGTCTACCCACCACCTCCATATTGTACTTTTCAGAGCGCTATTTTAAAACCAGAGCTGCCTGCTGTTTCAAGTTGTGCTTCCTCTATACCACTGGAGAGCTGGGAAACATATACTTTCTGATACTCTGTGAAACTTTTCAGATAGTAACAATCACATATCGGCATTCAATAAGAACAATGTGTCTGAGGTCATAGCCTTTTGTGGTAAAGCATACTGTATTGTGAACTGTTTCAAGCGAAAGGGGATTTTGAGCTATAGCAACAGAGCTGACAGTGGGCATTCATCCTCTCAACATTCAGGGCCTTAATTAGAAGCTTAATTACACAGGGAAATGGGATGCCAGCGAGAGAGCAGGAGGGCTGGAGGAAGGCTGTGATGAGGTGCCGCTGCTGCTGCCGCTGCCGCTGTTTGGGGGCTCAGACACTAAAAGGCAATGCTCAAAAATAGACCCTTACCAACAAGCGCCCACCTCCAATGATACTGAAGATCTCGTCACTTCTACCATGTGACCGGCATGAGACCAAAACACAGCTTTGAGTTGATGTATTTGATTTACACAATAAAACATTCATGTACTAATACATTTTTTGCTAAATGAGAGAATGATAAAAAAACAAAACAATCTGCAGGCAAGTGGCAATCTCCAAAAGACGACTTATCTATTTGGTTTAAAATAGAGTACAATACAAATATTCAATCACAGTTTATTCATATGGTTACTTAATTGTATTATGAAGCAAATTAAAGTAATATTAATGCATTAGTCTTATAGCAGTTTTCTAAACATTCAAAGTCGCATTACTATTTTCACTATACTATGTGCACTATCCATTCACTTCTCAGTCACTCTTAGTTTTTGTGGTTTGCCACTTCTTGAACCACAGCTGCCCTGGGGCAGACTGACAGAGATGCAATGTGGCTGCCATTGTGCAGCAAGGTGATGAAGTGTCTTGCCCAAGGACACAACAACAGAAGTTTTAGTTTAGTCATTATGTGGTAGGGACAGAGACAGGCACAGAGACATTAAGCTCATAGAGACAGAGGTCAGAGGATGGCTAAATAGCTATTTTCCATTAGTAGTATGGGAGCAGGATTCGAACTGCCAACTCTCTGGTAATTGTTTGACCCAATCTAATTACTTAATTACAAAAAAGTACAAAGAAACTGCTGCAGAGGTGGCTCAAAGAACTTCTAAATGAAACTAAAGTTAGAGCTAGAATTGAAAGTTAAGACATGAAGTCGGTTGTGATGTTTATGTATTCGTAGTATTAGTAGTAGTTCTGTTTAGTTGTTTTTTGGTAATGACATAGTTTATGGCTTCTGATGCTTTAAAAATTATCCTTCATGGCATTGCAAGTGAATTTGTGTCCATGATGCATTTCCAGTTCTAGATCTTCACTGACCACATAGATCCCCTATTACTACATTAGCTATTCCTAACCTTGTCTATTGCTGTTTTACATTGTCAGGGTTCGGGGATAGCTTCCCAGCATTTTCACTTGCTAGAAGTGTGTTTACAAGTATGTGATGTATGTGGCTGAACTTTCTCAACTCTCAATGCTTGCAACTTTGCTGAGATGCCACTAGAGTGCATAACAGGAAATCACATTTGATACCAGAACCTTTATCCGGCTCATATCTAAATCAGTCTTGTATTTTGGGAAATTATTATTGCACCAGATCAAATTAACTGTGCTAATTATAGCTTTGATGTTGTTGTAGTTTAGTTAGTGGTTAGAAAACAATACATTACATACTAGCAAATACAACTCAAGTTAATTGTGACCATTGTCTTTTTACAAAATGTCTCAATCTTGTCACTGTGGTAGGTTTGTATTTCCTTTTTCCTTTAGTCACTTCCTCTCACGTCATCCCCTCTTCCCACACGCTCACACACACGTCCCAGCTATTTCCCCCTAAGCAATGGCTTTTTAATTATTTACACAGGCGTTAATAGAAATCTTGGGTGTCAAGCATCAAAAAGGCTGACATATCTTCCTCATCATCAGCATCAGCAGCAGCAGCGTTGTTACAGCTTGCTGGCGTGTTGCCGTGCTTCTGCAGACTCAGCCCAAAACTCCTCCTCCTAACGTGATTGTCTTTGCACACTCAGGCCTCGTGAACATGCTGATCTGTTAGCTGCTGAAACATTGATGAAAAGAGCGGTATATGGCCCTCCTGTCCATTTCCGATCTTAGTAAAAATTTTGATCCAGACCACAGAGGTTGAAGATAGACTCATTCGCATTCTCACGGTACTCATTATATTTTCTAGATCGAATATACAGGCTCTGTCTAACTTTAGTCCGGTTGACAACATTTACGACAGACACCGAAAAAACACAACAATGAAGGGGAATTTTGTTTCTGAAATTGTGTTTTGCGTTTCTTGTTAATGAGGTGCAGAGGGATTGACGACTGATGTGCCTCTCATTGTTTGCTGCAGCTCAGAGAATAACAGTGTACAAAGAGCCTTTTAGCCAGTGAGACATTTGGAAAAAAATGCTTTTTATATGACAAGAGTATTGTTACAGTATGATATTTTACAGCCTCAAGTAACTTAAATTGGTGTTGATATAAAATATATATATATATACTGCTACTACTTACTAGTTCTACTACTACCACCACTGCCACCAAGGTTTTTTTAACCTTGGTTTAGTTTTCCACCAAAATGCACTCAAGAAAAAAAAAAAGTTATACATCTGGGCAGCAGTAAGAAACATGATCAGGAAATAATGCAACTTTATCTGAATTAAAAGCTGCTTTAATTGTTTGTTTAGGGCATGCAGAGTGGCAGAGGGGCACTACTTCATTGCTGTGTGCCCCACTATCCAAAACATGCATGTAATAACAAATCGGAGAATCTAAATGACCTATTTGTGAATGAATGTGAGAGTGTCAGTGTATGTCTCCGTGCCAGCCCTATTTGTGATAACTTTTACACCCGACCTCTTTAAGACGATATCGGTTGTTGCCATGCAGCCTTGTGTTTAGAAGAAATACATTATTCAAGTCACGGGCGCACCCCTAACTACTTTGCACGTACTTTGTTATTACCTCCGACTCTCTAAGTTGTCTTAATAAAAGTCAGTTTGAATGACACCTGCTTCTGATTACAACCAGGAGCTTCAGCCTTGTAGGCAAATCACTTAGTAGCGTCAACACACAGAGCCAGAGCCAGCATGCAAATATTTCCATTCTCTAGCCGTGATTGTCTTTTTGAGCCTCCTCACTGCGAGCGCTCTCGTCTCTCCTCGTCTTTCCACACCGTAATAATTGGTTTTATTCAGCCAGATCAAGAGGAGGTAAAGAAAGTAGGTGTCAGTAAACATGTGACCGAGCGCAAATAAAATGAAAATTGTGTATCTCTTGTAGCGTACGGGGGGATTTGCTCAAGTGCACCCACTGTAGCCTTTCAGCTCTCTTGATTGGGCCTCACTGAAAAGCACTCTTCAATATAGAGTTATTACCATTCAGTACGAGGATAGATGCTGCAGTCTGTCACACAACATTTGAAGCAGTAAAAAGGCTTTTCCTACTAAGCTTGCATGGTGGTTGTTTTTTGAGTTTGGGTTTTGATCCAGGCAGTAAATGCATGCCCTCCTAATCCTTGCTTATTCATGTTTTATTTAACAAAAAAAAAAAAAAAAAAAAAAAAAAAAAACTGGTTTACTACTCTGTCTAGCCAACTGATTAGCAAGTTAAATGGAGCAGAACACAACAAGGAAAAGGGAATTACAGTGTAGCTGTAAACATATGACTGCAGAAACGATGCCACATTGGATTGAAAGCTCTTAAACATCTGTTGTTAAATTCGCTAATGCAAATGGAGAAGGCAGATCTGTGGTGATGGGCTGTTGATTCAAAACACTGTGATTTGCACATTTCACTCTCTTTTACAAACCAGGTTCAGAAAACGTTGGGGCAGATTGCAGTGATTTTCAAATTTTTGTTAAAATATTTTATTCACAATATAAACTATTTATCAGGCTATGAAACTGAATTATTTTACAATTTCATTTAAAAAAAAAAAAAAAAAAGTGTTGTGTCCTCTTGGCTTTTTAGTTCAGGAGTTGCCAGAAGAAGCATAACATCTGCTCCCTGTAGTTTGCAGTGACAGTTTGGCCTAAGTTTTACGCTGGATGCCCTTCCTGACACAGTTCTCTCCATTTATCTGGGCTTGGGACCGACACAAAAAATACACTTGTTTGTGACCCCTGGTGGGTGGAGGTTTTTTTTTTTTCATGAAAAACAAAAGCTAATTTTTAATTTGATTTGAGCAACACATCTTAAAAATGTTGAGATGAGGCAGTTTTAACACCTGATATATTGTGTGTGAGTAAAATATAGTTGTATTTATAGTTGGATATGTATTGAAACCCCTGGGATCATCTCCTTGCAGTGCGCAGACTTAATTCAAAGGCAGCTCTTGGTTTTTTCTGTCATTATAGTCTGACTCTGTAGGACTCCCTGCCACTTAAACTTAGGGCAAAAAATTATAATCTTGATTAATTTAGTCATAATTGAATTCACAATTAATCAACAATTATTCATTTAGATTAAAAAGTCATGTAAAATATATTATTTGCACATTTAAAAAAGTGTAAAATATAAAATAAACCAAGTTTGTATTAATGCCATAATAAACTGTTTGGCTGTTTGCGTGATGTCCTTCTCTTCAAACCCAAAGTACTCCCACACAACAGAATTTGTTTTGCCTTTTCCGCAGACCAAGTGTTTTTCCTGTTCTCTTTTCACCGTTTCCACAAACAACTCTCCTCATACAGCTTACAGCTTTCAGAGCGCAAACTTTGAGCACACTTCAAAGTTAGTGTAATTAATTGTTTTATATTAATTTGTTGTAATTGTTTTTATTCGATTATATAATTTTTGTAAACATTAGGTGCAATAATTGAAACTGAAATTTAACTTTGATTAATTACACAGCCCTACTTGAACTATTGTCACTCTCACTTGTTCCTGTTTTAAAAGGAAACTAATAACCTATTTATTAACTAAACATGATCTTGTAATCTGGCTATCCTGTAACACTATGTCTATGTGGTTTCTTTATTCTATTTTAAGCACATCAGGCCTGTGCTGGTCACTTGAAATGTGCTATATAATTAAAATTTGTTGTTGTTTCATGAGATTTACAAACCATTGTATTATTGCACTCTGTTTTTAATTACAGTCTACATGTTCTCTCAACATTTCAATTGGATCTGGGTTTGTTTTCCCACTTTTTTCATCAACTAAAATCTAAAAACCAAACGGAAGAAACTGGATCTTCGAGTCGTAATAGCGGTCAATTTAGTTTCAAAGAAAAACTGCACTTTATTTTGAGTGCTGTCCTCATGGTCCACTCAAAAAGCACAAAGTGTATTCCCACTCGCTTTTTACTCATCTGACAAGTGTATGTTTTCAACTTTTATTACTGCTCCTCTATACTGTTGTACTGTTACTGTTGTTGCACTGATAAATCCACTGTGCACAGGGAAAAGTGACCTAAAAATCCCAAATTATATCTTTTCCTATTTGTTAGGTCTAGCTGGCAAAATGCAAGAAAAGTGGGTGTGTTTTGTTGCCGCGCTAGTCCCTTGTAATTGTTGGTCCTTTGTTCCAGTAATGGTTAGGTAAACTAAAGAACGACAATGTTTTCCAGTCCATTAACAATACATGCTTTTATAACGCACTGCATGGGTCTGGACTAGACGCTTTGTTGATATTGTGTGTTGTGTGTCTGCAGCAGTGAGACTTAGGAGCAGTGAGTGGCTAAAGAAACATAAACCAGACAATGGGATAAATGATTAGACATGTCATAACAGCAACACATTCACATACAAATGGAAATAGTGTTATGTAATTGGTAACAGACTACATCAGGCCCGAGGTCAGTTATTAATGATGTTGCATGTTTTAATCCCAGCCAGTGTCCTAATTTGAACCTGCTACCACCTTTTTGAAAAGAATAAATCAAATACATCAAAATTAGGCCGCCATATTATTATAATTCATGAGACCTACAGATGCAAGTACAAAAAAAAACAAAAAAACAAAAACACTGAACTCTTAAAATGTTCTAATGCATTAAATGAAAGTTAGTGAGGAGCATATGAGTCAGTAGTATTTGTATGGCTTACTATTATTTAGCAGTTATTTGATGATCCTAATGCGAAGTGTCAAAGCCAGCCAGCCAAAAAGCAGGAGTGGGTGCTTTTGTTAGGAACTGTATTCTGCCTCGTGGCCCACACAGATAAACCCTGCTGCTACAAATCTGCATTTTAGCTCCAGAAGAAGGCTGAACTATGTGAAAACAGAGGCACGCAGTATGTCAGCTGTCTGGATAAAATTAGTGTAATTAGGTGAAGGATAGAGTGCTTTCAGCTAGTTTAGGAATTTACTGTTCATTCATATTAACAGAAGTAATAGATACATGGCAAAAGCCTGGTGTGTAAAACACAAACGCTTGTTAAAGCAACAGTATATGCACCGTGTTCAGTTCAGTTGGTAGAGCTGCCGCGTGTGTGCAGGGCAACTACAGCCTGCCTCAGCGTTGTCGGTTCAAGTTCAGACTCAAACAATTTGTTGAATCTCTCTCCCCATGATTTCCTGATACTTCTTACACCATTATCAACGGCTGGATACTGTTAACGATATCTGTGTTGTACTGAAAGAAAAGTTGTAATACTACTGGTATAAAAAAATGTTTTATTCAATACTAAGTTTCAAGTCTCGCCATGCTGTTTTAGAACCAAAACAAAAATTGTAAACAAAAACAACTTGGCCATTATGTAAAATATATTTTTTATTGTGAATAAATCAGATATATCAAAATATACTGCTCATAGCTCCTTTACTGTTTCTTTGCATGTATGAATTAAATAAATAATAAATAATAATAATAAATCATACAAACTACTGGTTTTGACTTACAGCTAAGAATTTTGCTACAAAAATTGGTATTTTATTTAATATTATTATGTGTTTTATAGGATGAAGCACACCACAGGTATCGACAAAAGTATTGCTCAGGTACTGGTATTAACCAGGTATTGTTTAAGTATCAGTATCAAAAAAATCTGAACAGTACCCACTCTTAGCATTATCTAATAAAGCAAACAACAACAACAACAAAAAAGGACTAAATTATAAAAAAGAAAGCAGCACTGTATAACTTTTTACCTCCATACATCAAACTCCAGCTTTAAATAACTTTGAGCATCATTTACATAATTTTGAGAACAAGGAGTGAAGCACATTTTTAAGGACAAAGTGAACCTGGTTTGAAAGATTTACCACAATGCAGCTGTCCATGAGGTGCACTACTATCTCCATCACTGCTACCAGCATACATGCATATTTAGAAAAATCCCAGGCCAAAATTACACTATAAGTAGAATCCTCATTTCCTCTCAGCTTTTCCTTTTTGGAATCACCTCAGTAAATCATCTACCTCCAAGTGTGCATTGATTTGCATTTTAATTCTGCATAGGTTTTTGGTTGACTTTATCCAAGTTTGGGACTAGCAGGATTAAAAAGGCTTGTGACCCCTTGTAGTACTCATTCATTTTCTTCCGCTTATTCCCGTTAGGGGTCGTGGGTGACTGGAGCCTATCCCAGTAACTTTGGGCCATAGGCAGGGTACACTCTGGACAGGGGCCAGCTTGTCACAGGGCTGACACAGACACAAACACAGACAGACAACCTTTCACTCTCACATTCATTCACTAGGGGCAATTTAGAGTCATCAATTCACCCTAACACATGCATGTCTTTGGACGGTGGGAGGAAGCCGGAGAGAACCCACGGTAACATGGGGAGGACATGCAGACTGCACCCAGAGAGTTCGCGTCCTTGCTGGGAGGCGAGAACGCTAACCGCTCTGCCCCCCCCCCCTTGTAGTACTAATATTGTAAAATAAGAGTACTAGTCTCATGTTTATTTTGCAGTCCTTGTCTCTTTTTGTGTCTCAGTCTGAATTCAGCGAATGCAGTGCTACATTTTACTCATTGAAAACGCCATCATTGTACGAGTAACACACTGCAGTTATGATTTTTTGAGACCCGTATAGCTCTGAACCCAGGTCAGAATCAGCGGACATTTAAAATACTGTCAGTAATTCAGTGCAGTAGCCATAGGAGTGTGTAGTATCAAAGTTACTGGGTCTCAAGCTATAAAATTCCTACATAGGTGAAGCGCCATCGGGACTCGGGAAAACATCCCATCTTATCTAATCCTGATCTCTCTAACATATTTTTGGGATTTCCTATTTCCATATATTACATAAATATGTAGCATTTTGTTTCTGTGTTTTACCTTTTTTTCCAACCAAGAACTCAAATTATAACGTAATAAAACAATGTAATTGATTTGCATGAAGAAGTAGTCGTATATCTGTAAAATACTGTTGTGGAAATACCTCTTAGGCCCCACAGACCTAGTCCAAACAGTGCATCTTTAATATTTAATTACTGTGGAACATGTAGCAGACTGAGAATAAAGTATTTTTGCCAATACATTTCAAACTTTTTTTTAAAGTATTTTTTATATTACTCCATTAGAAGAAAACCTGCAAGAAAATAGAAGGCACTCAGAGTTCATGCACTTACTTCTGTCTAGGCTGCTTTCTATAAGTGATACAGAAAAACACAGTACATTATTGCTTGTAAAAGTTCAAGGCTGTTTCTTCTAATGAAATGTCTTTGCTATGTGAAGATAAAATTACTGAAAAAAAAAAAAAAAAAACTTGATATAAAATACCCTGCAAAAGTCCTGGGCAGTTTTTTTAAGAAAGGCTATAAACAAAGAAAGGTGTATCAATGTAAAACAATACACACTATGGAAAAAAATGAGGAAAATCTGAGACTTTTGAGCAGTTCTGTATGCATTTAAACATTCGCCAGCTAATGCTAATCACCTCTTTAGATTATTGCTTGAATGTACGTGGTGATTGTACATTGAGCCTCGACAGTCTGCTGATTTTCTGTAATCACGTTGTGACAAACACCTCATCACACTCAGGTCAGGAGAGCGGCGCCTGCCTCCCACACGTCTGCCTCTTCACTCTCGGGACATTTTTATCTTGATGTGTTACTGTAAGTGCCGGCATATGCTCCGTTTAGATTCACTGTATGCCCATGAGTAGCACCTACTGAACGATTCAAGCCTAAATTTACATACAAGAGGTATATATAGGTAGAAAATGTCGTAACAATTCATTTTTTTTACATTTTGAGCCACCAAAAAATTATGGTGCGTAATCTGCCTCACTTGTTTGGCGCTAGACATCATTACCTGGCCATTTTACTTAAGAGAAACATTAATTTATATCAAGTTTTAATTTACAGGACTCGTAAAATAATTAGCCCGACATGCTGGGAATGTGAAAAGGTTGTGCAAGAGCTTAATTACTTGAAGTGGCTCGGGAGTGCACTTGAAAGGTGGTAAATTATGTTATATATTTTTGTTATTTTGACCTCATCATTGTCATCTGTCATTGTTTTTTTAATATCTACTTTTTAATTCAATTTCTGTTAATATGAAATGTACACCAATTTAAGTTTGATAAGGAGACACAAATAGGCTATTTAAAAAATACAACTTTTGGTCAAAATTATACTGCAGCTAAGTCTGCAAATAAAAAACGTAATCGTGAACATAAAATCATGAATTGAACTGAATTGTGACTTCAGTGCATCGTACATCCCTAATCAATACTTGGATTTGTAACTTAGTAACTTACATACTTACCAAAAAAAAAAATGCATATAAAATTACTATTAGTGCAAGAGTGTATTACTTAGAAGGTGCATGCTTTTATCTTATAGTATCTGTGATCAGTATTCATTCATTCATTCATTCATTCATTCTATAAACCACACTTGTGAATAAACAGTTACATAAAGAAGTGTTTTAAATGATAAAAAGTGAAATTTAACTGGCCCCATTTACAGCAGTACTCAGTTGAGTCTCTGTGGTGCTTACTCCTGTCTGCTTCTCCAAACTGGGCTTCCTCCCACTGTCCAAAGACATGCATGGTGAACTGGTGAATTTAGATTGCTCCTTGTGGATGAATGTGATTGTGAATGGTTGTCTGTCAGTGTATGTGTCAGCTCTGCAACTGACTGGCCTTTGTCAAGAGTGTGCCCCGCCTAAGGCCCAAAGTTGTTGAGTTAGATTCCATTATGATAATAAATGGAAGAATATGTCTGAGTGACTGAATACAAATGTGTAATTTTTGTAGGAGACATATTTTTTTTTAAATTTAGAACATTTGTATCTTCTACTACTCCCTGTTTCTGAAAATGTTGCTTTAAATTTTGTAGTCAGAGTTGGTCGTTTTGCTTCCTGCTCCACGCACAGCTGCATTGTTCAGGTTTTATCTGCGGGGCATTTCTTCATCCCGCTAAATGAGCTTTTTCAGGGCTTCGTGGAGATGTCTGTGCTCGCCTCCCCAGCATGAGCTCTGCCTCTGAGCTTCTCTTCTCCTCTATCGCTCTCGTTCTCTCTCTGAATGAAATTACCTCAGCTGAAGTGGCACAAGTGCACGGGAACTTTAACACACTTTTTTATTGCGCTGGTTTGTGTTTTGTTACAATGAAAGACACCTATTTTCTGGTATTTTTTTTTTTTGGCACTTCTGCTTTCAAGTTCTTTTAGGTTTTTTATTTTCCGACATATTGCTTTTCATCCTTTCTTCTCCCGCTCCTCACTCACTCATGGTGTAGGCGGACGGTACAAGTCGTAATAAATACAGAAGAGCTGTTTCTTTGGCCAGAAGTGCACTGAGTCACTGGCAGAGCTGTATGCTACTGTGTGCTACTGTGATTCGACGTCTGCAGGCAAAAGCAAACCTGATGACTGGCGTGTACAGCAGAGTCTCCAATGCTAATGTCTACATAGAACATTGCCTTTTAAATAGACACATGCAGCTATAGGCAGCTGTGAAGGTCAGGTTTAAACACATAACTGTGCAAAATAAACAATAATACATGTTTTAGTTTGAAAGAGCATCCTTGTATCCATCCCAAACCCAGATAAATGGAGAGGGTTGTATCAAAAAGAGCATCTGTAATACAACCTATGCCAAATTAACCATGCAAATTATCATCGTTTCCTGTGGCAACCCCTAAAAGAAAGGGAGCCGCTAGTATGTGTTAGGCTGTGTTTCTCCTGTCTGCTTCTCCAAACTGGGAGTGTATTAAAATTAGAAGTATCTAAGTGCCCCACCGAACTTTTGTATAACGACGGACAGCACGGTGGCAAAGAGCACTCTCGCCTCACAGCATGAAGATCCTGGGTTCAAATTTTGGACCTTGTGGGGCTTTTCTGTGTAGAGTTTGGATTTTCTCCCTGTGTCAGGGTGGGTTTCCTCTGGGTGCTCTGGTTTCCCCCATTAGTGATGGGTCGATTGCGAACGAGTTGGTACAAAGAGCCGGCTCTTTAAAATGAAGGCGAGCCGGGTCCCATCCACAAGCCTTTTTTTTTTCTGAAAGGATCTTTTTTAAAAACAGGGCAGGTAATAACAGAGAGCAGAAACAGCAGAAACAGGATCAGCCCCTCTAAGCTAAGGCACTTGGTTTTCCTCAATGCCAGTCTGCCCTGAAAAATAAATAAGTAATAAATAATAAAATTATAAACAAGTTAAAAGGTACAGTTAGATAGTTGATGGTTTGTTCAGAGAGAGACACCTGAAGCTGTTTGATGCTGCTGTTTTGCACCTAATTATAGGTGTGCTTATATTGGGCAGTTTCAAAGCACCAGGGGTCTTGTATACAAAACTGTGTGTGGAACTCTTACTAAAAGTCTCTGTATGCCAGAAATTCAAAAGCTGCATACGTACACTTATGAAACCACGTGCAGGCACAGCTGCATGCAGTTTCCCTTTTACAGATCCCACCTGGAGTAGAAAGGTGCACACGTAAACCCACCTCACGTCCCGCCCTCTCCACGCCTCGAATCCACCAAAGAAGTTCAATGCAAAGTGACTTCTGAATGAGATTTGCCTAAACATGAGCCGCTAATGAGAGGGTTTCACTGAGAAACATGGCAGTCACGAGACACACTGTGCACACACACGTGCATCTGTGTTGGAAAGAGAATGCGTTTTTCTGATTAAAAAAACAAAATGATTGCAATGACACAATGAATGCCCCCTTTCTCTTAATATAGGTAACTTTAAACTTAAAAAAAAAAGATGAGAACCTAAAACTTTTGAATACGTCGTTACAATCCATGTATTTGAGTTAAAAGAGGCGGCTCTTTTCGGTGAGCTGATGATCTGGCTCACTAAAATGAGCCAAAATTCCCATCACTATCCCCCATCAACCTAAAACAATCCTCCAGCTAGGTAATGTGGGCGCTGTATTGCGGTTGCCCACTGCTCCTCACAGGTTGTCCCAGCTGCGTTGAAGGATGGGTCAAATGCAGAGAACAAATTTCCCGAGGTCAATAAATACTACCTTAGCTTACCATTAAGTTATGGTAAATGAATTTCTTTCACTTATTGCTGTTCGGATAGTCACTCCACATTCGCATACTGTAGGTTGGCAGTCCTGAACTGTAATAAATCATTGGTCCAGGTGCAGCGAATAACTGCGGTAGCCTTTTTTAATGGTGTCTCATATGAAAATACAGTGTGTCTGGCTGCTGGTGAGTCACTGCTACAGGTTATAACCACTCACGTCTCGCTGGGCTGCCCTATATGTAACTGTGGGGAGCTCGGAGAGGGCTTTCATGTGTGTGAATGCGCCACTGTTTGGAGGTTTGACAGATGAAAAAGCCTGCGTTTGTCGTGACATTTTCAGACTTGACACTTTCATACATTTGAAATACATTAGTGTTTGGTCAAGTGAAAACAGTTTCTCTACCTCAGGATCCAAGTTACAAAGATTACATTTGCGACATTAGTCAGGCTCTCATTGATTATAGAGCAATGTTTGAAAGAGGCTGGAGGTATAGAAGCATCTTTTGAAGAATATTGTTTTTTTCTCATTTTTCAATACTGAAAGGCTGCACTTTCTATAGCCGTCTAAGAACCTGTCTCCAAAATGCACTCTGTCAGTATAAGAGGTTTCCTGGATCCTGGCCAGATCTGGCTCAGCTTTGGACCTGAACAAAATGTAGAACTTTTAACACAAATTAAACACTACCCAATGTTTTGTTTTTTTGTCTATTGATATGAAAATCATTTTAATTCCTCCTTATGTACATTATTGTACTTTTGCAAACTGCTGGGAATACCTAAGGAAACATAACACATGCAGCAAAAGCCACAGAATTTGTATTTATCTATTACCTGAAGTAAAAGGAAACATGAAAAATGCAGCAATAAAAAAAAAGAAATAAGACATGAATTATTGCCATATTTTACCATAGGTGTGTGATATATAATTAATTGATGAGATGTGAATTTTTCATGCTACAATAAATAAATAAATCACTTGAATCTTGAGATATCCCTGTCTATGGTATCTTGTCTAGGTATTTTTTGACCTTGTCTGTGATTTGCAGCCTTCAACGCCCCGGGCTTTTTCAAACACTACAGTATTTGGACTAATCAGGTCGAACAGATGTGGGCTCTTAGAAATCAGGCACTTACTATTGACGGTGATTGCTCTCTCACACAACAGGTAGCGCTATAATCATTTCAAATACCTATAAGAAGTCAAAAAGCATACAAAAAACAGACTTTCAATACACAATTTAAAAAAAAATTAATTTGTGTAATAGTGCTTTCTTGCTGGTTTGGTCGGCTGGTGTATAAGTGCAATCAAAGAAAGTTTATGCCGATTGCCACAGCGTTTTAAGGGCGTAGTGGTCTAGTAGAGGAGGGAGAAGTGCCACAGTCCTCTAAAGGTTACATTTTTTTTGTACCACCTTAAATCCAGTGTCTGTCAAACTGCATAAAAACAAGAAGCAAAAGTAAAACTGGGTAAACATTGATTTGTTTATGCTTTTTAGCCACAAAACTCAATATAGTGGCATGTTGGCGAGGTGGTTAGCTCTGTCGCCTCACAGCCAGAAGGTCTGGGACTTTGCTCTGTGGAGTTTGCAAGGTCTCCCTGTGTCTGGGTGGGTGTCCTCTGGGTGCTCCAGTTTAACCCATCAACCTAAAAACATGCGATCCTCCAGTTAAGTACTCCTGACCAGGATCCTGGCCCAGGTCTGGAAAAGGGTCCCTGAGCACTCCACTGCTCCTGACAGGTTGCCCCAGTGGCATTGAAGCATGCGTCAAATGCAGAGAACACCTTTCACTACAGAGAAAATAACGCATAACATAAGACGTTAATATGTACATGGATATTTTGGCGCGATAAAATATTTTTGCACACATGGCAAGTCAAACAACTTACTATAGGAACTTTAATAAAAGAGAAAATCATTTAATTTTTTGCTATAAAATGGATGACAGGCAAAGTGGCTTAAAGTGGAACTCAGCAACTCTGCTCATTTTATTTTGCCTCATTTTTCTCTATAGAGCTCCCCCTACATTTGGGAGTAAAGCACTATCATTAATACTCACAAGCCCAGTTGACTCCTAATGTGAACCCTTGCTTGTCTTTGCTTTGGTTTTCCCTTCCGTGTATCTGTAGACTCCTCTGGCACAACAAAAATCAGGAATTAAAGCCATCGCTAGCTTGTTGTTTTGCTAACAGTGATGTGCCGCTTTCTCACTTCCGTGACACCGGGTCAGAGATACTCAGACTTAAAAGTGTCATTTTCAGCCCAGAGACACCAGGGTCATTTACCCCACAACAACTCATTTAACCATCATATGGACTACAAAACTGTTTATTTAAGGTTAAAAAAAAAAGTTACTGAGTTCTGCTTTTTCTGCAATACAAAATGATGATAAGTGTTAGATTGGTTTACAGTATGTTTATGCCAAAAACACTGATCTTGGGATTCTTTGTAGACAACATAAATTTAGCTGAAATGTTACTGCACAGAAAAAAGGGACATTTTATCAGTCTTTGTATATTAAAGTGGCTCAGAGTATTTACCTTGGCAGGAGATTTAGTGTTTATGTGACCTGTGATAACTGTGTGTTTATTTTTGCTGAATAAAATCACAACCGTAGGCTTCTGTTTGTGTTCTTATGTTGGCGTTAGAGGTTGGTGTTTAGAGGGCCCCTCAGCATAAGCTTTGGTTATCTTCTTTGCTAGTGCCATTTGTAAATTGTAAATTAATGAATACCAGCAGCCATTAAAGCTTGATCTGTCCGCACAATGTTTCCAATTCTAATTTATTCAGTTTTACAAAGGGGCATGCCTCATATCACCAGTCTAGGTTAATGGAGCACTTTCGCCTTAACGTCTGTGTTATTTTGTTGCCTTTCATAATTTTTTATTCAACATAAACTTTGGGTTTCAGCAGTTGTTCAAGGCTCTGCCATGGCAAGCATAATTCAGAAAGTCTTACTCAGCAGACATATTGGATTTTGAGATAAGGCTTAAAATGCCAACAGGCCGACTTCAGCGGAGAGGAGATCCCACTTTAATTTTCAGCCTTGCTATCTCTGTAAGTCATTGAGTCTGATGCGTAATGTGATTTGAACCATGCTTTAGGGAGAGGCCTGCATGCTTCTGTAGCTTTCCAATAATCTCTGCAAATTGAGTGTCTTATTTAAATATTCATGCCTGGGGAACAGAAGATCTTTGGTCGCTCATGCTTCCAGCTGCAATTTTACTTTAGTTCAAAGTAACTACAAACAAATACAAACACTGACGTACCTGCTGGACAACAACTGTGCAATTTTGAAAGACAAATTTGTACCATTGTCTTGGCTACATGCTCAGCTTTGGGCAAAACCAACACTGACTGTACAGACTCATCCATTCAGAACATTATTTAGTGTCAATTAAATAGTGACTGAGAACATCTGTCCTGAATCACAACCACATTTGGTAAAAAAGACTATTGAAAGGACATAATGGTCCCAGGGGCTCTAGCCTGTCCAAGCAACTATGAGCCCAAGGTGGGATACACTATCTACAAAATCGCCTGTTGGTTACAGGGCCAACAGACAACCATATAACCAACTAATAAAAAGCGACCACTCGAGAAGCTAGTCCTGTTGAGGATGAATTCTCAAATTTTTTCTCACCAAGTACCACCTCAGAAAACATTTGGAAAACTTTGAAAGCTTAAAGTTTTATTTTTATGTTTCACCAATAATTATTATGTATATTTTAATACCTGCATTTTCCTAGAACTCCCCAGGGACAATAAAACAAAGACTCATTCACCAAAGCACTGCTCTTTTCTTCTGCCTGTCTTTGTTGCTGCCATTCTGCTATGCACATGTATGAACTCAGAGATAGCCTTCCACAATTCACAGAGTGGCATCATCAATACAAAGTGTGACAGTTTAAGGAAGAAACACTTCTTTATCTTCGCCCTGATGTGTCGCAGCAGCAGCAGCAGCAGCAGCAGCAGCAGCAGCAGCAGCAGCAGCAGTAGCTCTGTGCAGAGGAGGATAGCCATTTGTTTGAAAAATGAACTTCACATTCAAACAAATACAAGGAATGAGCCATGGCACTTCACACTTCCCTGTGCTCTGCAGATAACAGAGGCGACTCAGTGGGTTTGGAACTGCACGTAATCAATAATGCTAAAATAATACCATTCAAGTCTTTAAGGTGAATGTGGTGGTTGTGGAAAAAAAAATAGCAGATTTGCCTAAAAGGTTGACCAAATGTTTCTGAATTTTTTGCAATTGTTAGCCCATGGTGAACGAATGTGAGAGTGATTGGTTGTTTGTGAGCATGGGTCAGCCCTGTGATTAACTGAACATTTTCCAGGGTGTACCCTACCTCAGGCCCTAAGTTGCTGTGACACGCTTTAGCTACGCGAGACCCGTAATGGGAACAACTGTAAGAAAATGAATGAATGAAATGCTTTATTAATTAGAGACACTTTTATGCTGATTTTTGTTCAGGCACATATCTGGGCAACCATGTGACTGAAGGAGCCCAGCAATCCTGTCTTTGATATGATGGCAGCTCTGCTACAGTTCATAGGAAACATCCAAATCTCGGCCTGAAAAGCTCAAAACAGCAACAAAACCATTTTGCTCATTTCTCTGGCACAGAAACATTAAGAACAAAAAATCTAAATGCATTTTGTAGCACTCCCCAAGCTCTGAGCAGGCAAAAAACTGTTCTCACTGTCCAGTTCTAATGTGTTTTGTCTGTGTTTTAATAAGCATTACTTAAACAAATGGTTTTATTAAATTAATTTCTTTCATAAAATTAAGAACTTCAGCCTTACACATCGGTCCAAAATATCAACAATGTTTATCAGCCTTTGATTCTTTTGAAGAAAAAAAAAATAGTATCAGTATTGGCCATAGAACAAAAAGCCTAAAATTCTCACTAGTGTAAGCAAACAAAAAATAGATTTTAAACACAATAAAAAGTCACAGCCAGCAATACGTTATTTCACTTGCTGTTTTCTACAAAGAGGTGCACAGCTGTACTAACTATGTATATACAAGCCACTAATTTGCATCTATTAAAGGTAGAGTGTTTATAGCAATCACCCTATTAAAAAAGAACTATCACTTTAAGAGACTAGACCACAGTCAAGGCTCAGGGGGAATATTTTCACTAGTGAAGCTAAAGCAGGTCCGGCTCTGGCTGCAAACAGACCTAGTGTTTCTCTGTCTCTTAATTAAGGTTCGTTTTTTGAACAATTACCTCTCATGAACAGGCTGCCTGCGGTTATTGTCGCAGTGCAGAGGAAAGCAACTAGAAAATTGTCTGAGTAAACAGGTCTAGAGGAAATGAATTTAGCTACTACACTGGAGGGTTCCCAAAATGGGCAGGTAGCGCTGGCATTCATGAACACTTTTGGTCTATTTAGTTTTATGATATTTTTAAACATAAAAATAAAACCAAAAGAAGAAGTAACATTGGATTAGCGTTATAGCATACTTCTTGTCACTTAAAGAGCATTAGTCCAGTCATTTAGATCAATCCATGAGACCTAGGGCAGACTGACTAAGACATGGTAGCCATTCTGCACCAAAAAACACGGGAAACAGGCCCCAAGTGTCAAAATAAACCTCCACTACACTTTCATAATAAAGCCTCACTGAAACAGTAGTAATGTAAACATCGCACATTGAGAAATTAATTCTTCAGGGGTAGGAATGTAACATCATTTGGGTCATTTTAGAAGGACAACATGCTGAAAATGAATGCACAGGGATCAGTAGCCAGGGGTTTGTGTTTAGACACTGAGTAGTCTGTAAAACAAAGGGAGAAGAGCGAACCAAGCAGAGGAGCAACAGCAACCCTCGGTGTAAATTGACGCTTTCGAACATACACACGCAAATCGATCTGCTTCCATCATGCCCCTGGTGTAAATTCAGGGTAACACATTCACTCACCAGAGCCACAGACAACAAACAAAAGAGAGGGGCACAACCTCAGGGGCTCACATCGATTGTTTTGGACTTAAAAGGAGGACCGTATGCGTAGAAAATTTAATGTCAGAGCTGCACTGATGTGTCTGTGTGTGTCTTTACTGTTAGGTGCATTATTCATTCAAACACAGAGTCGCGCTGTTTTAGTGGGGATCAAACTGTCAACCTTCGGGTTAGTGGGCGAACGTCTCTGACTGACTGAGCTACAGCTGCCCCATTTAGTGACATTAAACATACATGAGAGTGAAATTAACTGGGTCTATGTTACATTTTACTCAAAGGATAAATTCAAGCTAGTTTACTTTTGGACTTTTGCACTGGATAAGCTTCAGACTAGACCTTTGTTCTTTCTTTTAGTAAAAACATGCTCTGACAAACCCACATTCCTCTTATTATTAGAAAGTAATAGACACGTTGAGATTGAATTGCTTTTGTCAGTGCTACAGACCTGTCTCTCTCCACTGTAAATGTTTGTTGTGATTAGCCAAAGTGTTTGCAGATGTAGTACGTTTAGCCACATTCGCTGGGCTGTGTGCTGGAGCTTTGAGGTCCGAGTCAACCTCATGTCACTGAGGACAAACTCTGTTCACTTCAGAGGAGCACAGTGGATGTTTCAGCTCTGGTCCTAATGGAGTGTCTGTCTGTGCGCCGCCGAGGTCCGCTAGTCTCCAGCTGTTCCACTTCGTGCACAATTAAAACAAGCTGTTCTCCCCGACCACTGTTGATGTTATTTTAGGAGCGGATCTGTTGTACTGTGACGTTTCCCAAAGCAATGCAGTGATCCATTTCTGAGGCCAATTAATCAATTATGTATTTACACTATAGTCTTTGAATGTTTTTGTTGCTATTTTATGTTTCCAGCATTGGATTCTATACAACTGATTTATCACAATATCTAAGTCAGTGATTGTGAAACTTTTTATACCAAGCACAAAACCATGTCTAAACCAGCACAAAACTAGGGCTAAAGCAGGACTAAAGCAAAAGTCTGCCAAGTACCACCAGAAGAAGTCTGTGTAGTTTGAGAACCACTGATGTATTAGTTGGGGAGGTAAAATAAACATATAATCTTGAACTTCCCCATGGCTTTACTCTAAGCCACGTTGTCATTCATCTAAGCTCTTTCTTGGCTAAACATAACCATAAAAGTTTATTCTGTTGCAGTGTTTTGTATTAATGAGTAGCTGTAAATGCTATACTAATTAATAATTAAGGATACACAAATATGGGGAAAAAATGATTGTCATTTGCAAATGTTGATGAGAGCTGTGTATTGCCTTTTTGACTTACAACAACACTTTTGACATCAATTTTTTAAAGGACAAGGCCTTTAAAAGTCAAACCATCTCATTACGTATCATTACACATACTGTAGATCCAGGCTAAAACAAGCTGCACTAGTAGGCCAATGGTCATATTTTAACTCTTTATATCAGTGATGGTCAATTTGTAGTGCTTGCAAACTAAATACTGTAGATGTAACATTTGGCATAGGAGTCAATGGTAACTAAATTATTTCCTCTCTTTGGTCCAGTTGTTTGTCACCATTCAGAGCTCTCCATCATGTGACGCGAGCCTGAGTGTGAAACATCGTGTGTTGCTGTAGGATTTGGACGTCACTTTGTCTGCCCTCCAAGGTTAGAGTGACAGACAGGTGACCTTTACTAAAAGCTTATGGAGATTATATGGCAATTATATGTTTTGAGCTTACAGTACCTGCTGATTGCAAGACAAAAATGGTAAAGGAGTGTTTGTATTAATTGTAGCAACTTTGTGACCATGTCTGATTTAATCCGAGGAAAGTTTAAAATGCAAAATATGTATTTATTATTTTAATTCATGACAAATATATATTTTAGGTCAATCTTCTACATGTATTTACTAGCTAAACGATGGCCATTGTATTGTGGCATGGGGTGATCTTACATTCGGATGCATGGTAATGGTCAGTCAGCTGTTGTCAAACTGTATTTGTTTATACAGTACACTAATTCCATAAAATGCATTGCCTTAAACCAGCTTTTCCACTTTAATTTACATTTTTGTTGGCCTTTTGTCTTTATTAGACTTATAAAAATAGAATTTGACAGTAAAATGACATGATAATGGTGCAAACAACCCCAAGCAAGGGATTGAACCCAGTCCTCTCTGCTATTTGCTGTGCAGCTTTTTTCCAGGTAAGCCGCTGAGCTATGCCTAAAATGCAACAAGTGATGAGTAATGTTATACACAGAAACTGCTCTTCGATGCATTATTTTTAGTCTCGTCCTTTCAGTTCGTAAAACAGATGGTCTGTCAGTGTATCAGTGGCGTTCATACACGCGATACAACTGGGATTATTATAGACGCTTCTGTTTTGTGCTTGGTGTGACAAAATGTTTAATTCTGTGAAAGTAAAATTGATGAGAAGACATTTAGATATGACAGTTATAAATATTTTGATGCTGCAGAATCAGAATAGCTTTATTGTGTCAGAATAAAATGTGAAGTGCTACTCCTGCTCCACATAAAACACTTCCATACATCCACTAGTGTTATAATCAGAGTAATAGCTTGTTGTTGCAAAGTGCATCCAGTCACAAGAATAGTGCAGTTATAACTCTGATACAAAACAACAAATGGTCCAAATCTCCGGCCTGAAGAATTTGTTGGGTGGATCACTGTTGAGCATTCAGAGCTGCCTCTGGGGAGCTGTCCAATCCAATCTCACCTGGAAGCCACAGTGAACCGGCGCTAACCACAGCCTGCTGCCATCACTGTCACCTCTGTCATTTATACCTCTATTTCTCCTTATTACACTCTCTCCATCCACCTCCATGAGCATTTAGAAAAGGAGCACAAAAATAGAACAGCAAATTGAGAGATAAAGTGCAGCTCAGAGAAAGTATATTGGAAACACGGAAGTTACTTTAGTTAAACTAACATATACAGTGCTGTGCAAAAGTCTAAGAGAAAGAAAGGCTATGAATGAAGAAAGTTGTGTCAGTGAACAAAAATACACATAGTGTTGCAAAAAGAAGAAAAAATTTATCTAGATGCTCGATTGAAAGAAATACTAACACTTAATTGTTATGCTGTAGAGTAGAGTAATGGTACAGTACCATTGGAGAGATAGGGCAAATTAAAAATAAAATGGAGCAAAATGCAAGCCTATAACTTGTCTTTAGTTTAAGAAAAAAACAAAAAATATTTCTTTATTATGGTTCATGACATTGAATTTAATAAAGAGCTGATTTTTATAAAATGTAATGAAAGGTGATGTCAAGCCGGTGGTTAACAGTTAATTGATAATTGTTTGTTAGGTCTACCAATTAATCGATTAAAGAAAATTAACTGAATGTGCATCTCCAGAAGCACTCAGACATTGTAGACCTCTGCCAAGGCACTGGTTGCTTCTCACAATGGTAAAAATATAGTGCCCTGACCTGGACTTGAAGAGCTTCTAGTTCAGGGTTAAATGCTCTTTATATTGAGCCACAAAATGCTCATATCTCATGGTAAAGAATCTACAAAAAAACAAAACAAAAAAAAAAACAATAATTTGTTCTTTTAGTGAGTGAATTTTTCATTTCGACTAATTTAAAACACTCCTGTATCTTAATGAGCTGGAACCACACCAAAATAAACCATTTTGTCCTTGACACATTACTGAACTTTTGTGAATTTTTCATAACAAAAGTTAAATAAATTTTATATTTATTAAAGCACTCTTAGTTACCAGCATTTTTCGCACCTCATTAAATTAGTACTGTGCATAAAAACTACCATTAGTCTCCTGTCCTTGCTACCTTTTAACCCTCCTCTGTCTCCTTTTAGGTGGTCTGGATCCTTGTAATTTTCCACTAAAAACAGCAACAAAACATTGCCAGCAGATTTTTCATTTGCGTGTCTCTCTCTGTCTCTCCTTTCAAGCCGCAGTGTTAGCTCATGGAAACTGTGGAAGCAAAAAAAAATCACATTATACTCCACCAACAGATGCTAAAGTATAAAATACAGTGGTGTCGGGGGCAATGTGTCAAAGTAATTTATACTGAAAAATCTGACACTATTTGAATGAATTTCTCTTTGGCTCGGGATACTGGTGATAATGAAGACCATACCGAGCTATATTTGGGAAATGGGTATTGGTTCCAGATGAGCTTTGGGTGTTAAGGACTAGGTGTGGAAACATGTGCTCTGACCTGGCATCATATTCCCAGCTTCCCAAAATCACAAGTATTATTAATGGCGGCATGGCAACATTTACTTAATATTTTCCATCTCAAGTCAGACGGCTGTGTTGTTTGCTCCAGTTGGCTACAAAAGAGAGTGAATGTCTCTTTAAAAACACCTTTCTTTCAGTTTAATGAGTAGCTGGCTGACCCGTCTGAAGACTTAATTTCTTTCACCCAAAAAAAGCTGGTATGTCTAAGTAACGTTTCACTCCGAGTGCCACCACAGAAAATCTTTGGCTTTCCAAGTTCTAAGTATCTTTAACAGACTAAAATAAATAATGACTAAACCTTGTCTACAGCAAACCATCTGCGTCCTAGTGGGCAGGGATTTTCACATTCAATTGGCATGGTTTTACGCCAGATGCCCTCCCTGACACAACCCCTTTTTATATCCAGGCTTGAGACTGGCACAAGGAGTACATGTGCTTGTGCAGGACTAAACTGGGCCTGAACATGGACTAAGCCCTACATAACCAGCAATATAACCCAGGACTAAGACCCAATCCCATTTCTCATTTTTACCCCTTCCCCTACCCCTCGCCCTTCGCCTTCCCCTTAGACCTTAAAACAGAGGGGTAAGAGGTAGGGCTGACAATACAACCCTAAGAAATGGGACACCCCGTACATCGCTATATTAGTCTATACATCAAACCATTTGCTCAGTTTATACTTTAAATACTTTTTTTAAACAAGCCTACATTTGCCCCGAATGGGGCGCATATGAACAACAGGATAACTGTAGGTAAATGAGCTTCAGCTCAAACACAACTGTAACATCAGAGAAAGCAACAAACTGCTGAAAACTAAAACTGTCATGGAATTAATCTTCATCAGGAGGAGCTCACTGTGCTCAGGTAAAGATCACCTGTCTCTGTAAAATATAGCCACATGTGCGTCACATGACTCGTGCGCTGGTGCTTCTCTCTGCATCAAATTAATGGCATTAAAACAAGGTTATGGGACTTATATATAGCTTTTTGTGTTTGTTTTTTGACTGAAACATAAATTATATTATTTAAAAACACAGCAGGTCCTGCTGATAAAGCGCTAAATCCTCGTCTAAAGCCTGTATCTCATAGCAATGTTTTCCACAAACTTTAATGGTGATTATCTCAGTGATTACTGGGGCTATTGACATAATACAACCACTGGTATAAACTTTAACTTTAACTTTAACTTTCTCTGTCAGCGCAAATTGGTGAGACTATTTAGTTACAACATAAATGCAAAAGAAATTAACAACAAAATAACAGATGCATGGCGTAAGGCATTGCCATTAGATAAGCTAATTTCATGTAGCCTACATTACGAGCACAAGGTGAACTAAACACAAAATAACTCTGTCAACTCTTAAAATGGTCATAAATGCAGAATATACATCTTTGTTGCTGCCATGTTACCCATAAACATGACCTATCAAGGTACACTCCTCCTATCCCTTGGTTTTAAGTGTGCATCTGGAGAAGCTCTGTTTGGAGGGGTGTACAGCCCTTCGCCTTAGCCCTCGCTCTTACTGCAAAAGAGAATTGGGATAGCCCTTTGTCTCTCGTGAATGCGCAAAATGAAGGGCTAGGGCTAAGGCAAAGGGCTAAGGGGTAAAAATGGGATCCAGCCTAAAGCAGGACTAAACTTGAACTAAGCCAGCCTGTAATCATGTTTTTTTTATCTTAAAAATTTGAAGTCACTTATACTACTAGAAGAGGCTTGTGTACCATCAGTGATACCCCTAACACAATTTAGGAAACAATGGTTTAGGCCTGTGATTCTTAAACTTTTTACCCCAAACATCTCGGAAAATATTTGGCTTTCCAAGTATCTTTAACAGACTAAAATGTGCATTACAAAATAAGGGACTGAACTGGGACTAAACCAGAACTAAACCAGATCCAAGCCAGGCCTAAAACTAGATTACACCAGGTCTTAGCCAGGACTAAAACTGGACTTGCCTCTATCGCTAAACAAGGAGATAATAACCAGGTCTAAATCAGGACTAAACCAATCCAAAGAGTGATCTACAAGCATTTAATCTCAAGCAGAGGAATATTAAAACAGAAATAAAACAATAGTAAATAAATTAGAATTTGTTTACTGCTGTATATTGAAAAAAAAAGTCTAAATGTGGCCTCCCTCTGAGGTAACTCTCACTGTGTTCATACCAGGCATATAAGAGGTGACTTTGCTAATGGTACAGACAAAAACAAGGCAGTAAAACTAATCTTCTAGCTTTTGAACAAACTGAAGTGTCTGTTTTCCACTTGTAAAAATTCAAAAAGCTATTTCACATTAAAATACCAAGCCTATCACTCACATCTCTACAGACATATTTAACATTCTTGGTGTAGCCTTTTGTACATTTTATGATAGAAATTTAGGCCTGTGGTTTACTTGGGGCGAGAAACAAAGCTAGTTAAGGTTTGGTTGTGAACTTTAACTGTGGTCTCCTAATAGTACTGTTTTGTGTAACCAATCTACAAGCTATATATGAAAAATTCACCAGCCCACATGCGTCTGATCTGTCTTAAGTTAATATTTGCACATTTTTCATTGCTGGACTGAGAGACCAAGAAGTAGTGAGGTCTAGAGGAAATGAAGGTTTCCTCATTTGGTGTCTGTCAACGCAGCCGTAGACAGTCAGACAAACATTTAGATGAAGAAGAAGACAGACAGGAAGAGAATCGGGGTTCACGACAGGGTGGACATTGAAAAACCTGTGTGTCGGCATTAAAGCGGCCTGCAGACGACCAGACGACCGAGTGGAAAGTGGAAACACGCTGGTGGTCTCAGTCAGTGACGCCAAATGACCCTGTAACTCAGACGGAAAATCAGGAGGGGCTGCAGAAAGAGAAACACAGTCGTGTGGCCCCTCCCCCCAATTCTGCCCCTGTCCCACACTCGCTCTTGGATCCAGTCTGCGCCTCACCAGACTTTATTCTAATTCCACTTATGAATGAACTGCTCCCATTTCTCCTTCCTCTCGTCTCTTACCACCTCTTTAGCTCCTTTTCACTTCCAGTACTACGACAGAAAATATTTGGATTTCCAAGTACCATCTAACATGAGCCTAAACCAGGACTAACTTGATGCCTAAACCGGGACTAACCTGAGGCCTAAACCAGGACTTAACTAGGCATAAACCTGGACTAAACTAGGCATAAATCAGTACTAAATTGAGGTCTAAACCAGGACTAAACTGGGCGTAAACCAGGATTAAACAGAGCCCAAACCAGGACTAGCCTGAGGCATAAACCAGCACTAAACTGGGCACAAACCATGACTAAACTGAACACAAACAAGGACTAAACTAGGCATAAGCCAGGACTAAACTGGGGATAAATTAATACTTAACTGGGCCTAAACCAGGACTAACTTGAGGCCTAAACCAAGATGAAACTGAACATAAACCAGGGCTAAACTAGGCATAAACTTAGACTAAACTGGTCCTAAACCAGGACTAAACGAGGACTAAAGAAGGACTAAACTGGCAGGACTAAAAGTGGATGAAATCGGGACTTAAACTAAACCAGTATGGCTATATCTTTTGTTTGTCCCGCGCTGGCTCTCGGACCAGTCTGTGCGTCACTGGGTTTTATTCTAATTCCACTTGTGAATGAGCTGCTCCTGCCTCTCCTTCCTCTCGTCTCTTACCACCTCTTCAGCTTCCTTCCAACCTCTGTGTGCTTCCTCTCTCTCTGTCCTTTTGAGCACATTAAAGCCTTGTTCTCTGGTTTCTCTCTCCCACCTGTCTGGACTGGCGGGCCAAAGGCAGACACAGGCAGCAGCAGTGTGGAGCTAGTGAGGCGTGATTGTGCGATAATGAGAGCCAGCGGACACAGGAGAGAGAGAGCTGGCCCTGGACACACTCTATATATTCTTATAGTTGACGGCTGGAATGAAGCCTCGCCACCCCTCGCCTCGGTTATTTTCGGCTGGTGTAATGCCCTCTCATTAGCAGTCATATTAGCACAACTAATAGAATCTGGGACTTGATGACGCACTTCAGACACTGAGAACTTTGCTCTCAGTGGATCACAACCTCAATTGAAAAAACAAGTGCGTAAAATGTAAATAAAAACACAATGACATGATTTGCAAATCTTATTCACACATTTCTTTTTACACTGGAACATAACATATCGAATGGACCACAGTACTGTTATAAAAACTGTTCTATGGTCATATAAATAATCAACAAACTCAACAAAATCCTAGCGGTAGACCCAGAGAAGACTGCAGTGTATTCAGAGACAGTGTTTCTGATCCCTGCAGTGATTTCCAATACATAAAAATATCAAAACAATGTTTTAATGTTCCAAAGATACAGACTCCAGACATTTTAAGGAAATACTGAAAATACTTCTCAATTTTTAGTTGGAAAACTTTCTTTTGTTGCTCCAGCCCAACTTTTTTTGAGATGTGTTGTCATGTAATTCAGAATGAGCATTAAAAATATCTCTTTCTGAAATTTTGTTTATGCTCTTTTGTAAAATTAAACATGTTTTTTATGAGATTTGCAAACCATTTGATGTAGTTTTTATTCAGATTTTACACAGTGCCCCAGCTTGAGCTGGGGTTGTACATATATTTCCAGTTTTGCCCTAATGCATTTTGTGAGTGTAATGTAAAAAAAAAAACATGCAATAATAAGGAAACAGATGCACTTGCAAGCATCCAATTATCTGCAGTGGTCAGCCTTGCGTATATGAAATGAAGACATCAGAACGAGCTGACACACAACGATTCCCCCAACTGTAATTTTGATCGCAGGCAAAGCTGTTATTAGCGTTTGATTGAGCGTGGTCGGTGTGCGATTTCCACAGCAATTTGGGACAGTGCGGCTGGATATGTCAAGTGCTGGTGCCGTCCGCTGTGGCCGGCTCTATGGCACACACTTGTTGAGGTGGGAAGTGATGTGTCTGTCCAGTGTGTGAATCATAAAAACACACATATATTTCCTGCCAAATGGTGCGGTTTGGATGAGAAAGTGAGTGCTGTATTTTCCGGCTGATACTATATACTCCTGTCTTTCCTGTCACACTCAAATCTTTCTACATTCTTCAACTTCCAGTCCGCCTTTATAACTTGGTGGTGCTTAAGTCTGCTTACTTTTATTGCCCCTGGAAACAAAGTAAGTCTCCCCTAGTGGCCCTTCGTCTGGCCTAAGCATCCTCTGCTTATAGACCAACACAATCTCGTATATTGTTATTTTATGTACAGTATAGTACAGTACATTATAGAAGTATTGCATGTTTTCTTTTAGATCCAATATTTTCAAAAAAATTTGCTGTCTGTTGCAAATCTCTTCAGTATCTATGACAGTTTATCTTAACAGGACATTACTTTATAATTTCGGAACTACATCTCTTACATTTTTCTTACATACTGCCACAAAGCAAAGTAGTGCTATACCTCTATAAACTCATTTTAGTAATCCAGCCACAGAGCGTCTTAACTTTTTGTTCTGGTGCCAAGCCTGGATAATGATTGTATCAGAAAAAGCATTCAGTGTAAAACCTATGTCATATCAACTCTTCTGCACTCTTCTGCCGTCTGCTGTTCTCTTCACCTATTTCTTTATTTTATAGTTTATAAAGGTTGTAAAACATGCAATGCTGTTCTAGAGGTGATAAGATTGGTTTAAAAAATGAAAGCATAATATAGCCGCTTAAATAAATGTTGTTGTTGTTTGACTACCTCCAGTCCAAAAATAAACATGATGACATTACACTGGAACAGGACAGACAGACAAACAGAGCTAAATGCCTGCTCAGAAATAATACAATTAAGTTCAGAAGATACAGGGCTAATTCACCAAGAGGAAGACGCTGAAACTCATGGGTCCAGAAACACAGCCTTGAGGGACACCTTGCAGGAAATGGGTGTGTCCAGATGTCATTAGGCTCCACACTAATGACTGGCGCATTTGGACTTGCTGCAAGTCACTGAGGCCCCGGGGAAATAGGCCTCATTTCCTCGGTACTTCCTCCTCCATCATGTGCGGGTTGTGGGATGCTATATTAGACATCGGTCAGGAAACAGGAGTAACATTAAGTCCATATTTGTCTCATTGAAATACAGAAAATACAGAAACAGAGGTCAGAGGTTGAGCTAATGCTGGCAAAATGCGTGGAAGTACTGTTACCCATAAGTACTCAAATATGTATCCAAGTGAAAGAATGTTTTAGAAAATGTACTCCAAAGTTTGGGTGGGTACAATTTCCATACAAAAAAAAGCAGGGAAAAAAACTTGCAAAATGTATTTACATATCTCCTTTGAGCTGATGCAGTGTACAGTTACTGTTAAATATCTTTCTGTAGCCAGTGATGTCCATCCATCTGTGGTAAGAGACACGGTCATACACACCACAGATGTCACAGAGGTCCAGAGATCAGTATTTTTATAATATGTTTACTGTTCAACTAAACCAGGTCTAAACCAGGTTTAAACCAAGCCTAAATCAGGTCTAAACCAAGTCTAAACCAGGACTAAACTGTGTCTAAATAATGTCTAAACAGTGTCTAAACCAGGTCTAAACCAGGTCTAAACCAGGACTAAACCAGCTATCAAACACCTATGTGTTAATGCTTTGGTTCCATCTGAATTTCTTGAATTTGTTTTTTCCCTTGTAGCTGTGACATTTACAGTCAGGTGATGCTGTTTTTAGCACATTAAGAAATTGTTTGTGTTGCCTGTAACAGACCTCATCTCCACAGAACAATCGCAATGCACAACTCTCGTCTTTGCCATCATTGATTTTGACGAAGAACATGTTCCCATACAGAAGACTGTGGACGGTCGCTTTGCGTTGTCATGGTGATTTGTATACAGTTTCCGTCACTTATTAGCGTCTGTGCGGAAAATTTTGTTCTGCCGCGCTAAAGCTCACCCTATATCATTAAATTTAATTACAAATACTATTGAAATGGTACACAAGTTGACCGAACCGAACATGTTGTATTGAAATGATACACTACAGCCTCGTGTACTGTTACATCCCTAACTCAGAAGTATTATTAATATATTAGTTGAGTCAAAGTATCTATTTCTTTCCACCTCTGGTTGGCACCAAGTGTGTCCAAGGAGTCTGTAGTGTTGGCAGTGTAGAAGTGAAAACCATGCAGTGTGCTCCAGGGTATGGCCTTGGCTCCATTGAGTTTGAATCGGTTGAAAATGGCTTGTTCATGATAAATGGATTTGTTCCTGCCCCTGGAAACATCACAGCATCTCCCACTGACTCTTGACTCACCAACTGCATTTTACAAATCTATCTATGTTGAACTTTTTGTTGGTATTGCAGTTTGCTGGGCTTTTAGAAAATGACGGCCATCTTTTGAGCATTAGCTGACCCATACAGGCATCAGCTCAGAGGTTTTTGAACACAGACCTGTGGTGATGAGTGGATCAACCTGATGCTTTTACACAAGGTTCAGATGCCATGCCATGTGCAGAGTTAGCTGTATATTCCAACTTCAATGTACACAGTCTATCAATAACTCAGCTTTGACACGACCTTGGTAACTGATACCATTCCTCTCTGTCATCCACAACTTCTTGCATAGTTTCTGCTTCTGGAGCCTCAACAAACACAAAGCTGGTTGTAAGCCTGTGGTTTTTTGTTTTGTTGTTGAGGGTAACTCACTTTGGTTAGGTGATTTTGTGAAGGAAGAAAATGGTTATATGTGGCAGTGGTGGGTGATGAAGCTATTGTGGTTTTGTGTACTGACAATTGTCAATTGTCAAGTGTTGCATTGAGGTGGTCCCTGTACTATGCAAATTATCCATGTGTTTCATCTAATTACTTAAATTTTATTACACATTTTCATTTTTGTTCCATCTATGGCTAAAGCAAAGACTAAGACATGCAACTATAAAGCTAAACCATGCTGATGTTGGTGGAGTTGTGTAATAAGTTTAAGATTTAAGATTTAGGTTATTTTTTTATGTAATGCCTTTGAAGATACAGTAGCTTGTAGGGCTGTTAGTACAGGTCCCACAAGCTGCATTTTTAACATTTTAAATTTAAGTTGTTTTTTTTATGTTTTGATCATTATTTTATGCAGTGTTTCTGGCTTTACCCTTGACCAAGTTTAAAAAAAACTACTTGTGTTGCCTTCCTGTTCAAAACCACTCTTGAGGCCTAACGGCAAACTGACTGAACCAGTGCCGTTCCCTACAGTTCTCAAATATGGGCTGTGAATATGCAGCATACATTTGATGTCTTCCCTCCATCTGGAGCACTGACTGTAGCCTCTGGTGTTTGGGCGCCTGCACACTCTGTTTCAGTCCATACTGAGGGGGGCTCTGCACAGAAATATGTATTACATGATTCATAGAGTGGATATACGCACTTTGAAAAATGTTTCAGTAAATTTACCTCACAATTTCAGCTTTTTTCTTATAAACAGAATATTTTTGTGTATGTTAGTAAAAACACAGAGTGAGATTTATAAACACAACTATATGTTTTTCAAAAATACATCACTTTAATGTAAATTTACTGATATTCATTCATTAGGGGTCGCAGGTGACTGGAGCCTGTCCCAGTAACTTTGGGCCGTAGACGTGGTACACCCTGGACAGGGGCCAGCTTGTCGCAGGGGTAAATTTACTGTTATCATTCTTAATATATACAAAAACAACAGTATTATACAGTATTTTTAAATGTTGTTAACACACATGTTGAAATTTTAGTAGAAAAGGCATAAGCAAATTTTTCTCAACTGGACAGTGTTGATCTTAAGTTGGCTATTAGATAATATGCAATTTCCCCACTGTGGGACGAATGGAGGTTTTCTTATCTTTACTCAAATTAATAAAGGAAATAAACTTACTAGAATAACTTAAACCACCCTTGTAAAAATTACAAGTAATCTAACAAAGAAATACATTATGGCATTGTGCTGCCAGTTCTGTATTGCTTTTTTTTTTTTTTTTAACACATTTTACAGTGTAGGTTTGTTACATACATGACTTTTATGCTTATATAGTATACAGAGTGTAACAGATAGACTTAGCTTTTTTGTCACAGTGACAAAACGCACTCTTGAACTTGCATGTTTTGTGAGCTGAGCAGTAAGTCCAAATAAACTTCTTAAACCGCGTTCATTTAAACTTAAATAGGTGTTGTGTGTTTACAGCAACGTTCAAGGCGACTGTTTCCTATTAGGCCCACACTAAAAGATGCGGTTCTCAAATCTCAAATTCTTATGCTAATTTGAACTTTATTGTTCCGTAACAAAAATTTGGTCTGGAGACACTTTGTCATAAAATGCACCATAAAACACAAAATAAAAGGACAATAAAACACCACGCGCAAAATAAAATAACTTATGATGCAAAACAGTGCAAAACAAATGACAGTGGCTTAAGAGAAGTGGCACGAGCGACTTTATAACATATGGAGTAAAAAGCCAAGGTGCAACATGTCACTTAGAAAAAACACCAAATATTCAATAACTATGTATGTAACTAACTGTATGTAACTATTTGGCTGCTCCTTATGTCGTTAGGGGTCGCCACAGCGGAACCAGTCGAATAGGGATTTGGCGGGTTTTTATGCCAGATGCCCTTCCTGTCACAACCAGCCGCATACAGTGACTGGAGTAGGCAATGTGGGTGAAGTACTTCAGGCTTTTGGTGGCCCTCAACAAGATTTTGTTTGTGGCCCACCAAATGGCACATACACATATATAGACAATATATAATATAATAAGGATAATAAATTAATGAACAATAACGACAAACACAAAGCTGGTTGTGTGTGGTTGCATTTTGTTCTTGAGGGTAACTCACTTTGGTTAGGTGACTTTGTGAACAAAGAAAATGTTATATGTGCCAGTGGTGGGTGATGAAACAATTGTGGTTTTGTGTACTGACAAAAAAAAAAAAAAAAAAAGTCAATTGTTGCATTTACATGACTGTCCCTGTACTATGCAAATTACCCATGTGTTTTATTTAATTAATTACATTTTATTATATGTTTTAATATTTGTTCCATCTAAAGAAAGATGACTAAAAAAAAGACTAAGACATGCAACTATAAAGCTAATCCACGCTGATGTTGGTACAGCTGTGTAATAAGATGATTAAGATTTAATTAATTTTTGCATATAATGTCTTTGAAGATACTGTAGCCTGCCGGGCTGTTAGTATAGGCCCCACAAGCTGCATTTTTAACATTTGAAATGAAAGTTTTTTGGATGTTTTTATCATTCTTCTTTTTCTTTTCTCTCGACCAAGTGTAAAAAAACAACTTGAGTTGCCTTCCTGTTTAACCTCATTCTTGAGGGCTAACGGCTAGATGAGATAAGAAATGAATTAACCACAAATTTCTTATTTTATTTAAACAAGGTCTATTGTAGCAAATGAACCAATAAATATTTTTGTTTAAAGAATAAACAGGAATAAATAAAGGAGTGCAAAATAATGAATAAATCACAAACAAAATCAAAAATCCTGCGCCCTTTTTTCTTATCTCCAGTTTTCTTTTTTTAACCCTTCAGCACTACTAACATTTTCCTTTACGGCCCATTTGTGTCTTTATTTTACTTGGGTTTAATATTCTAAGTTGCAAATCAATATGAACTTCACAAAATGCCACTAGTAATTGAAAATGAAATCGGTGTGCATCTAAATTAAATGCGGTCAGAACCTTTCTGATCATGTGGCCCCCCCAGTGGTTGGGCCCTAAACAACCTTGCATAGAACACCCTGGTTTGACTGACTAGGGCTGCGTGATATTAGAAAAACACTTATGCCGATAGCTTTGTTGAACATCGCAATATGATTAGTGATATTTGGATACCTTTAATACATACAGATAAGGCTTTATTAACCAAAGACATTAAAAAAATACATTTATTTAAAATGTATGGAGACATGCAAGGCACTGGACAATGATCGAGGACTTAGTCATTGTCTTTTAATTGAAGTTTTTATACGGGCTATTTATTTAGGTTTGACATGGTTTTTGAGTGTAAATTTTAGTCAGAAAGACCACATTATTATTAGTTTCTTGCAATGCGTAATAATACATTTGCATAGTGCAGCCCTCTGACTGACGGATGTGTGCTCCAGATGCTGTTTTGGCTCAGGGATCAGTGAGTGGTGTTAATCGGGCCAATCCAAACACAGATTATCCTCACGTTAGCCTCCCGCGCTCGCCACAGTTCCCAGTATGTGTGCCACGACAGGATTTAGTGAAGGTGCCAGAATCGGCGGCCGTTCGTAATGTGCTCAGATTTAGTGAGCTTTGCCTCCCGAGACTGAGGGATTATGGGGGATGTAGTGAAATAAAAAGCCACTGAACCCAACTCGACTTGTATCACCACAGGTTTGTTTTAGGGGGTGATATGCTAATCTCAATTAACGGTGGTGTGTGCGGCGCGGGACGTCACATGAGTTCACATGTGCCCCACTGAAGTGAAGGCTCCTGTTTTCTCATTTGAAACACTATCTGCTTCGTTTTGCAGATTGATAACCACTAAGAGAAATTGATTATTTTTGTAGGATAAGAATTTTCAACAACAAACTTTTTCCATTGTCATGAGAAGAAGATCCAAAAAGGCAAAAAACAGTCATATGTCAGTCTCAGTGTACTCTTTGTGTCAGCCCCAAGCCTGGATAAATGGAGAGGGTTGCATCAGGAAGGGCATCCAGCCTATAACCTGCTCCAAATTACATTTTTTACTTTGGTGATCATACTGCACATGCCTCATTATCGTGTCAAAAAAAAAAAAAAAAAAAAAAAAAAGAACAACATTATTTTAGAAACATGATTAACATAGTTTGCACGCCCTTCTGGTTTGAATTTATGACCTGTTAGAAAAATATTTACATCCTGTTGGATTTAATATGATTTTTTTTTTCCTGTGAAACTCTGGTTGAACTGCACTTGGAGAGAAAATTTCAGTTTGTGGTAGCATAGTTAGCTCATGATTCATATTGCTTTAATTATAGTTTTCCACAAATGCTCTCAGTCTGTCGCTTACATTTGACTCACAGTGAAGCATGTCTCCAGCGTGACTCTGTGGGCATGCTGCTTTCATTATGGCTTCTCTATTTGTGTTTCCTTCTTTTGAGGTGGCCACCTTCAACACTGCAGTGGTTAATGTGTTAACATGAATGATGAATGGATGTTTTATACGCATCTCCACTGTATCTGCCACTGTCTCGTTTATGCAAAATGTAAGATAGCAAAAGTTAGGTATTGGTATCCAAAAAGGCATGTCATACATAACATCACAAATTAGTATGAGTCGACAATATAAAACCTTTCCACATAATAATAAAAATATATAATAATGCACATTTCTCTATTGAAAATGTATTGTGTCTTAGTATAGGGCAAAATTTCTAGAATGCAACCATATTGTGTGCAAAGAAACAGTAAAAGGGTCTTTCGCTGACCCTTCGATTGTGAATCCAAGGGTCCATCAGGTCGCTTTTATGGGCCACCACAACAAGTAATTGGTTTCTGGTTGGAAGTTCAAGCTGCATCGACATACTCTCCTGGGTGCCTATCTAAACTTGTTCAGTGATTGGTTGATATTTTGGACAGGTCAGTACTCTGGACTGGAGTTAGTGTTCAGTTTAACAACTCACATGTTTAGGTTGTTGGATCTGTGTTGCCACTGTTTTTGCGAGTGTTATTACCAATATTGGTAGTGAAAGTAGTCATCATTGTAGTAATAGTTATAGTAGCAGCAGTAATAGTCTATATAGTCACACTATTAAACTTTGGTTAAGGATTAGTAAACAGTGAATTGATAATTTTCAAATCATTAAGTAAACATTATTAAATACCATTGAGTTATAAACATAGTTATTAACTTTTAATTCTTGCATTATAAGCTTTGGTAAATCAGTGCAAAATTTATAAACATCAGAGTTAATTCAGTATCTATAAATGGTTTATTAATTCAAATTATAGCTAGTTACATGGTTATTAATGCTTTATTACTCTTTAAATGTGGCGAGCTTTTCTAAAGTGTTACTGAATCATTTTCCTGTGACGTAACATCACTTTTTGTTAAGTACAGATTTTAAGTATTCTTCCATTTATGATAATGAAAGTAATGAGTCATTTTAGTTGCTCCCTATTTGACATTCTGCTACACAAGTGGACCAGACAGGTTTTTGTATAGTTCATTTGACACAATGAGATCTTCAGTCCAGGTTTCTAGGAATCACAAGATAGAATAGCTTGTGTGTGGTCAATTAAATAACAGATTGCTTTGTAGACGCACTTCAAAGTGGTTCTCATTATCTTTACAGTGTGATGCTATTTGCTCAGCAGTGTGTGTAACAAAAAGGTCAATAAAAAAACCACCTCAAAGTATCCAGATTACAAAAGAAAGCAGACATGGTTTATTAAATCCAGCTCTCAGTTGTGTTCAATAAACTTAGATAACTGTAGGAGCCACAACACTGTACACACTGAACATCACAAAGACGTTCATTTAGTCAAACCAAGGCCGTTTGGGGATGAGATTAAAAAGACGTTTCTGAAATTATAGTCATGTCATTGTTTTTTGAAATGGGGGAAAAGCGAGAGGAAATTTCCATCAAGAGATTGGTAATATGCAGAGTAATGAAGACCTTTCCATGTCGTAAAAGGCTCTCATTTTTAACCACTTCACTTGGACAGCACACTCAGCAAATCTGTCTATTTTAACGTCAATAGGAAAAACAAGAGGTTGTGGAGAATGGTAGCAGAAGGAAACATATGGGTGAATCCTCACTCTGCCAATCACAGTAAGATAAAAAAAAAACAAATGCATGTATGAAAATACACAGACACCAGGCAGCCTGATTTATTTTCCCTCCTTCCTTCATCTACATTCCAGGAATTTTATGAATGGAAAATGTCAGGGGATAGGTTTTCCAAAGCCGCTATGGCCCGCTATGGTCTCATGAGCTTACCATGCTGTTCTGGTGAGTTCATGCCGTCTGGAGAGCCACACACACGCATACACACACACACACACACACAATGCATCACACGTATCGAAATAATAACCAACAAACCTGAGCTCCATCTCAACGATTGAAAATGCAAGTTTAGTTAAAGGAAAGAAGCTTTTGGGATGCTTGTCTGCTGTAATTTGTCTTGCATCCTGTAGTTTGACGTATTGTATTTAGTGAAATATTCCAAACAACATTAATAAACCATAGTATGTCCAATCACAAGCCTAGTGTAGTTTGCAGTGCAGTTTGCAGCCCATTACGCAACAAACTGTGATGCACTGTGTAGACACCTTTCTATCTGAATCAGCATTAACTTCTTCACCACAGGGGCCACTTCACTCCCCACCTGCATCAGTGAGCTTTGGCCGCCCATGACCTTGTTGCCGGTTCACCGTTATTGCTTCCTTGGACCAATTTCGATAGATATATGACCACAGCAGAGGTCGGGAACACCCCACAAGACTTGAGCTGCAGTTATAAAAATGCTCTGACCCAGTTGTTTAGCCATCACAATTTAGGGGACAAAATGTTTTTACTTGCTGCCGGATATAGCCCACCCACTAGCAGGTGCCATAATGAAGAGATAATCTGTGTTATTCATCAGTGTCACTGGTCATAATGTTATGGCTGATTGGTGTATAGATGCTAAACTAATATGCGAAGCACGCCATACTCAGAAGCAGATGTTTTGCTGTGGCAACACTAGACTAGAAAGGCCAGAAGCAAAGAAGATTAATTAACCATAGTTGGATTGATAAATGCAGTTTAGTTAATGGGAGCTTCATTATGTAGACTGATGTCAACATATGTGGCTGCTGTATGGTTTCCTTGCACCTTTTTTTCCCTCTTACTTCTTATGGCTCCGTCTAAAACTATTTTCCTTAAACAAAAGAATCCCGGTCTTGTGTTGATGAATGACAGCAACAATTGTCTCACGACACTTTGTACTTTGGCCCATCAGCCCGTCGTGCCGACACTATTGCATTAAAACAATACTAATGCTTTTCTTTATCCCTTAGTTGTTAGGAACGGCCAGCTTTTGTCTTCCCACCATCATTATGACAGACGTTCATTAAAGATTTAGCACTCCTACAGCCTTAAACAGCGCTTTCCTCCCTCAATGGTGCACAAGAAAGAAACTTCGGTGTCACTTAGGATTATAAAACAATGGCTGTTAGCAGCTACATCAGCTCCTTGTGCATTATTTAATGTGTTTGCTCTCAAAGGGCACGATCTGTCAGCCCTATAGCCTGAGTGGTCATTGGTCTGAAGTGAATGATGTAATTTTATTTCTTGGGCTGGCTATGATGCTTTTAGCCACTGCGGATACACTTAGGATTATAATGGCCCTTTTTATCAATGATGATGTGGTTAAATATTTTCCCCTTTTACCATTTGTAACATTGGCATAAAACGTCTCCCAGTGGTGCCATAAAAGAAGTCTAGTATCCCTTTCTGCTGGCTCTGGTGTTGTTATCCTCTGGTAAAGCAGACATTCATACAGCCTTGGTTAATAATAATGTAAGGTGTTTGGTGTTTAAGCGCTGTTAAATAACGCATTTACACCTCTGAGCAAGGACCCAGTAATGTTTTATCTGTGCGCCAAAAGTAGGTTTTGCAAGCATGGCCTGTCATTGTAATTCTTTTTATTTTCTATGGTAAGAATTAGTCTTTTGAGTTAGATTTTCAACAGGTTGAACAAGTGGATTCAAGGAGCAGTACTATTCATTCATTAGTTTATTAGTTATTCAGTATCTCATCTTCAACTATAAACCTTAGGCTGGGCACACCTTGGGCAATGACTACTTCAGAAAATTCACATTTATTCCATAGATATACAATTAAATTCCCTGGGGGACCCACCACATACAGCCAAAGGAACAAAGATCATGAAGTTAATTATGAAGTGTGTATAAGTATGGAGTGTCTAAATGCATAAAAGTAACTTCAGTAGTTGTAGCAGATTCTACCGGACCATTGCAATAAATAAAACATCTTTTTAAGGGTGGCATGGTGGCACAATGGTTAGCACTCTTGCCTCGCATGCCCTGCGTATGCACTTTAGCTCTACCACTGAACCATGCAGTAAAGGTTTATTTTAATATTTTTTATTGTTTACTCAAGTAACCATTTTGTATTGTACTTTTATGTCAACTTATATTACAATACTTTGTGTGCAAATTTGAACATCCTATTCCAAGTCAACTATTACAACCCAGACAAGACACTAAGCTTTGAGACGACCTCCATGTTAAAACTGCTACTGCCAAAGATGAAACAGGGATAACACATCAGTGGAAGTCTTGGCCACAACTCAAAGAAAACTGAGAGACGAGCTGAAAGCCAAAGATGACAAAAAACAAACTCATGATGATGAAGAGCCGAGGGTCTAGAGAGGATGGTCCTGATGAGGCAGAGACTAAAAGAGCAGAGGAGACGTCCTGCTGTCAGTATTTTGTAATCAGTGCCAGATGTCTTTCTACAGTTCAGGCAGGTTCTAATGTTTTAGGAGCAGGATCTTACCCCAGTGAATTCATTTTAGTGTGGAGTACTGCAGAGGTGATTCATGGGCAATGGCTCAGTCTCAGGGCATTTGTGTTTGTTTTGTGGTATCAGACCCCACTCTGTAGACTATCTGTATGTGTGGTAACATGTTGATAATACAAGGATACTTTAAATTAAGAAAAATAGTCACATCACGTCTCTGAGTTTGAGTTAACCTTGACTTCTTCACCAGTGTTTTTCGTAACTGGATGTTTGAGTTTGAGTCCAACCTATTTGCCCTTGAATTTCATCTACATTTTACATGATCTGACATTCACATTCACTTCTCGTTGCATCTCAAGTTTCCCCTTTTTATCCTTTACGGGATCTTGTCGGTTGTTCTGTGAGTGTGAAGCTTGTCCCCTTTTGGATGGTTCACTGAGCTGACACTGCTCTAACCCACTGGAGCACAGCCTGTTTCCACAACTTCTGTCTTTAAATGTATTCTGACACATACAATAGACTAATAAAATCTACTTTTCTGAGCTTTCTACCATGTTATAATGTTTCTCATCAAAAATATACAATACCTGGAGTTGTGTTTTGTTTCATTCACACTTGTGTAAGTAATGCTGCAGTGTGTATTCTGTGGCATGGAGCCTCTGAGGCCTCAGAGTGCTCAGTTAGACAAACCTCCACTTCTCCCATGAAACCCCGCCCACTCCAGGAAGCACTGATCAATCAATAAGCCCTGTACATCCAGCCTGCACTCATTCATTTATCTAAAAAACTGTGTACAGCTCTGTTTCCATTGATTCCTTACAGCTATTTTTATCATTCAAAAAGTTTTTTCAATGATTATGTTCAAAAGACCACATCAGAGCTGCACTCTGCTGTTTTTAAAGCTTGCAAAACATGCAATGCAGTTCTGGTGACCAAGAGTGATTTAAAAATATGAATAAAAGCATAATATATTCTCTTTAATACATTTTCTGGGCTATATTATTTGGCCACCATTGGTTGGTCTAAACCACTTGTTAGCACTAAATTAATGGCTGATGGAAATACAAGAAATTTAATTATTTCAATAGTTATACAAAAAAACAACTCATAAAAGAAAAACAGACCAAAGAAAAGCAAATAGGTTGTGGGTTTGATCTTCTCTAAGCAAAGTTATTTAAAGTCCCTACTTTGTAACGATACAGTAACTATATCAATGCATTGATTTTTTTCCCCTACAATAAAACTATATTGATACACATTACCTTGTATCGACTCGTATTGGTTTCTAGGAAGTGTGTATCAATATGCATGAAATATCGATCGATAATATCAGAAATATTGATATTAGAAATGTGCATGTTAAAATAAAACCAGCTACGGCTTTTTGAATGCAATTTTTATGTTTTTAATGAAATATATTATATTCAACTTTTCTTTGCTCTCTGTCTGCTGGACATATTCAACCCTGGCCACGATGCTACATTTGAGAGTTAACTTTTATGATTTTTGGCAAAAAGTTGCTGTATCGATTATCGATATGAAGGTGCTGAATTGTATCATATCATTACAAATAAGCCAATATTGTTCTTGAATCATATCGAAACCATTCTAATTGATATGTATCATTGCAAAAACATATTGTCACACCCCTAATTCAAAGATATGTTTTAGGAGACTGAATGTAAATTGTCAGTATGTCAGAGTGTTGTCTGACTGTGTATGTCTCTGTGTCAGCCCTGTGACTAATTGACTTTTGTAAAAGGTGTACCCCGCCTAAGGCCCATAGTTGGTGTGATAGGACTCCAGCCACCCATGACCCATAATGGGAAAAAGTAGAAGCTGAATGAATATTAGTATTTGTGGTAGTGTTGCTGGTCATTGGTAAGATGGCGAGTAGATGGTTAGTGTATCTTTAAGGGAAACATTATTTTACCCACAGGCGGACACACAAAATCAGCTCCTTGTGTGGACAGCCTAAATTGGACACTTGCGATCGTTTGCTGCAACCAAACAGCCTTTTCACTTAATTACATCGGGCCCCTTTCCTGCAGACACTGGCGACACATTTGTCACTGTTTAATAGCCCCATTGTTAGTTTGATAAACAACAGCCAGTGTGGAGTGAAGGGCTGAGCTCCTGTGCATTCACATGAGACCAGAGTTTGTCAGCAGCCCTTTCGAACACAGAAATCAGCCGAGGTTAGCGGGACTGCGGAGGGACTCCTGCCTCTTCAGCAAGACATGATCAAAGACACAGTGAGAGAAGGACATTTTATCGGACATACACACACACACGGGCTGTTTGCTCACAGATTGCTGACATGAAAAGTAGAGAAATATTCAACTAAAAGGGCACGTAGGGTTAACCGTGCACTTCTTCCAAGACTCGCAGTACTTCATTGCAAGTCAGTTTAGAAAGTTATTTGAAAAATAAGACATTCAATAAAACAAGACAGCTTAGTATTGGATATGATCTTGCAAAAACCTTTGGTTGAAATTATTTTGTGTGAACTTGCTGAAAGAAACGCAAACTTGGCCTTTTAAATGTGGTTCTTTTTTATTGGATTCAATTCCAGGTGAGGTAATTTTGCATTCAGACCGCCTCAAAGACTAATTCACTATTATTTAGTAAAGGTGGTTAATCACAGTTTTGGGAATAATTTTAGGTAAATTATATTTAAAGGTAAATTGCACCAGGTACCTTAATTACTGAGATTTGGGCAGTGGAACCAGATTGACAATCATTTAAGACTTTAGAAACAGCACTGCTGGGCACTGCCTATTTTAATTAATTATAAATAATCTAAACAACAAAAAAAGTTACAAGATCAGCATGCTATTTCAAAACAACATGTGATTAATATAATATAAAAAATCCAACCATAACAGGGCACAACCCAGTGTACTTTTTGCCGGTCCCATGCCTGGATGAATGAGGAGGATTGCATCAGGATGGGCAGCTGGCATATAACCTAAGCCAAATCAGTATGCAAATTACTGCACAGTAAGAGGCAGATGATTTACTGCAGAAGAGAAAAGCTGAAAGGAAAGAAGAAGAAGAAGGCTAAACATCAGCCAGTGTACTAGGCATAAACTCACAGAAGAGCTGTGTGAACCTTTTATTTAATGTTTAGCTGCTTTAGGCTGGGTGACTCTCCCCTGATCTTTAGGCTCAGTACAAAAAGGATTTGTTTTTGAAGTGTTTTCAATTTGCAACACAGACAGCATGATTCAGCATTTTACATATTGTCAAAAGCAGAACAGAGAAAGTGCACAGTTATGAATGAGCAGCACACATGAGTACAATTTCTGAAGCATCCTTTTACTTCAAAGTGCATTTTGAAACCTCTTTATGAGAAAAAAAGGTATATTTACATTTGTGGAAAAGGGCATAATACACTCAACATGCCTCCCAATAGTAGTCAGAATAGAAGCAGCAGTATTGGCAATAGAGTAGTAGCAGTAATAGTAGTAGTGGAACTAATAGCACTTGTAGGAGTAGTATCAGTAGTGCATTTTGCTGTGAGCATACTTTAAAAAGTCATAAATGTCTTGGTAATAACATGGCATGGATATGAGGTAGACTATAGCTCCCAGACATAGACAGGTGCTGTGTCATGCATGTATTTTGTGATTCTGCCTTTTACAAAAGCGGCACAGAGGAGAGCTTGTGTAAGTCTTGGTCTGGAGACCATACGCATCAGTCAAAACTGAGGATAGACCGATTATTGGCCGGGCTGATTATTGGGCCTGATTATCGGGGCTGATTATCAATGCTGTAATTCCGCATTTTGACACATATCGGCATTGGCCTTTTTAAAAATCCAATGGCTATTAAGAGATCAATTTAAAACTTGGTTATTTTGGCTCTGATGCAGCCGCGCCTCTCTGTCTGCAGTCACTACTCTGTCTCCAGCATTGTCCCATCTGATTGGTCACACGCTCTGGTTATACAGGGAGCCACGGCACAGGTAACAGCCAATCAGCAGTGAAAGCTGTGCATGCACAGTGCTCACACACAGCGGGGAGGAGAAAAAGTTTTATCAAATGGAGAAGGCCCAGAGAGTTGATATATGTTTCGAACATGGATGTATAAAGAGAACTGGATACAGCATCGGAGGTGGGCCCAGTTCATTCCGACGGCTGTTGCTCAGTGGCACATGATGCCAAAAAAGTTTGTTTTCCAGCTGTCATGGCAGGCATAAAAATACCCAGATCTTCTGCATCAGTTCTGCATTGTCTGGCCCATAGAGCAGGCGGACTAGCATTTCCTTTAACCCCGCCTCCCAGAGCGTGCGTACCAGAGACTTCCGCTGGCTGGCGGGAATTAGCACTGCAGGCTAACTTGAATGGGGAACAATTCAATCGTGCAGCTCTTCTAGACTTTAGAAATGTTATTGGACCAAATGGATCAAATTCTGCTAGTAAAACGAGTCATTTTGTGGGGGTTGTTGTGACACTCCAAAAAAAAAAAAAAAAAAAAAAAAAAAAAATATATATATATATATATATATATATATATATATATATATATATATATCACAGACGTCTCTTTCACAGTGTAAGTCTATTAGAAAAAGTCTTTTTGGGCCAGTGTGCATTGCATGATTTAAACAAAGTTAAGAGTTGGAGTTTGTATTATTCAATATTTTGACGCCAATACTTTCCCTTTTACTGCAAATGAATATTGGCGCCAAATATCGGTCATCGGCCTCCTTGACTTCTAATAATTAGCATCGGTATTGGCCCTGAAAAAAACATATCAGTCTATCTCTAGTAAAAACACTGCTCAAGTCCATTTGTTCAGTCCATTATCACAAAGGTCTATTCACACAAACATACAACTGCACTATTGAGTGTTTGCTAAAAGCATTAAAAGCTAAGTCTGCTCATAGTGTTATTCACCACCAAATCTGAAACCCCTCATCTAAGTGCAACTACAGGAAGACAAGGCCTGTGTGTGTGTCTGTGGCATATACACACACCTGTTATTATTTTATTGTTGTTCTGTAAATATGTCTATCACCGAACATTGTTGTGAGACGTCTGAGTGGTGAGCGAGGATGAATGCACGCCTGATTCTCCATTCAAGGTCAATGATACAGGAGATGGGAACGAGAATGTCATTGTCACCAGAATAAAAGAGAGAAACGTGGATCGCTCTGTACCTCGCTGAATATCGTTTTTCAAATGCAGCATTACAAAACAGTCCTCTCTCTCTTTTACATTTCCTCCTCATTGCCATCACTCCACTTCACAGACCGATAATAACACTAAAGCCGTCCAATTTGAAACTCTCCTATTTTCTGTGACCATTTAACTAATTTAATAAATAGGAACGGATGTGAGGACATTTTGTGTCCTGAGTTTTGATTAGAGCAGCACTTTGTCGAGCCTCATTGTCAAAAAGTGTTATACTGTGACCTATAATCCTCGTGGGTGTCCAGATGAAGTGTTTCTTTTTGTGCAATAATCCACAACCACTTGGGGTTTTTCTCAATGAAAACTCTAAACTCAAAATCACGCAGCCCTCACCATTCAGAACCATTAATTTTTAGTTTCTTATTTTTTCCCACCTTCACAACAAAACATCACCTTCACAATTAAACACTTTCCATTACATTACTCCACTATTAATCCTTATACTTGTACAATTTAAAATAGCCCTTAGTTTACTTGTTCTTTAGATTGTGACAATATACTATACATATAATAACTGAGTTGACTATCTGTACTACATATGTACTTCTGCTGCCTTATAATAATTACAGTGGTTTATTTTAAGGGACTCAAGGACTCAAGATTTCTGGACAGGGAGCCAAAAACTTCAACCACATGTTTGCGCCAGTCCCAAGCACAGATAAATGGAGAGAGTTGAGCTAGAATGGGATTAAAAACCAAAGTACCCTGTGAATGACTCACTGTGGCAACCGCCAGTATGAAGGGAGCAGCCAAAAGAGATTTCTTTTTTTTTTTTTTTTAACAAGTGATTCAGAAAGAAAGAAAAAAATCCAGATTTTAATATTATTTTGAGAAAAAAAAACTGTTCCCAGGAAAATAGTGACTTTATTATTCATAGTAGAAACTAGTAGTCTATACATCTTGTGCAAATTAAATCTATGAGATGGCTATAAATACCAGACTGGTCAAAGAGAAGTGTAACTGTTACTTACTGATTTTACCTCAGTACATTTTTGAAGTAAATTTTACTTTGTGGCATAACCTAATTGAAACCAGAAAGTCCTGAGTTTGATGAGATGTGGGGTAGTAGTTGTAATATCAGTAGTAGTTGTTAATTTTGCTGTAAAAAAAAAGTGGGGCTGACACATAGAGAACACTGGCTTGTGACCCCAATGTGGCTGGATCTACTTTTTCTCAAGTAACAAATTTATTGAATACTTTTACTACTTCTATTACTGTAATATTTATTTTAAGTGGTAGGACTTTCACTTCAGCACAGATTTGAAGTACTTCTTCCACCCCTGACCACTCCATACTCTCAGATTTCTTAATCCTAAACCGTATCTGAAAACAGTGTTTACACTGAGCTCCTCTCCTGAAGACTGTTTCTTGAGCAGCAGTAAATCGCCGCTCTCTCTGAAGATCCACTTAAGGCGACAGCGTTTCCTTTGTCAGCGAGCAGCTCCTGACCTTTTCTGACTTAATCTGTAGCAGCCGATTAAACCACTCAGCAATGAGAAGAGCAGTTTGTCTCGGCAAATGCATCTCCAAATGTTCCATTAATCTTTGACTTAAATCTCTTTATTTAAACTTAGAATATCTTTAGCCGTGCATCTTTCACACTCCCACGAGCTTCTGCACATTTGCACAAGAGCACTTAAAGTTAGAGTCATTTTTTATTACTTGGGCCGCAATTACTGTTAAGTATAAGGACGCTAAAAGTATGCAGTATAGTACTAATCCAGCCTTAAGGGGTCACAAGCCAGTGTACATTTTGTGTTGGTCACAAGTCTGGATAAATGGATGAGGTAGCGTTAGAAAGGGCAGACAAATTCATTTCAAAATCACGCTAGGAGGCATTTGGTTATTGCAGAAAGGAAACCCAAAAGGAAAAGTTGTATATAGTTGCAGAGCAATGTCATTAGCACAGCCTTTTCCATTTTATTTTAGCCAAAAAATAAATAAAGAAAGAAAAAAAAAGTTGATAATATTTTATTGTACTGCCATTTTTGACCTCCTGTGTGTGTCAGAGAGGAAAGAAAAAGTTTGTGTGTCCTTATAATGATATCAGTATTTAGCAAAAATGTCACAATATTGCTATGGGTGCTTTAAAGGTGAGGCAATGTAAAGTAATACTGTCAGTCATATCTATTGTTTTTCTTTATCAGGGGACACTGTAAATCTAGTTTTTTTTTTAATGTATATCGAAATAAAAATAGACTATGTACTTGGTGAAGCGTTAAGTGGTTGGCTAGTTTTTAATTTCTGCTCATTCATATTTTGTCATTTGCAGTTGTATGTACTGTATGTGGGATAGAGAGAGAGGGGGGAGCTTTGTTTGGCTTTTGGGGCTCGATATCTTCTCACTGAAACATGCAGCCGGCGCTCACTCGATTATGATGCGATTAGTTAATTGGGTGAAGATGTGGAAAGTGAGTTATGTGTGTATCTCATGCTCTGCCACTAATGGATGGAAACTGCTTCCATCTCCGACCTCATCCTCCCCACACCCTTTAACCAGAAAACTTCTCATAATTTCCAACTTGTGCATTTTAAGTGAATAGATTTAACATCACAGATTTATATCATCTTTCCATTTGGCTCTCTGTCTCCTCTGTCTCTCATCACGGCCTCGGCTTGAGCGCACTTATAATTTACTGCAAGGTTGTTATTGTTACAGTAACAAAAACATCCAAGGCTCCTGTATTTATGCGTTTTATCTTCTCAGAAAGGCTCTCCAGCTTTTGTAAAGTCCAATGTGCTTCTCTGACTTTTTACAAGTACCAAACATCAGGGACCAGTTTAATTAAATCAGGACTAACCCAGGTCTAAATCAAGTATTAACATACTGTCAGGATTAACCCAGAAGAAATGCATTACTGAATCAGGACTAAACTGTGCCTAAACTAGGTCTAAACCAAGACCAAACCAGTACTAAATGAGGGCCAAAGCAGGACTAAACCAGGTCTAAACCAGGTCTAAACTGTGCCAAATGTCTAAACAATGACTAAACCTGGACTAACCCAGGACTTAATCAAGACTAAATCAGGTCTAAATTAGGACTAAACCAAGACCAAAAAGGGGACTAAACCTGGGCAAAAGCAGGACTGATCCAGCTCTAAACTGTATCAAAAGTCTAAACTACGACTAAACCAGGACTAACCCAGGACCAAACCAGGACTAAACTATGTCTAAATCAGGACTAAATCAGAGCCAAAGCAGGACTAGTCCAGGTCTAAATCAGGTCTGAATAAAGACCAAACCAGGACTAAACCAGGCCAAAAGCAGGACTAAACCAGGTCTAAATCAGGCCAAATGTCTAAACTAGCACTAACCCAAGACTAAATCAGGTCTAATCCAGGGCCAAAGCTGGAGTAAACCAAGACAAAACCAGGATTAAACCTGGTCTAAATCGTGCCAAAGGTCTAAACTATCACTAAACCAGGCCTAAACCAAGACTAAACCAGGCCTAAACAGTGATCTCCACTTCTAAAATCTAAATGAACCTAAACTTGAACTTCAACCACTGAGTACCACTAATAGAGGCCCCGTACCACCAGTGGTCCAGTACCACAGTTTGAGAAACACTGCCCTATGTTATTACGTCTTACACAATAAAACATCTGGCTGTGAAATATTGGAAAGTGCTTTTCTTGATTTCTGTTTTTGATTGCTGAATTCTGTTTTACGCCCACCCTGGCTTCAACACAGGCAGAGAACAGTGAGCGTGATTATCTGGCACTTCAATTACCACAAAAAGCTGAGCAGATCCGTTGGTCGCACGCATCGGTCTGCAGCGTAGCCGCTCTGTAAAAACAGCAGAACAAATCCTTTTAGCAGAGACACTGTGGGCCGCCAAAGAATGTGCTGTTCGCCACAGACCGAGGCTCAACAGGAAGAATAGAGCTTTTCCAAGGACTCGGCGGAAAATGGCTTTCTCATGAGCGGTGGCATGCAATCAGGTGCAATGGTTTGATATGTGTTCGTCAAAATGTCTGAGGAAATGTGCATGTACATTAAACAATGTAGCACTCAAACCAATGCTATACTCGGATGCATAGCTTATATTTGATGTAATATTATTAGCCCCATTCACAAATGCAGCCTTTCCGACAAGAGTTCAGGATCTTGCCTGATCAAAGTCGTGTCTGAAAAGAGCCAAGATTGATTTCTCAAAAAAATTGCTCGGTCAATTTGTCATCTCAGGACTTTTGCTGGGGTGGCTGCACTGTGAATGAAAGCAGGATTATTAGCACTGCAAACACATCGTAGACCCTGCTTCATCTTTTCTATTTTGGGGGCTTTTTCACTTTATTGGATAGAGAGAGACAGCTAACTGACAGGAAATAAAGGAGAGACACAGGGGAAGGACACGGTAAACAGGCCAGAGTCGGGAATCAGTTGGACTTAATTATATTACTGCTTTGTTAGGCATAGCAAGCCTTTTTGGTGCTGGGGATTCGGCTTTGTGTGATGTGAAAATTATGTAAATATTGTCAAAATAATACTGCCATTATTTGATATTAAGACGCTATGTACAGGGGGTTGACTCAAGTAGGCTCATGAAGCGGAAAAATACACAAAAGTACAATATCATATGCATAGAGCAGTAGTTAAAATAATCCCTTTCTAATTCAGTGTAGTGCTTATATATGTTTCTCGCCAGACACTAAAAGGTAATTGTAAGTGCGTTACAGAGCTAAAAGACAAGTTAAAATGAATATACTTCTTCTTGTATCACTTTTCTAGATTCTTTGCTGTTTTGGCCTTATTTTCCTCTATGAAGCTCGTCCTACATTTCAGAGTAAAGCACAATTGTAAACACTCTCAAGTCCTAAGTGACTCCTGTATGATTCCTCGCTCAGCTTTACTTTCATTATCCCCTTGGTGTATTTGTACAATGCTTTTCTATGCCGTTTGGCCACTCTGCCATGATAAATTGAGAAATAAAGCCATTGCTAGCTTCTTGATTGACTAACTGTGATGTGCTGCTTTCTCATGAGGCTTCTGTGACAGCGGGTCGGCGGCGCTCATACTTGGAAATGTAGTTTTCAGCGAAGAGACACCAGGGTGCTTTGTTCATCCCACAGCAACCCCAGAAAATATTGCTTTAAGTATTTGAAGTCAATGATGTAACATTTGGAAAAACCCTGAAAATCCTTTTGTAATCTTACCTGCACTTTTAACAATAGCCGTGCTTCATCTTTTGTCCAAATGATACCAGATGGTGGTAAAGTAAGCTCCAAACCACTGAAAACCATTGTCATCACATTGGGCCGGGTCAAAGCCTCTCAGCGCATTGTTGTCTTTGCCTATTCATCTTTGTCAGACACCATTAGTTCTAATGGCTTTTATTTGCCTGGGTTCATCTTCATGAAGCCAAAGCAGTGTGATGAACCCACTGGGCTGGGTCCCGTCTCGTCATTATGGGACTTAATAATGTAAATCTCCTGATATTACTGTGCTGTGCTGAATGTGTTCTGGAAAAGCCATTGTGTATATTTCTTTCTTCTGTCTCATTGTATGATAATGAAAGGGCTTACGCATACAAAAGCCCAGACAATGTAATGAAATGATGAGAGAATCGCAGCATATAGAAACACCCTCCCAAACTCCAGTAATAGTGTTTCATCATCTCTATTGCAGATAAAAATTAGAGGGAAAAATGCTGGTTGTGATGCGAGAGGAATTGTGCTGATTCGTATTTTGTGACCACTCAGTGTGATACAAGTGTTTCCTGATTCGCAGCTGCAACACTTGAACAAAATGACTATAATTATTCAGTGTTTCTTAAGTTGTGACACTCAAGGTTCATCTAAATTCTCCAGTATCATTATAAAACATCCAGTGTAGTGTCTGTTTTATTATGGGGTACTATTAGTGCAAGGACCAGATGCAACGAGTAAAGCTTTATACATGTTTCCTGTGACTTTGCAGTGTTCCTGTACCAACAGCATCCTTCACTTTGCCAAGGGACGACTTAGCAACATCTGATGGTTGCACACTCAACCCTGATCATTGCTACTGTGTGTGAGCACATACAGTAGCCCTGCAGACTCATGCCCCCAGTGAATGAGAGAGTGAATGGCTGGCTGTCAGACTCTGGCTGTTGTCCAGAGACTACCCAACCCAAGGCCCAGAGTCGTTTGGATAACCCCTGACAGGAATAAGCAGAAGAAAATTATTGAACGTTGATATCATGTTCTTCTGTTTTAATTATACTCAGTTGGTCCACCCAGGGCTCTCTGGTCCATATTGGAAAGTAGGCAGTATTGAAATTATTAGTAGGGCCTATGGATCTTAACTTACCAAGATAGAAGGAGGACTCACATACACCATTGTACATCAAAGGGGAGGAGGTGGAGAGGGTTTCCAACTTCAAACTTCTGGGAATCTACATCTCAGAAGACCTCTCATGGTCCAGCAACACCAACATGCTGGTAAAAAAGGCTCAGCAGCATTTATATTTCCGGAAGGTGACCCTTTCTCAACACCTGCTTGTGTCCTACTACCGCAGCGCCATTGAGAGTGTCCTGACCCATGGCATCCTGGTGTGGCACGGGAGCTGCTCTGTGTTCGACAAAAAGGCTCTGAAGAGAGTTATTTAGACTGGAGGAAAGAAAAATAACAAACTCACAGCTCCCAGCCCTGGATGAGATTTTCATCTCCCACTGCCTGAAGAAAAACTGTAACATCCTCAAGGAGTCTTCCCACCCCAGACACCATCTCTTTGAACCGTTGCCCTATGGAAAACAGTACAGGTCCATAAGAGCACACACAACCCAGTTTCTACGCCAAAGCCATAACCATACTGAGCAATGACTTGAAAGCCCGCACTAACTATGTGGGAATGGATATGAGTGTTTTTATCTGTTTCTTTTTTACCCTATCCTGAGGCTGGAACCTGGAAGTGCAACTACATTTTGTTGTATTTTGTACAATGTTGATAAAGATTTAAGATTCTCTTGAATCTTGAATCTAGATCAATGCTATAGTCTTGGTGTGATTATATCATAGTCAACACATAGTGAGGGCAAATGGGTGTTAACCAGGATGTACCCCTTTTCTCTGGTGATGGTGCCCAGCCTCCTAAACAAAATAAGAAAATGACTTCATGATTTGAATGTGTTTTGTGTGGGTCATTCAAGTCTTTTAAGATGAAAATGATTATTTGTAGAATAGAAAAGGCTAATGAGTAGTGATTACTGGATCATGGATACAGGAAGTATGTTTTAAATGGGCTTCTAATTGTATAATAGGATTTCATGTGGGACGAGAGAGAGAGACAATCTGGGATGGTTTGGGGTTTTTATTTGGCCTCATGGTTAGGTAGCCAGTCCAGCCAGTCCCTTCTGGCTGTGCCCAGGACCAGGCTAAGGACCAGAGGAGACAGAGCCTTTTCTGTAGTTGGCTCTAACGTAAGGAACAGTTTGCCTTTGCACATCAGAACAGCACAGTCACAACAGCACTTTAAATCTTTACTAAAGACGTACTTTTTTCTTTGGGTTTTGGCGCGAGTTAGACAGAGACAACATTCATCATTTTATTGCTTTTATTGCATTTTGTCCTATTCAGTCTCTACAGCACTGGTCAGCTCTGGCTGTTTTTTAAATGTGCTTTATAAATAAATTTGCTTTGATTTTGACTTGAGGTAGGCCCAAAAGTAGTTACAACTGACCTTATGATTTCATTTGTTTGTTTCTTTTTTGTTGTTGTTGTTGTTTTGTTTTGTGTTTTTGCCATTTTGTGGTCTAAAGAGTTGGGGCCAGCGCTGGAATGGTTATTTTTTCAGTCACCGTTACTCCAGTGTATAAAGACTTGCACAAGCTTGGACTCCCTGATCCGAATGGGACTATCCCTCCTTTGTTCTGAGCGTATGATTGGTAAAAAAAATGTAGTTTTTGCTCTAGTTCCTCCTCTATCAAAAATGCTTTATTTAAAAAAGCCCAGATGAGGTCTCAGAGTCATTTTTTTTCTGAGATGACTTTTGTTATGCTGCTATTGACTGAATAATTTGTTTTCCTAAAATACAAGGGAAAATATATTGGTTTGTGGCTTTTTGACTAAACCAGAGCCTCACATTATGAGTTAGGTAACTGGACCTGATTTTACTATTTGCACCATTTGTAATGATATTCTAACAGAGTCCAGAATGTCCAGGTCTAGATTACATCAATGCATTAAGAACATTTATTTAATAATCTGAAGACAAGAACCTATTTTCGTCAGGAGCTAAAGATAGCATCTGAATTGCAGGTGATTGACGACACTTTGACTCAAATGAGCTGGTTGCTTTATGCGAGCTGCCATTATCGGCGCTTCGGCTGGATCTGCCGAGAGTCATTAGAGCCTCATCTCGTACTACTCTGTGTATTCTTTATGGTATCCTGTCATTTTGGAGATATTGAGTCTGCGAAAAGTCTTTAGAGTTCCCCTGATAGCCATTTGTCATATCAAGAAGACCTCATCTATCACGCCTTTATCACTTTTCCAATAATTATAACCCCAGTTCAGCCCTAAAGAAGTGAAAGGGATTGAAATTCTCCTAATACAGGTTTTAAGAGCTGTAAGATCTATCGCACAGACACAGAGGTTATGAGATATTCCATCATAAATTGTGTACAGGGCAAATTTTTACTCAGTCTTTGGAGACGCGGTTACATTATTGGATGTTTGGATCATCTTAATGCACTTTTATCTCGTCGGAAATATGTATTTTAAGCTCTTCCAAAGCCTATAAAATTGTATTGTGCAAAGGGGAGGTGTGAAAAATACTGAACTTGAAGATCTTTGAGTCCAGGTCTGAGTACTACTGTATATCGTTACCATTGCAAGAAAGGACTCTCTGAGCACTCTCTGAGTGCTTCTAGTTCATCGCTTTTCTTCTCTTGAATCTTGTCTTGTAAAATATGTAAATGATCTTGTTGCGATTGCTTGCCTCTACAGCTTCTCAGAGCTCTCTCATCTTCCTGTCTTCTCGATTCACAGTTGCAGTTTTTTCAGTGTTTATTTGCGATTTTGCGGCCTTGCTCCAGGCTTCAGGCCCCTCTTGGGAACCTGTGATATCTTAAGGCCTGCGGATGGATTGGAGATATTTACATTTTCGCAGTAAATAGCCGCAGAGCTGTGTTATCTCTCCTGATATATTGCTTCGTTCTTGTTTTTTTGTTTGTTTGTTTTTTTTACAAATAACTCGAAAAGCTCAGCAAGACAATTTAATGTGCATTGTGCTAGATGATGTGATACAAAGTTATTCATTCTTATGAGTTCTGGTTTTCCCCAATCATGAATTCATTGTATTGCAGCAAAAACACCATCCAACTGTTCCAGTCAGTACATCAATTTATGTTGAATATCTTTAACTTTGTATCTAATAATACCATAACCTAAAAATATTGAGTACCTCTAGTAGTTTTAGGTTCAACCTGACTGAAACTAATATTTTTTAAACATATTTTGAATGACCAAAATGTAAATACAAATGTGAGTTTGCTGTAGTTGTTGTGTAATAGGTTACATTGAAGTTGGCAGAAGAGGATATCAACATCTGTATCCATAGAGGGTTTCCGTCAAAACCTTTCATGAATAATTTAATAGCTGAGGTTGCTTTAATGCCCTTATCAGTCATATGTTTATACAGGTTTTGACTTGAGGGGGATATAGTCAATCCAATAAGCTACTTTCTTAACAGGCAGCTCGTAATTGCATCTTTGCGTTTAGGGTCTCCATAAACAAAGATGTGCACGCACTTGATACCAGCATTATAACCACTTTTTGAATGTCCCAGTTTAGTCACCATTTTTTGTAGCACAAAATCACACAGTTGCCTCAAAGACGCACTCCATCAGAGTAAGGAAAAAAATGGAAAAAATCATGGGAAAAAATAATAATGTTCTTGCCTTTGTGTGAAACATAGGAGACGTTGAACTATAATTAATTTGGCCATAAGAATAGAAATATTGCTCCTATCTAGTTTGGTTTTACCCTTGGGGGTAGGATTGGTCCTTATATTTTTTTATATTTTCTGCTATCTATTGCCATATATTTTGCAGATTTTTTGGTCTTTGTCTAGGCCTTTGCCCTGTGTTTGCAGTTGGTCTTTACGTGATACACTTAAGCCCACTCCTTGGTCTTTGTCTCACATTATAGTTTTACTGCTTTTGTCTCTGAGTGCTTTTTGATGTAGTTTAAAGTTTGAGCCATTTTGTTCTGACAGTGTTACTTATTATCTGCTGACTTCTGCTCTGGACCTCTGCTGACCTTTGAGATTTTAACCGCTGCTGTCCCGATGAATTGAAGCCTCTTCACTTCCCCCTTTGCTGATCCATCTGCTGCATTTACAGTATTTATCCATAAATCTGCCCTTCCACACCTCCAGAGTGTCTGTCCGCTCTGGTTACGGGTGCACGGTGGCGGCCTGGGACACCATCTGGACACTTTATAACTTTATTCAAGAGGTATTAGCTTTCCAAACTGTGTGAGGTGAGGTTATCCTGGGACACAGGGCCTATGCTCCTCTATGTCAGTCTTTGATAATGTGATCATCTGATTCTCTGCCTTGACCTCTCAGTCTACAGCACTGGAAAGACCACTGCAAAATGATCAGTTTCTGGTTTTATTTTTTTATAGGTGAAACATGGCAGACTAAATTATTATTATTATTATTATTATTTGTAACTTGCTGACAATATTACTCCACTTTCTCAGCTTTACTTGATTGACTGTGAGCTCATAAAGCAGAGCAGAGTGAGGTGTGCAAAGGAAATTGACAGACACTGGCCTGGGATGGTTGTCAGAGAGAGGCTTACTGTAGAATAAATTGCAGTCGTCTCTTAATTTTTTCCTAAGCTATCTGTCTGGATGCCTTATTATCAGCTCACCTAGCTCCATTAATACTTGTTTGACTAGAATGAGATTGGAGCTCAAAGTAGGGCAGGCCCAAATATTGGCCGGGCACTGGCTGGATATTGTGGAGGAAGAGAGTGCTTCTGGAAAAGTGGGGCATCTTGAGGATAAGCCGGTGAGAGTGACTGTAGATATTGCGGGAAGTGGATCGATCGGCAAATGACACAAATCAATAGTGTGACAATGATTGGTTGCAACAGGATCCTCTCTAATAACAGAGCTAAAGACAGCTGTGTGTGACAAAGATTCAAATTAAAGCAGTAAAAAAAAATCATATTGTCAGGCGAGTCTTCAAAGCTGAACTACTGCTGTTGCTGTTACATCTCTTGAGCAACAACAGTATGGCTTTTATGGTTTTAAAAAAGCCATTTGCCACCTTAAAATACAAATATATAACATTGAATTCAGCTTAAGCGTTTTACGTCAAAACACGCTCCTGAAGTACTCGCACAGATATCTCATACACTGAGCTGGAGTGCTTTTATCACATCATTTAATTAGCTATTTAGTGAAGGGATTGAATATGGTGAATTAGCTTCCATACAGTGGCAGAGTGGTATTCAGAGAGTAGGTTGTGGGTTTAATCTTCGGGCCGGCTGATTAAGATCCCCTTCATATTGTTGTGGGCTCTCTGTGGGTACTCCGGCTTCCTCCCACCGTCCAAAGTCATGCATGTCTAAGGAGAATTAGTGAATCTAAACTGGCATTGTAAATGAATGTAAGAGTGAGTGGCTGTGTGTCAGTGTGTGCCTTTAAATATCTGCCCTGCTACTAACTGGTTATTGTCTAAGGCAGCCTTTCCCAAAGTCAAAAGCGTCACAGTCCACTTAAAAATCAGACAAATCCACGCAGAGTTCCAACAATAAAACTTTACTATATTTAAAAGTCTATGTCATGTTGTTCCTCATAGATTTCTATAAAAAGTTAAGGACTCCACTGCTTCAAATACTTAAAAAATACTTAAGAAAATACTACAAATTATACAAAAAATACTATGAATACAACTACAAATACCACTACCAAAGTACTACAAATAATACTACCAAAAAAATTCAGATAATAACACAAAATACTACAAGCACTACTACAACTAGCCTACTAGAAACAATAGTACAAAAATACTATGAATACACCTACAAATAATAGCACAAATGCTTCAAATACAACAACAAAAATACTTAAAAAATACTACAAATAATACTACAAAAATACTACAAACACTACTACAGATACTAGAAATAACAGTACAAAAATACTTTGAATAGTACAAATAATACTACAAATTATACTATAAAAATACTACAAAAATCACAGACTGACTGACAGAATGGCTAAAAAATGTTCAGTTATAAAGTACTCAATTATAATTAATTTCAAACAAAAATTTTTTAATGTACTTAATGTAGACGACCTCTGACAGCCGAAATCCCTGCCACCTAAAGCCCATAGTTGCTGGAATAGGCTCCAGCCACTCACGACTTGAATTAACACTGAGTGTAAGGCTTATGGCAGTATTATATGTGGTGCATATGAAATGTGTGCAGAGGTGTATTGATCTGTAAACCTGTGTGTTTATGAGATGGTGTCACGACTCATCATAGTGGTAATATGAAGTGGAGTTGAGGCTCTGGTTAGAGAGTGATTTGAAGCATTTTATTGCTTCACAGATGATGTATAGTTATGTTCTCTCTATATGTATGTACTCTCTATATGCAACGTTATTTAAAGTTTCATTTTCATTAAGCTATTAACAAACACATTTTTTCCTGAAAACTTTATCTGAATCTGACTATTGCTTATTCAAGTTCCTATATTATGCTTTTTTGAGGCTTTTTGAAATAGTTTGGGACACCTATGCTCTAGTATTTTATAAATTAAAATGATGTATTTGTAATGAAAACGCTTTCTTTTGGGGAGCTGGTGCTTTGACTTTGCAGAGAACGCTTGGATTAGGTGTCTGCCATCCCCTGCTGGCAACAATGGGGAATGGATAGAGCTTAATATGGCTATTTAGCATGACTACTAGCAACATGACGCTAACAGACAGATAAATGAGCTGACTGCTTCGTAGTGACGTCAATTTAAGCACTGAAATGATCAGAATGAGTCCAGTGATAGTGTATGGACTTTAGAAACGCGCAGGAGCACTTCCTGGTTTCACGTGTTTACGTAGAACAGTAAGACCGAGCGTTTCCACATCTTCAGGAAAAGACTCAGCATGGAGGATCACTCAAAAATCCTTGAAAGAAACAAAATACTACTCAAGATATGTGTTTGAGATGGAAATAATATGACATGGTAAAAGCTCAAAAAAGCGTAAAGTTACATTAAGTTATCTTGCTAACAGAGTAAAAACAAACAAACTGACCAAACAAACAACAACAAACCATGTCTTAAATAACCTTATTTTTGTTGCTGTACATGATTAAACCATTAGCTATATAGTGTACAGTATATTCTAATTAAAATAGCCGCTAACATATGAAATGCTTAATACAGTTGCAGCTGTACAAACACAAAGTAAATATAGCCGAGTGCACTTCACAAACGACTCTGTTACCAGCGGGCGTCCTCTCAGTGTGTGCTCCTGGCTCCTTTATGAAGTTACAATTGTTCAGTTCCTCCCCTTTTACTTTCCATTACATGTCCTCCTACCGCTCTGTTGATGGAGTTTTAATTTGCACAGCCTCTTTACATGCCTCCACATAAGAGACCCAGGGCGTTAAATCCACCGCAGTGCCTTTATGGGCTCGCACAGTTGTGGTTTTCCAACGTATCTCCTGCTGTATTATAAGGAGTTTTTAACATGCATCTATAGCCTGGCTGTTTGGCTCAGCTTTCATTATGCACTCTAGGATGTGTTCAAATGAAAGACTGGTGCGAAATAGCTGTGCTCTGTGGGTGGTCTCTGCCTTTATCTTCTCCCAGCGCATTGGTATTTTGTATTACAACATCATTTCACGCCATAGTGGATTATGTTCATGCCCTGGTGAGGCTCTCCTTGTTTTTCTCTCCTGTTTTTAAGACAAAGAAAAGTGTATCACTGTATGAAAATACTTAAAATTGCCACACACAAAAAGAGAAGAAAAATCCAAACTAGAAGCACTTGGAGAGCGTAAACCTCTGCCATGGCACTGGTCCTATCTGGCAATGGTAAAGAAATAGTGCCCAGACCTGGACTCAGACTCGACAATTTTCTAGTTCAGGAGTAAATGCTCTTTCTATTAACCCTTAGAAGTCCAAGATCACGGCGGCGTGATTGAATAACGTTGCATCTTTGCAGAGTTGTAGTTAAAAAAACGTTTGACTTAGAGAGATGCTTACAGTTACTCCTGATAGAGAAGCTTTATGTCAGTTTTTCATAAGCACAGTAATAACGGAGATTTTGATTGTTAAAGTTTTACAACTGTTTAAGACATTAAATATAAATAAAAAAAGACAAATAAAAAAGACATAAAAATAAATATAAATAAATAAATAAAAAGACATGCACCTAACACTTTTTGCAAAAAAAAAAAATCCTGCGGTGATTACAGATTGTATGTCAAAAAATGATCAGAGGAGGGATATTTATTTGCCAGAACTATGTCTACTATGTCACAAGTACAAGGAGGGAGAGACAAGGGGCTGCAGAAACCTTTGTTAAGTGTGTTTGATATTCTCATGTCAAAATGTTAAAATTTTTATTTCCAATTTTGTGTTTTTTGTGTATTATAGGCTGTGGAGTGTTCAAATAGTACAGGAAACAAAATTAATTATCATCTGTTCAAATAGATAAAGTTGTCCTGAAAAAAATAATGTATAATATTCATATGTTTCTCAATTCAAAAGGATAGATTCACAAACACTAAAAAAACTGCAAAAAGGCTTAGACTTAGACTCCTACAGGTTCAGCCATAAAACCTTTATATCTCACAGTGGTCTCAGAAGCTACTCAAACTAATTAATTAATTTTATTGAGAGAGTTAGCATCTCTAAAATGGTACAGAATGATTTAAGATAGTGGTTCTCAGTACAATGACTTATTTTTGTGGTACTCGGGAGTCTTTTGCAGTTCAAGACCTGATTTAATTTAATTTAGAGCCAGTGTATTTCCTTAATTAGTCCTGCTCACTTTTGTCCTGGTTTAGACCTGCTTTTGTTTTGGATCTGCAAATGTTTACTCCTGGTTTACAGTAGATCTGGTTTAGGCCTGGTTTAGTCATGATTTTGCCTAGTTTTAGTCCATTATTGATGGTACTCAGATGAGAAAATGCTAAATATTCTCTGAGGTTGTATGAGAAGTGCGATGTTAAGAATCACTGTTTTAAAACACTCATGGATCTAAAAAGTGACATGGATTTTTCCCATGGTCCATTATTGACCTTTCTGGAAATGTCCACGACTAAAACAAAATAAAATGTCCCAAATAAAGCACTCTTAGTTAACAGTGTTTTTGTGATAGCTCCATCCAGCTGTGTAACTGGGGGAAGCCTTTTGACATGAAGTCTCCTGTCCATCAGCTTTACACACTAATTATCTTTTGGGACACAGTTGGGGAGAAGGTGGGATGAAGGATTAATTGGTACACTCACTGGTTTAAAAAAAAAAATGAAAAAGAGATGCAAAATACCCAGATTAGCAAAATAAATTGTTACAGAAAAGCACAGAATGTGAGCAGGGCTAGAACAACTCGTACAGTGACAGTCTGTTCCTTAACAAAGAATAAAAGGCTCTCATTTAATACAATTTCATCAAGATGCTGTTTTAAAAATAGGCTAGCTTATTTTGGTGAACAGTGATTTTCTTATCAAGGAGACAACATACAGTATATACTTACATGTATACAGTGATTGCCAGCTGGTGGGTCAGGATCAGAAAATGTTTTTTTTTTAGAGATCCCCTATTCTGCTTAATCATCTTTTTTGAGCTTTTAACCATGGTATAATGTTATTTCCATCTCATCTCATCGGCATCAGACACCAAATCCAAGCATTCTCAGCAAAGTCAAATTAACAGCTTCCCAAAAGAAGATGTTTTCCATACATATACATTATTTGAAGCTATAAAATGTGAAATACTAATGCAAAGGTGTCCAAAATGACTTCAAAAAGCTTCAAAAAAACATAATATTCCCCCTCATTAAATACAGATGCACATGAATATATTTAAATATTGTGGAAAAGTCAGTTTATTTATATAGTGTGATCCAAAGTGAAAGATATACAGTATATTATATAAATTTAGTACTATAAAGTGAATTATTTCAAGCAGTTATAATAAAAGGAGATACAATAAAATCTGGGAAAGATTTGCGTCTCACAGTCAAACCAGTTGACCAACACTGCACTAATTTAAAGCTTCACAAAAGTATCTAAATTGTTTTTTAAGTACGTTGATGACAGCTTTATATTGGGATGCTTTATATTGCTTTACTTACTGGGGCATGAAAAAGGCGATGAAAGGTGCGACCAGGGCTGAAGAAACTGTTCATCTGGTCTTTTTTTACAGCAGCGCTTCAATGCTGAGTCATGAAACAGTAAAACACATCTTGTTGCGTTTTAGCACCTCCTTGATCTCTGGTAAAGTCTGTGTATTACTGTGTTGTATAAATTATAGATTAAATACTGTAACAGTGTGGATATAGCGCTGTAGCATCTGGAAAGTAATATATGTGCATCTGAAACTCAGGAAGCCCATTAAGCAAACGATGTGAATTAGAGGCAATGCAGAAATGCCAATTGAGTCTAATTACAATGAAAACACAGACAGCGGCACGTGTTGCGCCTGCATGCGTAAAAGGCTGACCTACGAGGAAAACAAGATGCACTGACGCAAAAAGGATTTACACTGTCCACAAAATATTCAGCGAAACCATCATACAACATCCAGACAGAGGCTGGTTGAACCCGAATATAAACAACACATGCAAAAGTGGACAGCGTGCACCACACTCCAGTTCCTGTTGCGAGGCATCTGTTTTTTATTAAGGGAAATGTCTGCGGATGCCTTTAAAGAGCAGATCAGCTTAGGTTATGGCCACACTGCTGCTGTGACAGGCTTTATACAGAGCGAAGTGTTATCAAAAGCATGGGCAAGCTGATTTCTCCATGTTGCTGAAGTTCATGAACATCTTTTTAGCTGCTGACCATCCCTGCAAAGAAACAGTCTCGTTATTACAGTGTCATAAGTCTGAGCCTTAGGGAAGACCTGTATATATATATATATATATATATATATATATATATATATATATATATATATTTTTTTTTTTTTATTATGAAATTATACATAGAATTCTTGTTTTAGGTGATTGAGGTTAAGATTAGGCTTCAAATTCAATGGTTAAGTTCAGTGAGTCAATGCATGGCTTGGGGTAAAATGTTATTTTTAATCTAGAGATCCATTTTTAGTTATGTTTAGACAATAACAACTATGTTTGGTTTTATTGCCCAATTTAGGCAAAGCTTTTCCTTATTATATTCCTAGTATTTTATCAATAAATTAGATAAAGTTTTTAGCATTTAACCTCATTTGAACATAGTAGAATATTCCCCTACACAAACAATGAATACCAATACATTTGCCATCATGTTTTTGAATATAAATCAGCCAGACCCTTTTCTTTCTAGCCCTAAGGCGCGTGGATGTTCCTGGAACAACAACTGGACACATATTACTGGAATGTCAGCAGCAGTGGGAAATCAGACGGTGCTCAGACGTGTCTTAACATTTTTCTGAACAGCATTTCCAGCAGAAACTCTCAATACAACAACAAATGAACCCATCACCCCACTGCATCAATTGTCCGACATCATTAAAATCCCTACATCCATCCTGTTTGGAGCCAACTTTGTGGGATCATTTGCACTTCTCTAATCTCTCACACACATTTCGCCTGTTCGGCTCATTTTTTCAGTGCTTCACACCGACGAAACATGCATAACATCAGCGTAACGGAGAAGGAGAGACGCAATGTTTAACCCCCCGCCCCTCCGCTGCTCGACACAATACAGAGAGCAAGAGCGAATCAGGCTTTCAGCGAGCCCAGGTGCATTATGAAAATGCCTCTGTCATCTTCATGCATTTCTCTGCGTTTTTTGAGATTTACAGTCAGTCTAACTCGCCTCTGCTTTGGCTTTCTGTCAGTGCAGGGGCTTTAAACATGTAGAGCCTTTTAAAGAACATATGCACACATATGCTGCAGCACAGATCTGACAGATGTTCACTGTCTGACCGTGCCTGAAGAGCGTAAAGCTATGTAAAAACAGCTTTTAAACGAGTGCTTGTTAAGTGCACCCTCAACTACATCAGCCTCTGAAATATGCTGCAATCAAAGCGGATGTTAATTATAAAGAAATTAAGTGGACTTAATCAAATGCAATTATTCGATAAGGTTTGTTTTAGCAATTGCATATCACTATAAATATTTGGAGCCAGTCCATGTTGACAAAATAATTGAAAAGTGGACAACTAAAGCTGCAGGTAATGCATTTGTCAAGATTTTATATGGCCCTTGACTTCTATAAGAAAATGCATTACTTATGGCCCTCCAGCACTTTCATACAGTCTTTCTGTAGCGTTGTCTGTACATTTGTATTTGCATTTGCATCTCATCTACTTCTCTCTGCCTTGTGTTTTTTAATTAGTTGCTTGGAAAAATAATTGCAGTTGAAGTGTTTATGTTAGAAGATGTCATTTTTGCTATTTTTGATTTGTATGCTAATAAATCAATGTGCATTTAATTTATACTGTATGTGTGTTCAGTTCCTAGAAAACATCAGGAGGGTCTGTTGGCCCCTGAACATTTGCACGTCTTCAACTCTGCTCCTCTTGGGATCAAGTTTGGACACCACTCCTGTAAAGATACCCTAGCTTAGTATACAGCTTTTACATTCTGCCTCAAAGCAAAAAAACTGTGGGTGCAGTAGGTGAATTGTTTAACCTAAAATGCCCCTACTGAATGAATTTGAGTATAAATAATTATCTGTCAGTGTATGTCTGCTATACAGCTAACTTCCCATTGTTCAGAGTATACCCCGCCTCAGGTCCATAGTCACTGTAATAGACTTTAGGCATCTGCAACCCCTTTTGAGATTAAGCAGGAAAAATAAATAACTAAAAGGTTGCAGTATAGGTCAGTGTTTCCCAACCAGGGGTACGGGGACCCCTAGGGGTACGCGAGCACATTGCAGGGGGGACATGGAGTTATGTGATCATTTGTAGTGAATTTATATATTTGGCTTTGAAAGACTAAACTTAACCTAGATCAAGGCAATGCAACACTAAACGAGGACTAAACCAGGGCTAAACCAGGACCAAACCAGGTCTAAATCAAGTCTAAAACCAAAACTAAACAAGGAATAATCCAGGACAAAACTACGTCTAAACACAGTCTAAACCAGGACTAAAAGAGGACTAAGCTGGGTTCAAACCAGGACAAAACCAGAACTAACCCAGGACTACACCAAAGGAATGCAACACTAATGAAGTACTAAGCCAGGTCTAAAACCAGGACTAAACCTGGTCTAAACCAGGTCTAAAACCAGAACTAAACCAGGACTAAACCAGGTCTAAAACCGCAACTCAACCAGGAGAAAAAATAAAAACTTAACTACTACTACGAAAAACTAAAACTAGAACGAAACCAGGTCCAAAACAAGACTAAAGCAGGTCCTGGGGGTACAAAAAGCTAGGGGACCAGTGATATAGGTCATGTTGCAACACATTGACCTTTCAGTAAAGAACGCTTTGAGACATTTCATCTATGACCGACAATACAAGACCTCATTGGTGAGGCCAAAGGTCACAGTCGTGCTTAAACAGCCCCACACTGTTCTGCGGTCTGTACAGCTGCGGCCACTTGTGGTGACACTTCATTTGTGGATAATTTGCTTTGTGGATTTATTTTTGCTTGTGTTTACAGCTAGTAAAGAATTATCTCTGCTACTGTAAAATTGCTGGGGCTGACAGTGCAATAGCTAATAGCTCTGAGTTCAAGTTTTGTCTCTGAGAACGCAGTGTCCCTAAAACCAAAAAAAAGAAAAAAAAAAAAAAAACACCTTGATATATAAAACAGATCCCTTGAAGGATGACAGTCAGGAGTCTTTTTATGATCCAGAACAAGTTAAATACTGAGTTTCTGGTTTCACGTTGTGTCCTCCTCTTCTCGTAAAGTTACAAAGAACAACACTGAGGTGACTTTAACATGAGGCACACTTCCTCTGGACCTGGCCTTGGTTTTGTTTGAGAGGTTAAGAGGAAGAAACTGTTGATTTTTATGATGTCTGCAACTTATCGCGTGATCTCCGACATCCCCTTGTTAACTTCTGGCCTCTCCCATGTAATAGGTCTTCATCATGTACTGTGGTCATGTAACTGTTGAGACTATAGTGTACAGCATAATGTAAAATAGGAATGAATTTTGTTATTTAACTGCTTCTCTGTCGAGTTTACCTGCTCTCCCTGTGCTCCAGTTGGTTCTCTCTGTCTGCAGTGGCTTCCAATTTCAACCTAAAACATGCACAGTATAGGTTAATCCATACTCCTGACCAAGATCTTGGCTTACAATCTGGAGAAGGATCCCTGGGAGCTGCTCACTACTCCTGAAGTTGCTCCAGTCGCATTAAAGGATCAAATCCAGTGAACAAATTTCCCTTTCCATAGGCATTGCTTATATATTACACATATTTAACATCGGGGCTGACTAATGATAACCAAAGAATAACCAGAACTACTCATCAAACTGTCTTCACTTGTCAAACACTGGGAATTTGCTGTTACACATTTTTGACACAGCTCTTTTATTATATTACAGTAACTCCGGCTCAAATTGAATATCTCATTCCATCTGCTCGACGTTCAAGTTGCCCCCCTCAGGGTTTTTCTCTTCAAGGATGCGTTAATGATGGAACAGAGACTCGCTGGTCTGATCAAAAGGCACGAGCAGAATTAGCTTTCAGGACCACGGACAGCATCTCTCCACATGATGTGAATGAAAGCTTCCTTTGACGCACGAGAAGTCAATCAGATCAGCGTCATTACAGCTGCATTAGCCCGTTAGCGAACCTGGGATTGAATTAACACGACCAGAGCTCGTCACGAAAACCTAATGTTTACACAAATGCATCCTTTTATCATGTACTGGGGAGGGTCGGACTCCCCGTAAATCAACATCAGTGCACACAGTGATGTGAGTAACTATGACAGATGCTGGTTTTTGATGGACATTTTCAGTGCGTGGATGTTCACTATCAACGGTGCAACTCATTTTTCAAACAAATCAATTGAATTATGCAAATGGCAGCGATACTGGGGCGGCGGAGGGATGGAGTGGGCAGAAGGACACATGTCTCTTCATTGACAGTGTAGTGTGTGAAAGTGGTAATGCCATTGCTGCTGTTTGCAAGGTTAAGAGTGATTATTGTGTTGTAATTGCGTCTCGAGACACTCCAGATTAGGCCCACCTCCCGCGAGCAATGGGCCAGCATTAGACCAAACTCTCTCGGGGCATGCACATTAATTAGCGGACTTCGTTGAGTGCTTAATGGCGCTGCTGTCACGGGCTTTTCACTATTTCTCTGCCCCCTTTAAAGTAAATATATTCCACAGCGAAACGAGACTTACGCTATGGATGAAGGAAATTGATTGTCACTCTATAATTTTGGGCCTGACAACCTTGTAAGTGCGAGAGGCGTAGGTGTGTGCCAGTGACAAGGAGCTTGCTTTCCACTCGACAGCTCCACAATGCCTGTCACTAGATGTTTCCCTCCAATCAAACTGGCATTATTCAAATCTTTAGAAATGTCAACAGAGCAAACCTCAAACTTGATACTTTTATTTCACTTGGAACCTAAATCTGATTTTTTGGAAACAGAGAAAGAGTTGGAGTAGGACACATTGGTACAGAAATTGTTACAGAGCTTTTCTTGCAATGGAAATATAATTTAAGAGAAATGCAGACTGACCAAGTTGTTCAATTCTGTAAGTCACAGATGTACGGACTCTTCAACTTTGGAATCGACATAGCCAAGGCAATGAGGGGATTAACATCAGCACACTACAGGTCTATCAGAAATTATTTTAAGAAAGTTTTTGCAACTGACATCTGTGTAAAGTTGTGTTAGAAACTGAAGTTTATCAGAGTTTAGCCATTATATTTACTACAGCAATTAGCATATATAATAAGCCAGTGGTTCCCAAAGATGGGTCTGGGGCCAAGGGAAGTTGTATACTTGAAGGTCCATGTGGGATTTTTGGAAATTTTAGGAGGCCACAACTCTCTTGACTTTAGGAATAGCTGTAATAAGCACAACAAAATGTTAAAAGGCTAAATAGAAGGCTATAGGTTTCTGTTTTTTGGTTATGCTTTGCTCTCTCCATCCCTACCTTTACTTTTAAATGTATGATTCGGGCTCAGAAACAAAGTCACTGCAGTAACCAAAATCCTATTCACACCATAAACAGCTACAAATGTAACATTATAAAAGGCTCCTTAATTCAAGAAATTACATCTGCACAATATTTAATCCAAAGCTATTCCTATAATCTTTCTTGGCACTCAGCACCCCTAAATCTCTCGTGCTAAAAACAACTGTTGCCATGATAATAAAGGTTTTAGTGTGCTGCAAACTTTAATTATTTCATCATATTGTTTTGACATATTTAGAAATATAAACAGAGCAAACCTCAGAGTTCTGATACCTATTTTTTCACTTGGAGTCTGCATCTGCTACAGAGAGCAGCAGCAGCAGTTGGGCGCATGGCTCCAGAGATGATGACACAACCAGGCCATGGAAAATCATGACCACCTCTGACCTTCACTCGATGTCAAAGAGGGTCATGCCGGGGTCATAGCTCCACAGTCCTTGTACTGTAATTTGGGCAATGGGGCGCTGACCCTCTCTGCACACCCACCAGTTTCACACAGAGATGTCCAGAGGCTAAATGTAACCATCACAGAGCACAATTGTCATGTTTCAGGGCTTCCTTTGAGCTATGTCAAAAGGTTAGGGCAGCCTGGCACCCAGGGGCTGGTCGTAAGCTCTCCCCAGTCTCTGTCTCAATAAAGCTGTGCAGATGAGCCCACTGCATTATGGGTAGCCAAATGTTAATGATAATAGCACTTCTGGAAGTGAAAGTATAAACAAAACACTTACAGCTAAAATTTCAATAATTACTCACTGATTATAAAGTTGGAGTACTGTCTCAAATACAGGAAATGAGTTAAAAAATAAATAGATAAATATTATCTACAGCGCATATTGTTGTCTAAAACAACTCTATTATACTTTTATGAAGGTAATCTATGAAAAGGGACAATTGATTTGCATATTAAATGTCATTCGTTTACAGTTGAAGTACTCAGTGGTGTTGGCCTTGTTTTAACATATCAGATCTGTCAGCTTAATGGCGTAATTAGAGCTGAACTACCTGTCGCGGTTGTCAATGCCATTCACAGAGAGGAATAATTAGTTAAAGAGCGCACTTAATGAAAATGATGTGAGTTCATGTTCGATCTCAGTCTGAATCAGTGTTTCTCACAAATGCATGCATGTGCACAGCCTCTGTGTAACTTAAGGGAGCATTAGGTTTTGGTGTCTTTCATATGATATCTCCAGTTGACATGTATAGTGTTAGCTATTCTATATCTATTTGATTTTACTATTTTTATATCAGTTTGGGGCAAATACCTGTAATTTCAGATGGAACCCAAGTCAGAGACAGAATACAGTGCAGAGAAAAGGTTTTACCCCCTTCGGGATTTCTTATATTTTTGCATATGTCACACTGAAATGTTTCAGATCAACAAACATTTTTTAATATTAGACAAAGATAGCCAGAGTCAAAGCAAAAAAAAAGAACTGTTGTTAATCACATGTATTTATGATTTAACAAGGGGGCAATTACTTTTTCACATAGGCCTGAGTAGGTTTGGATGGCTGCTTCCCTTAATAAATGAAACAATCACTTCAAAACTGGATTTGTTTTTACTCTGGTTATATTTGACTAAAATGAAATGTGTACAGCTGCACAGTACATGACATTTGCAATTATCTGAGGATTAAATTGAAACTGGCTAGAACCAAACTATATTTGTAAATCTGGTCTATTTACTGGAGGCCCATTCTATGTTTTTTAGGTTGATTTGACAAAAAAAAAAGTGAATGTATGAAGCTGATGTAGAACATGAATAGGAAAACGTGTGTTTCCTTGGACGGCGGTAAAAAGGTCCACACGCAGTTTGTCGATCAATGTTTCTAAAGCAGACTTAAGTGGAGATCTGAGATGATAAAACACAGATGTATGTGATCGGCGTAACTCTAAACCCGCTGTGTGTTTTTTAGACTAAGATCTGTTTTGGGAAGATTTATATGATGGAAAAACAGTTAGGAAAAGACCAAACTCTGGTCTTTCCTGGCCTGGACAGCGCCAGTCCGAGTGTGGAAATGCTCGGATGTTGCGTGTTTTCCAGTAGCCGCTGTTTCACTGCCTGTTTCTTACAAATCATGTTGCAGAAATAAGTATGATTAACTTGATATCTGAGGAAATGGAATAATAGTCCGACTCACGGTTCACTGCAAACAGGAAATAAGTTGTATGATTGTGTTGCCAGCTTGTTTGTTTTCAGTTCTTTCCTTCTGTCTAGGTTCAAGAGTTTGTGACAGGGGAAAATATACTGTTACACAGCTTATGTTTGTAGGAATAACAGCTTATTTATAATGTTATGGATTATCATCTCCTAGGTCAAGGCTCTGGTTTTAATAGAACAAACCACCGATGTCATCCTGTTGACCTTCATTTGTTTATTTCCTCTCTGGCTTTTCCCTTCTGGGGCACCGCACCAAATCGCTCTTTACCCTGGCTTGGGACTGAATACAACAGCTTGTGATCTCTTGGGGAATAGATTCACTGATGTTTCTAATAATGTTTTCTCTCTCTGTTTTCTGTAGGTTCGTCCTGGTCTTTAGCTGCCTGGTCTTGTCTGTGTTCTCCACCATCCCGGATCACCAGGACTTCTCCTCCTACTGTTTGCTCATTCTGGTAAGAAACTGGACATTGGCTCGGCCAAAACCACTTCTTGCAAACATATTTCCAAACCAAGCCATTTTGGACAATTTTCAGACCAGCATAGTTCACTTGTTTTACTTCATTGTAACTCATTAAGTCCAGGGTCAGAACTGGGATTTTTTAAAATGCCAAAATGTAACAATAAATACACAGTAGAAATTAATGAGTGTGAAAGACTGTCTGTCAGTGATTGTCCAGAGTATACGCCCGGGATAAGTGGTGGAAACTGAATGACTGCAGCCAAACGAGTGCATTTAAAGTCCAAAAGGTCCTGGGAAAGTCTAATTACTTTCAGTTCAAATGTATAATATGTATTTCTTTATAAATAATAGTAACCAGGTTGCACAAGCATTATCTTCTAGGACCCAAGACCAGGGGTAGGCAAGTTTGATTGCAGTTGGGTCAAAAAAAATTTTGAACCGCCAGGTAACAGGCCACAAGAATGGACATACAGTCTCTGTCATGGTTTCATGGCAGCTTTAAATAAACATATATTAGCATGTTCAATTACATATACAAAATATAGAGATCAATAATTAATTAGATAAACATTGGATACTTATTGGATAGAGGCAAAGGTAACCATGACAGAAGGAGGTCACATGATATAATGCTTGCTATTTATTGGTTGGAGGCAACTAAAACCATGACAGAGAGCTGTATGCTTGCAACTAGGGTCCTATAGCAGCCTCGTTCACTGGCAACTCCTGCTATCAAGTAATAGCACTTAGTAAAGGCAACGATCAGCTAAAAAGCTGATGAGGTCCAAGTTTGGCCCACGTGCCAGGGGTTATCTACCCCTGCCCTAGACTCCTTTTTTTTTTAAGCCCCTGCAACTACTCTACAGGAATGAACTTAATTTCTATAAAAAGGTAACACTTTGAGATATCTGCTGAGGTGTAATCACCAGTATGGATGTTACTGGATCAGAGTAAATACAGATAAAACACAGACTAAAAAAACATCTCCGCCTAATACAATTTTGTTGTTATAAAGTGTATATCCCTCTCTTAATGATGCAGCTGTAGCCTAAAACCTCTAGAAACCCACAGCAGAGCAGATGAGGTGAAGCAAGGCAAAATCAGGAGGTTTAGTACAGAAATACTTGTTCTGTATAGTTATGCATATTTCATGTGTTTGGGCTAAATTATGGTTTAGCTGCTTGTTGCTGAAACAATGTTTAGTTTAAGGGGGTTGGGGGGTTCAAGAGGATATCATTTATAAGGTGCGTCAAGAAAGTAATGAGAACATTCATCCATTCATCTTCTTCAACTCATTCCTATTAGGGGTTTTGGGTGACTGGTGTCAATCCCAGCAACTATGGGCTTTAGGCAGGGTACTCCCTGGACAGAGGCACACACAAAGAGACAGCCATCTCACATTCATTTCCCAGGCACAGTTTTTGAGTCCTTCACCTGACACATGCATGCACAGTAGCTCCTTATTAAATTCAATGTCATGAACCATAATAAAAAGTGGCTTTTTTAAAACTAAAGACAAGGCTTGCAGGGCTTGATATGAACTTTTTTTGCTCACTGGCCACTATGACAAGTCCTTTTCAAAAGTTACCAGCCAAGTAGGGTTTTCACTAGCTTTTTTTAAAAGATTTATTTAGTTTAAATGTGTATTTTATTATTTCATCTTATTTTATAGCATTCAATAAGCTTAATAAAATGTAGGTCTTGATTTTATGTGTAGACAAAGATTTATCAAATATGTGTAAAATAGGTTTACCTTGGCAATATAAAATTTAACTTTTTGCATGTGATCTTAATACATGTTTTGTTGTTTTTTTTTTTTGTTTTTTTTTTTGTTTTTTTTTTTGTTTTTTGTTTTTTCAGATCATGATGAATTACTCTGTACTAAATTAGGTGATCACTAAAACATAGGATAAGGAATTAAGGGCCTCCAAATTTAAGATACATGCATAAAATCCAACCAACCAAATTGGCTTGTGAGAGCGGTTCTAGCCCTGAAGGATATATTTGAAGAAACATTTGCTTAATTTTATGGTTAATTTGCCCTAACTCTCCAATGGTACTCTACCTTTTGGCTAGTGTGTGGGCAAGGTGTAAAGATCCAATACTAAGGCCGTCCCCTTTCTTCATAAACTTTCTATTCTGGGATTTACAGGAAACACACTGATAAGATAAAGCCTTGTTAGCCTGTTCTGGTAAAAGTCCACTGATATCCAGTAGCAGCAATAAATAGAAACACTAGGGCATAATTACAATAAACACGCATTAATATTGTAACTGTGGTGCTTGTGTTTTACAATTGAATACAATGCCTTTAACGTACGTGCTTACCAATGGTGTCAAGGGTCATCTATAGAGTCTATCTTGGCTGCAAATAGGGTTTTTCTATTGTCTATGGATAAAGGCACAGAAATAACACTGGCCACAAGAGTAATGTTTTTGTTTGCTAATTGCGCTTAGCTTATTAAAATACTAATGGAGGCTGAGTCAGTGCCTTAACAGTTCAGTTGTATAAATCATAATAACATTGGACAATTTATCCTCCCGGCAACCAGTACAATAACAACATGCTAGCAATGTGTTCATCATCATACTAAATTGTTAACCCTTCATTTCTGCCCTGTCTTTTTATTTATTCATGTATTTATTTTTTGCAGGAGTTTGTAATGATTGTGGTGTTCGGTTTGGAGTACATCATCCGTATCTGGTCGGCCGGATGCTGCTGTCGCTACCGAGGATGGCAGGGCCGTCTCCGATTCGCCAGGAAACCTTTCTGCGTCATAGGTGAGTTTTTCTCGTCAAAAGCAACAGCCCTAATTCTGAAAACAAGTTGGGACTCTGTGTAAAATGTGAATAAAAACAGAGCGTAATAATCTGCAAATCTCATGAAGTCTGATTTTATTCACAGTTGAGCATAGACAACATAATAGGTGTTTAAAAAGGGATTTTGTTTTAACCATTTCATGAAAAATAAATTGAAATTCACATTTTTTTTTGGTACAGGAGGGAAAATTTGGTGACTTCAAATGTCTTAAAATAATTTGACAGGCTGTTTTTGTACCAAGAGAAATCAAATTTAGAAACATTTGATAAACTGGTTTTGTCCCCTAAAACAGGGGTTCCCATCCTTTTTTGTCTTGTGTACCCCCTGGGCTTTTTGTCATAGCATGAGTATCCCCTCACTCAGACATGTTGATGAACATAAAATAAAAATATAAACTCCTGTTACATTTGCTATTTTTATTGTTTAATTAATCTTAAAAATAAACAAAAAAAATGTAATAATAATAATCTTAAAACTCTTAAATACATTTACTACAAAAAATGTTTAATCATTTTAATAACTCCCCTTTGAAGCAAGATATTAAACCTAAAATGTGTGACAAAATATACTAATAAATATTCTTTAGCAGTTTCATCAGTCACTGAGAAACTAGAGCTTGTCCTTCAGGAGTTTTAATAGTTCAATATCTCCGTACGCCTGGTGGGAAACACTGCCCTAAAAGACAACAGGGGACAGGAGAAAAGTTCTGGAATTTAAATGGATCATTGAGAGGTTCATGTCAGTCACTTTGCATCACATGACAACTATGAAAATGCAAAAAAAAAAAAAAAAAAAAAAGCAAAAAAAAAAAAAGCAAAAAAAAAAAAATGCAAAAAAAAATAAATAAAATATATATATATATATATATATATATATATATATATATATATATATATATATATATATATATATATATATAAACAGCTCCAGCTCCTTCAGGTTAGATGGATTGTACAGCACAGTTTGAGTCATTTTCTTCAAAAATTGTCCTGTGTTTAGCTCCATCCTTCATTCCTTTAGTTCTGAGCAGTTTCCCAGTCCCTACCAATGACAAATATCCCCACAGCAGGACGCTGTCATCACCAGGCTTCACTTTAGAGAGGGGGCACAGTCAGGTGCTAGGTTTGTTTCTTTCATTAAGGGTTCATTTTAATTGTACCTGGACAGAGGACCTTCTCGTCTTTGGGGAGTCTTCCATGTGCATTTTGGCAAACACAAAACATGTTTAGTTATTATTTTCTTCAAGCAATGGCCACTGCCACACAGCCCAGCTCTGTGGAGTGTATGGTTCAGAGTGGTCCTGGGACAGATACAACAGTCTCTGCTGTAGAGCTCTGCAGCTCTTTCAGGGTCACCTTTGGTCTTATTGTTGCCTCTCTGATGAATGCACTCCTTGCCCGGTTTGTGAGTTTTAGATGTTCCTCTTTAGGCAGGTTTGGTGTGGTTCCTTATCTTTTACATGTTGTAATGATGAATTAAATTGTGTTTTGTGGCATAATGACAGTTGGATTGCAGTCAGGCCAACCTTATCTAACTATTTCTGTGACTTCTGAGGGTGAGTAACACTGGGTCTCATTTAGGGGCCTCTTTAAAAAGGGGGTATATACTTTTGCACACTTAAGTTTTCTGTTTTTCTGTCATATTTCTAATTTGCTTCACAATATATATATATATATATATATATATATATATATATATATATATATATATATATATATATATATATATATATATATATATATATATTGCATTATCAAAGTTGTTGTACTGACATAAACCTCTCAATGATCCATTTAAATTCCAGGTTGTAAGGCAACAATAAAGGAAAAATGCTAAGGGGGGTACATACTTTTGCTTGCCACTGTATTATTTTGAGGTCCCCAAGCAACACTGCAAAAAAAGACATTATTCTGGTCCGGATATCACTGCATGGATCAGGAACTCTTACAGAAGTCACACCTTTGTATTGTGAAGAAAATATGTTTTTTTTATGAGATTTCCAAACCATCGGATTTTGTTTTTGTTCACATTTTACACAGTGTCTCGACTTTTTCAAAATTGGGTTTTTCCATTCCTTAGTATCAATTCTTCTCTTTGTTTTCGAAAGCCCTCGTGACCACTGCACTCTTTTTGCCCTCTGCCCAAGCATGGTTGTCCTCTAAGTCAATGCAATTTGATGTTATAGACGTAAGCGCGGTCGGACGGCATGCCGCTGACCAGAGTTTGCTCCTGTCATTTCCAGTTGTGGTCAGCGGTCATAAGAACACAGAGCATTTTTATTATGAAGTTGTTTTAACGGCCTTTGATTTCTTTTCCACTGTTTAGACATGGATCTGTGACTGTTCCTTCGTGGAAAGTGCAGTAGTGTGTTTAAGGAAAGGGGGAAAGCTGCTCATGCAGAGTCCCACGCACTCCCACATCAAAGTCTGACGTGAGATTGTTTGCAAATAAGAGGTGAATTAGGAAAAAGTCAACCAAAAACATTACAACACGTTTGATATTTCCGACTTGTGTGAGGTCAGATATTCAAAACACTTTGGTGGATTTAGTATGAGCAGGCCAAGACTGGTTTATGAAGCAGTACATAGAAAAAGACACCAGGGCACACAGACACTAGACGCTATAGACTCTGCAAATCATGATTAGCACACAGGTTTTACACTGGATGCCCTTCCTGATGCAGCCCTCTTCATTTATCCTGGCTTGGGACCAGCACCAAGAGTACACTGGCTCGTGATTACTAGACACTAAACAATGACATAGAAATGAGAAATGTTTTTGGTTGAGTTTGAAAGCAGAAATGTTTCATCCAATCAGAAGAAGGATGTTGATATACAAATCACTTATCTATTGTCTATTCTGATCTTCATTTTAAATTACATGATAACAAAAGAAGCAAAGTTAATTTAGTTTTACTTTCGGCTGCACAATACAATTTATCCTAATCGCGTTATTGGCAAATGTAAAATCTGTATCGCATTAAACTAAATGTATTGTGATAATGTTATGTTTTTTCTTCAGACTGAAATTTTTACTGTCAGTGTGTGGATCCTTGAATCAAACCAAAAAATTAATCATGATTTAGTCCTAATTCAGTCCTGATTAACAGTGTAACCTCTTGATTCTGCTGAAGTCCTCGTTGCTCAGTCCTCTGTGGGATTTTTTTTCTTCGTCTTGTTGTCATTTTAACAACAGTTAGGTCTCATTGACGTAACAACCACATTCAAACAAACCCACTTTTTCCACAAGTCTTTGTACAACTGGCTTCTGCTGCTGACCTCATTCAGAAATAAGTACAGAGCTGCCCATAATACGCGGTATTCTGGCATTTTATAAAAAAATAACAGCAAGAATCAAACATGTTTTTTTAGGATACAGGTCAGTGGTGTACTGCCTTATACGTCTTGGTTTCTCTGATTGTTTTCTCCGCCTGTCATTGTTCTGCCTCAGAAACAAAATGTTACCGAAGGGATACCAGACTTCTTTACACAGAATAGGAAAAGAGTTTGTCTGCCCAGCCAGGCTAGGGTTAGACCTTGTTTAGTCCTGTTTTAGACCTGGTTTAGTCCTGGTTTAGAGCTGGTTTAGTCCTGGTTTAGTCCTAGTTTAGACCTGGTGTAGTCCTGGTTTAGTCCTAGTTTAGACCTGGTGTAGTCCTGGTTTAGTCCTAGTTTAGACCTGGTTTAGTCCTGTTTTAGACCTGGTTTAGTCCTGGTTTAGAGCTGGTTTAGTCCTGGTTTAGTCCTAGTTTAGACCTGGTGTAGTCCTGGTTTAGTCCTAGTTTAGACCTGGTTTAGTCCTAGTTTAGACCTGGTTTAGTCCTGGTTTAGAGCTTGTTTAGTCCTAGTTTAGATCTGGTGTAGTCCTGGTTTAGTCCTAGTTTAGACCTGGTTTAGTCCTGGTGTAGTCCTGGTTTAGTCCTGGTTTAGACCTGGTTTAGTCCTGGTTTAGAGCTGGTTTAGTCCTAGTTTAGACCTGGTGTAGTCCTGGTTTAGAGCTTGTTTAGTCCTAGTTTAGTCCTAGTTTAGACCTGGTGTAGTCCTGGTTTAGTCCTAGTTTAGACCTGGTTTAGTCCTGGTTTAGTCCTAGTTTAGACCTGGTTTAGTCCTGGTTTAGTCCTGGTGTAGTCCTGGTTTAGTCCTAGTTTAGACCTGGTTTAGTTCTGACTAATGCCTGTCTTGTTCCTCATTTTAGACCTGGTTTAGTCCTGGTTCTTCAAAGGTGGTACTTTAAAAACCTAATATTTTCTAAGGTGGTACTCATGAAAAGTTTGAGAACCACAGGTCTAAAGCCTTGCATCATTCATACATCACGACTGAATTGAAATTTTACATTTTATGTTTCGTTTTTTGTTTTATGGCTGTTTATTAACCGTATTATAGGTATCTAAATATCGCCAAACATTGTGCTCTCTGTTCATTCATAAATAGGGTTAAAACTATATGTTAATGTACCTTTTCTTTAAGCAGTGATTATTAATTTGTTCGCTCTGGACAGCTGTAGGAACTAGGACAAGGAACTTTTACACATGCTGTTATTTCAGGAGAATTGTGAACATCTGTAAACCAAACCCATGTTGTCTTCTTAAATCAGTGCTTTTTTATGAGAGACCTTAATGTGAGTAATTTTCTACCTTCCACTATCAGGCTCCATTCATAAGGCACATTTTATCTTCACAACTGGTCTCTTGCCACTGATTAGCCTGTTTATGCGAAGCTGTGATGATCCAAAAGTAACTCACAAATTAACACATTAACGAGGCGATAGACTTGTAATCTCACCTTTGATGAGTGGGTTAAAATGAAACTACTCCTGGCTTTGGATTTCTCATTTAAAAAGCTCATAACGCACATAACACATGCTTCTCAAAGAGCCAGTAAAGACCCTCGCAGACAGACTTTGCTCTTGAAAAATAGTTGTAAAAACTCTATCACATACTATACAATGCATAGTGCAGCACATTCAGCTTTTGAAGTATTCAGTTATCACAAAACGACCATTGTTTTCACCTTGACTCTTCTGATAAATAGTAATAGATGAAATCAGCCGGGACAAGGTGTAGAGCAGATAATGTGTGGGAGTAATTAATCAGGGTCACAATAACCTTCTCATTTTACTCAAGGCTTACATGCTTTTTTGCTCAAGTGTGGTTATTCTGTTCTCTGTAAAAATCTGTGTAAAATCTGAATATTCTCATGACTCACAATGCCAGGTGGAGATAGTCAGTGTGAAGAGGGAATCCTTTGACAAAAAATAAATTATAAACACCACAAGTGCAAAAATATGTAATGTAGCCACATCGCTGCCAGAAAACATTGACGCCAAATAATTACTAATGAGTTAGTAATAAGAAGACTCACCACATGTTTGAGACAATATCTTGTTTGGGCTTAAGATAACAATAGTCTTCTCCATCTTTCCCTTCCAAGAAAAGTGTAGCTATTTTTAGCTATAATTGCATGTAAAAAAGTAAAACCGTACCAATTTGCCACGGCCAGGGGTTGACGTTAGCACTAGTCAACCGTCCAAATGTGAATAGATTTCCATTTTAGCCAGTAATATATTCTCTCTCACTAGACACTTTGTCTACTGGGATTTTTTTCTTTTTTCATTTGAACTACTTTGGACCTGACTTTCTGCTGCTATGCCTATAAATCCCTATGATTTAAAACCTGTAGTAAATTATGAGTGGAGAGATGAAATTAAGCTCATTAGACTTTAATGAAAACATGTAAAAAAAAAAAAAAAAAAAAAAAAAAGCTAAAATATACAGATTTTTTTTTATTAAAAAAATTGCTGAAACAACATATAACATACATACATACATACTACACATAAATTAATATTTTAACATCTAAACTATGGCTAGCGAAAAACCTAAATAAATGGCTCGTGCCTTTTAAAGAACACCAGCCAAAATGGTCAGTGGACAAAAAAGTTAATGTCAAACGCTGGCCATGATAAAATACTAATACATGACATCACCATTAGATTTGAAGCTTACATAAAATGTCCAATCCTGGTCAAGCAATGGAGCTCAACAGTGCTTGCCCCCTTCTGGTGCTGGGAGTAAGTTTCCCATTCATTTTCCCTTAGACCTTTTGACAAATACGTATATTAAGAGTTTAAAAGCTTGAGAGAGGCTATGAGGTCAGCTATGACCTCATTTTGTCCAAAAAATATTCCTTAAATTTGAAAAATCCGCAAAAAGTAGCTTTGCCTTTTTTACAAATTAATTGCACTATGCTCATGAGTTACTGCATGGCTGATTAGCCTCCATTGAACTCTTAATACACAGACTTTTCAAAAAGTCAATGGAAACTTACTTACAGCACCAGAGGGGGGTGGGCACAGTTGAGCTCCTTATACCTCCTCATAGTTATCTCCACATTACACATTGCTCTGTGCTTTCCTTCCATCTATGTTCTTCTTTCTGTTCTGTTTCTCTGTAGACAGCGCTGAATGAGGCTCCCTCTGTCAGTCATTCTTTATTTATAAGTGGTGTATATGAGCTTGAAAATAAAGTCTATAGATTAGGATTAAGGATTAAGGGGGTGATTACATAAAACTTCTGCCTCAAAACAAGGCGTTTGTGGGTTAGGGTGATTTTGTATGAATGCATCCCAGTGAGTGCTAATAAACCCAACTTAAACCTGACGCTCTGTAAGCATCTGATTGTCCACTGCAGTTGTTTAAAGGTCATTTAAATAAAACTCTCTGTACATTCATTCCCATAAGGCTGAGGAAAAACAGCATCTCTTAAACAAATGACTGAATATGCTGTCTTATTCCCTGGAGTTAGACCTCTGTAAACGGCTGAGTAAATGTCCTGAAATAATGTGACCAGAAAGAGGTGCGATAACTCAGTCTTCCTAATGCTCGTTTGATTTCCCTGTTGGCTTCATTCACCTGAAGCCTTGCTTAAAGAATAGAAAGAACAGAGCACTATAAGCTATAGCCTATTACTAATAAAGGCTTAACCTGGAATCAGAGGCCTCACAGTAGTGAGGCAAGTTTACTTACTTAGGGATTTAGTGCTGCAGATACAATTAAAATCCACCTATTTCTATTCATTTTTACAAAGTCACAGATTAGATTAGATTTTTTTTCTTCTCTGTTTGACCAAATTACTGCTTCCAATGTCACCAACATCAAGTGGTTATCAAAATAGGTAAAATGCAGTTTGTTCTGTTCTTAGTATTTTTACACTTGCTAAAAGATTCGATGAAGATCGAGTCTTAAACAGTAGGCTCACAATTATTCAACCTGCTTCATTTAGAATCACTCAGTTCCTTTGCACTAACTTGAACTAGAAGAAAAAACAAACACTTGTGCAGTAACATTTTCATTGCCCTCTGCTACCACGCTCTGTTCTTAGTATTTTTGAAACTGTCAAAATCCTTTCTTTCAGCTGCGACCTTGATAGATTTACATCCATCTATTGGACATACTTCATTCAGAGCACACTCTACTGTCTGTTTTTGCAACATAATTGGTATGACCTATAGGTTTTCAAATCTGCTGCAAATGATGGAGATAATATTTAGGATTTAGATTAAAAAAATATCTTGCAGTGAATCATCTGTCTCCATCTCACCCTATCCTCTGCATCCTCTCACATCAAACGTCATGTCTTTCACTAACCTCTGTCCTCATAAATCTTTCATCCTCATACCTGGCTGCTCCAACCTCGGCATCCTCCCACACATATATTCACCATCCCTCCTCCTAAACCATCTCAGTGTGGCCTCTCTGACTCTATCTTCAAAACATCTCACCTGAGCTGACTCTCTGGTGGACTCATTCCTGATCCTATCCATCCTCGTCTGTCCCAAAGAGAACCTCAACATCTTCAGCTCTGCTACCTCCAGCTCTGCCCCCCGCGGTTTACTGCTCAACACACAGTAGGTAAAAACATCAAAGATAGGATGTGTGTAAAAGTGTTTGAACAATGTCAGGGACTGCAGAAATTCTAGATAAAGAGGTGCTTTTACAGCTTTTCAAAACCTGATAATCTTGTTTTTTTTTTCACCTCCATATCTGAAGAAACAGTGTGGTCCGGCCTTGGCCAGCAGCTGTTATCTTCACCGAGGATATGATAGTGTGCTGATGATCATAAGCATGTGAAGAAAGCATTGAAGCATAAAGGATAAAAGCGCTTGCCCTCTTGATCACATACTTTAAATATTCAGTAGCATATTTATTAAAAAATGATTTAGAGGTGACACAATGATGAAGTAGATGTGAAAGGTTGAATTGTATTTCATCTTGTTGATGTTGGGTGCATTAGGAACTTGAAACATGTGAATAAAAGTGTGTTGTGTGTAGAGTTTCAGCGAGAATGAAAGGTGTACAAGACAGTGATGAGACCTGCAATATATGGTGGGGACACATTTTTTTTCACTAATCACGGTGCATTTAAACCCATCACGTGACAAAAAGCAGCCACAATCCATAAAATGTTCTGTTCTGTAATTGAAGGACTCAACGCTAGGGCTTAGATTCTGAATTTTAATGGTAATTTATTGAAAAAAAATAATGACATTGTAAATCATTTTAGTGACAAAAGTCTTTAGATAAATACGCTTTTAAGTGTCCTATATTTTATTTAAACATGTTTACCTCATATCTTGTAAGTCATTTTTATGAAATATAAAAAAAATATATACTGCTCATAGCAACTTTATGGATGTCTGATCACCCCACATTAAACAAAATTGCATCATTCATTAGCATTTGCAGAAAACGAATTAAAAGTTTTCTGCACATTACCCCAAAATGGGCTTTGTCACTGTCTCGACTAACTGCTGTGAATGAGGTGATCCATTATTTTTATTACTTTTGTTAGATTGTATTTTGGCCTCACTATAAGGAACTGAATTCATTGTATATATATATATTATTTATATTTTTATTGGACATAGTAAAATAACAAATCACTTTTTCCCCTCTTCATCACAGAAAGTGCACCTTGCAGACAGTTAAATTAAATTATTTAAATTATTATCCTACAGTACAGAGAACATACCATAAATGGGAAAAAGTCATAATATTCTTCTTTTTATCAAGGCCTAATTTAAGCGTTCTTATATTGTCTCATTCACATTTATTGTGTCACATTCACCGTCCTACTAAAGTATTTTATGTGATGTACTTGTAAACAAATCTGTCCCTGTGCTCCATTTTTTTGCGAGTGCTTATCACTGAATAAAAGTGAAATATGTGTTTACTGCAGCTTATGTTTTTGCTTTATATTTTTGCTGGAGTGTTGGGATTACTGGTTTGTTGTTTCGTCAGCAAAGAGGTTGTGGGGTCGATCCTCGGGCTGGCCATCTACGTTCTGTTTGAGAGGGTTTCTCCGGATTCCCCCCACTGTCCAAAGAAATGCATGTTCATTCTGAAAAACCTTGTAAAGAAACAGTGAATGTGATTGAAAAGTACTTGTATTTGACCTTTAAAAGGATGTGATGCCTTCTATTATTTTCTACAATTAAACTAAAGTATGTTTCTTTTTAAATCTAAGTGCTCCATTTATTTTCTGCCTAACGTTTAAACACATGGCTTCTTCTATGTCCAGGTCTCCAGTGAGCACCTTCAAAGGGAATAAATGGTCACTCAGCAGGTCCCCACTCTCATCCCACAGAGACATTTATGTATTTTTCATGGCTTTTCCCCCCGCTACTACCTCTCTTTTTTTTTTTCCCTCTTCAAACCGCGGATGAGCTTGGCTGTGTTTTATATAGCAAGGGCCAGCAGGGGCCACACCTTGGTCAGCACTTTCTGTCAGAAATCAGGTTCAGCGGGAGGGCATCAGTGGGAGGATGACTTTATGAGTGGAAGCAGTGATAAATAGCACAAAGAAAGGGTTGGATTTCGCAAGCGTACATCAACTGAATGTAGATTTCAGGAGTCAAGGGAAGGTTTTCTTTGTTTGTGCTAGCTTGTGACTACACAAACCAAAACCAAAGTCATGACCAAGACCACTTCTTTTCCTTTTGGCGGTTCCCTTTTAGGAGCTGCCGCAGTGAATCATCTGCCTCCATCTAAACCTATTCTCTGCATCCTCTTCTCTCACACCAACACTTCATGTAAACTTTCACTACATGCATAAATCTCTCTTTTTGATCTTTCAGTCCTTCTGTCTGGCAGTTCTAACCTCAGGATCTTTTTACTGATATGTTCGATATCCCTCGTGTTCATGTCCAAACCATTACAGTCTGGCCTCCGACTTTATCTCTAGAACATCTAACTACTGAGCTGTCTCTCTGATGTAGTTATTCCTGATGCCATCCGTTCATCTCAGACCGTCTGTCTTTTACTCAATGTTATTATAAAGCGACTTTGAGTTTCCAGAAAAGCACTATTAGGACTAAGTCATTATTTTTGTTATTACTACAAGGGTTGAGAATCTAAACGGTAACATTTTCGGCAAAACTGAGATGAGCCAAAAAGGCATGTGTGGCTTTCTTTACAAAAAGTTTTAAAAATCAGCTATTGTATATTTTATTAGTGCATTAACAACTGTTTTGTAAGTGTTTTGTCCGCTGCATCTGTGACTGTTTTAGTTTTAAGGGCTAAATCTTTTCAGAAAAATCAGATCAAAGTGTGGAGCTTTTTTTGCTTCTCCTGTAAAGTTACCAGAATGTCACTTACACTCTTAAGATTCTCATCCCTCGATTACTATTGTCTCCATCATGACAAGACCTAGACTTTAATAGTCCAGCCAGGCAGACCCATTCATTTTATCTAAAAAGTGAAGTTGATCTGAAACCCTTCCCATTAAAACAGATTTCCTCTGAGATCAATACGAGACCAACCATGTCAGGTTTTATAGGATTGTTCATTATGTTGTTGCTGATTGGTTGTATGATAATCTAATTGCATTCAAAGTGGATTAAACTGAGTATGAGACCAGACTTATTCTTTGTAAAAAAAAAATGTATTATGATGGCTTTTAATTTAGACTAAGATCAAGATGGATCCATGATAGATGTAAAGACACACAAAGTTATGACAGAGCTTGCTATTGCTTGCATTAAGGGGAGCAAGAAGCAGTTACTAAACAAAAAAAAAATTGGCATACATTAAACATTTCCCTTACACAAAATAACAATAATGTCCTGTGTAAATTTAAAAATCCAGTGTCCTCTAAATACAAGGAGAAACCAGACTGATTGAATGCTATTTTCTATACAACTGCACACATTATCTCTTAGCTGACTCCCTGTAGCTTCTTCTTCTCACGCACATATTGGGGAAATAGAAAGTGCATTGTTGAGCAGCTGATGCCTCTGAGCTAATTATGTCGTCTGCATTTATGCGCAGCCTTTGAGGGAATAATCAGCCACAGTGAGGGGCAAGAGAGCGGTGCGGTGACGACAGTGAGGACAGTCATTCTTACCTCCAAGCTCAGATCAACCAAACAACCGCAGCATGATCAACACTAATGATAAACTTAGCCCTAAGGTTGGGCTCGCAGTTCATCTGTGGTTCTTTGTACTCTGTGAATTTGTCCATGTCAACAATTCAATGACCAAAGACTGCAGTTGTATCAAAGATCGCCCACTACTACCACTACTACCTGCTACTACTTTTCTGTGACTGCTGCTACTAATACTACTTCCTACCAAAACAAACGTGTAATTACTTGAGTAAAAGTGTGACGTTACCTTACACCTTTGTCAGTAATATATGCATTGTGATATTTACAGTATATTCAGCCATTATTGTTATTAATTTATACTGATGATCCTTTGTTTTCTCCGCTCTCCAGATATCATTGTGCTGATTGCGTCAGTGGCTGTGGTCTCAGCAGGGAGTCAGGGGAACATCTTCGCCACCTCGGTCCTGAGGAGCCTGCGTTTTCTCCAGATCCTTCGAATGGTGCGGATGGACCGGCGAGGAGGCACCTGGAAGCTGCTGGGATCTGTGGTCTACGCTCACAGCAAGGTGCACCATGGGGCTTTTACGCAGAGAAGTGTGACAGATTCTCATTATCGTACAGAAAAACTCAAGTGTAGTGTTCACTCAATTCTACAGCTGAGTGAACTCTATTATCTCATACATTCTGATTTGTATAAAAAGGGATTGGTAGTATTTTCCATTGATACTAGGGTATTTTTTAGCCAATGGTGACTAATTAAAAATTATGGCCACAAGAGATGCCACAGTTTGCTTTCAATATCCTGTATACATAGAAGTGTGAGTTGTGGAAAAAAGAGGCTGAAGAAAATATTAAACAATGGCAATAAAGTAATGCATATAAATACATTTGGCAATATATCTGCACCTGATTTTCAGATTTTAAGATGTATCATTAATAGAAGTCTGCAGAATATATGTATATGGTATATTGTCTAAAACTATTATTGTTAATGTTGTTGCAAATTAGCATTTACTCTAAACACTATGATGCATGGGACAGAAGTTTTTAGTTTGTCTATGTGCGGTAGCTGTACCTATTGAATAAACCATAAATAGATAAAATATATAAGTACCTGTAGATGTTTACACATAAACTAACACCACTTCACACAGAAACCGCTGACCTCAATTGCCCACGCATTTTATTATTATTCACCTTGCATTATTGTTTCTCTGAAAAGCTGTTACGATAATGTAAAAGCTTAAAAGGAGGTGCTTGTGCGTGACAATATTAAATTTCTTAATCAGCATAGACGGATTTTAGCCTTGGGTCTGTTTATTGTTCATAGCACTGGATTTTATAAGTTCTTGGAAAAATGGGTTAAGGTTAATCTTTTTTATTGATTTTTCATATGCCAAAGTGGTAATCTTAATAAAATGTTCTTGTTTTCGCAGGAGTTGGTGACGGCCTGGTACATCGGCTTCCTGGTTCTCATCTTTTCCTCATTTCTTGTCTACCTGGTGGAGAACAAGTTTAACAAGGAGTTTGCTACCTACGCTGATGCTCTGTGGTGGGGCACGGTAAGGTCACTGTAACAGCCAGACGTGGAATATAAAAAGAATTTGTGCCTGTAGTGTCTTTTCATTGAAGCAGTTTCACGTATCAAATGCTCTTCCCCAAATATTATCCTTATGTGGCTCCATTAACAACCATTTTCATGCTGGCTCAAAAATCATAATGGCGCCTAATGGCTGTCTTTGTTAAGCATCACAAACAAATGTGTCCAGAAACCGCAGACAGATAAATAAGAACACCATTAGAAACCAAAAACAAGGTTTTGTGAAGTCCTGCTGCTAGTTCAGATTTATTGGCTGCAGAAAAAGAGGACAGACTCAGTTAAGAGGAAACATTTTCAGGCAGCGGTGGCAGGTAACTAGATCTTTTTACTCAAGTCACTTAATTACATTTTCCAAAACTTTCACAGTAGTAGTAGTAGTAGTAGTAGTAGTAGTAGTGGTAGTAGTAGTAATAGTAGTAGTAGCAGCAATAGTGGCAACAGTAGCAGTAATAGCAGTAGCAGCAGTAGCAGTAGTAGTAGTAGTAGCAGCAGTATCAGAAGTAGAAAGAGTTGTAGCAGCAGTAGCAGTTGTAGTAGTAGTAGTATTAGTAGCAGCAGCTGTACTTGTAGTAGTAGCAGTAGTAGTAGCAGCAGCAGCAGTAGCAGTAGTAGCAGCAATAGTACTAGTAGCAGCCGCAGTAGTAGTAGTAGTAGCAGCAGTAGCAGTTGTAGTAGTAGTAATAGTAGTAGCAGCAGTAGTACTTGTAGTAGCAGTAGTAGAAACAGTAGCAGTAGTAGTAGTAATAGACAACTTTTTCTTCTGCTTTAGTAGTATTATTTTGAAGTAACAATAAAAGCATAGATTTTATTTCTTATGCCTCTGTTTTTTAGCCTTTTGTGCAACTTGTGTGAAAGTCCACTGTGCCACTTTAATCAATTCTCCCATCTCCACTCATTATCACAAATCTACTGCTAATTACTTTTTTCCTTCTCAAATGTCAGGATCTCGCTCTTGAGAAAGTTTTGACCCAATTACGCCCAGTCGTGTTATGAGGATAGAGTTAAAATGACATAATGTGTCTCGAGAGATAAACCCTCTGAACTTAACTAGGTCTAAACTCACTCTCAACAATGGCCGCCACTGTGCTTTTAAATAACATGTGTCTGACCAGGCCCCAATGTGGTTATAACCAACAGAGCCCCTAGCACGTCCTCTGGCTCACACATAATGGATATATTCAATTATTCCTCTATGCACCAATATAAAAGAAAATTTGTATGCCAGTTACAATTTTGGTTATCAGCAAATTCCTTTTAACCAGGAAAGATTTGACAAATGAGCGAGTTGCAATGTATAATTTACTGAAAGAAAAGGTTTTGCCGCTTAGACCTTGGCAGGTAGAGACATCAGTGATGCCTAGACATTGGTGGTAGTGAAGAGGAGAAGACGAAAAGGCTGAGGAGGCTGATGGTTTTGCTGCTGCGGTGGAGAAGGGGTTGTGGGCTTGAGAGGTGATTGCGTGAGAGCGACAGACAGGTGTAGAAATGGTTGACTTTACACATTAGGCTCGTTCAAGATGAACTACACCTCGAGTGCACGGCCGCAACAGGAGGAGGGTAAAGATGTCTGTACTGAACAGTTTGTGGTTGTAATTTTGTAATTTTGCAAATAAATGCATTAAATTGAATTGTAAAAGAACTTTTCGGTCTATGACATGACCAGAGTCTGTGCGTAAATGAGGTTCTCTTCAGGAGTACAGAACATAAACACATTCAGCTGTTATTCTTAGCTTTTATGTCTAAGTTTACACATTTTAAAAGATAAACAGCCTCCAATAACAGCAGATATTGTGTACATTCTCTTTAATAATACTCCACTTTCAAGTTTTTTTCATGTCAAAACTGTAACTTTAGTCTGTATTTTACAAAAAAAAGAAGAGGTGAGAGAGTAGGAGAAGGGGGCAGTGAAGTGTCGCACGTTACGTTTCCAGTCAGCCTTCGCAGTTGCTGCTGATGAACTGTGGTGGCTGGCTCAGACGGCTGGTCTCGTTTGGATCTCGCGAGCTTTCGGTGACCGTCACACTACTCGTGACAACAGAGCAAGTCGGGAGCAAGTCGAACATGCCTATTGACCTAAAGGGGTGTGAGGCACAGGGGAAAAACAACCCAAAAGCAGGACTATGAGGTGAATCTTTGATCAAAATGAAACCCAAAATCCAAAAACAGCCAACGCAAAAATCCAAAAACCAAAATAAGCAATCACAAAATACACAATCCAAACGTCAAAAAAGGCACAGCTGATAAAAAATACAAACTTACGTGAAACACTGGCAGACAGGAGATACAGACTCAGACATGGATTTGACACTGACAATAACACGACAAAGAACTGGGGAATACACAGAATACACAGAATAAACCAGGAGCACTCAGGTGAAACACATCAGGGCGGGGCAGGCAATCAAAAAAACGGGAAACACAGGAGGCAGGAAGTAAAACGGAAAAACACAAGAACTGACCTGACATCAAAATAAAACACAAGGGAAACAAGACATGGACATATAACAAGACATGACACATATATATAGCTTCATTTGGTGGATAATATTTCAGACTACCAACATTTTCTGATAAAGGCATTATGTAAGCAGAATATTTTAAAATGTCTTTAAATGTCCCATGCTGACAGTTTAATTCAGTTGCATGTCCTCACAGATCACCCTGACCACCATCGGCTACGGGGACAAGACACCAAAGACGTGGACAGGACGCATGCTGTCCGCAGGCTTTGCCCTCCTGGGAATCTCCTTCTTTGCCTTGCCAGCGGTGAGTTTCATCTGTGAGGAAACCAACGCTATACCGAAAACACCAACAATTCTAATTCTGTAATTAGGATTTTAAGCAAGACCCAAAATGTAATTGCATACATAGGGGCTACTGTTTTTTTACTGTGTTCCTGCCAAACATCCAAAGCAAGAGGCAGCTAACTTTTTAGGATGTTTTGACTTTAAATAAGAAATAAAAAATGTTTCATGAATAAAAAAAATGCTATAATCTAAGCTAAATACATTTCTCTGCAGTTTTCTTATTGTTTCTTATTAATGTCATGCTTTAGGGTATTCTGGGCTCAGGCTTTGCCCTGAAAGTCCAGGAGCAGCACCGGCAGAAGCACTTTGAGAAGAGGAGAAACCCAGCAGCCTACCTCATTCAGGTAAAAACTCACTGTCTGCTCTGTTTGTCTTCTACGCACTGCTGTTTATGGTCAGTGGTTCTCAAACTGTGGTTCTGTTATCACTGGTGGTACGCAGTGGTACTCTAGTGGTTGCAGAGTTTGACCCAGTAGTGCAATGTAGACCACTGTTTAGTCCTGGTTTAGACACACTTAGCTCCTGGTCATGTTTAAAGACCTAGTTTAGACCTAGTTTAGACCTGGTTTAGTCCTGGTTTGGTCCTTGGTTAATCTGGGTTGGCCCTGGTTTAGACTATTGGTTTACACTTGGTATAGTCCAACTTTTGTCCTGTTAACTCCTGGTTTAAATCTGGTTATGTCCTGGTTTATTAAATTTTTGTGTTAACTTGATCTTTTATTATTAATTATTATTATTATTATTATTATTATTATTATTATTATTATTATTATTATTATTATTATGTAGTTTAGGTCTAAAGGAGCTCCAGTTCGAGCCCTCTCATGTCTCGTTTCCTCTGTTTATTCCAGCTGTGCCCCTCACAACTGTCTTACATTTTACACAGAGCATACATTGACCTGATATATGCCTATACACTTCTTCTTCCACTACCACACACCTGTCTTCCTCCTCTGCCACATAAACCTGATATTGTACCATTTTATACCAGACTGCGTGGCGTTATTACTCCACCGACAGTGCCAGGCCGTACCTGGATGCCACATGGCGACACTATGAGAGCCTCCTGCCAGCTCACAGGCATGTAGTGATGCCAGACCGCCGGTCTCAGTCGTGTGGCGCTAGCTGGTTTTGATTCACTAATCAGCTTTTCAAATGTGTTTCCCTCTCCTCCCTCCTTAACTTCCTTGTGTCTCTTGTTCGGCCTTGTTTTTGATTTTTGAAATTGATTTGGTTTCCTCTTCTTTCCGGTTTTGTGGATTCTGCATGCAGTGTGTTTGGCGTAGTTATGCGGCTGATGAGAACTCAGTTTCCATTGCTACCTGGAAGCCTCACTTGAAGGCGTTGCATACCTGCAGTCCAACAAAGTAGGTACAACTATTGCAGCTCAGTTTGGTGTCTATGCCATATTTTTCTTCACATCTATTATGTACTTGTTAAGTCATTGTATGTCTTTTATAATTTTTTAGCTTTTCACAATTTTCTTTCACTGTCTTCAAGTATTAGAGCACTCGCTGATTATTTCCAGGCTCAGCTGTACTCAACTTAATTGCTAAAAGTACTTAAATCTATTGGATAAACTACCAATGATAAAAAACACACTTCTCTATAGAAGTAAGTCTCTTGGTTGGGCCGGAGTCTCCTGAGCGCTCGATGGACCAAAGACCATCACCTATAGCACTGACTCAGATCTATGAGTGTAATTTATTTATGACAGCAAGGCTACGCTCAATGAGCCAATCAGGGTTTTCTGAATTTGCGGCTCTTAAACTGCTGCCACTAAGCATTTCCGCTTGGCCAATTTGAAATACAGTATATAAATCAGATTAAGGCCTGGAAGTATTGGTAAAATTATCTTCCATGATATAAGCGCTTGACTGTTGCAGTAATGGTTGTTATGCACACACTACTCTCAGATCTATAAAAGTAATGAAATAAATCAATGGCTTCTCTTATTGTGAATGCATATTTATTGAGTTTGCCTGAACAGCATTGACCTGCATGTGTGTAGTGAGCCTGCTCCATCAACTTAGCAATGATCCTTATTGATTCATGTAGCGCTTTTTTCAGAAAAGCAACAAGCATTCTCGCTCTCACTTAAAGGACCACACTGGTGTTTCTTTCTATTTATATGGCCAAAAACATAAAGGTGAGTCTTAAAAATTTCATGGAAAAGATTATGGATGTAACAATATTGGCAATATCGTGATATCACAATATCAAAGGTTTCACAATATTGTCATGGACTTTACAATATCAAGTAGTAAGCTCCTGGGGCTAAAATGCATTGTTTTATTGCAGTGGAATGGTTTAAAAAAGAGGGAACTACATAGACCATGATCTTTTGCTCGGTTTTAGCTCAACCAAACTAATTGTTACTAAACACTTATTTAGACTTAGTTTAATCTTTTGAACTATAACAATAATTATGGCACTAAAGGCTTGTCAGGACATTTTTATAGACTATGTTTTGTTATTGTGAGCATTTCTACAATAATGTGAGCCTCCCCACACTATCACAATAAATATCGTACTGTGAGATTAATATTGTTTGTAATATAACTGTACTCTGAGATTTGGATATCGTTAAATCCCTAATTCAGATTATCTAGATTCAGGACATGGAGAGGAATTTTTTTAAGCATTTATTTATTTTAATTAGAGATTATTGCTTACAGTTAATGAACTCCCTAAATTTAGTGTCTTTTAAAATGAGAATAATACATAATCATCACAGTAATCACAGTTTAAAAAAATAAAATGCTTTGAATATTTGAATTGAATCTATATCAGAGGTCTCCAAACTATGGGCCCAGGGACCAAAAGCAGCCTGGGAAGCATTTTTTATTGGCCTGTGGGTTTTAAGATTCATATTTCTGTGAGATAGACCTGGCATTTAGGACAAAAAAAAATGGAAATTAGAGATTGGTAGAGCCACAAAAAGTTCTAAGACCAGATAAATGTGGGGTTGAGGAAGGGCATCCAGAGTAAAATGAATGAGGCTCGCTGGTGAGGTGAAATCTGTCACCTCGAGTGAGTGGCCCCATATTTTTTATTAAATGAAAAAAAAATTGACACACTATATAATATCTCGATATCTCTTTTTGATTTGAGTTACTGAAATAATTTCATCTTTTCCATGCCACTTTCCATGCTCTTCCATGCTATTTTAAAGTTTTGATGCACTTGTATGTATAATTATTCTGTATATCCTTCCTATACATTTCAGGTGCCTACTCATTTCAATGCTAATAGCTTTTTAAGCAATTACAGTCTATTTCAGCACCAAAGAATTCATTCCCATTACATAATACGGTTACGCTGTGCAAATGGCTCACAAAATAATCTGAGAAATAATTGACAGTCTTTATATCCTGCTAACATATTTTCACATTTTACAAAAAAAAAAAAAAAAAGGCAGAAATTATATCTGAAGAAATGGTGTCCACAATTACATATTCAATCATCAGTACTGTCTGCCAAATGGAAACTCAGTCATGCACAGCCACCGGTCTGGTCCTTTTAGCACTGAGCTATTAATCACACATGTTATTACAATAAAAGCATGTTTTGTAATCTCTCTTTTTTTTCTTTTTTTTCCCCTCTCTATTTTAACTGAAGGAAGGAGCAGGGAGAGTCAAACACAAGGTATGTTACCCATTTCTGCCTTTCTGTTGTGTGTCCACTGCCCAAAGAGACAGTTATTTTGATTTGTTGGACTGATCATGGCCATTTAAATTATGTGGTAATTATGCCCACTTGAAGAGTATGTATGGGGTTTAAAAATATCAAATTTACGTGTCCTTGTAGCAGATAACATTAAATAAATTCACTTTAGTTTTGTGACCCCAGTGTTTGAAGCTAGAACATAAATCGACTTGATTGACATTTTATTTTTTAATGTAGCCCTTTTTATTACCATTAATGCCCAGAAAGACACAATAACATACTGTGGCTCTACCTTAAATGCTCCCATAATAGTACACTTTTCTATTGCAGACAGGGAGCTGCAATCTTCTGCTTTATTAGATTTTAATTGTATTTACAGTGTCAATAGTGTATCAGTGAAGTGAGCCATCGATTCAGAGGAGGACAGTTCGGTGCAGTGCAGAAAGTGCTTGTAAATGTATCTAAGTCCTTGTCTGTGTGCAAACATTTGGTAGAAAATAACATTTCTTACCCAAACAGTTCTTAGATACACAGGTGCATTTCAATGACATAGAAAGTATTGTAAAAGAGTGAAAGGCAGTAGTTCAAAAAATGAAATGCATATATCATATAGATTCAGTACACAGAGTGAAATTTTCCAAGCATTTCCTAAAAGCCGTTAGTGCCCTTGCCTCCCAGTGAAGAGGTTGTGGAATCGATTCTCAGGCCAGCTGTCACATGATCTCTCTGGGTTGAGTCTGCATGTCCTCCCCTTGTTACCGAGGGTTTGTCCCAGGTACTCTCCTCCCGTCATCCAAAGACATGCACGTGTTTGGTGAATTGGTGACAGTAAATTGCCTCTAATGAATGAATGTGAGAGTGAATGGTTGTATGTCTCTGTGTGCAACTAAATGGACACTGTCCAGGGTGTACCCCGCCTAAGGCCCATAGTTACTATGATCAGCTCCACTACCCGCATCCCTAATAGGAATAAGTGGAAGAAAATTAAACTTTGCTGATTTCTCCATGATGTTGTAATGTATTTATCTGCACATGGAGATTGTTTATTTATTTTCGTTAATTAGTGCCATGAAACAGTAAGGATAAGTTTTTTTACTCCACTATTACACAGTCAGACACAATTCTCCTAATTTAATAAAACAATATGAAGTGCCACATAAGTCCTGCAGCTGTTTGCAGCAGTGACTCGAACTCAGACTGGCTGGAAGGATAAATGCATAAGACTCAGAAATGACACGGTTAGATGGTGGTTGCAGAAGTTATATACGTAGTTTTGCTTCGAGGGGTATAGTTAATAATTAGGCAAAAAAAAACAGTCTTAAAGCTCCCACACGTGCCTGTCTATTGTCTAAAAGGTTACTGTCCTCACACCGGTGACTCAGGCACTTGTTGCCATGGCCCAGCTGAATTCACATAGTTAAATGAGGGATATCGACATGAAGAGAGTGAGTCACCAAATTGCAGCCTTTTTCAAACAGGCGCCGTACATGTTCATTTTGCTCTACTAAGCTCAATTGCCTCCTCTGTGCTGCTTCTAAATGTCAGTGGTCGACGACAACGGGCGGATTTATTTATTTTTTTACCTTAAAGTTGTAGGTTGTTAACATTTTTGCCATGTCTCACTTTTTTCCATACAACCACTCAAGACTATAAGTGCTTTAAAAGTTCAGTGTGCACTATGTAACACCGTATGTCTATCTCCCCTTGATTTTAGTCACATTCATAATAATAAACAGAAGCTACTGAGGAGGTGTACCACTCGGAAACATAGGTACACAGCACTGCCTTACGTGACGTTTTTCTTTGGGAATGCTGACTAATTCTCGGTGCATGGGGATTGGTAGGAAGAGGCCAGTACTGTGCAGTACTCCAGGGGGGACCTCGGTCACCGCAGTGTAATTTACTATGTGCCTGAGCGATGCGCTACTTTTGCCTGATGTGATTTTCTTTTTAACTCTGTAAACATCTAGGTCTCATTCAATAAAGCAGATGCTGTGAAATAATAATTGTTTAAAATGTATTCCCTTTCCTTTAGTGAGAGAGGACATAATGTTTTTATCCGTATTGTGTTACAATTCAGCCACATGCTGCACATCTCACATACACACACAGAAACTTACATTTAGTTTTCATTATAATAACATATCACATGTGCCTGCTTCTGTATTCACGACCATTAGAAGTGGCATGCTCGAGATAGTGTGTGTTTTTTTCTCACATTATAAACTACTAATAAAATATCCAGCCACAGGGAGTCACTTTGTGCCGGTTCCAAGCTTGGATAAATAGAAAGGGTTGTGTCAGAAAATTCACTGCTTTTTATACGGCTGACCCTGAAGCGTAAAGCCGAAAGGGAGGATGAAAATAAGCAGTATTAATAATCAGGACTTGACATTAACACTAGCCAACCGGCCACATCCGGGTAGGTTTCCATTTTGGCTGGTAACACATTGACTTCCACTGGCCACTCTGGCTATTTTTTACAACAAATTTAGGCCTCTGTGTTTCCATAATTAAAATTATTGTAATTCATCATGATTAGGAAAAAAGCCACCTTTAGTGACATTGAATTAAGATATGTTTACTGCATGCAAAAAGATAACATTTACTCTATGTGTTTAAGTTAACTAGTTGATTGTAAAAGATTGTAAAACTAAATTTTACATTAAATTTTGCTTATCATAAAGCCCTCTATACAATAAACACATCAACATTTTAACTAACTAAACTGTGGCCAGTGGAAACCTTAATTGGCCTAGACTGGTCATGGTGGCCAGTGGGCAGAAAAGTTAACGTGAAGCCCTGTTATTAAAGCAAATTAAAGAATGATATTGGAATTGTGCATTGTCTTACAACATTGTTACTCTTTATATACATTTTTACAAAGTATTTTAAATGGTGTCTTACAAAAAACACTGTACTTTTACTATTTGGCCATACCCAGTAGTTTGTAATGGACATGGCAGTGGGAAAAACACATTAGTGACCTTTCAGTTTAAATACATTGTACCTTTAGCATATAACCCACATACATTCAAATACCTTTTAAGCATGGGAGAAAGCCATGCCAGTTTGAGTCAGTCTGCACACTGCCTTTGCATGGAGAACTGTGTACAGCTGCATAGATAAACCAACTGTCTTTCCCTGCATGGTATCAACTAAATCATCTCACAATAATAATAAAGCAGTACATAAGGCCATTCAAATCATCTGTTGTTAAAGCTCATATGACATTAGGGCAGTAGCACCACCACCACAAATAAAGGCACAGCATGTCATTTAACCATGCTTTTGATCAGTGTGGCATCAGTAGCATTAACACAAAGCACTATGACCACACTGTATGAGGCCAGCTGACGTTGTTGCTCTAAAAATACCACACAAACATGTAGTTGAAGCATCTCACCTACCCCGCTGTTGCATTTAGTCCAAGGCGCCTGTTGCTGTGCATGTTGCTACGTATCTTGCCCTAATCTTTAAACTTAATTTTATTTCATCTAAGCAAAGCAGGTATCAGTGCCAATCCTGTTACTCTAAACATTTTAACCTCCCAGTAATAATCCATGTTTTACCTCTCCTGTTTCTTCCTGTCCCACCCTACATTTAGCCAAAAGCTGAGTTTCAAGGAGCGTGTGAGGATGGCCAGTCCTCGTGGTCAGAGCATCAAGAACAGGCAGACCTCTTCGTTGAACGACCGCCGCTCTCCTGTGGCTGATGTGGGCACCGAGAGCACGAGTCCAGCCAAAGTGCAGAAGAGCTGGAGTTTCAACGACCGCACCCGCTTCAGACCTTCTCTCCGCCTGAAGAGCCAGTCTCGCTCCACCACGGACGGTGAGTGGCCCAGCTGTGTTCACAGGGCAAGAGGAGGGCAGTGACTGGACATTTATTAGGCCTTTTTCTGTTGCTGTAATGTTGCTTGTTTATTAAGCTTAATGGAAACTGATTGTAAAGTAAAATAAAAGAGTATTTAGAAGTCAAATGATCTGCCAGTCCAGCTCCCCAGGAATTAAGTTGACCGGCATCTTGAACTGACCATCCAACCCCCAAAACCACACAACACGTCACTAAATAGAGGAATGTTAATTGTTGCATTACCTTGCCCTGGACTAGCAAGGCCAGCCTGGCAGGCCGAGCTGGGCAGCTGCCAGTTGGTGTTTGTGGGTGGACTGATGGATTGATAGAAGGTGGGAGTGGTGAGCTTCAGCAGCCATATGGGCTGTCAGAGGCAGCCAGCTGGCTGAGGCCTGTTGGTGAAAGCAAATCATTAACTGTGCAAGCCAAAACCAACCTGGTTATATGGTTAGCTGCTCACTGTCCCATCATCACTGACAAGCTGGCTTATTGAAATGGGAAGGCTTTCTTTTCATTATGGCCTACTCAGTCATGATTCATCAGCTAAAATATGTGTTCACTGAGCTTCAGTGGACATCAAAATATTATTTATACATAATACAGATGTCACGATCGATAATTAGTAGGTTCTTATCTAAAGACTAAAGCCTGCCCATGAACAATGAATGAGTATAAATACTTTTAGAATAGGAACTTTTCCGTCATGCAAAACAGAGAACAAATAAGTCTGTGTCTTTAAAGCCATAACTAAGGAAGGTCCATCCATATATCTCTAATCCTGCTCTGTACTCTCGGTTTGATGTACACTCGAAGCCTATTTAGCTATGTATCAAGCTAACTACAACAACCGCCTGTTTAGCACCCCATTTTTTTTTCAGATAGACAGTAAATTTATGGTTTATATATGATTATTGATTAAATTTTACTTTTAATAGGAATAATAGTGTAGCCTCTACTTCTCCAGAAAGCTCTCTGTGAAGTGGTCAGGTGAGGTGAAGTCGGTAGGCTGTGTGTGGGATGCAGACAAAGTAACACATAGGCGCCTTCTGAATAAGCCTGGCAGTAATCTGTTTTTATTTTGTTGGTATAAAGTGGCTTATTGAAGAAAATAGAAATAATCCTCCCTCTGTGTTTTTCTGAGCAGCAGACTCCAACATGGCTGCCGAGGACGCCTTTGACGAGAAAGGCTGCCACTGTGAGATCTCGGTGGAGGACCTGCTGCCATCAGTCAAGACGGTCATTAGAGCTGTCAGGTGAGACCAAACAAGTGGCTCTTTTTGAAGCAAAAGTTTTATGCCAACACACTGTGATTGTTACCTCCAAGAAGCACTTCTGATTGAACACAAGCAAGAGTTTAAAGTGGCCTAATGTTACAATTTAAATATGGAGCTAGATACAGCAAGCTACATAACCTGTAACATATTTTACCAGCCTGTTGAGTAAAGTTGTGGATTTTAAACCAACTCTAGTAAAACCAAGTACGTTTATTGTATGCATTTGCAAGCCTGATAGCTAAGTCACATTTCTTGTTTAAAAAAAAAAAAAAAAAAAAAAAAAAAAAAAACTTCTTGTAAAGGTGCCTCTGCCCTTGAGTTAAGGATTCATACAGAGATAACCTTGTTTTACAAATTGCGTTATGGTTTCAAAGGTGAAACATATAAAGTGTTTCATGTTTTGCACAGTCCCAGGCGCCACCGAACATTGCTCTGTATTTTTATTTGTAAGATTATATAAGGATTTGGATCCAATGTGAGTTTAGTATTTTGATACGAATATCAGGTCAAACTACAAAACAGGAGGAAAACACACAAAAAAGCCTAGCAATGGTTTGACTAAATACACGGTACAGTAGCAGGTGAATTGCTTTAGTTGCACCACAGCTCCTCCTTGTGGCTGATTGATGAACTTCTCTGCCCTTCCCAGGATAATGAAGTTTCATGTGGCCAAGAAGAAGTTTAAAGAGACGCTGCGTCCGTATGACGTGAAGGATGTGATTGAGCAGTACTCCGCTGGTCACTTGGACATGCTCTGCCGCATCAAGAGCCTGCAGACCCGGTAGGACTGTTTTTATTTAAAAAACACATGTGTTTGTGTGCATGCTCCTGTAAACACTATGCACTACACTTTACAGCTCTGGAAAAAAATAAGAGACCACTGCAATTAATTTTATTTGGAAATTAGGAGAATTGTTGTCAGCAGGTCACATAAAAAGACAAACTGTTCTATTCACCCTACTGGAAGAAACAGATCATTTAATAGTGGTGTCTTATTTTTTTTTCTTCCATAGCATGTATATTGTATAATGTGTGTGAGCATGTGTGTGTCTCCTCCACAGGCTGGACATGATAGTAGGGCCCCAGTCCCTGAGCAGCCGAGCGCGGATCTTTTCCTCCCCTTCCCTGCCTGTTTATTACACCCAGGGCAGAAAGAACTCCACTCAGGGGTCAGGACAAGCCCCACACACTTCTCATGGGATCACTGCACACCTAGTTCAATCAATTCACTCACTATTTATTTGTTCAAAAATACAAAACTAAAAATGGTCTAACTGAATTGATTGAACTAAAAACATAAAAGATCCTATTACTGTCTACTCACTCTGAATGTGTATCGACTCTCTAACAAAAGCTGTCTGTTGTTTTGCTGCTACTACTGTATTATTGATTATTTTACGCATTAGTCTTGATTTCTGTTTAATTTTCAAAATAGAAACTAACAAAATATTGATTACTAACCTTGATTTAACACTGTTTTACTGCCCCCTGGTGGCACAACCCTAAACCAGTGCCTATTTTTCTATACAGAGCTGCTTTGAACACAGATCTTTAAACAAACAGCATGCACAACACATAATATCTTTACGCTAATATCCCATTATTTTTAATTGGAGAAAAAAAAGCTACTTGTTTTTCACATATGAAATCACAAATGATGACATACTGATTGCATGATACTGATTGTATTATGCTGTGGCCTTGTTGATTGATATATTATATCATATACACTTCACTGGATTGGAAACAGGCATATGTGAATATGTAAAATGTTTATAAAGGAAATATCTTTGTTATGAAAGAAAGTGATTTTGATCCAAAGCTATTTCAATATCAAAGTCTTGGCTTATGCAATATAAATAAGTAATATAGTAATTGATAAGCGCTTTTCAAAAGAAGCAATCCGCATGCAGTCTACATTAATCATTAAAGGATATATATGTCAGTTTAAAAATCCAGTGAGGACTTACAATTTTTTTTAAGATCTATGTTTTTTGTTAATAATGATGCTTTTGTTGCTTCCAATCTTTCTTTACCTCTGTGGGCTGCCTCGTGGACCTTCTCTTTACCGTTTAAAAACATACTGTTTTGATTACCTCTAACAGAGTGTGTTTTGTCCAGAGTGGACCAGATCCTAGGTAAAGGCCAGATCCCTCTGGATAAGAAGATTCGAGAGAAGCTTCTGTCTGAAGGAGACATCTTAGAAGACATGAGCATGCTGGGGAGAGTCTGTAAAGTGGAGCGACAGGTCTGTGGGGTCTTTGATATCTTAAGTAGTATTATGATTATGAATTTGTACTAAATACAGCCTTTCATATTTTTTTACATTTGTCTTACAATTTATTCAAAGAAAGTAGCTAAATTGTGTAGTATTGGTGCGAAACTTATCTGTCCTCTTAACTCTTGTGGGACAGGTCCAGTCCATTGAGTCGAAGCTGGACTCTCTTCTTGACATCTATCGGCAAGTTTTGCGTAAAGGCTCTTCATCAGCTCTCACCTTATCCTCTCTGCCACTGTTTGAGCTGGAGCAGACCTCAGACTACCACTCCTCTGTCTTCAGTAAAGACGTGTCCTGCTCCACACAGGTGAGCAGTGGTGGGACAGCGCCCTCTGGAGGCTGTGTCACTCGCTCCTCCACCAACTCTCACCTGTCCCAGGGAGGACTTCACCTCATCCTGGCCCCTCCCAATGAGCTTAATCTCAATGCCTCCTCTTCCACACCTCCGTCCACACACCCATCCTCCTCCTTCAGCCCATCACCACTGCCCCATCACAACCACCATCATCACCACCACTTCCCCCACCGTCGGCACCGCCAGCCCACCACCCCCGAGAGCACTGATGAGGCGGTGGGCAGTTCTCCGCCCATCCTCACCCCAAACAGTGTCTCCAGTGGAGGCGTGGGCGATGGGGGATTTCCTCTTCTGGCCAGACTTCCTCCTCCGCCCCCTCCCAGCCGAAACGGGGGAACTAACAAGCTGGTGCGGGCCACCTCTATAGAAGTGCCACCAGAAATTAGCGACTTTGTAGGGGAGGTGGAGGACAGTGGCCCTGTTGAAGACCTTGGTCTTGGTTTGGGGCTGAACCGACTTGGCTTCCAGCTCCAGGGGGGCACGAACAATACCAAGCTCAACGCCAAGGAGGAGGGGTCCTGGAGGAGACACATGAGTCTAGAGCTGGAGCCCCTGGTGGCCCCAGTCCGCAGCTGCTGCTCTGGGACAATCCCTGTGGACCGAGGCCTGGGGAAGTCTATGTCAGTTCAGGACCTTATTCAGAGAGGTCAGGGAAACAGCCAGGACACCCACCACAGCTTCTGTCTGTCTTCGCCCACACCCAGCACCAGCAGCGACTCTCCCATTGGCTTCCACTGCAGCCAGGACTCGAGCGGAGGAAGGGGCGGGACGTCCAGGAATAGTGGGGGTGGGTGGGGCGAGGAGGACCTCTTCATCAGTGACAGGGACTTAGAGGGCCAAGGCTTTGACTTTCTCTCTTCCCAGGGCACCACTGAGCCCCACAAGATCAATTCAGAGCTCCTGAGGACAGGGGCCAGAGGTGGGCCCCTGGGCTCCAACCAGAGCCTGACAAGCGGCCACACGTCCTCTCCTTCCACCGGCAGCACCGAATTACTCAACATGCCCCACGTCCGGCTAAAATAGACCTGGACTCATGTCCAAACATGCACATTTCACCTCACAAAGACGGTTTATCCTTTTTGGAAGAAATAGGATATTATAAGGGGACTATTTGTTTAAATTTTCTTTGACAAGAATCACAGTATTTTCATACAGGCTGATCACTTAGGATATATCATTGCACGAGTTGTTCTTTATTTTTAAATAAATGGTATCTAATAGAATAAATGAAGGAACTATGGATAATAATGGCACAGAGCCCTCAGTGTTTGCTCTAGTTGCAGAAAGAAAATGTAACCTAGAGATGCAGCATGAGCCTTGCATGTTTTCAGTTAAAGGAAAAGGCAAAAGACACTTTACATGTGATGAAGGAAGACTTGAACTTGAAATCTATTTAAATTTCATTATAACATCATGTTTAAAAAGGGCCTCAGTACTGAACTGTGTGTAAACAAGAACTTTCTTTCCCAGAGTCAAGTCTCATGTAGTGGCATGCACTGCCACCTTCTGCCACATGAATGTAAACCACCTCTGTCTGTTTTGTTATTATGTCTGCATTTCCCGAAGAAATATATTCATAATTGATTTCTAAGGATTACTGTATGAGATATCATAACTGTATTGGATCTAATTATTTAAAAACATATCTAATAAAGTAGATATTTATAATTGGAAGAAGAGATGATGAAAATCCATCTGTAAACAAAATATTTAATTTTAAAAATTTGCAACAGTATATTTAACTGACTTGTCAAATGCTGACATCTGATGTGCCCCAAACTCTCTCCTATTATGCTTTGAGATACAGAGAATAACATAAGGAAACCCACATACGCTACAGGTTTCAAATATTCAACATTAGTTACTATAGACTTTCAATAATGCTACTATACACATTAGACTGAATGTCAAATTAGTCAACAATTCATATGTAGCTTTTTGTTTAAGACAGTGAAACATAACTCTTTTCATGAGGAAGCCATTTATCTCCATCATCAATGTGTGTTTTTCATACAGGGTAATGTGGGGCTCTCCGGTTCCTTTAAGTAGATTTGCAGCAGAATGTATTGCTCATTTATATACACAAGCAGGAAAACTACGACTTAAACTGCTGGCCAGTGACATGAAGAAATAACCACTTTTCGAATGCATGGTACAGAGTCTGAAAATGTAGGCTGGATGCAGTAGGTTTTACTGACAAGGCTAAGTCATGCCAGTTTGCATCAGTCCAAAAATACATATCAGATATACATACAGCACTGTGCAAAAGTTTAGGTGAGTTCTGTAGAAATGCTGTTAACTAAGAGTGCTATAATGAAGACAGAATTTTATTTTTTATTTTTGCTATATACATTTCAGGAAATGTCAATAAATGGCGCATGTTGGCCTGGATCCAGATCACTGTTAGGATCCAGAAGTGTTTTAAAGGATTCTGTACCATTTTGAGATCCAGATCAGAGATACTAACTTCACTCACTAAAACAATGATTGCTTAGTTTTAGTAGATTCTTTGTACTGCCGTCTTGGTCAGGATTCCCTTGAAAAAGAGATTTGTCTCAATGGGACTTTCCTGGTTAAATAAAATAAAAAGTAAAAGGGTTTTGTGAATTTGCCCCTGAACTATACGATCTTCAAATTTGAGTCCAGGTCTGGGCACAATATCTTAACCATTGCAATATAGGACCAGTGCCTTGGGGAGGTCTAATGTCTCTTAGTGCTTCTAGCTTCGATTTTTCTTCTTTTTTGCATTTTGTGTATTTTTGTATGCTGATTCACTTTTATTTGTCCATAGCCAAATTGTGTAAGACTTTTGCACAGTTCTGTACACATAATCACAGAAGGTATATAAAGTCTGACAAAATCGGTACCAGCTCTAAGCAGCACAATAGTATTGTTTCTAGATTTGCATGAACATTTGAAAGTTATTTACACCTGAGAATGAATGCCAGGCCCCAGCTCTGATACTACAGACTACAACGTGCACAGTACTTTTATATTGGTGCCTTTCATGCAGCATCTTGTTTTGTGGGTACAGAAATAGATGCACTGGCCTAGTTTAATTTTCCTTTTAAACCTTAAAATCATTTTACAGTTTTATTTTTTAGAGATAATTTTGCTACTGGGCATTAAATGGGCCTTTGACATAGTATTTACCAATCTGTTTCATTTTTATTAATTTATTTAAATTATGTGCACATATTTACACACTCGTAATAATCTCATTTAGATTTACGAAGCCTGTAATGTAATGAAAAATGCAAGTGAAATTTTCTTCTCTTTAAATAAAGAAAATCCTGTGACAAATCCATGTGTAATTGTTGTGTCATTTATGTGACTGGGACTCAGGGGTGTATCATCAGGCAGTGCAGCTACACTGGGGCCCAGGCCATGAGGGGGGCCCGCTGAGTCCTTAATTATTGTTAATTTTAGTCGATTATTTTCAGTCGGGGCTATAAATTATACAGCAAGCATGACTCATCGAAGCTTATGATTAAAAATATTCAGTTGTATGATATGCATTATTGCCTAACTTTGATTATTAACAAAAAACACATCAACATTTTGTGGCAGTGACATGTTTGAATATTTTGTACAAACTATTAGCCGATTAGTATGATATGAGGATGTACAGACTGAATGGGCTTCTTAATTTAAGGCCCCATTCTGAAAACCTGCACTGGGGCCCCTATTTACCACCTTACGCCACTGCTGAGATTAATAGACAAAGTAAATCAGATTCAGCAAAAACACCCAAACTAATGAATAATGTTTAAACATCTTTACTTTGAACATGTTTTCACAAGAACAATGATTAAGGTGCATGAACTGAACAGTAACCAACATTTAACATTGCTACTGCAGGGGAGCTTAGGTCAAGCAAAGTGCTAGGTATGGAGAGTTCAGATGCTCACTATTCTGAAGCTTACTTCTCTAAAGTGCGGGAACATGCAAGCAGCCAGTTCACCTGTGGCCAATTCACATACAGTATATCTTATTAAAGCTACAACACTGAGTATTACTTCAACAAATGGCTGGAAAACGAACTTCTCAGCATTATTATACTTGAGCAAACAGCAACAATTGTAAGCAAAATCTATCAGCATTTCAACTCTAAATACAGAATACTGCTAGGAAGCCAGTTAGCATTTAAGCTTTGCCACAAACTAAGTGACAGTAGAACCTATACTGAACACTATGTTAGTCACTATAGTGGTGAGGTATGGATGTTTTGTTTTTCCTTCGTCTGCTTTTGCGATGCATTGTGATAATAGACCAGACACTGATTATGGTGCGTAATAGGGACAGAGCACTGGTGTGTCGTTGGTCGTGGCATGTGTTGGGGGCAGCAGCCCAGCACAACATTCATTTGGCCTTCTGTGCCTTCTGTGCAGATTTGGTGATCTTACCACTGGTCGGGGCTTTCTTTTCAACACCTTTAATGACTCCCACTGCCACCGTCTGACGCATGTCGCGCACTGCAAACCGACCTGAGCAAAGATAGTGTTCACCCAGTAAGCTAGGTTTCTTATTTATAGATGTCTTTACTCATTTTTGGGCAAGTTAGAAAGGAAAATAGTGATGAAATTCATAGCTTAATAAATGGATGAAAAGACAGTAGGGGTAACTTACCAAGGGGTGGGTACTCAGAGAAGCTCTCCACACACATGGGCTTGCCAGGGATCATGTCCACAATAGCAGCATCGCCAGACTTCAAAGACTTGGGGTTATCTTCAAGCTTCTTACCAGAACGTCGGTCGATCTTTTCTTTGAGCTCTGCAAACTTGCATGCAATGTGAGCAGTGTGGCAGTCCAGCACAGGGGCATAGCCTGCACTGATCTGACCGGGATGGTTCAGGATGATCACCTGCAGAATAACACAAAGAGCACAGGTGAATTTACTGGTACATGATAATCTCTCATAATAATATTTTGATGACACTGACCTGAGAGGTGAAGCTGGCGGCCTCCTGTGGCGGGTCATTCCTGCTGTCTCCAGCTACGTTGCCACGGCGAATGTCTTTGACAGACACATTTTTCACATTGAAGCCGACATTGTCTCCAGGCAGAGCCTCGGTCAAAGCCTCATGGTGCATCTCCACAGACTTGACCTCAGTGGTCACATTGACGGGGGCAAAGGTCACCACCATCCCAGGTTTCAGGATGCCTGTTTCCACTCGGCCAACGGGCACTGTCCCAATGCCTGAAATGAAGAGCAATATTACTAACTTTAGATATTTTTGACTAATAAGATAGGATTAAAAAAACTTTAGAAGAAGTGGACCGTAGTTGACGCTAATCTTTAAAAGGGGCTGAATAAGGATCTTTAAACTGTGCCACGTAAAGTGATGATTTTTCAAGATGATCCAGTGGGAATTTCATCTGGTACAAGGGACATTGATTCTGCTGATTTCAGCGCCTTTACTAGACTAGACTATCCTTTACAAGACTATCCTCACCTCCGATCTTGTAGACGTCCTGTAGTGGCAGACGCAGAGGCTTGTCAGTGGGACGCGTGGGTGGCTGGATGGCGTCCAGAGCCTCCAGCAGAGTGGTGCCTGAGGAGCTCCCGTCTTTACGGTTAATCTTCCAGCCCTTGAACCAAGTCATCTGTGGATGACAGCAGCAGGTTCACGGTCCGCAGCTCACAAGGCACATACATTCACAGATAGTTTAATGATTAATGTTCATTTTCCATTAACATGTACAGTCATAACATTTGTTAAAACATTATACAAACATTATTCAAAATGGCTACAACGGCTATGAAAAAGGGCAGAAAGAAGTTTGATAATTCACCTGGTTAGTGTATCTGTTGTACACAGGGCTTGACGTTAACTTTTTCAGCCATTGGCCACTGTGACCAGTTTTTTACTTTTTTTAAGTTACTAGTCAATTTTCAATAGCCACAGTTTAGTTATTTGAAATGTTGATGTGTTTATTCGTTGTATTGTATAAGATAAGATAAAAAAAGTTTAAACTACTACTAGTTAACTTAAATATTTAAAAAAAATATTTATTTTTTTTGCATGTCATGAAACAAATCTTAATTGTTTTTTATATGTCCTTTAAGGCAGCTTTTTCTATATTCATAATTATTACTACATATATATTCAATTATGGCAACACTTAAGCATAACCACAGAAATTCAGGCCTAAATTTGATGTAAAAAATAAGGAAATCTACCCACATTTGGCCGGTTGGCTAGTGTTAATGTCAAGCCTTGTACACCTAACTCACATTTGGGCTGGGCTCCAGCATGTTGTCTCCGTTCCAGCCAGAGATGGGAACAAAAGCCACTGTATCAGGATTGTAGCCAATCTTCTTGATGTAAGTGCTGACTTCCTTAACAATTTCCTCATAGCGTTTTTGGCTGTAGTTGGGTTCGGTGGAATCCATTTTGTTGATGCCCACAATAAGCTGCTTCACTCCCAAGGTGTAGGCAAGGAGGGCATGTTCTCGAGTCTGCCCATTCTTTGAGATGCCAGCTTCAAACTCTCCCACGCCTGCAGCCACAATTAGCACTGCACAGTCCGCCTGAACCAAAGGAGGGAAGGAGGAGAGGAGCTGTCACTTCACCACTACATCACATGATACATATATTAAACTGAAGACATTTTGTTGACGATAAAAGGTTTGAGTTCCACAGTGAAAGAGTGAGGCTTTACCTGTGAGGTGCCAGTGATCATGTTCTTAATGAAGTCCCTGTGTCCCGGAGCATCAATGATCGTCACGTAGTACTTGCTGGTCTCAAACTTCCAGAGGGAAATGTCAATGGTGATGCCGCGCTCACGCTCTGCTTTCAACTTATCCAAAACCCAGGCATATTTAAATGAACCTTTTCCCATCTGTAGAAAGGAAGGATGCACATATACTCAGTACTCATGCAAACGTGTCAATATCACTAAAAATATGTGCACAGCTATTCAGTATTTTTATCACTTCTTAATCTGAGACTTAAAAGGAGCGATATGAGTCATACCTCTGCAGCTTCCTTCTCAAACTTCTCAATAGTCCTTTTGTCGATGCCCCCACACTTGTAGATGAGGTGGCCTGTGGTGGTGGACTTACCAGAGTCCACATGTCCTATCACCACAATATTAATGTGGAGCTTCTCCTTCCCCATGTCGGCTCACTAAAGTATTGATGAAAAAAAGGAGCAAAAATAAAAAAATAAAAAGTGGTATTTGTAATTACTCTGCACCAGTGGTTCTCAACTGATCTGGCTTCATGACGCACCATCACAGCCACGACTCAAATGAAAAAGATATTGAGGAAAAGTAAGAGATATTTCAGAGAAAAATTAAGAGATGTTTCAGGAAAATTAGAAGATATTGAGGAAAATTAAGCAGTACTCACATCAACCTTAGATATAACAGTAAAGTAATAGAACTGGATTCTTTTGCTCTGGTTGAGTTTCTTTTATATTATTATATTCTCCCACACTGCCACCTACTGTTAAGGAGAGTAAATTGACAATTTATTTTTAAAAATTAAACTTTCTTTTTTTTACACTGGCAAAAGCCCGCAACCCACTGAAAACAACTCTGAGACCTACTTTTGGGTCCCAACCCACCAGTTGAGAACCACAGCTCTACACAAACATGAAATTATTATTGGGCTATAAGTTTTGGAGCATGTGTTTTAGCTCACAAATGCAACTACCTTCTATGCTCCCATTTCTATTGTTTCTGTTTTATGAAATTGTACATTAGCAGTAATGGAGCTAAAACACTTTTTACTTTTTTTTTTTTTTTTTAATAGTTTGACCAGTCCCAGTTTTAGGCTCCTTGTCTAATGTCCCAACAGATATCGGTAAAATATGTTTTCAACAAATCATGTCCCCATTCTAACCATTAGCAAAGCATAGGAAACTTAAAAACATTTGTCCAAACATTTTTGTCAGTAAATGTATTATTTGTATCAATAAATTGCCATCATATTAAAAACTTAAGCCTTAGTGTTATGTACTTTGAATGACATGAAAATATTTTTTTGTGGATGTGGATGTTTCTGTCACTTGACGAGTTCAAATCCACCATGATTTGTGGAAGAAGAAAAAAAAAGAAAAAAAAAGTTTTGCATCTAGAAATCTGGTTACCATATTTTAAATATATTTTAACAATTTCTCTAACCTCATGTTCTAATTATTAAAGCTACAGCTGCACTAAAGCAAATTATCAAAGTTTGAAAGGTTTCTTTAAATATAGGTTTTTAACATAAGCTGTTGCGATTTTTTACACCAATGCAATTACATGTTCTGTCACGTGCATGACTGTTTGTAGTATGAAGCAGAAAAAGAAAAAAACTTAATTTTATGCAGCCTACATGTTAGGCATCCTAGGCTACCAAAATTGCCTACACCGCCTTTAATTATTGCGTCACTTGTATCCTTAACTTTTACGTGACTATGACTATTTGCAATACAAGTCTGCACTTTCGTTTCATCCTGGTCCACGTCTGAATTGGAAATCGATATTTTGGAAACTGGAACTGCTTTGGATGCATTTAGAAGACACGAAATGTAAATTGCTTAGTAATGGCCAGGGCGAGAGAAACATGGTAAAGGACGGGAATGGTGCAGTAAGCAGACAGGCACACACTGCAGAGACCGAGCGTCACAGCGATGCTCCAGTCACTGTCACCAACTTTCAGCCCATGTTAAACGCGCTAATTGTACAGTACTGCGTCATCAGCGTAGACTGGCAGAGAAGATGGCATTGCGCGAATGGCACGGGCTGGTGTATGTGCCCGCTCAAACTGCGCCATACGGGCCTATGCCCAGCAATACGCACTGCCACCCACACCCATCTCCACTTCACTGGCACCGACCTCCATCAAATTACAATGCCACGGATGGCGCACAAGCTATGCCCAGTCATAGTTAAGACACTTACATAACACGCACTGCAGACGCTCACACGATGGCGCGTTGTCAGAAAATGAATGAAATCTTGAGAATACACGTGCACGCTTCTATAACAGCATTTATGTATCCCCTCCGTGTCCTACCTGCTCCTCCTGAAGGGGGCTCGCGGCTGCAGTACGAAGAGCGGGCACGGTGATGCTGCCAAGTGAGCACGGACAGACGCAGCAAAGCACCACCAGACCGGCGTCGAAAGCGTCAACTTAGAGGTATTAGCCACTAGAGGGCGTGCTACTTGACCAATTTAAAAAATGATAGGGGGTAAACATGTTTGAGTTAAGTCACTAATTAAAAATATGTAAATGGTTTGGATATATGGGACATAAACAGGAAATTTGTTAAAGGCAAAATGATTTTATATGCCACAAGACTAAAATGAAATTTAATTTTAAATTTAATGAGCAAAGTGAAGACTGCTGCTGAGCAAATATTGCAGCAATAAAAAAAAATCAACTAACTTAGGAGAATACATTTTTATAGAGTGAAAACATTTGATACAAAAATAATAGCACATTTTTCCCTTTTTTTTTTTTACCTCCAACAATGCATCAAGCAACTTAACTTTTTTTTGCAAGTTGAACTAATGTAAATACAAAAAGGCATTGCACTGATGTTTTAAGACACTTTTCAAATACTTGACTTAGGACTCAGGAAGAGCTAAATACTGGTATGGTAAAGGAATGTGAGAAGTCATCTTCAGTTTTTGTTTAGTCTGCTGAGACACTAAAAGAAAAGAAAAAAAAACTTATTAGCACGAAATCTTGCATTACCATGTACCACAGAAATTGTTATTTACTTACTCAACAGTGCGTAACGTGTATGCGTTGTTCTCCGTCATCCACACTAACTGTTTTATCGCCGCCTCATCCAGGTTGTTGCCCATTACAAAAAGCTCGGTCAGATTAAAGTTTGTTTTAAGGGCAATTTTTAGAGGAAGAACACACGTAGAGCTGAGGCCACAGTTCCTGAGACTGAAAAGAAAAAGGAAAAAATTATTAATTAAGTGCTAAAGTTTCCAGGAGGGTCAATGGTGGAACAGATAATAGCCTAATTTGAGCTCCAGGGTTTCCCAGGTGAAATTTTTAATACCACTTACGATTTCATACCAATGTATTACTAACATACACATCAACTCTGTATTAATCTAAAGCTTACCTCTAGTGCTTGCTCAAACATATTCTTATACAGGCCTCTTATTGCTAGCGTATGTGGACCTCACCTCTAAAATCACTTAAATCTTGTATCTTGTAGCATTTGTATAAGCAACAGTGTAATGACATGGGTCCATATGGCAAGTTTACTGCAAATATTTACTCTTTTTAATTCTAACAAAAATGACAAGGCTAGAGAATATGAATGTGTTGCGAAGTCTTTTTTTATTTTTTTTTATTTTGAAAGACCAATATGAACAAAATGAAATACCTGCCCAAGTATTAAGGCCTTGATTCTGACACAGTCAAGTTGAATGTCTTTTAAATACTTTTAAGATATTGTAGATACCAACATATTTTGTGAAGCTACTTGGTAGATAAAAATGGAACTAAACTATGTGAAACCATGTCTGCTCTTTATCTTAATGCTTGTTTTAGCTTTGACAATTTGTCCTGAGACATCTTGTTCTGCCCTGTTCTCACAAAACCATCTAGAAAATAAAACCTCCACTTCAGCTGTTATCTCTGTGTCTCACGCCACAGTCTACTGTCTGACCTTCCTACAAACTGTAAACATCTCTCTCTCTCTCTCTCTCTCTCTCGAATAAAAACCTGAACCTGATGTTGTTAGATCACGGCTACAGGTGCACATTAATAATTGTGAAAATTGTGAAATTAATAGTAATTATTATTACAGTACATAATTTCAAAAAGTAACACTTAGATTTAGTACACACAGAGTAAAATGTTTCAAGCATTTATCTATTTTAATTGTGATAATAATGTATTATTATGTAAGAGAATTTAGATTTCCCTGAACCGTAAGCCATAATCCTCATGAAAATTACTTTGTGTGTACTGGATGTAAATAATATAGCATTTCACTTTAAATTGTCCTACCGAAATAAATACAAATTTATAGGATATTTTAATTTCTTGACATGTGCCTGTATACGTGAGACATCTTCAGGATTTTTTTTTCTTTCTACAGATTTTTCAACTTCTGCTGAGTAGTATGAGCTTTTTAATTAGAGTCTATTGTAGGAAATAGTCCACTGATTTTCAAACTTTTCACACCAAGTACCACCTCAGAAAATATTTATTTTTCAAAATACCATTTTCAATGGTCTAAAATGAACTAAACAAGGTTTAAAACCAGACAACATCAGAACTAAAATTGGACTAAAGCTAGACTAAACCAGGTTGAAACCAGCACATAACCAGGACTAAACTGTGCCATTAAACCAAGAGCAGGACTAAACCAGAAATGAAACTGGCTCTAATTTAAACCATAAGAAGCAGTGGAACCCGTGCTACAGTTTGACAATGAGACAAAACAAATGCTATACATAATTTTAATTCAACACATACCTGCTGACATAATCAGAAATACATAATGATGTCAGAAAAATCATCATACTGCTAAAGCTAAAGTTAATTTTAAGGTTGTTAAAGTATTATACATGATTGCTCTAGTTTAGGCCCTGTGTGTAACAATAAAGTTCTTAGATTAAGCCTCCACTTGCTCATGTATGATATAACATTACTCTGTCACTGTTTTATGATGTTTTATGATACACAAGTAGGTACAGCTGTGTACTGTTAGATTATAAGTTTCTGTGTGTCACCACTAGTTAGTCATTCCGATATAGAAGTGAACTCACTTTATGTACCAAACCTTATTTGGCCAATCTGTAGGATATCTATAGTTCATGCTGTGTGTTAGTACTAAAAACTTTAGATAGATTGCTTTTGCCGCTGGCTGAGCCTGTTCCAGCTGATTAGAGCCAGTTCAAGGTCCATGCTATTCAGACAGTTGGGGCGGCCAAAGAGGGGCCAATCTGACTCCTAAACAAAATTTATGCTTATCAGGTGCAGTGTCCGGTATCCTCCTGTTCTTAGGAGATACCATAAATGGACTAACTTGCTGTCCTAAAAACATGATATGCATAGGGTGGACCTGGACATGGATTTATCATACTACATTCTACATCCTACAAAACTGTGTGTACCCCGGGATCGGAAGGCACTCGTCCGAGTTGCTCAGACCCGTGGCGGCGCTACGCCAACGAATTGCTCCCTTCTCGAGTTTTGTACTTTGTCTTTTGATCTACCACTATACTGTATTTTTGCATAATTTTTGAATCCTGTTAATTGGTATTTTTGATCCTGTTGATCTTTAATAAACCTGGGCGGCATTTTATAACTACATCCTGGTCCTCGGTGTCAATTTTTGACAGAGAGCACGTAACAGGTACCTTCTGAAAAAAGAGGTCTAATAACATCAAAAAATCCTGTACTTCAATAACTTACTATAACTTTTGAAGAGCACACTTGGAGCTGCTGAGTCCTAGGCAGAGTTTCTTGAGTCCTTCGTCCTGTAAGTTATTACTGGACAGGTCCAGCTCAGTGATACGACAGTCACATGAAGAGATTTGAGTCGCAATCTCCATACAACAGTCAGTAGTAAGGCTGCATTCACTCAGACTGAAATAAAACAAAACATTATTACAACCGGACAATTAATAAATGCTGTGTAAACATGTTTTCTGAGCAAAATAAAAGTCATTCTGGGACAGTATCTTTCAAATAACTGAGACTATTATGGACTAAGGATGCATGATATTATAAAAACTAAGTTAATTAGCAAGTTGGTTATTGCAAATCAATAACTTAGTATTGCAATAACAGTGTGACTAGCAGTATTTGGATTTCCTTTTTCACATTGTGTGTTCAATATAATTAAGCATAAAGTAAAAGTATAAAAGTAAGTAAAAAGTATAAAAAATGTAAATATATAAAAGAGTTAAAGGGTAAAATATTTTTTAAATTGACTTACATGAGCTTTCGGAGGTTGCTGTAAGGATTCTTGAGCCCACCTGCGATGTCCTTGACTCCATCGTCTGTGAGTTTGTTCTTGCTCAGATCCAGCTCTCTCAGTTCAGCTGTCTGCCAGCAGGTTTCTAGATACGACTCTTCACTGCACAACGTCGAGAGGCAGGACAGGATTTTAGACAGGTAACGGCAACCGGGCCCGGTGATTCCACATCTCGAAAGACTGAGAACACAAACAAGAACAAAAGATCAACAAATACAGAATTTTTTTTAATGTTCTTTCCTTAAATTGAGCGAACCAAAAATAAAATGAAGCATCCTCACTTTAGTTTTTCCACTCTAGACCATGCAAACATGCCATCACCGATCCAATAAACTCCTGCATCTTTCAAATCGTTGTTGCTTAAATTAAACTCGACCAGATTGCTGTTTTCATGTTTCAGCGCTTCCCCAATCTTTTCACAACACCGTGCTGTGAGGCCACAGTGGTACATCCTGTCAAAAACATCCTCGATTATCATAAAAGTATTAATTATTAAAACACACCATTATTTGGTGGCAGTGGTGCAATACATACTCCAGTTTTGTCAGCTTTGAGATGTCAAACTTGGTTAGGAGCTCGTTTACTGCCTTGTTTCCGATCGTGTTGATGCTCAGATCCAACCACTTGAGAAAATTGGGGTTTTTCTCCAGAGCTGAGGCCAGATGGAAACAACCCTCTCTCTTTATGTTGCACTGAGACAGTCTATAAAGAAACAAAAGTGATCATGGGAGACTTGCCATGGAGACCCCAGGAAATAAGACGACATTAGTCAAAAAAAGGATGTGGCATATTCAATAAGACATACCTAAGTGTTTCTAGTTGGCACTCAGAAGTTTCCAATCCCACTGCGAGATGACGCAGCCCGACATCCCCTATATCATTACAGCTAAGATCCAGCTCCCTCAGTTTTGGAGACTGTTTCAGAGCTGTAGCCAGATGTTCACAGGCAGCGGAGGTCAGCTCACAGCCCTGTAGTCGGAGGGATTTTAGCCTACAGTCCTGGTCATTGAGCCCCGTCAGCAGAATCTGCACCCCTCTGTCACTGATGCTGTTGTAGCCCAGGTCTAGCTCTCGCAGGTAGGACTCTTTGGTGCTGAGGACCGAGGCCAGAGCTGGACAACAGGTGTCTGACAGGTTTGAGAATCGCAGCCTAAAAAACATAAAGACAAATCATAGACAATGGCCAGTAAGTTGCACGCCTGACACCGAGACATACTGACAGACAACCATGTACTCCCAAATTTATTTACTAGGAGGAATGTAGATTCACCGTTCACCTAACACAGTCCATAACATGGTGAGAAGAAGCAGTAACACAGGGCGAACATGCAGAAGCCACAGTCGTATTTAAAGTAAACTTAGATTCACTCAGTACAGACGGATTTTGATAAAAGTTTCATGACAGGTCGCAAATGCAGAAAAGTAAATAGTGATTTGGTTTTAACATGACTCCAGAAAACTGGACCCAGGATTTGTACAGGATTTTGTACTGTAATGCCTTAGCAAACGTCTGCACTCTCTCTGGGTGCTTCTAGTTCCTTTCTGGTTTGTATATTTGTATCTACCCAACAAATCTAACAATCCCAACATTCATTCATCATTTTAAAAGGGGATATATTAAACTTTTTAATATATTTCAAACCAATTCTGGTCACCTCTAGAACAGCATGTAGTATGTTTTACAGCTTTTAAATAGATTATCTGACCAAGAGAAAACATTTTTAATAAGTACTGCATTGGTGCTATAAAGAAACAGGTGACCAGCAGAGTACAGAGCTGTTATATTTTGAACAAAAATATAGAAGAAGAGCTTTTTATTTGATGCCACTTTACTACAAACTGAAAAATAGCTGTGAAAAATCAGTGGAAACAGAGCTTTTTTGGATAAATGAATGAGAGCAGACTGGATGTACAGGGCTTGTTGATTGGTCAGTGCTCTCTGGAGTGGGCCGGGGTTCATGCGAGAGGTGGAGGTTTGCGTAACCCAGCGTTACGGGGCCTCAGAAAGGCCGTGTCAGAAATTAGAGAATTACTCAAACAGGTGTGAATCAAGCAAAACACAACCCTAGGTATGTTTTTGATAATGGAACATAATAACATGGTAGAAAGCACAGAAAAGTCTATTTTGCATAACATAGCCCCTTTAATGATATGTTGACATTTGCACACTGTATAGGCTACATTGAAAAATATGCACTTTCACACATACAAACACATATTTAAAAACTGCATACTTACATGGCTTTCCTGGATTTTAATATCGCAGGGAGACTACGGAGAACTTTTTTATCACAACTTTTAGACAGTTCCATCTCAAATTGTTCATGCATCCCTTCAAAGTAAGTGGTCCTCTGCATGGCCAGCCGCCAGTGGGCAGGATGGTAGCCTTGAAGGGGAGAGAGGCCTGTCTTCTGAAAATACTTCACCTCGTTCAGTAAGGCCTCGCTGTCGAACTCCCTGAGGCAGTGAAACAACGTCACAGCTTTGTAGTTGAGAATGTTCTCCATTATCATTTTCCTGATGTGTGCAAAGAAAGGATCTGAAATTTGGAGTGTGCCCCGCTCCTTCATGAGGCCAAAGAAAAAGCGGAGACCGACATCATACTGTCCATTGGGATATTCCAGCGCATTAGCCACAACATTCTGACAGCAGTGCGAATACCATGTAGGAGAATGATTTGTAGTTTCTTCATCCAGTTGGGCCGAGGCAACGAAGAACTCCAAGACGCTCAAGTGAGCAAAGCGAAATATTGAGACGCCACACAGTCCTTTCTCTTCAGTAAACACAAGCGGAAAATTTCGGGCATAAGCAGACGCCTCAGCGACTTTGATGTCCCAGTCAGTAAGCTCCTCTTCAGAAATCCAAAACCGGAGACAGGCCATGTCGTAGAATTCATACTTGGCATATGCTTTAAGTTTTGAAATAATGTCAGAGTGTGATTCGTCAATAAGACTGCTGTAGATCTGGGTCAGAGTCATCGGACGGATTTTATAATCATCTGCTTTGACGTGTTTTGCAAGCACAGTGGCCATTATGGTGCATATGTGTGGTATTCGGCACAAGAAGTGAAGACTCCTTGATATTTTGATATGATCAATGACTCTGTTTGCAAGGTCCTCATCGCCGACAAGCTTCCTGATGTGGAGTTCTTTCTGCTCATCATTAAAGCCGTGCACTTCTGTTTCTTTCAGTAAATAGCAACGAGGGATGAGCCTCGCTGCGGCGTGTCGGGCAGTTATCCAAATGTGAGCATTAGGAAGCAAGTTCCCTTTTATTAGATTCGGCAAAATAATGTTCACAGAGGTTAATTTGGTCACATTGCTCACTTTTGGTGAAGAAAACTCTGGCATTTCCATTAAATCATCCAGCTCATCTAAGACAATCCATACTTTCTTTGACAACAGGCTGCTAGGGGTAAGTTCTTTCAGTTCTGGGTAAAACGTCTGAAGTAGAGTAACCAGGCTAACATCTTCCACGAACTGACTTAACATCCAGCATGAAAGAGGAAACAATAAATCAATGTCTTTGTGTGCTTTGCCTTCAGCCCAGTCCAGGGCACACCGCTGGACAGCTGTGGTCTTCCCAACACCACACGCTCCTATAGTCAGAATGGTCTTCTGACTCCTGCTGTGCTTACAATTACATGAGAGAAGGTCTTTGAATGGGAAAGGTGGATATACCAGATAAGTATGAAGGTCAGAGTGATCAATGTGGCGGCAATAATGCTGGTCAAAATCTGGAAACGTGTCAAATTCAAGACTTCGGTTGCACACGTTTATGGGAAGGAGGTTGTCCGTGTCGTTCAGCTTTTGGTATTTGTTTTTAAGAATGGCCTTTAGATGAGTTTGGAGATCCATCTATAAAGAGAATAAGAACAAAAATTAACTTTAGTCTTTAGTCTAAACATTACAGAGGCAAAACAAGTAATCCAAAACAGGACATAAATGTTGTTACTTCAAATTATTTTTACTCAAACAGAAGTCAAGTTAGGAAACAAAAGTGTTTGAGTAGAAGCAAAAACATACAGAGTGTTAAGCTGCTTGTGTAAAAATAGTAAAAATGCTTACTACTACAAATTCCACTGCTCCTATTATTACTACTAAAACTATGACTACTGTTATTACTTCTATTACTTCAATATTTTACTTGAGTAGGATTTCACCTCTCAAACACAGAAACAACAGCTAACATTGGATTCCCAAATAAGGGCAGACATTTCCTCTTTTATTGAATGAAACCAAAAGCAAGCACATATGTCATTTGTACACGAAATAAATTCAACACTACATATAGACAAATACACACACATAAAGACAAATACACACACACATACAATAAACAATGCATTCAACAATGACCAGATGAAAATATACTGGTATTTTCCAGTTTTAAAATGTTAAAGAAACATTTGTATAACTTGGCCTTGTACATTGTACTGTTGCAGTCACAAATCTGTGACAGTGTGGGTCAGGGCTGTGGTTTATTTAGTCATGTGCATGGCGGAAATGGTTGAAATCGAAGTATTTTACTAAGTTATATTTGTCAAATTAAATGTTAAGCCATTGTCATGCACTGCTAAAGAGACAGCGCCATAAAATATTTGATAAGCAAAGCCAAACGATGATGAAAAGCGAAAACGAAAGTATTTGATTCGAAATTTCGTAACAAGGCTAAAGTAGATAATAATAATAATAAAATAAAAATAAAAAACAATCAATTGCAATACCTAACGTGTAGCATAAACATTTCAGTTTATTTTTCGCACAAAATAAAATCTTCCTAATAATTTGCTTCGATGACAAGTAAATATAACCGGACTGGGTGTGTGGAAACTTACCCTAAAACGTAGTGCCCAAAGTGCGTAAAGAAAACAGCCTCAACATCCGCGCAAAAATATTGGACAGCGTAGACCAAATGTGCCCAGGGCAGCGGTGAAGACGAGCAGCGCACAGACACCACAGCAAGTGTCCAGGGTGTTGTTAAAGACTGAAGCTGAGTGGGCGTGGTCACAAAATATCTACTTCCTCTAATAAAAAATGCTCTGGAATATTATCTGTACATCGCACATTTAACACATTTAACATATTTACCAAATAATAACAAAAGATGTAAAAAAAAAAAAAAAAAAAAAAAAAGTAAAATAAAAGAAAATTAATAACTTTTAACTACTCTTTTGTGTCTACAATGAGGGCACGACAAAAACACACGATTTTAAACCAAAACTCAAAATAATTTTTACTTCAAACCAACTGGAGTAAAAAGTACTGATACTTGCTCTAAAATGTAGTGAAGTAAAAGTAAAAGTGCAGCTTGTAAAATTTACTAATGTAAAGTACAGATACATGAAAATTATACTTGAGTAAAGCAGCTGAGTACTTTCACTTAGTTACATTCCTCCACTGCCCAGGACTTTCGGATTGCAAGGTGAGCAGATCCTTTTTAAGGCCAGAAAAATACATATATTACTTTAGATATTTAAAAAATACTTGATTAAAAGTGTATGTGTATCACGTGTAATAGTGACATTTTCTTCTTATTCTTATTCAAATAAAAACAACAACAACAACAAAAAAGGTACTTTTCGCTGATGTTATGCTATGTTAAAAGCTCAAAGTGATTAGTTGATGTTGTGAACTAGGGCAGACCACTTCGAGTTCTGTTTTTTTTCAGGGACCCTCACCCAGGAATGTGTGGGGGAAGGAGAGAAGGAGTAAGCTATATATCTGTCTGTGAAGCTCTTTTGGGGGAGCTCTCCCTCCTTACATGGTATAAGACTGCATACATGCATAGGTGAGGGGGAACTATTTTTAAAAGAAATCTTCAAACAGAAAATCCTCCAATGTTCCTCACTATGGTAATCCCTGTCTCCCATGTCTGTGTGATTTATTAGTAGCAAAATATTGCAATGCTATAGTAAATCAATTCTTTAACCTTAGTTAATTTGTGCTGACAGGGAAGAGGTTGAACTTTGTGCCACTTCTCTTTTCTTGTGGATAGGCTGGGATGACCAGATTTATTTATGAATTTATGTGTCCCAAAAACTGGGACACATATTTTTTCACAAATCACTGTGCATTTGAACTCACCAAGGGACAAAAAAGATTGAGAAGGCCATACAATGCTCTGTCATGTAATTAAAATACATGACACTAGGGTTCAAGTTTTGAATTTTAATGACAATTTATTAATAAAAATAATGACGTTGTAAATAATTTTAGTCTTTAGACAAATCTTTTTTAAGTTTTCTCTGCTATTCTATTGAATGCTTTTCTATTAAAATGGGGACAACTGGGACATGGTTTATTGAAAACTGGGACATATGAGTGTTTTTACAGCTATGTCTTGGGACATTGGACAAGGAGCCTAAAACTGGAACTGTCCAGGTTAAATAGAGACATCTGGTCACACTAGGATAGGCCTAGTAATAGCACACAGATATAAACCATAAACCATGCCAAAAGTTTTGAATATTGACACTTCTGCAGCAAATTCTACCATACAATTTAATAATAATTATAATAATGCATTAGTCTTATATAGCGCCTTGCTTTAGACAAAGTCGGTTTACAATTTGGTGCATTTTTGGTTCGGTGGGTGAAGTGTCTTGCCCAAGGACACAACAGCAGTATGCAATACCAGCAGCGGGAATTGAACTGCCAACCTTCGGGTTAGTGGGCGAACGTCCGACTGAACCCCAAATTGTACCCCGCCCTTCAGTATTCCTGTATAGGTCAGAAGCTATTTTTATAAGGAATATCCAAAAGTAAAATTCACAAATGTTAATATTACTGATGTAGTACAGGATTTTTTGATAATATTAGACCTCGTTCTCAGAAGGTACCTGTTTGCAGATTAACTGCCGCCCAGATTGCCAGGATTCAAAAATGATACAAAATACGGTATAGTGGTAGATCAAAGTACAGAACTCAGTCTCGAGACTGGGAGCAAGTCGTTGACGTAGCACCGCCACCGGTCTCTCGCCGAGGAGAACCTTCTGATCTTGGGATGTCACCAAACCGCTCCCTATCCCGGGGTACACACAGTTTTTAAAGAATGCAGTGTGATCAAGCCAGGTCCAGGTCCACCTCCTGTATATCATGTTTATGGGACAATAAGTTAGTCCGTCTATGGTATCTCCTGAGAACAGGAGGATCTCGGACATTTCACCTGATAAGCGTAAATTTTGTTTGGGAGTCAAGCTGGCCCTTGTTTGGCCTCAGCAGAGTTGCATGGACCTTGACTTGGCTTTAATCTGCGGAAACAAGTTCAGCTATCGGCAAAGAAGCAATCTATCTAAAGCCTAGGGTTAACATACAGCGTGAACTCCTACAGAAAACAAGACCTGGTACATAAAGTAAGAATACTCCCCTGTCGGGATGATTACCTAGTGAGGATACATAAACAACTTAAGTCTAATCATACTCAGATGTACCTACATGCATTATCATAAAACATCGTAAAACAGTGACAAAGTAAATTCATATCATATGTGAGTAAGTAGAGGCCTAATCTAAGTACTTTATTGATACACACAGGGTCTAAACTAGGGTAAACATGCATAATACTTTAACAACATTAAAATTAACCTTAGCTTTGGCATTATAGTGATTTCCCTGACATCACTGACAAGGCCCATTATCACCAAAAATCTGCACTTTAACAACAGACATTTTGCCTGCCCCCATCTCGTTTAAACACTACAGGCCTATATAATGTTGGGACAACTTTTTCTACCTACTAGCACCCCTAAGGTAGGATTTTAGCACCCCAAAATGTAACCCAGTGACTGATTTTAGTACACAGCATAAAAATATACAATACCAATATCAACAACACATAACTCACAGATACTTTTTTTTTAAATAAAATTTGCCATAACATTTCCACTGCAGACAGCTACAACTCTATAAAAGGTAGCATAATATAGGAAATCATATTCCTTACTATGTGGTATCTAGTGTTAAATACTTATTTTTGGTGATTTTTCTTGATTTAATTGAATTGATTTAGTAAAGACATTACTTTGCAGATCTTCTGTGTGTTTTTGGAGAGGAAACAAACTGCATATCAGATGTTTTATAGGCCCTAAACTGTAGAAGCTGAGTCTTTATCTAAATGAGGTTTGGTATGTACACAAATTAAGCTGAATAAGTCAAGTAAAGGACAACACACAGATAAGAGAGCTTGCATAGACTATATACTGTATGTTTTTAGTTTTGTTATTCAGAAGTACTTACTGATATAAAACTGTGAGAAGAGGGTGACCCAGAAGTCTGCCACAAGGATTCATCCAGAGACAACTAAATAAACTTTCTCAAGCAATAAAAGACAGTGTCATATCTCTTTGTTTATTGGATTTTAAAAATAAAACCCAAAAGAAAATATATATTGTTACCATTTAAATACATGTGAACATCGGTACACATATCCGTTTGGTGGAGATTATAATTTAAAACATAAAAATACTTACATTACTGTGAAATCCAAAAACACTGCTTTTGTTTTCAGCATGTGGCCTAAAATAATTTATTTTTGAGGCCCAGGTCCTTTTATAAAAGATAGAAAGTGTTCTTACCTGAAATATTAAGATACTGAATCAGGTATTGTTTTAAGAGATCTATAAAAGGAGAACATAAATCTAAGGCAAACATTTCAATATAAAAATACATCTTTATAGAAACAGGTTACAATTGTCCAGCAATTATAAGAACATAATAAAGATAATAATCAAATAATAAACCATTAACATTTACAATTTAATACATCAATCTTTTACCATTTAGTCCTATGTAATGTTTCTCAAAAGTAGATAGCAGTAGCTTTTAGCATTTTTAGTTTTTTTTAAAAGGCACTTGGGACAACAGCAGTTAAGGCAAAACCTATTTATTAGTAGGATTGTATGATGCCCAAAATGATGTCAACCAGTGTTTTGAGTCCAAGTCGCTCTGGAGTCCTCAGTGTCCAAGTCCGAGTCAGTAGAGACTGGTCCGAGCTAATACCCAGTCTAGTCACTAGGCACATGAAGTAGGAGTCGCCCAAAAAGTCCAGTCTGATTTAAGTCACCTTGAGTTGAGGTGCAAGTGTGAGTTAAGTCCGAGACACTCAGAAAAGTGTCCAAGTCCAAGTCAGTCAATCAATTTCATTTATATAGCGCCAAACCACATCAAAGTTGTCTCAGGGCACTTTACTGTCATAGTCATAGCAGACCTACTCTTTAAGGTTTGCTGTAGTGGTAAAGTCCAGCTCCAATCGGTTCGATTTGAGTCAAAAGTTGAAACCAAATTAACTGATGGCGAGTCCAAGTCCGAGTTGAGTCGCCAAAATCAGTATTAATGAGGTCCAAGTCACTGGTTCACAAGCCCAAGTCTGCATCCGAGTCATCAGTTCATAAATCCAGTTGGAGTCACAAGTTCGAGTCTGTGAAAAGAGACGAGTCTGAATCTGTGTTTGGCACCTCGGAAAGAAAAAAAAAAGGCCAGAGTCCAAGTCCAGTCATTGAGGCATGAGCCAGTCCAGGACTCCATCTCTGACATCAACTACTGTATAAATCTTTTCACACTAAACATCTGACCATTCAACCTCAGTTCCTCCGACCTGATGTACAAAATGTAGATACACCGGGTGACGCTAGTATAGAGTACTGTGCAAAAGTTTTAGTGAGGTGTGAAAAATCCAGCACTTTAATTTCTTAATTTAACGGTCAGTATTGGGCCAAGAACAAAATGCATAATTGTGGTGTGGATCCAGATTGAGATTTATGGGTGTTTTAAAGGATTCTGTACCATTTTGAGATACGGACCAAAGATACTAACTTTACTCTCTGAAAGAAAAATTATTAGTTTTATTAGATTTTTTACCATTATGTGTAGGAGTACTGGACCTCTGCTGATTTGTTCTAACTCCACAGCCATTCTTTGAGGCCCTATTTATGACAATGGTTGGTTTATCTGCTTCATGTGCCCTTCATGACAACTATTTGTTGACTTAGACCTAATAAACATGTCATGCTCCAGATGACAACTGTGTCTTCAAATGACCTGGGCCCCCAGGTCAAAAACACCAGGTGACTGTCCAGAGGCTCGGCATGTTAAATACGCCCTGTCAACCCTCTTGCACTTGCTTCTTGGTTCTCTCCTTTGTCTACTCTCGTTCATGTTACCTTCTTTATAGTAACTGTGTTTTAACACTTTTACTTTCGTCAAAGAGCATTTACCCTGGGAGTAGAAACTCTTTGCATCCAGGTCTGGGCACCATATCTTTACCATTGCAAAATACAACTATTGCCTTGACAGAGGATACATTTTCCAAGTGCTTCTACTTTAGATTTTCATTCTTGTTGCAATTTTGTGTCTGTTTGTACATTGATGTTCCTGTCTTTGTCCATAGCCTTTCCTAAAACCCTGCTTCTAAGACTTCTGCACAGTACTATACATAACAAGTTTTCATTTAGACCTACCCAAATCCTGTCAAGTAAACTTACCAAAGCACCTCTAAAACACATTACATCCTAACTCATAAGTGCTACAAACATACATTTACTATTCAAAGCCGTTTCCGTTGTGACTAACTGCAGGGATACAGAGGTTGAGATTGGGTATCCTCCTGTAGACAAAGTGGAAGACGTGTGTGCGTGGGCGACTGTGGAGCTCCGATTTAATTTTCTGAGGGTGAGTGTCTGGGGCGAGCTGCTGGCTAGTATCTTCAGTCACGAGAAACAGTGCGTAGTTCTCAGGGTCCGAGATCTTGAACTTGTAAGCACAGAGGGAGCAGACCTCCTCTGTTGTTGTGTACGGATGGACCAGCAAGGTTTTGGCCGTGCATCCTGTGTCCATTCCTCGGAAGGCCACACGGAGATAGTTCTGTAACAATAATAACATGTTTAGGTAGAAGGCAAGATTGTGTTAAAATGATTGAGATTATGTACAGTTTAAAGGAAGGGAAAACAAAAATAGATCCAGCGTTAGCAAACAACATGCAGCTAGAGTTCAAATATACATGAATTAGTATATAGGAGAAAAGCTAATTTTTGTCATAACTCTAGAATCTATTTGTTTTTTCGGTAATTCAATTAAGACTAGTGAGTATATTGATATAGTACACACAGGGTGAAATATTTCAAGCATTTATTTAGCAACTTTAGTAACACTTGAGAATAATTCACACTATTAAGCATCAATTGAGTATTAGTTATTAGCAACCAGTTAACTGAATACTTACAAAGCATGACTTCAACATTTATGAACACAATTAAGTTATACATATTGTTATTAATGTTTAATTCTTTAGTAATAAACTCATATAAATCAGTACAAAATTATGAAAAATCAGTGTTAATTACAGATCTATAAACTGTTTCATTCATTCTTCTGGTTATTCCTGTTAGAGGTCATGGATACTGGAGCCTATCCCCGTAACTTTGGGCCTGGACAGGGGACAGCTTGTCACAGGGCTGACACAGAGACACACACAGACAGACAACCATTCACTCTCACATTCATTCTCTAGGGGTTAGAGTTACCTATTCACCCTAATACATGGATGTCTTTGGACGATGGGAGGAAGCTGGAGAGAACCCATGTTTAACACAAGAAGAACATGCAGACCCCACCCAAAGAGATTAAGAGTCGGCTCGAGAATCTAACCAACAATCTCCTTGCTGGGAGGCAAGAGCACTAACCGCTTTTTTTTTTTTTATAGTAATGATTATGATGATTATATAATAGTATATCAATTTTAATTCCACGAGATACAGAATTTTGGTTTTCTTTTCCTGTAAACCATATTCAGCACAATATAAATTAAATAAATGCTTGAAATACTTCACTCGTAGGTACTGAATCTATATAAAATGCATTTCACCGTGATATTGTATTTTTTTAATGTAGGACCTTAAAAGGAAGCACATGCAGTTACTAAATCTTCAACTAGAGGGAGCTTTTAGCCAAATTATAGAAAGAAATTGTAACCCACATGCTGAGATGTTAGTAAAAACATAAGATTTCTTTTTTATAGTTGTGAATCATTTGTCATGCACTTTTCTGTTGCCCAATAAAAGGTTGCCCTCGGGATGATTATAAATCGGCACAACTGTAACTCACTGCCTGGTTGTTCACTGCGGGCTCAGGTCAGGCGTGGTACCTGAAAGTCGTCCACAGAGGGCGCTGTTCGATGCGCAGTGCGCCGCCGGTGCCACTGGTGCAGCGTGTTCCGGGCCTCAGAGCTCAACACTCGGGCTGCCTGCTCCTCCTGGAAGTTTTTAATAAGAGACATGGCTCCGTAGGCGCTGGTCAGGTAGTACCCTCCTGTGGGGAATAAACAGATGAGGGAGAAGTATTTAAAATGTGTACTTCATGTATTAGTGTTGATAAAGTTACTCAAGTAGAACTAAATGTACTGGACACAATTGTTACATGAGAAAAAGTAGGAAGTATTGAATGTAAATTTTACTAGGTAGAAAGTACTGACTACTATTACTACTGCTATTGCTTCTACTGCGGTTACCACTACTAGTACTACTACACTAATACGACTAATAATAATACTCCAACTACTACTACTTTTAGTACTGGTACTATTATTACTGCTATTACTACCTTTGCTACCAGTACTTCTACAGCCTATACTACTATTACTGTTACTATTATCATTACTAACCACTTTGTTACTGAGGTCAAAAAATACTTTCCTTCAAGTTAAAGCATGAATTTGAAAATGTACTACGCATTTTCTTCAAAAGGTTTAACTAACTACAGTAGAAGTATCTGGTTACTTTCCACCTTTGGGACTAGCATTACTAAAATTAGGACAAAGTAAATCCATGTAATTAAAGATGCACAGATTCTACAGTGGTATAGAGAAATGACAGAAGTTAAAACTTACTGTTTTGCACAAAAGTATGCCAAATGTGAGCATTGTACTGTCTATGTAAAAATGTACAAAGATTTACACTCGTCTCACTTTGGCCTCGTAATAAAATAGTTGTGACCAATTCACCTACATACTTTGATAATACAAGCATTACCTGATATTGTTGCGTGTGTTCTCTAGTCTAGGTCATTTGGGAAATAATGTTACCAGTGAACTCTCTAAGGTGATATCAACCAACTGTACTGGTACAAAGGCAGACAGGTTGACGTTGATTGGAAAATATTCAGGGAGGGTAAGGCCTTGTTTCCTCTGAACTTGCTCCAAACTATTCAAACCTTACACTGACTGGTATTTCCTACTAACATCAAGACTTCCCATCTATTCAATGAATGTTTCTAAGGACTGTGTGAAATGATCCATTAGTCTGAAATGGAGTTAGGAATTAAAAATATTTCCAACAAGAACAAGCTTCAGAACCACCAATACTGAATAATACATTAAATTAGACTATAACTATTTGATTGGTTTTTTTATCTTTGTACCTCTGACAAAAAAAAATAAACAAATACTATTTTTGAACAGGCCAGTTAGGATGAGACAAAAACATACTGTATTAGGCTGTATTAAGCTATACATGAAGGTGTACCCAAAGCACACTTGGGCTCTTTAAACTAAGCTGTCAACATGGCATAATAATTTTAGAACAAAATTGAATACTTGGCTTTTTAAATATAAAATATAAAAACAGAAGCATAAATAAATATATATAAAAAAGCAAGTAAAAGACACAATAGAAGCGAGACTGATTCAAGTCTTATGGGTAATTTAAATGCCTTTTATAGCAAACGTCTGTGCCTTTGTTTTGAGGGAATAATCTGAAAGTGGTGGGAAAGGGGATGACTATGATCATCTTCTTTTGTATTGTCCTCTATGCTATTTTCACTGAAAACCATTACAGACCTGATACTTCAAAGATATGTAAAACAGTAACACCTAAGCTATATATATATATATATTGAGTCTATCTTTACTGGCTTCATAACATAATATTATTTGCATCTAAAAACATCTCCATCATGCTCCCTTGCGGCTCTTCTCTCTATATTTTTTAATCCAACCTACTTTATTTGTATAGCACATTTTATAAACAAAGAAAGTTCCCAAAGTGCTGCACAGATTCATTAACGCTTTCCTTCCCTTGATAACGTCACACTGTTGTTTCCACTCAGTGCCCCTGATACAGACCTCCCTTTCATCAGGTTATAGGACAACTGGAGACCGGAAACTCACACCAGGCTGTGATGTTTGTGATCTCATTATGGAAATATCCACAGTTACATGACGAAGGTGGAGGTAGCCTGGCCCTGAGGTGAGGTGCCATGACGTTTTGAACACTAAGTTGTGAGATGGACGATATGATTTCTCCCTGTATGTTGTAGATATTCCAGGACCATCCCCACAAAGAACCACCTTATTATGATGTGTTTGTTGCTACTGTTCAAAATTGGGTACGCAAGACACAATGCCTAAACATAACCAGACACAGCTTTTATTGCCTAAATATAACCAGATGGGCCTTCTAGATTGTTTTTTACACTAACCTATGCATTGACCCAAACCTTAACAAATTGACTTGAAAGCTAAATCTAACATATTGGACAGAAAATTAAAAATACAAGGTCATTTCCCTAATGTGCAGGTGACTAGCTATTATTTATTTATGTATTTGACAGGGACAGTGCCGTTTTGGTTTGCCTTTAGCCAAGACTTAATCCTAGAAGTGAACATTTGGAAATCAGATATTTCAAACCATGATCTTAATTTCAGGTGGAAATGAATTCCACAGCTTACAGCCCTTAAATGAAAAGGCTGCCTGTTCAAAGGTTGTTGTGCAGTATGGTATTTTGCAGTTTTGATTTGTGGTGCTTCTGGTAACTCTGTTGTTGTTTTGTCTCTGAATAAATGTACAAATTGTTAATGCACATCTGGTATAGAACTTATTGCTTGATTGTACAATGAACTGCTTTGTGGGGATTGCTCCTTAAACAACAACTAGAAAGATGTTTTGTAAATGCTTGTAAATAGGGGGAATCAAATTGTGTGTTGTGTGATCTTATTTAGCAGTTTTGTACACTTTTTTTTTTACCTTCCCCTTGAAGAAGAGATGGGTCCAGCAGCTCCATCATGTACTGGATGTCCGTGTCGAGCTGAGGCATGTCACACTGCGCCACCACGTAGGTCAGCATGGGCAGGAAGTCATCGGCCCCATACATCCTCCCTGGAAGGAAGCAGATACAGCACTGGTCAATATGAGTGATAAACCCCGGTCTAAATTTACACTGGTGACACGTCTCTAACCTGAGTTGTCCTGCATGATTGTGTAGATAAGTTTGCATATCCTCAACAGCAGGGACACCTTTTTGTCAGGTGAATACATCTTCCTCATGTTAAGGAACTTATGTCGGATCTTTTCAATAGCAACAGCGTCAGGAGGCACAGCGCCATCTACACCCAGCTCCTGAGGACGCTTGAGTTTAGCCAAAGCCAAGTTTTCCTTTAGCTGCTGCAAAGCTCCACTGCTCACCTGCATGGGACACAATGTAGAGATGAAATGCTTGTGTACAAAGTTAGTTAAATAGTTTGGAGTTTTACCACAGAGTCAGTATTTCTAATTGTTAGGCAATGCAAACAGCAAAAATATTGTGAGAGAATAATAAGGGGAAAATGAATAATGGGAGGTTGAAATGTTATTGGACACCAGCAACACTGGGTTTTAAAAGTAACCGAGTTATTATCTTTTCTGGGTGGCATATTTTTGGTGAGCACTGTACCATTCTCTCCAAGACTGTGCTTATTTGGTGATGAAGGGCAGATACCATATCATGCCCTAACACACCAGGAGGGAAATCCTCTGTTGTTATATTCTGTTCTGTTCTTTCAGTGGCAGCTAGGGTTATTCTTAAGTACTGGAAAACTCCTAAAAATCTAAAGGAATGGGTCACTTTGATGGTTAAAACAGGTTTGTATGAACATATGCTTCACAAGTTAAACAGCAGATATAATGCTACCATACCAGTTTGGGAACAATTTTGATTTGGTTTGTGTCAAATAATGTAAAGTGGTTCTTTGTGTATTTTATTTTTTATTTTTTTGGCAATCATTAGAAATGTTTATTGACATAACTGTAAAGTGTTTTTTTCATGTGCCAGTGTTATGGCCTTTGCGCTGCGAGTTCTTTGTCTTTTCTTTGTTTTGTTTTGCACCGCACTTTTTCTGTGCAGGTGATTGCCAGATGATTGGTACAGCTGACCATAATTGGCCATCAGCTGTAGATAAAAGGCAGACTTCGCCACAACTCTGCAGCCAATGGGTCCTAGCACCACATCCAGATGGACTTCAGTTTCCCTAGTTCTTTAGTTAGCCTATTTTGTTTAGATTAGTTCATACATTAAATACTTTGTTATTCTTTCTATTTCTCTTTTTTTTTTATAAATAAACATGATCTTTTTGCGTATATTCACCATTTTCTAGTTTTTCCTCTCCCCTTTACCACATTGTTCGTGCCCAATCAACCCCTAGACCAACCTGGGCAGGTAACAGCCCAGGAACAGGAACAAATTGAAATAACATTGAATTATAATAAAAACATCTGTATCTCACCTGGAAGTCATTAAGAGTCATGTCAATAACACTCTTCAGAGGCTTCAGTACACACTTGTGCATGGCTTTCTCTAGAACTTGGTCTGTAAGAGATAGAACCACAATTGAGTTGCGAAACACAAAATGAGTTGCTGATACGTTGGATTATTTAAGTAAGTCAATGAAGAACAGAAAGAATTCACTCACATCTTAATATACACTAATCTGGCATAACATTATGACCACTGACAGGTGAAGTGAATACCACAGATTATTATTTGTGGGTGGGATAAATTGGGCAGCAAGTGAACATTTTGTCCTCCAAGGCTCAAACTGTGAACTAGGAAACTGGGTCAAAGCATGTCCAAAACCTCAGCTCTTGTTGGGTGTACTTGGTCTGAAGTGGTCAATATCCAGAGGTGGTCCAAGGAAGGAACAGTGACAAAATTGCAACAAATGATCTCACACTGCTTAAAGATTTTAGTGCTGGTTCTGACAGAAAGACGTCAAAATACATAATTTGTTGCATATGGGGGTGCACATTAACCAATAACATTATCACCAATAATAGGTGGTCATAATGTTTTGCCTGATCAGTGTAAGAAAAAAAACATTCTTATCTAGAGGGTCAAGATAAGGGTAATAACACAAGATGCAGTCCATACTAAATGGTAATGGAGTCTATTTTATACGTTTTCATAACCAAGGACAATAAATACAAGCAAGCAAATGTCCTACTATTACACATAAATACATTTATGACCTTTAGCTTCTAAATCCCAATTCAGATGGCGCCTGTACTTTGATCTTTGAGAGGTTACAGAGTTACTGTATAGCAACCCTAAATGAAGAACTGAAATCCCTGCTTTCATGTCACTCCCATTCAGCTGCCAGGCTATAAAGAGTTTCCATGCACAATGGCTTATTCTGTACCTCAGACCCACGTCCATATGTTTCAAATAATTTCCTGCCCACCTCAACTATGCTCAGCATGTCACACTCATACAATTGCATCTTATTGTTCAGAGTATTTAGTCTGACACCACACCTCATAGTGAACAGACATCACTTCTACACAATATGTTAGCAACAAAAGTAATGTTTAGTGAAAAAAGAAGTGTCAACAAGAGATCCTGCTCAGACAAGAATCTGCGAAGTACACCACGCTGACAATAAGCAATATTACCACACACTATCTGCAAGGTCTTCTGAGGTAATGGTCTGGCAAAGTGTTTCACAATCAGGAATCTTTGTGTCTATACCGCTAAGTTAGAGATGGAAAAAGCACTCAAAATCTGTTTATCTTAAGGAAAAGTATAGTTACTTCGGTATAATATTACTCAGTAAAAGTTCTCAAGAAAATAATTACATTATTGTGTTGGTAAAATGACTTAATGTAAAGTTTACTAAAGTAGAAAGTACTTATTCCTACTACTTCTGCTATTACTAATGTGAGTTCCACTGCTACTACTACTTCTACTACAATAATAATACAATTACCACTATTACTTAGTGGTATTACTTTACTCATTTAGAGATATGTAGAGACTGGGGGCGACAGTGGCGCACTGGGTGAAGCATTCTCCCAGCAACTGGAGGATAGCAGTGTGAATCTCAGCCGAAACGCATACTGTCATTGTGTCCCTGGCCAAGACACTTCACCCACATTGCCATCTTCAGTCACTGTATGTGGCTGGTTGCGACAGGAAGGACATCCTGCATAAAAACTCTGCCAAATCACCGTGCAACTGATTCGCTGTGGCAACCCTGAGTAAAAGGGACAAGCCGAAAGAAAAAAAAAAGAGACATGTAGAGACTACATTTTCCTAAATCCTGTACTGAAGTAAAAGTGTGTTTATGAGCGTCCAGTTACTTTCACCTTTGAGACAAGTATAACACCACAAGTACAAGTACTGCTAAGAACACAGGACAGACTGTACTGTAATGGTCATAAATTATGTGTTTGACACAGAGAACACAATACTCTAAAACTAATGTTTGTGACTGGGCTTTATCATACTTTACCTTTGAGAAAATACCAAAATCTGTAAGGACGAAAGAATCATACTAGTTTAAATAAGGTTACCTTGGGTGGAGGACGAAGAAGACTCAAAATCTGTACTGGAGTAAAACTGTAGAGTAGTGTAAAAAGTAAAAGGTAGAGTAATGTATTGACTGTAATGTTTACCTAAGAGTACTTTTGAAAGTATTTTTTAACAATAGCACAGCAAAAAATGTCTGCTATTACTGCTACTACAACTATTACTACTATTACTGCCACCACTGATATTATTACTACTACAAGTACTACTTCAACTACTACTATTACTAATACAATATAATTTATTATTTATATTATTATTACATGCACTACTATTTCTACTATTACTACTTTAAATACTGCTATTGTAGTAAAAATATGAGTTCTAAATAATTACTTGAGTAAAAGTAAAAATTTTCCTCAAAAAATGTAATCACATAAAAATATGTACTCAGAAAGTACCTTTTCTAGAGTTCAAGAGTAAAATGCAGCCCCCAGTCAGTGATGATGTAAGCAGACTCACTCTGTAAACATTTTCCTAGTAGTAACATGACGTCAGTTCAGGCTGAGAGTGTTTGTTCTTTTTTTTGAGAGCAAAGTTTTGTGAACAGTGGGGGGATTTAATCCCATGTAAAAAAGACAGCCTAAAACCATTTTATTTATGTTTCCCCTTTCCCATGAGGACATTTAGAAGCACGTAAAGCTTTATGTGCATATCTGTGGTCTGTTGGCTTCATCAGAATGGACCACTTCTCTGCCTGGGAACAAGGCCTTGCTGTTATTGTTTACAAAGCACAAGGGTGGCATGGTGCAAAAGCATATTTACATATTCATGCAACTACAGTATGACTACAAAAGACCTATTTTATCGAATGTCCACTCGAGCCTGTGTACTGTGTATTTACTGTAAAATGATAGGCAGTTTTATATTATAAGAGTTAGGGCCAATAGCCTAAAATAAGCCAGTGGAGCATATTAGTTTCTTTGTTGCTGGTGTTGGATTACTAACATGAAAGTACACTCACCAGCCACTTTATTAGGCACACCTTGAGTCTAATAAATGGGACCACATGTTAGAAGGTAGTTCAGAGATAATCTGCAAGGTTATCAGAGTTACTGATGCCCTTCTATTATCTCGAACCAGACTATCCTCTTCTGACCTCTGATAGCAACCACACATTTTCACCACAGAGCTGCCTCTCACTGATTATTTTCTCTTTATTGGGACCATTCTTTGTAAACCATAGAGAAAGCCATGTGTAAAAATGCCAGCCAATGTACAGTACAGTTTTTGAAATACACAGACCAATAACCATGCCTTTGTGTATGTCTGATTCTGTTAAAAGGCACACCCCAACGGTAGTGAAATAAGTACTTTCCATATAAGAGTTTTTACTTCCTAAATTGTTTACAAGGGGAATTTGTGTGCCCACGCTATTCGACCAAGTTGAAAGTAAAATGGTCTCTTTGGCCTTACCGATCTGGTCCTCCGGTATAAGTGACTCCAGAGGAGGGTCCAGCTCTGAGCTCTGGTGCAGGTAGGCCTTCATCTGAGTGAGGAACTGCCTCAGAGTCTGCAAAAAGTCTATCCCTGAAGTGTGGCATCCTCGGTTCTCCTGCACAAAGCTGATGTAGTCCTGCACCAGAGATCCAAAGTAGGAACTCTTGTCCCGGGACAGCTCTGCGATCCTCTTGACGGCACGCCTCTCAGGGGTCATCAGAGAGCTCAACATACCGCTCACTTTACGAAATCGTCCCTTGAGCGCTCTGGGAATTATGAAATTTCCTCCGCTCAACCTCACGGCCATTCTCTGTCTGCGAGATTTGAAGGAGGGTCGTAGACGCATTTCCAAGTCCGCCTCGAGTCCGACCCCGTAGTCTTCCTCCTCTTCGTCTTCTCCCTCCTCATCCTCATCGTCGCTGCTGTCCTCTGCAACGTCCTGACCTTGAGAGGGACTAGATGCCAGACCTTGTACTCGTCCTATTGTAAACCTTGGAGAATATTCCAGTGAGTCAGAAGAGGAGGTGGACATGCTCATATCACTGTCCCGCTGGCATCCTCTCGCATTTGTTTCTGCGTTGTCCAATGGAACGTCTGATTGGGCAGGGGGTGGGCTGCTTGGGATCTTGGCACGGGAAAGCGCTTTGGCAATAGTCTCATCATCCAAAGCTATGTGGCAGCGGTGGGATTCCAGATCGGGTTTTTTAGGCCTCGGAGGGGGCATTTTTGAACTTTTAGATGGGCTGATGCTGTTGTTCTTGTTGCCCGTTGCTGGCGGAGCTGGTGCGGGCCGCTTTGAAGAAGGTTGTGTTTTCCTTGCGGTGACGTTAACAGCAGGCATGCTCTTTGGCCGGGTGGTTTTGGGAGTAGCGTGGGGTCCAGGTGGAGGTGGGGCAGGGCGGCGACGGGGCATGGAGCGAGGGGGAGGGGGTCGAGGAGGCGGGGAGCGCGATTGGCTGTTCAGTTTGACCTCTTCTGTGCGCTGCTCGTTTACTTTCATTGGGGATATCCCGGCATCCCTTTCACTGCTGTTAGAACGTCCTGGACAGTCCTGGGTGCAATGGCGGAGAAATAGAGGGTTCACAAAACACTGTGGCCCACTCGAATGTTTTCTCTCCTGAAAAAACGGTGACAAACTCTGTGATCTCAAAGTTGGAGGAGCACTGTCACTGCAGTGGGTCTGTCTTTGGGGCGACCCCTCTAGATCCCTGGGTTTGTTGGGACGCTGGGGGCTGAGTGTCCTGCTCACGGGACGACTGGGACGGGGGGAGGGGCCACACTGACTGCACAGAGCGGAGTCCCAAAAGCCTGTAATAGACAAGCAAACAGAAAACATTCAGAGGTAAATATTAACTAACCTTTACACATCCTGGAACAACTCAGAGCTCCCGGAAGAAGGAGATCCCCATAAAGCCATGGTCAGAAGGCAAACTCACACACACACACACCTAAAAACATGACTTAAAAAGACAAAAACACAAAGCTAACACTACAAAGGTCTCTCACCACCATTCAAGAAGTGTCCTTAGTGAATTCTTCTGTTTGTTTCTGTGTTGTGGCTTGCTTGTTTCTTCCTTGTAAAGCGGCGTGTCGAGCCCGGTCTGTGGCTCTGAATCACTGTGTGCTGACACACAGCAGAGACATGCAGTGGGAGTGTCCGATGCTAAACTCAAAAGGAGGACGGACCTAATAGCACTACACCGTGTGCAGTTTCCTCTAGACTCTCCTTTCCCCAAACATTTCCTGTAGTCTTGGCCAAGCACTGTTAGGATCCTGTTGCTTCCCATATTTTGTTATTAGTTGAATACACAAGTAATGCTAAAACTAATCAAAATAAAATTGTTACTTGTGTACTGCTTGTCAAATACTCAAACATTACCTACATAGAACCATCATTTTGTCATACAGTAGGTTTAAAGCGCAAAACATAGACATTTACAAAAAGCAAACGCAGGTAATGCTAAGAATGAATAGAGGAGTCTAAAAATAGTCTTGGTGACATTGAGAGGCAGGGTCCAGCTGGGGAAAGAGATTGTGTGTCTCATGAGTGGACACTGAGGTATTCTGACTGGTCCATGTGAGCGGAGAGCACCTGACACTGTGGCTCTAAATGGATATAAAGACACTGCCTCTGGGTCAGTATGCACAATATTGTTAATGTAAGATGTAGCCTACAGCATATAGAGCATACTGTGAGATTAAACAGTAACTTTCATGGCTAAATATGGCCCTGTGCATGTTTGTATACTTTTATACTTTTAGGCATATATACCAAAAAATGAATGGTAAAAAATGAACAGATAAACACATAAAAACATCTAAACATCAATACTTTAAAATGAACTGACACGTATATTAAGTAGGGCTGGTATCATTAAACAATACCTTTGTGCTATTAAAAGAAAAGTTACACTATAATTGAAAAATTATTTTACTTAGTACCACGTTTCAATACCTTTGCATGTATGAATCAAATAAATAACACAGAATAAATCATACAAACTACTGGTTTTAACTTACAGCTACAAAATTTGCTCCAAAAATGTGTCTTTTGTTCAATATTAATGTGTATTTTGATTGTAGAAGCGGAATTAGCACACCATAGGTATCAGAAAAGTATGGCTCTGGTACTGGAATCGAAAACCAGGTAATGTATTCTATTGTACTGGTATCAAAAAAATCTGAATTGTACCCAGCCCTATTGTTAAGTAACTAACATTATTTGATTATGTCCAGGTTTCATTTATCTATTATTGTTTACTAGCATGTTGCACAGGCTTTGGTAAAGTCAGAGCAATTTGGTTTAGCAACATACTTGAGTGACAGACAGAATTTGCACTGTCACCCTGATACTACTGAGCTATGACTGAATTTGTTTGCAGAATATGTTTGTGTTTCACGTGTGTGTGAGGGAGCAGACTCTGTAACTCACAGGACAACACTGTGGTCGCTGTCTTTAAATAGAAGCTACTGAAATCCAGAGGGAGTTTCCCTGTTTCACTGTCAGTTGCTAAGAGGCTAAAAGCTTAGTGACATTTTTAGCCTCATAATGATAGAGGAGCCAGAGGAGTACACCTACTTACCCTGAAAGGAATGTAAGCGTGAAAAGACAATGGGAACTTCTTACGTCTGACAGGAGCTCGGACACAGTTCATAGTTCAGTCGTATGCGTGCATGCCTTGTGTATTTTCAAACTTGTGCTGCTATGGTATGCTATGTGTGTGTTTAGACAGCGCTCTCAGGCTGCTGTGGCTTTCCACCGGCCACTCCCTTCTCCCTCTGAGTGCTGAGCTACAGCACATTACAGACTTCAAATAGAGAAAGATGACTCATATAGGGTTTCAGAGCAGATGAGCTTAGAATACATTGTTTTCATGTATAATCTTTAATTAGGCCTAGGGCTTGACAATAACTTTTTTGCTCACTGGCCACCGTGGGTATTCTTTGTCAAAAGTTGGTAGCCAGTTAGTGTTTTACTAGCCACAATTTAATTTGTTTATTGTGTATATTTTACAGTATACGACAAACATAAAGAAAAGTAAAATTTGGTTTTATATATGGTTTAGGCAGAATAAACTCTGTCTTTGTGCATATGGGGTCACATTTTTAAAACTTTTTATTTTGGTTAAATTAATATTTTTATGTCTTTAATCGTGATGAATTACTATATAGTAAAAGGTGTACATTTGAGGAGAGTATCAAAAATTCAAGGCCTAATCTCTAACGATCAGGTGCATAAAATTCAACTGGCCAAAGTGGCAGTGGAAGAATTTGTATTACTAGCCAAAACAAAATCTACCAACATTTGGCCGGTTGGTTAGTGCTGATGTCAAGCCCTGATTAGGCCGTAATAAAGCATAAATAAACTTAGCTAACAAGACATATACTGAATAACTAGTTTAAAATGATTGTATTGACACTGATGTTTATAAATTTTGCTTTAATTTACAAGACTTTATTATCAAGAATTAAACATTAATAGAAGTTTATTACTCAATGGTGTTTATTGACCCTTGTGCCCCAAAGAGGACAATAACCTCTTGGCAGTGGTTCTTATATTTACAATGAAACTTGGATCAGGCGTTTATTTTGTCACTAATGTTGATATTCTAAACACATCTAATATTACTTTATTTTTACACTCTCTAACTAAATTTGTTACGTTGCTCCTGTTAATTGACAAATAGCATACGTTAATTTTCTTCTTTTTACATACATTTTTTTAATCAACATATGCATAAAAAGTACAAAAAATATGAATGTTTACTATTTTTCTGATGTTTTATGGTGTGGACACTTTTGTCACTTAACAGAAGCAATGTAAACTTTTTATTTTATTGGAGTACAAGGGTTAATGTTAAAATTATGCTTTGTAAATAATTAAAAACTGTTTACTAACCATGACCGAATGCTTTTTAGTGTTAGTTATTCCAAAGTGTTACCGGGTTTATGTTGATATAGAAAACCCATAAACTATGAAGTTACTGTATGTCCATAAAACTGTAAGTAAACACAGGGCATGTCCTCCCTGCACTGAGATAAGAGACGCTGGGTAATTGGCTTTTACAACACTAACAGTCACTTCATGCATCATTTAAACCTGGAGAGGATCAAATCAGAGTCTACCTGCTCCGAGCTGAGCCGCCTCTTCTAGCTCTTTCTGAGTCTTGGCTGATGCAATGGCTTCTGGGAGTTGGAGTGTGAAGGGCAATACATCCCTGCAAAAGAACAGGCATTATTATAGCCACAATATTAAACACTGGATAAAAAAAAAAGGAATGAAGGGGCATGCAACCTAGGATTATATAACTGAACTTTCTTATAACCCAATTTGTGTAATATGTAAATAAAAACTAAATCTACATCTACATTTTATTCACAATAGAAAGAGAATTGGATATTTTGCCATTTTGCCATTGCATGACAAAGAACAGATCATTTTGATGGCCTCAACATGTCTCAAAAAAGTTGGAATAGGGGCAACAAAAGGCTGGACAAGAAGGTTTTACTATAAAAAAAAAAAGTAATATATGTATTGTGCAACTAATTATGTTAATTGAAAATACTTCAGTAAATGTCTGGGCATAAAAATGTCACTGCCATTAAATCAAAGAGCTATTGTTTGTCATAAAATGGTAAAATCTCATAAAAAAATTGTTTTGAACTGGGGTTATATTTAACCCTAATTATCTACCTATTCTATCTATTTTTTCCTGTGCATTAGATGAATACTGTACTAGATAGATATCCAAATTCATTCACTACAACAACATTAAAAGAGAAGGAAGTGACTATCGTACACAATAACACTTTTGAAACTATATAATGCTGACACAGATTCGTCCTCCTCTTTGATGAGTGCAATAACAAGCCTGGACACTTCAGCATTCAACAGTGACATCCCCAAACAAAAGTGATGATGCCATAGGTTTGAGTGGCAAAACAAAATGGTAGTTCCCTCTGTTTCCTGAGTGTTTGCCTTTTTGAAGTGCTACATCTGTGTGTGTCTCCGGGTCAGGCACAAGAGAAAACAAGAAGTGAGAGCTATGGGGCCTTACTCAATGCACATCCCAAAGAGTTTCCATCACAACACAACACTTGAGGAAATAATGGGAGATTACAACATATATTTACCTGCTGATACAGTAGAACGCCACCAAGCGGAAAAGATCTGCAAAGCTAATGGCCGAGCCCTCAAGAGAGAAGGCTGTGGACAAATGAAGACAACAATGCAAATTAATGCAGTGTTTCCCAGTAATTCAGAAGACTATGGTGGCCTATAGTAATCTATTTTTTCCTATAGTCTATAACTTTTTTGTCATACAATGTAAAAACATATAAAGATTATTGTGATTGTAATTCTGTAGGTTACCTTGAAGAAATATATCATAATCTATGTTCACCAATAGTACAAAACTGAAGTTAAATCCACACTAAAACCACTTTTTGACATAAATATAATAAACATAATACATATATACATATGTAGAGAGAGAAAGAGAGATAAAAAACATTGTTGTCAAGTAATTTAGTGGGTTACCTCAAAGAAATAATAACTATTCTTTCAGTTTCACCATGCTTGCATACAACTAACAAGATACATTCCATACATCTTATGGATACAAAATATTATTGATCTTAACAGTCCCATGGGTTTAAGGTGCTCATTAAAATCCAAAGTTGTTGGTAAAAAAAGCTTTAAATGCACTAAATATTGAACAAAAATATAAACAAATAATCGTGCTTAAAGGTTAATAATATAATCTACACTGAACTGATATGAGCACATTAATACTCCCATAAACTCAATCTAAATGTGGGAAACTGTGCAACATAATGCATTACAATTTTATCCGACAGGTTTAGGCTTGCAAATTGGACATGTATAGAAAAGTTATAAAGATCCACAAGGAGTGCACCTTTGTGAGATAGCCTACAGCCATTAGGATTCATTTGTGGTTTGTTTTTATTTAAATAGTTTTATTGTCAAGCTCACAGACAGTGTGAATGAATTGCAGTGTGAGACCATTTGTCGGCCAGCTGACCCACATTTGGAGGGTAAAATCAGGCCAAAGGCAGTAGCTTCCCTCCCGTGTGAGTGTGCTGCCATTTGAGCAGGAAGAATCCACAGCTGGTGGATGTCATCACACTTTGGCTGTGTCCTAATTCATGAGCAATTCCCAAAACCTTCAAAGACTCTCTGGTCAACAGTCAATCAAAACCTTAAATTCTCCCCAAACTAAATTAAATCCACATGATAAATCTGTTTATAGGTGTTTATCTCTAATTTATTTTGTGTACACATCACAAACAGTCATGGTTTAGGTGTGAGGGTGTGTCTTTAAGCCTTTCTGAAAACTTGTAGCTGTGGTTGTTGTTAGTGACATTGAACAAGCACCTGATGGATCTTACCATACCCGAGGCCCATATGGATTAGCAGCACACCCTTTGCACAGTCTTTGCATTTCTCAACTAGTTTCTGCTGTGGAGACTCTCACAGAGCATATACAAGACTTTGAAAAGTTTGTCATGCTACAGTAAAAAAAGTGTTCAAATGTACCAAGTCACCTTATAACCTCCATATTTATTTGGGGATTTTTGAAAGTACCATTACTATCTACCACTGAACCGGCTGGCCCTCATACAATACTATTATACTGCATTAAATTGAAGTTTGGCTCTTACCTTGAACTTCTAAAGCTGAGTTAGACCGATGTGAACCAGCGATTATCTTTGCTTCAGTAAACAACACACTTGTATTGGAAATACTTGCTTTCAACTTTTCAGTTTATGCTTTTCTTTGTTTGCAAAATAATACTTAAATCACCACTTAGTAAAGAGTACAAGAGTATTAAAATCATTAAAAAATAAAGCCCATATGACATCTTAGGATCTGTTTTTTAATATGATATTTCCTATTATAAAATGTCATTAGATGATAAATAGCTTTCTTCCAATCCAAGAAAAAGAGGAGCTAAGCATACCTCATTAAACACAGCTGAAGAGTCAACCTAAAACGCCACTCCTACTTGACTTGACTTGGTAATTTATTTACCTTTAAAAAGACCTTGACCATTGTAAGCGCGTGTAACTTACTGTACTGGCTCTCTCTGACCGGAAAGTGGCTGATAGGATTTTCCGACTGTTCCTCACTCAAACGCACTAACAGCACTTTTCTCTGTAGAGCCGGGGACTTGCAGACCAAAAACACCTGCAACAAACATAGCATGGAATCAGTAATTCATCTTTTCCCACTTATTCTTATAAGACATTTTTGGTAAGCTAACAAGTATTTTAACTATGAATTAATATTAACTTTTGTATTCTGAAATGTTGTATTGCTTGTGCTCACCTGCCTGGGGACTGCAGATGGAAAGTAGCTTGTAGCTAAATCTGGTACAGAGCATCTCTTTTCTTGTGAAATTAATGTATTTGAACATGGTCCCTGACAAATAAAGACTAAACTAAACTAAACTAAACTTTGTGTTCGGGAGCCTTTTCCCAGCAGCCTTTGGAGGGGTATACCCTGGCAAATAAGTGGTAGGGCTGACAATGAAACATACACAGACAGATAACCATTCATTCATGATGGACAAATTCTCCTAAAATGTGGATATTCTTGTATGGTGGTAAAAGGCGCCAGTAAGATCCCGCAATAACAGGGGAGGACAAGCAGACTCCGCTCAGAGAGAATGCATTTGGCAGCAAGGGTTAAACACTTTCCTAAATATGGAAAAGAATAGTTTTTAAAAAAAGCATCAATACGCTTCTTCACTTATCCCTAAAGACTGTTTGATCCCTCATCACTCAAATGGATAAGTAGTTATTTATCATGTAGGTCTCAGTGTTTTTCCTCTCCTAAACAGTTAAAGTGTGGTGTACCCCAAGGTAGCAGCCTGGGCCCACTCCTTTTTTTATTTTTATTAATGATATGCTATTTGTCCTAAAAAGGTGCAGTACAACTCTTTATGTGGATGACTCAACAGTTTACTTGGCTTCAAGAAATAATGGGGAGTAAAGAAAAACACTTCAATCTGATCTGCAGTTTTTATTGGACTGGATAAAGTATTCTGTTTAAATCTAGACACACTATGGACAGTGATGAACAACTCTATATTGTACTTAATGGTGTAGAAATTGAGCAGGTTCAGGAGGTAAAGCTACTTGGTGTAACGTTTGATGAACAGCTATCAGGGGAAAAACACACTGATACTACTGTGAAAAAAATGGGTAGAAATATTTCATGCATTAGAAGATGTTGCTCATTTATGACACCTTCTTCTAGAGTCCTGGTGGTTCAGGCTTTGGTCCTGTCTCAACTGGACTACTGTTCTGTGGTATGGTCTGGTGCTGCAAAAAAGCACTTATCTAAACTTCAACACAGAATTTGCACAGAATAAAGCTGCATGACTGGCACTGGCCTGGTAATTTGAGTGGAGACAGAGCTCGACTTGTCTGCTCGCCAGTCTTTCATGGCTCAGAGTAGAAGACAGACTGAAGTGTAATTTAATGTGTTTTTTCAGAAACATATGTAAAAGTAAGCAGCCTGTTAATTTGTACTGTTGTTTACATTATGTGAGAGATCAACATGGATATTTGACCAGACAAACCACACAGAGTCATTTTGCCCCGAACTGAAGCAGATCTGTGATGTTTAGAGCTGTAACTGCTTGGAATAAACTGCCGCCTGCAATTACTGAAGCTTCTACTAAGACTAGTTTTAAAAAATGTTTGAAAAATCAGTTTATCAATACTTAAAGAGTTATCAGTAGTGGAGTGTATTGATTTTTGGTTGGTATCTCGCCCACTCACCTGTCTGGATGAGGCCAACCTGCTGCATCCTATGGACTTCCTCAACCTACCTCACCCCACTCCCTGGATGAATCCTTACAGAGCTGATCTATGATCCTATAGATGAACTAATGAACTAACTCCTAGACGCATTGCCTGTCCGTCCTGGGAGAGGATCTCTCCTTCAGTTGGGCTCCATAAGGTTTCTTCTTTTTTCCCGCAGCTGGGTTTTTTTTAGAAGTTTTTCCTTACCGAGAAGGAGGGTCTAAGGACAGGAGTGTCCTGGGTCTGTTTAGTGTAGTTATTGTTTGTGTTGTCTGATTGTGTGTTTATGTTTGATCAACTGTTGTGAAGCCCTTTGAGGCGACTTTTGTTGTGATACTGGGCTATACAAATAAATCTGAATTGAATTGAATTTTTGGTTGTGATTTGTAACATGTTTAACAAATGTTATATATATATATCATTGACTATAAAGACTATGAATTTCTGTATGGATCTATTTTTATAAGGACCCCAGGAAGAGTAGCTGTCAATTTGGTGACTGCTAATGGGGATCCAAATAAATAAAAAATAAACAATACCATAACCTCCAGGCTAAGAGGCAAGAATGCTAACCACTACAATACCACACAATAGTTTTTTAAAAAGGCATCATTATCCTCACTTACCCCTGGAGGCTGTTTGAGCAGGATATGCCCGGCCTCTTCTTCACTGAGAGACAGCAGCAGCCAAACTGTGTGTGTCTGGGTCAGCCTGTCCAAAACACTCATCCTCCTCCTTAACGAGTCGTACCCAGAATCCCTTTCACCTCCTGCCCCGTTACAGAGACTGGTCTCCAGGTAGACGCCGCTCATTTCTTTGTCCAAACTGCAACACAGGCGGGTAGACAGAGGCACGCACATAGTTGATGAGCTGTTGTGAAGAAGACCACACCTTCATCAAGTCATGACCAAGACCAGCACATACCAGTGAACCACACATGGGAGTAGTTGCCAGGGAATAGTTTAAAAAATCATTTAAGATAAGCCTAAACCCAAAATGCAAATGAATATACTTGTTGCTACATTGTCCAAGTAGAAAAAATGCTTTAGTGCTGTAGTACTAGTGCTGAAAGTTGAAAACATGGGCAAAAAACAGAGTTATTAAAGAGAGTTATTAAAGAGAGTTAAAGAGAGTTATTAAAAGTAATATTGGCAATGCTGCTGAAAAAATATATTTCAAGTGCATACAGTATTGTATGGGCTGATAAGAAATGTTCGGTGTTTGTTAAAGCAGAACTCAGTAACTTGTTTCTTTGCTCTTTTTGCCTTATTTTCCTCTATAAAACTCCACCTACAGTTCGAAGTAAAGCACTATTGTAAAGCCTCACAAGCCCAGTTGACTCCTGTGTGACCCCCTGCTCGTCTTTACTTTGGTTTTTCCTTCCCCATATCTGTACAAAGTTTTTTCTTCCATTTGGCCGCTCTGGAACAACAAACATTGAGAAATAAAGCCACTGCTAGCTTGTTGTTTTGCTAACAGGGATCTACAGCTTTATTGCGAGACCCGAGACTTCTGTGACTCCGGGTTGACGGCACTCACTGTTGCAAGTGTCAACTTCAGGCCAGGGACACCAGGGGGAGATGAAGGGCGCTTCATTTACCCCACAACAAATAATTTAACCATCACACAGACTTCGAAAGCTTATATACAGTAAAAAAGTTACTGAGTTCTGCTTTAATAGACCTACAGCGCCTCCCAATGACAGTGGTGTGAACAGTTAGTGGCATCCTGAGAGGGAAGCTTTGAATGTGCTGTGTTGTGTCAAAGGAGGAGTTGTGTTTTAAAGTTGCCCTGAGCAGATTTTACTATTTCTCCAGTAATGTCTTGTCAGCCATAACAAATGCTGAAAGAAGGACAGGAAGAGTGAAGTTTACATTTGAAGGTAGAGATTTTGACAATATCTACACTTGTTCTGGTCTCAGATTACAAACACACAACGTATAAGACAAAACTTTGTAAAAATGTGTTTATTTAAGCAGAGGTTTTCTGCTGTAACTGTCCTGAAAGCTGATTTCAAGTAATATAAGAAAGAATTGAGGAACTTTGACTCCATCTGGTGGTTAAAAATAGTTCCTGCAACATCACTGATTAAATAAAGTCTTAAAGTACTAATGACTAGTTTTTTAAGATTAGTCTTATTGCTACTTTTTCGAGCTTTTGGTCTCTGAAATAAAGGAAGATTGCTGGATTTTGAATGTTGATACACAAGATGTCAACAGATTTGTGTATCAACATTATTACTGTGATATAAACTTTTCAAACACACACACACAAAATATAACAATACATGCACTTCCTGGATTAGTTGTCCTGGCAAGTGTGTGAAGTGGTCTGTTTCATCTGTTCTCTGATATCTCTTGTGCTGAAGCATGCATGGGCCTAGGTCTTAGTATTGCCCTATGAGGTCAAAATACCACTGAAGAAGGCCCTGCTATGTCTCAGGTTCAAACAACTCACCCCTGAATGTCCAGTGTCTCTTGGTCCAATGCTGGGCTTTTCTTGACCATTTCCTTCTCGAGTTCACCGAGTTCCAGTGCAAATGTGTCAATCAGCTGTCAGAAGACAAGAGGAGAAACTTTAGTGAATTAAGGAGTATACGTAAGAAAAGAGGTAGGCTGTTCGAATTAAACGAAACTGACAACATTACTTCACATTAGAAGGTTGAGAAACAGAAGTAGACACAGTTAATGGTCAGTTTTAAAACAAAGAACAGGAAAATGATTCGTCATATTTTGCTCTCTCTCAAAGCATAGGAGTCACTTCCTTTAAGCAGGAAACAGATACACAATCCATTGTCACAATACTATTACAAATCTACTCAAATTTATTGTTTAGACCAAGTCATTTGGGTCCATTGTTTGAAAGATTTTTTTTTTGCCTTTATTAGATACAGACAGTGGGACAAACAGCTTATTTCACACCAATAATGAATGTTTTTTTTTAACAAGACAAATGGCAGCACTTCTATACATGCTGAATGACGATATCATGGTGGTTTACTTATTTTAACACAAATACTTTTAGGTTTGAATACAATGCTAATGACATTATCACTGTCTTTTGTATTTTTTATATAATGAGAAACAGAAATGTACTATCAGCAGAAGGGGGCACACGTGAGTGTAGCTTTTGTGCCAATCCCAAGGCTAGAGAGATGGAGAGGAAGGGCATCAGGAACTGCATCCTGCGTAAAACCTATGCCAAAGCAATATGCAAATCACAACACAGAAGAAATAATATTGATGGCCCTTATAGGGTAACCAATAAAAATATATTTTTTGTGATCTTCCTCACCAGTTGGGAATAACAACTAAAAAGTATGTCAGCATGTGACCAAAAATAACTAATTACTTTCGTTTGTTGAGGTTTTTCTGCATTATCCACATTCCCTAATTCCACAGTTTACAGCACTCCAGGGGCTGCACAGATGTTGAAATCAGGATCCTTTGCACTGATTGGCTGGGACAAACACGCAACTAAAAGCACCCCTGACTCCTTAACCAATCTGTACATTGCAGGTTATCCATACAGCTTAACTAAAGCAATAAATATACAGTCACATTAATGTGTATGAGATCTATATGACAGTGAGGTCTAAACACTGAGAATTATAAACAAGTTATTACAAATTTCAGCCGCTAGAAGGACCTCTTTTACAGACTTCTCCTCCAATTAGGTTCCAGGGCAGACCACAACCCACAGCCTCCTCCTTTGCCCCCCTTCTGTGGACTAAGTGGAGCCAGTTCTGTAAAAAATCCTAAGCTTTCTGTCAGGCCCCAGCTGTGTTGCTCAGCAAACTGCACTGTTACTGGGAAGAAACTAATCTGGACAACCAAACAAAAGGCATGCTCAACGGTAACATACTGTACATATAAAAAAGTCAAATTCCAAGTTAAGACAACCTTTTAGACATACATTTTGCTTTTGTTTTGAAGCCATTGTTGTGGCCATATTTGGAGAGTAACTTGACTCAGGACAAGACTAGACATGGCAGTCATAAGCCATCTTCCTTATGGGACCATCAAATCTCATTATAGGGGATAGCAACCTTAATATGCTGTTTTAAATGAAGTTTTAAATTATCATTGGGTGCAAAAAAAAACAACTTTAAATTAATCCTGTAAATCTGTGACTCAGGTTTCATCTACCTGGACTATCCCAGGTCTAAACTAACGGATAAAATAGGGATTAAGAAAGAAAAATGCATTACTAAATAAAGCCAAAACAGGGACTAAGCCAGGTCTAAAGCAGAACTAAACCAGTACTAAACTAGGACTATACTGTGCCCGAACCCGGACAAAGCAGTTAAAAAAAAAAGGCTCTAAACAAAACTAAACCTGGACTTGAACTGCAAAATATTCCTGTGTACCACCACTGGCACCTGCACCACAGTCTGAGAACTGCTGCAGTAAATGCTTGATTGTCTGCTCACTTTATCTCCCAGGTGCTCCAAGGTTAAAATTCCGTTCAAAACAGTACATCTATTGTTATATGTAGAGAGAAACTCAGTGTAGTTGAAGAAAATCAACTCAGAGGAAGAGACAAGGAAAACTCCTGTAGATAAAGTGAAGGTCTGCGAACACACAGTTGTTTGGCTCTAGGCACATAACCATGTGGAGCATTATGGCAATACACTCATGACTGTAAAACCAACATAAAATCTAATGCATCATTGACTATTTCAATACTGACATTGATTACAAGGATGTAGAGGGATTAAAATTATTATAATAAATAGGGCTATCAATTAAACAAAGAACCATAACATCATCACCTGGGAAAGCCCCTAGTTGAAGCAGTACACATCCCAGTGATTCTCAACTGGTCGGTCAGGACCGTGGGGAGACTACATATAGTCTCGATTTTAGTTTTTGAAGTCTAAATTTTCAGTCTTATAAAGTGCTTTTGTTGTTGTCAATCAAAGTCACTTTCCAATGCATTACTCATTCACTCCTCAGTCACAGGGTAGTGGTGAGCTAAATCTGTAGCCACAACTGCCCTGGGGCAGACAAAGACATGGCTGCCTCTCTGACCACCACTAAACACACAATCACACTGACACATTCAAGATGCAAGATGGGTGAAGTGTCTTGCCCAAGAACACAACAACAGTATAAGCTGGGGATAGCAGTATTCGAACTGCAAACCTTCTTGTTATAGGACACCTGCTCTATGCTCCACAGCTAGCCCCAAATCATTAGTTTATCCATAGATGTGTGTGAGAAAGTGGGCCTAAGTGTGACTGTGACTGGGCTGCGCTGAACCATGGTGTCAAAAGGAAACTATGTGTTTTGGTTTTAACACTGGGGCTTATACAAAGTACTTTCACAGTGTTAGTGAGGATGGAAAATAACTGCAAACGTCAGGAGACAATGTGCAGCATTCATTATGGGCTAAAAGGCAGTCACCTGTAAGACTTAGTGATATTTTTAGCAAATGTTATTAACTAACTGGAATTTGAGGTGAAAGATGAACTTTCTCTATAAAACATGCAAAGAACAGAGGTTTACATGACAGCATTACTGCATGCAACAGCAGAGGGAAAGTTGTTTGGCTCATGTGAAATAAAATACTCTTTCACAAGATGAAAAAGTTGGCTGTTCTTTTTACTTCTGCAACTTCTTAATATACTGTATGTTACTGTTTGTTCCCCTACATGTCATTTAAACTACATGTATGAAGAAACGTCATGAGTCGGTATAGATGACAAGATAGAAGGTCACTTTTGTCTAGCTTCAAAGTGAATGAGAAGAACATTAGTCAAAGTACTGTGGCATTTGATGCTTCTTGCCCTGTTAAAAAACACAAATGCTAGAAAACAGAAGCCGAACAAACTTTACTGAAGCAACATAAGTAACTACATGAAAATAGAAGTAGCTTTAAGAAAGTTCCTAATAATTCTATTTCTATAAACAACCATGTGACAGCTTGGTATTAAACATTTAGATTTTTCTTTTGTTTCTGCTATTATTTTTGTGATGTGTGTACTATTTTATCCTTATTCCTGTATTATTTTATTACGTTATTATTATTTTTATTATTTATATTTTCATGTATTTGTGTATTTTAATATTGTATTCTATGTTACTGTAAACTTTGTGTAAGGACCCCAGGAAGACTAGCGGTCATTAAATGGGCAGCTAATGGGAATCCTAATAAAACAATAAAACAATCCTACCTTGAAGAAGCTGCCGCTCCGGTCTGTCAGTCCCCTGGGGGGATCCTCGGGGGGCGGACTGGAGGCCATGTTGTTGTCCTCCTGCCTCACAGAGCTTAGTGTGTTGCTCTTCTGTGTGGGTCAGCGTCTGCGGGACAGGGATGTGGGTCAAACACACAGAGTCCAGACTTCAGCTGTGGTGCACCAGAGGAAATGCCTGCTCTGTCTTGCTACAGTCCCACACCTCTGGCTCTCCTTTCACTCTCCCCTCTTTTCTCATTTCATTTAATTACTTCAACCCTTTATTTAATTCCAACTCTACATTTTTGGCTTGAAATACTGTCCATTCATTACTTTTCTTTCTTTACTTTTCATTACTTTTCCTCCATCTCTCGTCTGTCTTGCACTTTCTTTTTATGTATTTTTATAATAATCATAATTCATTTTCCATGTAGGACAGACATGCTTCCACAGCTGCCTCTTTGGTCTCTATAAATCTTTTTTGTCCTCCTTTTGGTTATCTGGGTGTAATTTGCTAGTTACACTACCCTTTTACTCCCCCCCCCCTCTCTCTCTCTCACACACACACACACTAAAACCAGTCCGCTCCAGTCCAGGCTGAAAACATTAGGCCGGTCCTGGCTCCTAGTTCAGTCCTGAGGGGGTTTAAGCCTGAGCTCATCCACACACACGTGCACTTTTATCTCCAACAGGAAGGAAGTACTGTTAGTCCCTGTGACCAAAGTCAGAGTGAGCGGGACTAACACGGGGGCAGCGGATGCATCTGGCAACAAAAACACTGCCGAGTGGGCCTCAAACTGTCCACTATTGTCACATTTTTATCTACTTTGTTCTTTTTTCAATTTGTGGGGAAAACATAGTCAATTATAATAAAAAGTGACTTTCTAGGGTTTGCAATGTTGTTTAATTAATTTATATTTAACTTTATATTTATATTTAACACAGATCTGGAAAAAAGTGCTCAAAATCTGTACTTGTTGCTTACTGAAATATGTAATGTAATGTAATGTAATGAATATGTAAGTTTAACAGGAGCAGCCGTAGCGGTAGAGATGTTCGCCCACTAACCCGAAGGTTGGCGGTTTGATCCCAGCTGCCGTTGTGTCCTTGGCCGAGACACACCTCCCACCTTGTCTGTATGAATGTGTCAGTGTGAGTGTGCTTGGTGGTGGTCGGAGGGGTTGTAGGCACAGCCACGCTTCCATCACTCTGCCCCAGAGCAGCTGCGGCTACACTACACTGTGCCCATCTTGCCACCAAGACAAAAATAATAATAAAATAAAAATTTAGAAAACCTTTTAAAAAAGTAACAGCTTTCCCTTCAAATTTTAAGTACAGTAAAGGTATGTCATAGAAAAAGTAAATAGGACACTAGTACTTCTACTTTCTATTCTTGATAATTGCATAGCATGAGTGAACTGAGAGACTGACTATTTTTGGTGACTGGACATGTCTTAGTACAAGTGGTGTCTAGACAATGAGTGCTTTCGGTTCCTCAAATCCAACACAATGAAGAAATCAGGACTAAGAAAACAAAGGCATCCTCACCTAACCTATTGCTCTACTATGATACTTATACAATCTATACGTACCCACAAGCATAATAATTCCCTATAAGGGTACAGAAGTGTGCAGTGTGTTAAAATCTTGTTTGTTGATGTATTTCTAACCATTGTGGGTGTTCCTGCACACCATAAAGCAACTGTACCAACCCTTTAATTACTGTAGATGGTAACAAAAACAACCCTAATGGTCCATGGTGACACACCTTTTCCTACATCCAGGAAATAGTGGGTCACTCAGTATTTTTAGTATACGCAGCCCAAATAAAAGCGGTCAAAGCAGTACATGTAAATTGTGGCCATTTGAAACTAGATCATGACGTGTAGATTTTCCCCTGGCCTTGTCACCATTGCTTTGCAGTGTATGATGCGCTATTGATATGATGTTATTTGTTATGACAAGAATGTATGTATAACTAATATCAATAAACAATACAAATGTGTTAAAATATAAGCTCACATGTAACAGAAAATCACATTTTGTAGCTTATAAAAATGTCAAATCAGTGCCTAAAATCAACTATTAATACATTGTATAAAAGGTTAACAGCACTGATGAGTCAGACAGCCACTGCCTTGTATTTCTTCATGTGTTTAAATTCAATAGATGTGCCAAAAACTGACATTCAAATACTGCAGGTCATGGCAACATACACATTCATATACAGTTATTGCTGAAACTTTGATAATATAAAGCCCTCAGTGTTTCTGCTTAGATACAGGGTAAAGAAGAAATGTTAATTGGTAAAAAAATGTGGTAAAACAGTTTGTAGCATTAGCATAAAGAAGAGTAGAATCTGTAGACTTTAATTGTAGTGGGTATTAACATAATATACTTGATTTAAATGCAAAGGGAACCATGTAATTGCATTATTCCCTGATTATAGTAAGAAATCAGACTTTTTTTGTCTGGTGAGTAATCTGTATTCTAACAGTAACTTGAACTGAATGATGTGTGAATGTGTGAAGTAGCATAAGAAGGGACAAATGGGGTCACTTTACAGAGATCCATGTGTATTAAAAACCTAGTCTTCCTCTTTCTTTTTTGGCTTTTCCCTTCTGGCATCGCCACAGCAAATCTTCCGCCTCATTGTGCAGCTTTTTGGATACTGATCTAGCAACGTTTTTACACCAAATGCCCCTCCTAAATGCAACCCTCTCTATTTATAGGGGCTTGAGACTGGCATAAAGAGTACTGTCGCTGGCTTGTGACTCACTGTGCCTGGATTTATTAAATACCTAGTCTGAGAAACCTAATTGGACTAACATTTTTCCTCTTTAATCCTACATGTAGCACAAAAGCACACACCAGTCTGACCTTTTTTTTTTAATAAGTATCCTACTCTACTCCCTGGTATGAGTGTAAGCGAGCAAAACAACAGAGACTTACTGCTGAGGTCAGTCCATTGAAGCCTATGATCTACAGCTGCACAAACCCACTGCTGATAACACTCCCTCGCTGCACGTTAATACCGCCTGAGACAAACCAGATGATGTTGTGTGCACGTCCATAACAAGAGCATGGGGCTGCAACACAAGTATGCAATGAGCCTTTAAACTCTCCAAATGTGGGTCAGTGTTTCTTGGGCTGGCCCATGTTGTCAGGGTTTTTGCACTTAAAGGAATGCAGCCACTCACTCGAAGACTTTTACTCTCAAGAATTTTTCCACAAAATGTTTACAAATTGTCTGTCATTCAAGCACCAGTCTGACCGAGACCCTAACCTCAAATCACAGCTCTACAGGTCTCATAATAGCAACTTGCAAAAGCTCAAAATTACAGTCTGCTTTCTTGGATGTAAAACCTCTCAAATGTCTGAAAGGGTGTCAGAGCCTATAGCCATAACTTTCCACACTGTGTTTCATAACCATAAAGTCCTCCGCCCGCCACCATGCTCCCTCTTTAATGCACCAAAAACATTAGTGGGTCAAGATGGCCTCTATAGATCAACAAAGGGGGCCATGGGAATTCCCAAATGAGCAGATAATACAGCAATTGCCATTTCGGGTCATATGGGAGATATGGATGACAGGCAAAAGCTAAACAGGAAAAGGAACTGATCGTGTACAGAAGATCTAGTAACCAAAAACTCCCCATACTTTCCACTGTATGGGGCAGGTTGGTACAGGTCAGTACTGTATGACACACCTTTAGTGGGGTTTCTGTTGCCAAACCCAGTTAGAAAAATCCCCCAAGTCCCAAAATACCCTTCCTTTTTCTTTTTTTTTTTTTTCGTGGTTCCTCACTTTATTTATTTGGGGTCACCACAGTGAATCAGTTGCACAGTGATTTGGCAGGTTTTTCCACTTTGGATACCTTTCCTGTCCTGTTTTGGTGTCACAATTCAAGCACAGATAGCTCAAATTACCACAAACAAAGAAGAATACATCAGGGATATGGTAAAATCCTCCAGAGTCCATGCATGTTGCTTGGTTCCTCATTCCTTACCGGCACCAGAGTCAAGATCCAGCTAGGGGAAGTGCATCTGTTGGGGGAATAATTAGAAGTATGGAAGCCTAAAAAGTCATTCTTGTTCACTCAATACACAGTGCTGCAAGCTTATGTTTCTAGGAGACTTTTGAAATATGCAGAACAATGTGGCATGTATTATTGTGCAGTTTTTTTCCACTTCATCTGTTTTGCAGCAGAGACACCTGAAAAGTGCTGGCTCAGTAGAAATGTATGAGGAATCTGGGTGAAAATCTGCAATGCGTTTGTAGTGAGATGGATGCTATGCTAAACAACATGGACTATTCTCCATAGAACAAAGTAATATGTAATAAACATATGTAATAATGTCTAGAATCATGAACCATATATGCTACAGGAGCTCCTCTGTTCCCCAATGCCATAAAGCATTGGTTCTCAAGCTTCTCAAACAGGTGGTACTCAGGCTTTTTCTAGAGGTACTGAGGAGCATCTGGAATATCTAGGATGAAAACCAGTAAAAAAGAAAACACAAACTATTTAAATTCAGGTTTAGTCCTGGGTTAAATCCTGATATTGTCCTGCTCAAGTTATTTAGGCCCAATTTAGTCTCAGTGTAAACCCAGTTTAGTCCTGAATTTAGTCTTGTGTGGAGGCTTTTTTGAACAGAAGTTTAAGTCTTTGTCTGTCTATTTCTTGATAAAAAGGTGGAGCAAATCATGTCTCGAAGGATGGTTACTATAGCAAAGAACATGGGCCATCCTCATTATGCTAAAGTATATTAGTGCATGCCATTTTCTTGTTTCCCACGTCTGCAACACTGCCCGAAGATCCAAGCATGTTTTACGCTGCAGGCTTTTTAAAGATAGTCTTTTTTGGCTTTATTAGATTAATGAGGCCGAGAAGTGACAGGAAATCACGAGGAGAGGCAAAGTGTTGGAATCCAGACTCAAACCCACAACCCCAGGGTAAGCTGTGGTTGCATATGTGCCACAGCTCTACCAACTGAGCTATACCACAACATACTGTAGGCTTTTTCATAAATACTTCTGCGTTAAAGCAAATACAAGCCAGCCAAGTCCTTTAAAATCAGCAGCATAGTTTTTCCAATGCAAGTGAAAAGAACAGACTCCAATGGAGGACCACAGATGACTGTAGCCCTCAGCAATACATTTCATAACGCCTGCCCTGCTTGAATCAAGGTTTACACTATTGACCAGTAATAAAGACTTTACTGATGATGTTTAAAACAGATGGTGCATAGGATTTAGTTTGGAAACTTTAATCCTTTCTAAATTTGAAGTAAAAAGTTATATCTCTTGGGTACAGGCTTTTGCAGCTTAGCTAAAGTCAGTGTTTGGTTTCATGGCATGCAGCAGATGAAGAGCAGACATAGATGAAAAGACTCAGTGTTACCATCTACCAAAAAAGCTAAATAGTTATTCATGCACTGGTGGTAACTTGAGTGTCTCTGTGCTTTCCAATAAAGATGACATAACCAATCTCTGAACTTCTGAACTGGTCTGATGTGGCTAGACTTGGATATGATGACTAAAATAGTGTAGAAATCACTGCAACATCTGCTTAATTTTTTTGTTCCAAATATCCCGAATCACTTCATATTGCTTCTACTGTACCTAGTTATTGGCATCTGGACTAAAACATAAGTCTCAAAGCAAAGATAATCTCCTTAACAGATTCCAAAGCAGATCAAAAGAGAAAAGTTTCGCTTTATTAAACTAATAAACAATAGTTTGTGCGTCAAATGCAGAGAAAGCTGAAGTAAGTACTGAGAAAGTCATGGTCAGGTCTGAACAGGTCTTAGTTGATGCGCAATAGAGAAAAACATGTCATGTTGCTAATAAATGATTTCATTTCGTGGTTTATGTGTTGGGAATACCTTTAGTATTTTGTAAATCTTATGGTACTAGCAGCCTCACTTGACTTGTCCCCACAAAAATGACCAAAATGTTGTCAGTATAGCATAACATAGCAGCATCAATCTCTCTCTCTCAAGGAAAAAAAGTCCGGAGAAAGCTTTTAAAACGATGCGCAAAACTTATCCCAGTCCAATCCGCCATGCAAAAACATTCAAAACTAACAAATATACATGCTTTAATTTACCTTTTATATGTATATTCTGCATTTTAGCTAACAACAGTTTGCCAAAATGGTATTCAAAGTTATAAGCCATGCTATTGCCGTGTTATTAATCATACAAAGTTTATAACAAAGTGGTTTTACTCACGTCAAAGCCTTCGTTTGTCCTTTTCTTTCTCGTATTCTGGACTTCATAGCTCGTCCATTGTGGTCTGGTCGCCTTTTTCTCCGTGCAGTTTACCTTGGATCCACTTTAAGAGTTACATATTTACACTAGGACAGATGAGCGAACACAACCAAACCGGTTTTGGCTGAAGATAAGTGGGAAGATGAGAAGAGGGAGGAGCTTCAGACACGACGCTGCGCTCTGATTGGCTATGTTGCATTTGTGAGCAGCAGCTGAAAGTATTTTGTTTACATTAGTAGCTATGATTAAAGTGAGAATTTCCGGAATTAAGAAAGTCTATAATATATATTTATATGATATTTAGTGCTTTGTTGTTTCATCAGTGGCTAAGTAGGGACATGACCTACATAAACTCTAAATATTATTTAATAAATTAGTGTGCTTTAGTATTAGTATTTTATTGTTTAATGGTGTATAATCAGTAAAACCCATTTGCAAAGATGTAAGAAAACTCCAAATCTGTACTCAAGTAAAAATACTGTTGCTTCAAAATAGTATTAGGGACACGGTATGTAAATGTGTTTGTTTAAGGAATCTTTAATTATAACTTAGTACACAGGAGATAAACCCAATTACATATAGACCCTTCCAGGAATAATGTGTTTTAAAAAAAAGTTGCGCATGCAGCCTGGTACAGAGATTAACGTTCTATCCCATTCATTTCTACGAGGGAGCAAAATAAAAAATACATTCATTTAGACTTTTCTGGGCAGCAGGAACAATAGATTGTTGTTTATATATTTATTAAAAATGACTCTTAATCCAGATCTGAGACAGGTCCATTTGCAAAATTTAACCTATAAAAGTGGGATTTGTGGTGATTGATAAATTAAATCTGAACATACAATGTCAAACTGTTCTGGTCCGACGCATTTCTGTTACTATTTGTCCTGCGTAACATTAAAATTTAGACATGTAAATTACGTATCCTTTACCTTATATGCTAATTATATATGCTAACATAATTACAACGTTACATTAAACGGCTAAAGTTGATAAACTCGCTAATATTATTAAACCAGGCTCTGATATTACTCACATGTGGCAGAGTGGTTGTCAGTTGCCAAACCTGTCTGGATTATTCCTAATTTGCGATGTTTGGCGGCTATCACTAATTCTTCCATTAAAAATGTATTAGCCTATCGTTTTTTTAACTTCCGGTACCAGTCTTTGAAACGCAAACGTTCTGTTTACAAACATGAGAGGGGTCTATTGGGTGAAAAAAAGAGAAAGAGCAGCAACATTTTCTTCTGAAACAAATGAGGGCCACCAGAGGGCAGAGTCAGTCTCTTTATGACCTATGCATTACTTTGTTTTCATGTTTGCACGTGAGGATTTTCTCGGGCAAAGACACATAGGCTATATCTGAGAGTGTTGTCTGTGGTGTTAACATGTGAGTTTAATGACACTTGTTCTTTGCACATTAACAGCAGCAAATAGCTAGTTTACAAAAAACAGAATAATTTAACGTTAATATTTTCCATCACATAGCAGATTAATAAAATGAATAAATTTATAAATTAATAAAAATCTCACGTCGTGGCTGCGTCGTTGCTATGGCGCGTCTCCAGGCGGGTTGCCTTTTTTAAAAATATTAAACATCCCATCACTTTTCTCGAGTCTCCAGCAAAATCCACATTTACCAAGTTTCACTCGACGATTTGTTGAGCAGAAAACCCTCAAGTGACGACTTTTGTTGGTTTTACACCTGTCCACTACCTCCCACTGCGTCTAACACACTTCAGCATGGAGCATGTGAGATTTCAGACTTTATTAAGTTAACTTTATTAACTTAGCGGTCTTTCCCCATTTAATCTATGAAACACAGATTTTAGTTGGAGTGTAATGAGGCGAAAGTGGTTTTAAATGTTATTTATTAATAGTTATCTAATTACGTATGGAATCCTTTTACAAAATTAAATGCTACAAGATCCTCGAAAGTGCGCTCGTATTAACTCCAGGCCATCCAGGTCAAGACGCAGGACCCAGCGTGTGTTTGAGACCGCGTTTAAATAATATTTTTAATGTTTAAAGCTTTATAATTATTATTTATTATGTACAAAAGTAACCTTCTTTAATTAATATTGACATGGTTTGTTGTTTTAACTTTCCTAGTACTCAGAAAAACTGCTCATATTAACCCACATCCCAAGAAGCTTTTGTAGAGACATTTTATGATTAAAATGGACTAAAGATTTAAATAACTATATTTTTAATTCTCTTTATTATTCTTTTATCTCTCTTTATTAAGAGCCAGAGATGCAAATTTACCAAGCCCAAAGCATATATTAGCTAATCTGCATTTATTTAAATATAATAAATATAGCCAGTGTGTTCACAAAGAGAAGTGTGTTTTCTTCTGATTGATAGGTGTATGATGTCCTCTTATACAGATAGCTGTCTTTATTCATTATGTATTTATCATTTCTTTTGACTCTTTTACTGTCTTGTCTGTATCACATGTGTTGTTTCAGTGGCCAGTCCAGGTGCAGGAGCACGGCTACTGCAGGAAGAGGAAGAGGCTGTCCCGGAGCCAGGACAAGCCTGAGGGCTACTGGAAGGAGGTAACACAGGACACACACCAACAACACCAGGTTTATAGGAGAGAGAGGGAGAGAGAGAGACTTAATAGAGCTTATACTTTTTGGTGGCAATATAGCTTAAGTAACAGAGAACAATGGTTCATATGAAGTTAATACTTGTGAATAGTCTTTAATTTGACGTAGCTCTAAGTATCAGAGTCTAAACTGTCCTGAACCCCGTCAGGTCCTGAATGCCCCCCTGTCCTGTCAGCCCTCTCCTGACCCTCCCAAAGCCAGGTGCAGCACTCCTCCTCTGCCCAGAGTGTCCTCTGACCCCAGAGTGACCTCTGACCTGCCAGTCCCTGCTCCCTGCCCTGAACCTGAGCCTCGCAGCACCGCTGCAGAGTGCCCTGTGTTCCTGGGCCTCGTGCCCCGACCTCAGCCCCCCGCTGAGGTGCAGACCCCCCAGAGCTCTGGTACTGGAGACGAGCCCCTGGTGATCCACGGCTACACGGTGGAGCAGTACCAGAGTATCTACCACTCAGTGGTGGACGACATGCTCACGTAGGTTTAACTCACAGAGACTGTGTCTGCTTCTGTGAGCTCAGAGTGAAATGATCCACTCTCAGTTCAGGATTTAGCTGAATTGTATCTCACCAGTGTCTCATGTGAGACTTAAATCCTTATTGTGTGCATTTGACAGCTTTAAGAGTGGTCGTCCTCGCCCGTACTCTCTGGAGCTCGGGCGCAGGATCAAGCAGCGGTTGTGGGAGGCTCTGAACCGGCCGTGTCTCACCGTGGGGGAGACGTCCTCTGGTCTTCTGAGGGTTCAGGAGTCCAGCTCAGACCAGACCTGTCCTCCTCACATCGACGTGGACATCTCCGGAGAGCCCGCCCCCAAGAGACCCCGACTCCACTAAAGTCAGGCCCTCTCTTTTGTACATAGTTCTGTTGCTTTGAGCACATTTTACATTTTAAGACTATTTTAAGATATATTTTTAAACATTTTTAAGACTTTTAAATACATGTGTTTTGTGTTATTAACAACTCTCTAAAAGCCTGCGCTTGCAGCAAACTTTTCAGTTCTTCTCCAGCACCAGCTCCAGCCTCAAACAGCACCATCCTCCTCCTCAGAGTCAGACATAACATCAGTCTGCTCTGCCTCAGTCCAGTTCTTCAGCAGCATTTACCACCAGCTGCACCACACCTCCAGCCAAACCAAACCTGCCTGCCTCCAAAAGCACGCCTGCCTCTGTAACATCAGTCCATGCAGCATTTTACCATCAAGCTGCACCACTCGCCTCCAGCTCCTCAATAAAACAGACACTGTACCATCTTTGTGTCACCCCAAAAGCAACATTAACATCACGTTGCACCTTTAGCATCCTCAGTCTCCAGCTCCTCCTCCTTAAAACAGACATTGTACCATCCAAAATGTCTTCTCTACTTCTCCAGCCTCCGGTACCATCAAGTTGCACCTTATCTCCAAATCGTGCAATGTTTTCGACTTATAACCTCGTCCCTAACAGGACTTCAACACCGAATTGTGAATGACCACCAAACTCCATCAGTTGTAGTCATTAACAACTTGGTCTTCTGTGTATTGATTTTGTCAGTATCACAGTCTGGTCCTCTGTGATACTGACTAAACCAAAGCAGTCTCTTCATCTTCTACTTTAGGTCCACAGCTCCAGTCTCTGCCTGCTTCCACTTTACACACCACATCCAAGCCATTTGTTGACAATGAACAAACTAACTTAAGTATAAGGTATGGCTTTGTTTGATGAAAAATACCCATAGCTTTCATTTGGTCTCATGTTGTTAATTCTAAAATTTTATGGTTCACTTTTCAAGACTCGCAGACTAGGATCTGCAAAATAAAGTTTCCACAAATGCTGATCCCATTCATCACTGTATTGTCCTTGGCCTTTGTTTTGACACAGAAAGAATACAGAAGTGTTACAAGTACACAAGTCATAGTGTATGTACATTAATAGTAAGTGCAGCTTTTGGTCCATTCTGTTAAGAAATTTACAACTTACTTTGTCTTGAATGTTACAGTCTCCACTCAGCTCTCTAAAACCAGCAGCACCATCACAGCCGACTGACAAACTCACCCACAAAGATATGTTCTTATTCACTTTGCTCACATTTATTGCTGTTGCTTTTTAGACTTTTTCCTAATACCTTTTTTTATTTCCAGATTTTTCTTTTCCACCGTCTGCCAATGCCATCCATTTATCGTCAGAAGCCAAGATGTCCAAATGAGCACACTATTCAAAGCACACTTTTGTCATCTTCTGGTAGGTTTTTACATTATCCTGAACTGATATGGCTTTTCTGAAAACATGCAGTACCTCTCACCTTATTTTTTTACAATAACCTTAACGGTAGCAGCCACAGCGATGTCTACAACCAACCTCCATCCTGGTACAGCTTCAACCTACAGTCGCTCTAAGGTGACATATAATCACATTCAATAAGTAAAAAAAAATTGTTGTTGCAGCAAATAAATGAACTTCCTTTCTCTGGTTTTTACCCTTTATCCTACCTCAGAGCTCCTGCATCAGCCTCTGGAAACAGAAGTTACAGTCTACCCCCTGTACCAAAACCACCACTGCCACAGACCTGCCACTTACTTCACACTGAAGCTCAACATGAAAATGTGCAAGTTAAAAAGAAAGGTTTAGGCTTTTGTTTTTGATGTAATTTGGTCACTGAGTCTGTAATGTAAATCACAGCAATTAATAATTTCTGAATTACAGTTAAAAGCCTCCAACCACATTGCCATTGCCTCCAACATCTGATAGCCAACATGAAAGCTGCTCTTCTGTCATCCATTGAAGCCAGGCTTTCAGCTCCAGAAACCAAGATCTCCAACTGAACACACTAATTGTGTTAAAGTCTGGTAGGTTTTACTGTTATTATTATTATTATTATTATTATTTTTTGTTCATTTACCTACAGCATCACATCTGGATACCAACATCTTATAGCTGTTATATTGTTTGACATTTCAGCACTACAAGACCTCAAAGTGCCACTTCAGAACACCAAGCCCAGAAGAAAGAGAAGAAATGAAGATGTCCCACTGAACACACTATTAGTGATAAAGTGTATTATCTACTGGTAGGTCTTACCTTTGTGACATTTACCTACAATTTCACATCTGTGTGCCAACAACTCGTACCTTTTGTTTGATTTTTCAGTATAACATGTCCTGCTCTCCAAGTGCCACTTCCAACCACCAAAGACCAGAAGAAAGAGAAGTCAGCTGTATATTGTTCATAAGACTATCAGAACAAAATGCATTAAAAATACCGTGGGCGGCACGGTGGCATAGTGGTTAGCACTCCTGCCTCACAGCACAAAGGTCCTGCGTTTGATTCCCAGAACAGGTGGGGCCTTTCTGTGTGGAGTTTGCATGTTCTCCGAATGTCTGCGTAGGTTTCCTCCGGGTGCTCCGGTTTCCCCTACCACCAAAAATAAATTATTGTGATTCAGTTTGTCTTTGTGTTAATAAATACTGTAGCAGTTGATCTAAAAATATATTTCCAGACATGAAAGAAGAAAAAGATCCAACAAATTTGTTACTTGAGGAAAGAAAATCTTTCTGATGCATTTTTAAAATAATAACAGATATAGAAAGTACTCCAAATTTGTTAAATACAGGTACAAACTATTATGAATATTATTACCCAAGTAGAGGTAAATAGACTCCACAAATGTGTTACCTGAGTTAAAGTAAGAATGGACTGAGTAAGTGTAAAGTATTTTAAGTAAGAAAATATTTGGGCTCCCGGTACTACCAATACTACTGGAACCACTGCTTAGCTATATATTTTTGATGAACTGAAACACTGCACATTCTGTTTGAGATCTGTTACACATTATATTATTGTACTGGTATCATTAAATAATAAACCGGCAATAACTTTCTGTAGCCTAAATAATAAAAATAACTTGGCGAATTCACCAGAGCCAGAGTGACACAGTTCACTGTGGCCTATAATTTATTTTATTTACCGCAATTATTATGGACTGAGATTGAGCCTAACATAACCATAACACTTAATATAACCTATAACACTTAAGTAGAAGATGCTGTCAGGAGCATAGACATATAGACAAAAACTATGCTGAAATGAGTTTCCTCCGCTGGGTGGCAGGGCAAGGAGCTCCAGAAGGGTTTCTGGGCATATTCTACTGAGTGCAGGCCCCGGGGAAGTCCTAGGACACATTGGAGGGACTAAGTCTCTTTGATTTCCCCAGTAGAGCTGGAGAAAGTGTCTGGGATGAGGGAAGTCTGGGCATCTCTGCTGGGACGACTGCAATCCAACCCCAGATAAGCAGAAGAAGATAGATGAATAAAAATTTAAATAAAAAAAGACACAGTGATGCTATATAGGCCTACTACATGTGCTCACTTTATTTTTTCATAATTATTGTAAATAAGCCAATTTCTGTGTGAAGCCATTAGTCAGGCAAACAGCAAATGAAGAAAAAGTAAAAGTCAGTTCAATGCATTTTAACCTTCATTTCCATTGTTAAAAATGAGGATTTACAAATAGTTTAAAAGACAAGCATAAAACAACATTTATTACTTGAAAACTAACTGTTGTAGGCCTTAATACATACTAAATACTGTAAATATCTCAAATATAACTCTTAGTTAGCCCACCATCTGTGTCCAATGATATCCTTCTGATATGTACAGCATAATCAATACAACGCGTTTGTGAACTTTACACACAAAATAATGTGAATAAGAAAATGCATGCAAACTGACCAGGATTTTTCATTATGTTGTCTACATCAAAATATAACCAAACCACTTTCTAATGTGTGCAAGAAATTCCAGCCTTTTTTCCCCCCCACCACATACAGCCTTACAGCGCCCTCGTGTGGCTGCAGAAGAAACACCACCCTTTACGTCTTAAAAAAATAAACAATTGTAAATAAAAATAAATAAACTTTTAACTCAATATTTAACACATGCTGAAACAAAGTGGCAATACTGTTGACAAAGGTGTTTTTTCTTGGCTCAAATACAGGCAAGTTTATAGCCACACAAGCGTTGTTGTTTTTTTTGCATTCTCATACAAAGGGACAGCATGTAGGACCAAGAAACAACCTGCCTACTTTATCAATAATTTACCATAAGCTTCAACACATCCATTAATGTTAACACCTTTAAAAAGTTTTAAAGATTGCATTTTCAGTTCCCACTAAAACACAAGAATTCCTTTGTAACTTAACATGGCAGAGTTAACATGCTGTGCGTCACTTTTAAAAATCATTAAAATATCTTTTTTTTTTACATATACAAATGTAGCAGTATCTCTTTTTAAACTATACAAAACTTATAAATTAGAAAGTTCTATTCTTAAATATAAACAACATCAAGTCAGTCTCCATTACCTACAGAAGAAGACATGTTACGTACAGTACAATGTACAGCTCAGTCATGGAAGATTATCACACTGTACATGGTCCAAAGGTCTGAAACTGGGGATTAGACATGATCCTTGAATAAATTAATTCATAAATAAATCATGATTATGTCTTCCCAGTGACAGGGTTATCCTTGGTTTCCCTTCGAGATTGTGACAGACACGCATTCACATTTCACAGTCAAGCAAAGGCACGCACTCAAACGCATCCGTACTTACAAACTGTGCAGTCAAGGTCTTACACTTATTATCCCTACTCTAAAAAATACTTTTGGCTTTAAGAAGTACCAATAATATACTGTACAATATTTAGAAACTACAAACTAACTTTCAAATATATTACAAGAGGTCTAAAGATAAGGTCAGTAGTTACATGTTGTTTAGATGATTTGTAATGATAAAGTTATATTTAATCAATAAAGTGACAGTGCTGGGTGACATTTCCATTGAGATCCCTTTATGCGTTAGATAAACTGCCAGATGAGAGGAATGGTATTGAGTATCTAGAGAGGTTCTCCGTCAGTGCAAAGCTTAAAAGTTGTGACAATAATAACATGCTGGGTTGGTGGATTTGGAGCGAGGAAGGAGACACACACACACACGACTGTACACACTTGGACCATTAAATTTTTGCAAGACTGATCCAGTGATGCATAAGAGATGCCCACATACAGTATCAAACCAATACTTACCGTATACAATGCTCCGATATATACAGACATTATTCACTTTAAATAGTGTGTGCTTATTTTCAAACTTGTACAAAGAGTAAGAAACAATCTAGCTGATAAAAAAATCGCTGTTATAGCACAGGATTTCATTTCCTCCTTCATCAGTCAGACACAGATAGAAGCGGCATCTTCACCAAACCCCCGCCTGACTCTTGGTTTTGATCCACTTAAGGTTCCTCCAGTCCACCTCTCCATTCATCAGCAATGAGAGTGACCTGCTCCACCGCTGGGACCTTCTTTTTGTACCTCAGTCCTCCAAAGCAGTAATGATCCCTCTCTTGTGTGTATTGCACCAATGATAAATCATACCAAGCTCTATATTTGGTTAAAAAAAAGACGTGGTTTTTGAGGCGCCAAGAAATTTGAAAGCCAGGCGAGGTTTCCTCATTTATAGCCAGCAGAAGAAGCGGGAGGGAGGTCAGTGAATGTCTCGGCACATGGGGAGGTTGACAAAGATGAAGACGTTGAACTCGATGAGGATGGAGAAGCACAGAAAGACGGCATACAAGAGCAGGCAGACCAGGCCCAGCCGCTTGTCCAGAGTCCATTTGTTTAAATGAACGCCGACAACCTGGAGTAAAGAGAGGCCTAGTTAGAGACAAACGTCTGGTAACACTAAGCACTGAAATTACTTTTTTGGATCTGTTTGATATGTAAGTATGTGACTGAATATCACAAATAAATTGTATTAAAGTCAAATATTGTTAACTATTTTAAAGTAATCTCAGAATTGACTGCAATCTATATATTGTATTTCCTTCCGACTTTTGGGGTCATCACATTAAATCATCTGCCTCCTAGTGTGCAGTGATTTGGCATGGGTTTTACACCAGAAGCCCTTCCTGATGCAACCCTCTATCCCTTATGGCTAGATTCTGGAAACAATGGGCCTCCTTCATGATTGTTCTCTTATGAAAGTTTCCTAAGTACCTCGTCTAAGAACTGCTCAGGAGAGCTCTACGTCGGATTCATGACATGTTCTCAAGCTCCCAAACTCTTCTCAGTGGAGCTTGTAACTGCAGGAACTCCACAAACACTGCACTCCTCATTAACATGGCATTTACATAGAATTTACTACATATTAGGACAAGAAACGCCCTCTAAAGTCCTGTCAATATCACCACTGATCACTGTTATTCCATTAAATAATATTATTTTAATAATGAATAATTTGTAAAAAAACAAAAACAAACAAACCTGTAATCTACAATCAGACTGAAATTAATATTTTTGTTTCATTAGGGGTCTGTGAAAATTATAAAACTGATGAATTTCAGTGCGTGAGACCTGTTCTTAGATTTGTTCTTCCAGAAGAACTTTTTTTCAGTTAAGAAAAAAAATGGTGAATGCCAAAAATCCTCCTAAGAAGGGCTTAAGTATAAATTTGCTCATAAGAAGGGTTCATGGATGGGGTCCATTAACCCTTAAAATTTCTTTCTTGCATCTGTTTTGTATGTAAGCTGGAATACAGTTGACTGAATACCAATTATTCATTGTGTTACCAGATGAAATAAATCCATGTGCAATATGTCATTCCCACAATGTGCACTGATAGCGGGTAAGCGTTTTTCACAGCAGATATCCCGTTACTAACAGCAACGTTCAAAGATTTTTCTACAAATACAGTATACTAATATAACGAAAAGTTACCAAAAGCAAGTATAAAAATATTTACATAAACAATCTAAAAATAAATATGAATCTCTACTTCTTTCGTTTAAACATTTCCTTCTGGGGTCACCACCTCAGTAAATCACCTGCCTAGTGTGCAGTTAGTTGCATATTGATTTGGCATTGGCTCCTCCTGACACAACCCTCTCCATTTATCCAGGCTTGGCATTGGCACTAAGAGTACATTGATTTGTGACCCCACGTAGCTAGAGTACATATTACATGTACAGTACATAATGGGCAGTGTAATGACAAAGTAGGGCTTGCTTCCCATTCAGCTGAAAACTTGCTTAGGAGGGTGATATCCTTAATATCAAAGCAGAAATATGGGTCTTTGTGGCTCTACCCCCAGAATAAGCACAATGACCCCATTCTGTAAGTTTGGGGACTTACTGTGAAGAATACTGATGCTAATAAGAGCCCCACAGAGAAGATGAGTCCTTTGCTGTTCAGATGGACCTGAGGAAACACACGTTAGGATGGCTATCAGACTCAGAGAGAGACTTTAGAGACTTAATTCATAGTCCATAGCTGTGTGTTAGTGTAATGTTGTTTGTTGTACTCACATTGGAGCCATAGTCAATGCAGAGAGTTTGCAGAGCCCAGGGCAGACCCAGTCCCACCAGGATGTCAAACACATTACTGCCTATGGAGTTAGAGATGGCCATGTCTCCGAGACCTACGGCGAGGACAACAACACTGTCATGCTCCGTATACAGTCAAGAGAAAACTGCATTACAACAAGTGATATTATACATTGCAGTGTCACTCTTCTTCTAATAGTATTTCTTCTATGTTTAAATAAATGCAATGTTGGTTTTAGGTTGCAGTGCATTGTGGGAGGTGAGAGTACCTTGCCGTGCCACTATAACACTGGCCATACAGTCTGGGACGCTGGTGCCCGCTGCCAGGAAAGTAATGCCCATGATGACGTCAGGGATGCCCAGTGTATATCCAACCACAGTCACCTAAAAGCAGTCACATATGATGTTTACATTATTTAAACAATTTATTTCCAAGATGATAAGAAAATCTGGTAACACTTTAGAATAACAAATATAAAGTATTAGCTAAGAATCGGTAACCAGTTAAGGGATTATTTACAAAGCATTACTTCAACATTTATAAACATTTGAGTTTTAAACATTGTTATTAATGATTGATTCTTTAGTAATTAGCTCATGTAAATCAGTGCAAAATTATAAACATCAGTGGTAATTCAGGATCTAGAAACTGTTTAAATTTAATTATTGATAATTACACAGTCAGTAATGTTTTATTGATGCTTAAAAGTTGTGTGTTACCAAAAACATCTGTAATCTTTTCATATTGAAACTTCTGAAAGACAAGCTCAGTATTAATTTAACATAATTTTTTGTTACCTATTTTTAGATTCAAATTATTTTATTGGTTTGACTGTGAGTTTAAAAGCTTGTGTATATATATTTTAATTTGTATACGTTTTTATTTTTGTTTATTTTGAACAGAAAATATATAGTAAAATAAGTAAATGTAATAAGGGTTTATATGGTTATATTTGTATTTAATATTTTTTTCATTGTAAAGACAGACAGATTATTATTTATTTTTTTATTTTGAATTTGAGTTTAAAAGAAAAAAATGCAGGAGAGTTAGTATTTACAATAAAGTAAAAAAATATATTTGTACAAATAAAACATCAACACATATTCCTATTAGTATTAGTATTATGACACAATGTCCAGGAGGTACACAAAACAAAAAAGGTTGAAAACCACTGACCTAGATGACAGAGAACTTGCACCTGCGTACTGCTTTATACTGCTAATATAAGGTTAATGTTAATGCAAAGGAATATTGGGATATGTTAGCTAGGAAATATGTTTATCCAGTAGCATGTCAGTAGCCCTGCAGCAGTTTATAGCAATAGAGCTTTTGTAAAACATAAGCAAAAAAGCATAAAAAACATATCTCAGGACATCTCCTCATATCAACACAACTGTCCACACATCCAGTATATAAATATAGATATAAATATAAATATAGATATAAATATAGATATGTAGTGAGAGTCCCGTGTGTGTTTACAGCAGTGCATTAAGCTGTCAAGTGTCGTGTTTTCAGCCTTGCCCGTCGACTCACCATCCAGACCATGATGTAGGAGAGGCCAGCGATCCAGATGGTGGCTGTGAAGAAGGAGACCATGAACCATCTCTCCCAGCGCCGCTTGGCACAGTTGGGCACGGTGAAGAACAGGAGCAGCGAGAGGGGCCACATGAACAGCCACTTCAGCTTGTTACAACAGCCGGCTGGAGAGAGACAATAAGACAGATACATTTCTGTGCTAAAGGTCTGTCATCCTGTTTCGCAATGGTAAAAATACTGGGGCTCTTTCTCCTTCATGAATGAGGCACACTGAGACTAGACATGGACTCAAACTCTTCTAGTTCAGGGGTAAATGCTCTTTCTGTTGAGCCACAAACTTGTCATACTGTACCTGGCACTCTGAAAGGCACCAGTGGGCCGTCGCTGTTGTCCTCTCCCTCTCCTTCCTCGTCGTTTTCATTGTTGTCGTTGTCGTCGGTCTCGTTCTCGGTCTCGTTCCCGGACTCCAGCCGCTGGAGTCTGCACCTCCCGTTGAGACCCTGTTCGATGGCGCTGATCCCGTTCTCCAAGCCCCACCTGCCCTGGGACCTGGACGCCGGTTCGGAGTCCCCGTTGGTGAAGCGGTTGACGCGGGTCTCTGTGGTGTTGATCAGTCTTTGTCTCTGCGAAAAGGTTAAAGAAATATGAGAATAGGAACATAAAACATTTGCTAGTGCACATTTTAGAGACTAAGCTTTGACCTAGATTAGTGGTTCTCAAATACTGGGTCCCAAAATGTCCAAAAGTAGGTTACCAAAGATTTTTTTGAGTCAAAAAACCCCAAAAAGGTTCAGTTCAGGTGTATGGCACCCTGCAACACAGGTAGGACATGGGGACAAATATTTAGGCTTAATCTAATTAAACTACTGAAGGTTGATGTAAACCAAAAACCAAACCTGGAAGTTCTTTTGGCAATTTGAAATATGTTTTTTTTTATGGAAAATGGTTTGGAAAGCCTAATTATCCATGAGGAAAATAATGTTTCACTTCCATTTGTTTTGTCAAAAGCTGAGATTTAAAAACTATTTTTAGATTTAGCTCCATTTGTTGAGACAGGTGTCTGATAGTAAACACAGGCTGTTTCGAAGAAAGAAAGTAGTTTATGCACAAATGTGGTGGCAATACTATGATTCTCTTCTACTGTTTTTTGCAGGATTTAATGTACTCATAATATGCCTGGATGTTTCTGTTTTATGTGGAGATTTTACCTCGTTAATAAGCATGCGTGAAGCCATGGTGAGGCGTGTCCTGGGGGAGAAGTGGCTTGTGATCATGATCCTCATCCCGGCCTCAGAGAAGGACAGCTGGTGAGGGTACGCAGACAGCAGCTCGTCTACCATCAGCACAGACGGCTTACAGTGGAAGTTAGCTGGAGACACAATAAAAACAAGAAAAATGCTTACCACACTGGTATAAATGAGCTGAGTTTAGGTTTGTTTGTTTAAGTGGTACAGTATAGGCCGTGTCAGTATGGCATGGCATTTATTAAAATTTGGAGTGGACAAAACCTTAAGAATCATATACAGTAGTCTTTATTATTGTTAATAATAGCTGCATCAATAGCTGATTACAAGTGAAACTCAGCACCAGAGGTTTAAGGTAACCTACAAACTTCAATTTGAAGCTATATATTTGTATTTTGCAGCTATAATAAAGAAGGGTGTGCGGTGGCATTGGGATGGGTAGGTCACAAATTTGGTGTAATAAGAGACAACAAAAGTAAAATTTAGTAATGGTATTTGCAGTGTTTCCCCCAGCATTTGATAGTTAAGATGGCCACTTTGGCTATAAGCAGCGACCACCTTGACTACCATCCAGTATAGGCTATATAAAGTATAAATACAGTTAGTCTATTTCTCCAAAACCCAATTTTAATGTGTTTATGATGCAGTGTTTATGTTAAATTAACTTTCTTAGAATTTGTAAGTGGGGTGTATAAATGACATTGATTTGTAGGTTCCCAATTTGCAGGCACTATGAGTTGACTGCCACCTTAACCAACACATTTTCTGTGGGAAACACTCACTTGTATGTTCATATACTGAAGTACACACTTCTTAAAACTACCACATCAACTCTTAATGTTTGAAGGTTTACTGTGTTTCTATTCAAAATGTTCCATCACATCTAACCTGTGGCACCTAACATTGATGTGAAAGGTCAAAAGTTGTCCTTTAAATGTAGCTTTAAATACAAATAATTAAAAATATACAGTAAATATGGTGGAGGTGGGTAGAGGAATGGGTAGTGGGTAAATGGTATGAGTAAATTGTAACTGAGTGTTGTCACTTGAAAATAACATTACTCACGTACAAGTCAAAAGTATGTGGTGAAAAAATGTATGTAATCTGACTGAGGAATATAAAATAATGTGTAATCGCTGGTAATTCCACACAATAAAAAAGTAAAAATAAATTAGATCTTTCCAAAATAACAAAGTACATATAGAGATGGGTTGAGTCACCAAAAATTGTACCCAATAAAAATAGTAAAAAAGTATGGTACAGTAAAACCACTCTAAAACTACAGTAGATACGCTAGTCCAGGTTCTTACACTACTTTTTTGCAGGTCCTGGTTGCCAACAACAATCTGTCACTGCCTCACTGCCTCTCACCACCTTGATCCGCTTCACTACACTTAAAGAAAACCCTCTGGACCCAGTTAGCGGACTTACTTTCACTCTAAAGAGAATTAGCAGCAAACCAATCTGTCAGAGACGGCTATGCACTGCGGACATTTTAGCCTTAAGCGTTGCATGGTGCTTCTTGTATTGCATTTCTCTTAAGTACAAAGCTGTTACACGGGAGCAGAATAAAAATAGATAGGAGCCTGTGTCCCTGCTGCCTTTATATTATGCAAATGTGAGTGCGTGGAGATGAGCAGATAAAACATTCAGTGCCTTTAGAGGGCAGAGACTTGAGAAACAGCAGAGTCCTCATTACCTTTCTTTAGCAGAACTGCAGTGGCGTCACAGGTGACATTATCCTCCAGATCTGTGCTCCCTGTCAAACCGTTGGCCAGGTTTATCGAGCCTTTCTTTCGACGGTCAAAGTAACGGTGTGCCCTTCCATTAAACCTACGAATAATCAATAACAAACAGCATAGGTCAAAATCTGTTCTCAAACTCAAACTATTACTTAAGTAGTAAAAGTAGTCAGCAACATTGGAGTAAAAGTAGTCAGCAACATTATTACTTGGAGTGTAAAGATTACTCTAGTACAGCTATTCCCAAAGTTAAGAGAGTTGCGGCCCCCTTAAATTTCCAAAAATCCCATGCGGACCCCCAACTATACACTTACCTTTATTCAAAAGACTATGTCAGGTTTTTCTCCATATTTCTGTAAAAAACGTTACAAAAAACTCTGACTGTTGGCTAACCAGGACAGTCCCAGTTTTTGGCTCCCTGTCCCATGTCTTAGCACATATCTATAAAAACACTCATATGCCCCAATTTTTAACAAACCATGTTAAACCATGTCCCAGTTATCCCCATTTTAACCAATAAAAAGACATAGAAAAGTTAAAACACATTTGTCTAAAGACGTTTGTCACTAAAATGAGTTACTATATCATTATTTTATCAATAAATGTTCATCATATTCAAATTTTAAGCCCTAGCATCATGTACTCTGAAGGACATGACAGAAAACTGCATGGATTTCGTAAGCTTGGAACTCACTTGGTGAGTTCAAATGCACCAGGATTAGTGAAAAAAATGTGTGTCCCAGTTTTTGGTCCTAAAATCTGGTCACCTTAGTTAAAAAAATGTTTTAAAGTAATATTTTTAAACATGTATATAACTGGAATATACAATATACTCAATATAGACAGCCTCGGGGGCCCCCTTCAGTACCTTCGAGGACCTCCAAGGAGCCCCAGACCCCACTTTGGGAACCACTGCTCTAGTAGAAAGCACTGCTACAACCACGACTAGGATACTACTTACTACTTCTAATGTGACTACTACTAATACTATTACTGCTACTACTGGTACATTTACTTACACCAGTGTTTCCCAACCACGGGTACGGGGACCCCTAGGGGTACATGAGCACTTTACAGGGGGTACTTGTAATTATTTGATCACGTGATAAGAAAATATTTTCCATCTTTTATATTAAACTATTGAAACTTGTGAAAAACAAGCAAGCACATGTCGAATTGACGACCAGTGGTTAAAAGGAAGTGAAATTACAATTATTATTAATTAATTATTATTATTAATTATTTGAATCACCCTATTATAAAGCTTGTTTCAAACGAGAGTTATTCACATGATGATTAAATTTTCTTGTCAAGTTAGTATGAGTTTAAGATTTTTTGTTTAATTTTTGCTATATTTTTATTAATTTTATTATTTTTTTATATTTTTAATATTTGTTTATATTTATTGTTATTTTAAGGAATTTCTTTTACCTTGAATGTAATTTTTTAAGTAAAAAATGCAGTAATTTTAGCATTTACAATCAAGTAAGTATAAAATGTTTTTGTATTAATAAACCCTTATAACCACTTTTAGAAAAAAAACATGTAAATGAATGAGGGAGTACTCAGAGTATGAGCAAAAGCCCAGGGGCCACGCAACACAAAAAAGGTTGGGAACCAATCATTTACACTACTATTACTACAACTACCACTATTACAACTTCTGTTACTACCCTCTTTGCTATTGAGGTCAAAAAGTACCACCATACCAAAAAAGTATGTTTATGCATTCAGAGATTTCACAAATTTACTTTGGTAGAATAATGTTTTCTCTAAATATTACTCAAGTAAAAGTAAAAGTAGGTTAATAATTTTAAAAGGTAAATTTTCTTAAACAATCTAAACAAGCTAAATGCATAAATAAATAATACGTGTGTGAATATGAGCAGACTGTATGGAGAACACTTACTTCATGATAAGGATGTAGATGGCGTACATTAGTATTAGGACAAGCGACTCCCACCTGCAAAAAGAGAAGCAGAAGTTACTAACACGTTTTTATACATATACAGTTGCCAGAAAAGTGAGTATGTGAACCTTTTTAAATTACTTGGATTTCTGCATGATTTGGTCATAAAATGTGATCTGATCTTCATCTAAGTCACTACAATAGACAAACACGGTCTGCTTAAAGTAATTCTGCAAAAAAAAAAAAATAAAAATAAAAATTGAACATTCATGTGAGATCAGATCACATTTTATGAGTAAATCATGCAGAAATCCCAGAAAAGGGTTCATATACTTATTCTTGCCACTGTAGATTAATGAAGCCCAAATTGGGATAAGATCATTTACATACCAGCACACGTTCTCGTCATAGATGAACTAAAAAGACAAACAAAGGCAAAATCAGTGTTAAATCTAAAATATGGATCTAGAAAGCTGTTACAGTAAACTACGCAGTTGATGGTGTGAGCCACTAGAGGGCGCGGTTGACCCAGAGCTATAAGAGCAGGAGGTCAAAGTCTTATACTGTGATTTGTAAAGCATAAGGGGAGGTATGAAAGCATATAGTTAGAGTGGATCAAGGGGCAGTTAGATATAGATTTAATGTTCAAGTTATCTGAAGTCTAAATATTGTTTTCATGACATGACATAGTGATTTTAAAATATATAAGTCAAAAAGATCATTGACTTTTCCCTTCACAGGGTGCCACAGCAAATCACTGGGACAGTAGAGATTAGAGAAGTGACAGAAAATGATGGATCACAGTGACAGGAAATTATATCAACTAACCTGGCAGCGGCACTTTATTACGTATACTGTATGTTTAAACGCATACTAATTACTTTATATGCCTCCAAAACCCAATGTTTCCCCTTAATAACAGCAGTAAAAACACGTATAAAATGCAACACATACAGCTCTGGAAAATGTAAAAGACCACTGCAAAATGATCAGTTTCTTTTATCTTTTATATGTACAATATGGCAAACTGAACTATTTATTTTTGTGACCTGCTGACAATATTTCTACTAATTTCCAGATCATACTATTGTTCTTTAGAGCAATGTTTCCCAATCCAGGGTACGCGAACGCTTTGCGGGGTGTAAATGGAATAATTTCATAATTTATTAATTAAGATGATAGGAAAGTATTGCGATCTTTACTATACTATACTCAAGTGTCTCAATGACTTAAGAATATTATATTTAGTCACATTTTTCTTTTTTTTATGAATTTAACTTTTTTTTGTAGTAAATTTATGATGAATTTAAGATTATTTATTTGATTTTGAAGATAAAATGTATAGTTAAATAATATATAAATGTAATAGGAGTTTATATAGTTTTTTTTATTTATTTATTTAAAGGCTTATTTAATTTTTTTGAATAACAATGAAGGGGAATTTGCATTCACAAAGTAAGTATAAAATGTTTTTGTGACACAGATGACTAGGGGTAGTTGTGGTGTGACAAATAACACCAAAAAATGATGGGAACCACTGCTTTATAACATAACTTTAAAGGAAATTACAACCCATGAAAATAAGAAAAATGATAATGTGTTTGCAAAACTAGAATGACTCTTACGATTAATTTATAAATAAAATGGAGATAATGTTTTGACAAAAGAACAGAAATAAGTATCCAGTGAAATTAACCTCTTTTGTCACAGTTTTCCTGCGCCTTGCCACATTTTTGTTGTCTAACTTTATATCTCAGCTCATAAAGCAGAGCAATGTGTGCGAAAGAATTTAACAGACTTAGAGTGAGATTGAGCAGAGAATAAACTGCAGTGGTCTCTTTCTTTTTCTTTCCAAAGCTGCCTGTTTTACATAATAAATCTGTTAATATCAGTTATAACTATAGTGACTGCATCAATGTGTGTGAGTGTGTGCATGCATTAGTCTTACAGCAATGAGGGCCACAATAGAAAAGGTGTAGTAGATAGAGTCTCGGAGAAGAGCCCAGTGAGAAAGCTTCACCGCCTGCAGATAATATAAAAAAAAAAGAAAAAAGCAGAGAATAGGTCTGAATTTCTTTGGACAGAAACGCTTTTGACATCATTACCATACTGATGTAAACACAAGAGCTCCTGCATTGACCTTGTGGAGTGCGCTTGGTAAAAAAAAAAAAAGAAAAGAAAAAGGCAATTGTATGGCACCATCCTACGTAGGCAAGGTGAGTTTATGTAACGAGATACAGCGGAGGAGCCCACGATGCAGTGACTAACAGCATTTTTTATTTTTTTATTCACTGTCTTCCCACACACAACATCCACACTGTACACACACGAGCACCGGGTCAGGAGGCAGGCTGCATCTTCAAGGTAGCACCACTCCCGCAATAGGAACTGCGTCTTTGCTCAGAGGCAGAGGGCAAAGCTTTGACCAAGTTTCTGAATAGACGACAGGATGAGAGTCTAAAGATACCACAACCTTGACTGAAAATATAATCTGTGGTATTGGAGTTAAAGCTTCAAAACAGGTTATTTTAAAACTCTGGTATTGCCACTGCAGCTTTATTCTAAACATAATTTTAAACTGTAAAAATGTAGATATTATTATACTTATATTGCAATAAATAAAAAGCTTTTTAGGTCAATATCATGGGACAGCAAATGACTTTTTAATATTGCAGCATATCAAATGTTTTGAGACCCCAGAACGGCCGTGCCAGAGAATAGAGAAGGACTGAACTAGGCGAGAATGAAGCATACTCAAGGTATGTTTTTGACGAGGGAACATCATAACATGGCAGAAAGCTCATAAAAGTTGATTTTTAGCTTTATAACTATTGCCTATTTTTTGAATGAAGTTCATAAATCTCATCAAAACTAGTGTAAAAAAACAAGCTTGTTTGAGTTTCAAGAAATATTTTTAATACCTGACAGCTGTGTTTTTTATAATCAGTTGTCAAAAAAAAAAAAAAAAAATACAAATTTTAAACATGACCAATATCACTTTATCCAAAATTAAGCCTTTCCAAAGACACAAAGCATTGTGGGAACTGTGGAAACATACAGACCCACTCCTTGGCACTCACTAGTATCAGAGGCTCTTGTACTCTTACCATGTGACCTCCTCGGACCCCTGTTTATGATACATTGCATTGTGGGTATGCGTCCTATTATTTAAATATCAAGGTAACTAAGTACAGTAATAGTGGTAATGTTAAAGTGTATGGTGCTCATAATGATGCATCACAGCAAATAATCAGCCTCATAGTGTGCAGTAATTCACATTATGATTTGGCATAGGTTTCCTCATGCAATCTCTACATTTATCTGGGCTTGGGGCTAGCACAAAGACTTCACTGACCCCCTGTGGCTTGATTAAATACTTCACAAACATATTGTAAAAACAAATCATGCTTTGGAGTCTGTGTATAGTTTATAAATACTAGGTACTGATATCTGAAATTGGTGTCAGTGAATATTCAATCTTAAAAACTGACTGTCATTCCATTGGGAGGTGTCTTGAATAATTAATTGAACGATAACAAACTATTGGCTTTTAGCAGCAGTAGTAAGTGCCACAGCTGGGACTGAAGATGATTTTGCTGCACCCCATCCTCCACTCTGCATCTCCCTCATTATCTCTTATGATTATATAATCCACAATCTGGGATTGCATCACGGTTTGCGGTCCAGCACATATATTTTTTTTCAGAGTGGAGAGCTTATCCTTGTACTGAGCTCATTTCCATGTGTGGCCCTGGCTTCTCACTGGCATGACAGGGACGCTGCACTGTACCATGTGATGGTATCTACGTAGAAGATTGTGGTAAAAATACGACACAGAAGAGTGATAACACTAAAGAAATACTGAGTAGATGGGACGCAGTGAGGTGAGATCTTTTGGTCACATAAGCTGAAGTCTACTTTAGTAATTATAGTTATTGGTCAGAGTAATTATTTGTATACAATAAATCAAGTGAAATACCTGAATAAAATCTCTGTATTAAAGTATTAGTATTTTTCTTGATATTAAAATTATAATAGACAACATGGACACTACGGCAAACTTACTGTAATTGACCTCAGCTGATTTCAGAAAATATAAAGCAACTTTAAAAAGCACGCTGCCAATAAGAGCCCCTTTTTTGAGATGTTACACAATTCCTTTTACAAATGGTAATGTCACTTCGGATGAACTCACATCTGCTGCACTCTGCTGAGGGAGGAGATGATGCCTTTGTTGTGATTGTGTATTAAAATGTGTAGGTGACAATTCTGTGTGTGGGCATCTTTATGAATAATTACATGTTCACTAAAGACTCTTCACACTCATGCTTTGTGGTTGTATGGCTATTGTTTGCATATAAAATGTACAATAATCTTTTCATGTTCCCTTCAGGGTCACCGCAGCAAATCACCTGCCTTCATTTAATGCTATTCTCTGTGTCTTCTCATCCACAAAAAATAACTTCATGTTCTCTTAAACTACATCTATACATCTCCTGCGTGTCAGTTCTAACTTCAGCATCCTTCTATCAATACAGTATATTCACTGCCCTTCCTCCGCATATGTCCAAACCATCTCAGTCTTGACCTCTCTGACTTTATCTGCTAAACATAGCTCTGCCTACCAAAAGAAAAACACATTATAAAGTATTATATGCCCTTGTTACTTCCTTAAACATATGCATAAATGTAAGAAAGTGTTATCTTGAATATGTAAAGCTGGCATTAGGCTGTGAAAATGCCACTAGCCCAGCAGTGAATTTGTTTGAAGTGTAAAGCTACAGTGAGATCATACCTGTCCCGCGAAGAAGCCACACACACCGATGATACACAGGATGTTGAAGACGGCTGATCCGACAATGGTGCCCACTCCCACGTCACCTTTAGTGATGAACACGCCTGAGGAGACAGTGAGCAAGAGTGCATGTTATGAGTCCTGAATTGGTAGGAGTGAAGCAACTGAGCCACTCCACATATTCACTTCTGTCATCAACCCACAACTGTCACAACATGTGTAAACTACTCCTGAGTGTATTGCTCATGGAGCTTTCCCTCCATATCTGCTACATTTCGAGCAAGACAATGACTTACTCTCTCTTGCAATATTTCAACCACAACAAATATGTTTATTATTATTATTATTATTATTATTATTATTATTACCTCTGCCAAGGCAATTTAAAGCAAAAGGCAAACACTAAATTTAAGGATTTAATACTTGTTTCTATTTGAAATACTTACAGTATATGCACATTTCCATCTAAAAAATGCAATTAGTATATGCAGAACCTGTAATTTATATCATACTGTATATGCACCGCTTTTTAACTCTTTCTTTCTTTCCAGCTGTACCCTTTTGGCGTCACAACAGAAAAGTGTGCAGTGATTTGCTTATTTAATTTGTCATAGGTTTATGCCGGATACCCTTCCTGACACAACCCTTTATTTGTCTTTGGGGTTGGGACCAGCACAAAAGGTACAGCAAACTGATTTGTGACCCACTGTGGTTAGATTAAATCTTTTTAATCAAACTAAATGAGCAGCTGGAGGCAGCTCTTGGACCTGTTGTTGGTGGTACCACAGTCTGTGAAGTAAATATTTTATGTTATACTTTTGATTCAGAAATACATTTAGTTGAATATGATTAAAGAGAAAATTGCTGCATCCTACATGAGACGGTTTAATGCAATTCTTATGTAGTTCATGTTAAAAGCCGCATGTGTTTACCGTGCACAAGGACACAGGCTTTTTAGGCTGCATTAAGATTCAGACCTGACTCTCTCCGTAACAGCAGCGCTCCATGATTCTGAGACACAGAGAGAGAGACGGAGGGATGTGGTGAATACTGTACCTATGACAGATGTAAAGAGCTCAGGGGCAGAGCTGCCAGCTGCCATGAACGTGGCCCCCGCGACGTCCTCACTCAGATGAAGACGCTGGGGAAAAGAGAAACACAACATTATAGCAGAATATAAAGAAACAAAATGTGTAACTTATGTTCAGATACAGAGCTTAAAAAGTTAAGAAATACATTCAAGACTGTCACAAGGCAGAGAACAAGAGAACACATTTGTCACCAGATCAATGCAACCTTCAAAGAAACATACTAGATAAAGACAAATGGTGTTAAACTACAACACCAGTCTTTGGGATGATTGTGTACACATTGCAAATACTATTACTAAAAGTACTAATACTACTGCTCCTACACACTAAACACAACACAATCATCTCGCTGTGATGTAAGTATGAACTATCTTGCCACCCATATGTAAATATTACTTTAATAATTAACATTGCTTCAATAAGCTTAGTACCACTCTAATCACTCAAATACACAGTGTTGCCAGATTGGGCTGGTTTCCGCCCAATTGGGCTTCTTTTGAACACCTTGGGCAGGAAAAAATAGCGTTGGCCTGGTTTGTAAAATTTGGACTGCTTTTCACAACATTTGGAGGGTTTTTAGAAAGTATTCTGGAGAAAATACAAACAAAATAGTTGTCAGTCATGGCATACAAAGTATCAATACCCATTTCAATAAACTGCTGTGTCCCACTCATTTCATCAGTTCATTTGTTTTAAAATGAGTTTTTCATGTTGGTATTTCATGTGTTTTTTGAAGTTTCTATGACACCCTGACCAAGAAGGCTTTGGTTTCCTGACTTCACTCTTTGTGGAGAAAATTGTTTGTGTTACTTTTTTTAGTTCAGCTGTTAAGTGCAGCTGTTATAATGGCTTTAACATTTATAGTGGTTGTGATTCGGGTTGTTTTTTTATTGTGTTGGGTGGGTTTTAAGTTCTGTTTGGGCTGGAAACTGTTAGTGAGATCTGGCAACCTTGCAAGTAACTGTACATAAGTAAATGTAAGTAAATAGATTAAAGGTTTCAAATAGTTTAGTGTCATGTCCACAGTATGGAAATATGTTTCCTCGTACGATGATATTGTTTTTTTGCTGCCCACGAGTGCCAAACAATATAAAATCTTAAGTATAAAATAGATACATAGTAATACAAAATATAACATAAAAATAAAGGCATCTTTAAATAGTAATCTGATGTTAGATAGTACTTTAGTTCATAGGTCATAGCTCTAACCTAGCTCAGCAGATGATTCTTTGTTACACAGAACCATCGGGGAAGGCTTCCATAGAAAGTGTTTACAAAGGGCCTCTTCCAAAGTCAAGAGCATGTGATGATCTTAAAAATCAGACAATCCCATGCGGACCCCCAACATAAAACTTTACTATATTCAAAGGTCTGTTTATTTGAAGATACTCCCACTGGAAAGACTAAGTTACCCCCTTCCTGACAATACTGAGGGGTTCCTGGACATCTGGCAACCAGCTCTGGATAAGATGGACCTTTCTTAGACTGAACTTTACTTTATGTCTGTAAAATAACTCTAATATTGAATACCATACTATTTACATTATGTTTGCAGCTGTAATTGCAGGTCTAAAATGCTATAAGCTTGTCTGGTGATCTGGTGATGAGGTTTTTTTTTGTTTTGTTTTTTTCCATTACCTGCTGCTTTTTTCGAGTTGGTTTGTTAATGTTGAAATGTTGAAAAAATTTAAACAATTTGAGTTATGATGGCATTTTGACAGATTAAAAAAAGATTAAAAAAAAGTCTGTCTGTTTTTTGCCATATATTTCTATAAAAAAGCATTACAAAAAGCACAAAGAGATGGCTAAAAATCTCTTCAAAGTGATATTTTAAAGTACTTAATGGCACTTTATCTCAAACAAAATTTTTTTTTTTATGTACTTCATGTAGACAACCTCTGGTAATTGAATCAACCAACTGAGTAACCACTCATATAATTCAATCAGTGGAATATGTCTTTTGTAGTGATAAAAAACCAAGTGCACTATTATTAAAGCTAAAACATTACAGCAGCATTGGTCAAACTGGCAAATGTTTGGAAGCGAATGCTTTGCCCAGAGCAGGACAGGATGCTTTTCAGTAAGTTTGTAAAGTTTGTGAAACTCAAATATTTCAGCTCCTAGCCATTAGTTTCAAATATAAATTACCTAGAAAGTATCTCTAATCGCTATCCCAGAGGCCAAAATGATATAGATGACCATATTTTATTTATAATGAATGTGCATTAGCATACGGCCTAAAACTCATGTTCTTACCTCACAGATCTTCTCCAGGGATGGCACAAAGTAGTCATCACAGACCAAGGCCAGCGCACAGAACATGTAAATGGTCTGCAAAGAGAGGCATAATAAATATTAAAGGCAGCTGTAAAATATAGTATGTGGACAGATATGATTTATACATATATGGTGAGATGGGGTGAAAAGTTGAGCTGAGGACAAAAAGATTAAAGTTTAATAGTTTATGAAGCTGATGAACTTTATGTGCTGTTTGTGTTTGCTGATGTGACATTAAAACATATTTTACCTCTTGGCTTTTACGTCTTTATTAAATTTACATGTTAATTGCCATGAAAAATGAAATGCTAGGTTCTTAATTAAGACACAGTGCTTCTTCTTGCAGATCTAATCTCATGCAAATGCACTTGATGTTGTACGTCATGCTTCAAACATTAAATATTTATATAAAACATAACTTAGAGAAAAAAGCCTTTGTAAATATCACTTTTAAAATATACTGGCATTTGACAAAAAGCCTGAGGTTGTTTGCATGGCATGTGCTTCGTCCCAGTGGAAATTAACTTGTGTGAGTGAATGAAACAACGAAGCAGCGTGACCTTTGACCTTAAATGCCATTACGAGCTCACACTGCATGTACTACACATCGTTTCAATCCCGTTAAAAACTCAGCATTCATTTCGACCTAATCCATTATCCTTGAGTGCGGAAACATCCAACGCATGCAATGCTTTTAGACTCAGAGACCTCCGACAAGGCATTGATTGGCTCCATCTCACAACGGTGCCCAGACCTGGGCTCAAAACCGGGCATCTGCTAGTTCAGGGCTAAATGCTCTGTCCATTGAGTGATTTTATGTCTGACAATGGTAAAGAATCCACACACACACAAAAAATAATGCATTCCTTAACAGATCTCTTGTGGGTGGAGTTGGTATCTTTGACCCTTTGATCTTGTAATGGTATAAAATGTTTCTAAAATACCTGAATCCATACAGTAATCTGGATCCACCCCAAAAAGTAATCATGTCTTATTACTGAAATAAAAGTTTAAAAAAAGTATTTATTGTAAAGTTTTCTTAAAGGTCCTTTATTATGCATTTTTGAGGCTTTCTGAAATGTTTATGGACACCTTTTATTTGTACTTCACATTTTATAACAAAAAAATAATAATGTATATGTATAGAAAACGTCTTTTTTTGTTGGATTACTTGTCTGTCTATCTTAACTTTAGAGGTCCTTAAGTCCTTTTGCCATGTTTAAGTGATCACCTAATATAGTACAGAGTAATTCATCATGATCTGAGGGGGAAAAAAACAAAAACAAATATATAAATAGACCACAAGCAATAAGATGTAATTTATTCTGTCTTGGTAAACATTTGATTAATCTTTGTCTACACATAAAACCAAGCTCTACATTTCATTGAGCACATCATATGTTACAAAATACAATAAAATAATAAAATAAATATTTGAACTAAGTCTGGCTAGTAAAAACCCTAATTGGCTAGTAACTTTTGAAAAGGACATGCCACCACAATGGCCAGTGAGCAAAATAGTTCATGTCAAGCCCTGCAGTGCTACTACTTGTACTGCTACCACAATCACGACTACTATCACTGCAGTTACTCCTTCTATAGCTACTATTACAGTTGACAATGTAGAAATGCATTTGTTGGATTTCAACAAACTGGCATCACGGTGAGTATTGAACAGTCTTACACTTTGTAATAAGAATTTTCAGGTGAAAATTACATCTTTTTTCTCTTTATTCCCAGATCTGAGTCACTTTTTATCTGTACAGGCCTGTCCTTCAGTGATACCAAAGCGAAGTGAGTCAGATGATTCAAAGGCCTGCACTGGCGCACAGCTCGAAATAAAAGTGCAGAATATTTGTTAATTGAGGGCAAGCAAAAGGTAAAAAGTCATACTGTATGTCGTCATAATATCTCTTTAATCTTGAATAGAGAGACAGAACAAAAGACTATAGCTAACTACTGTAACTGTGTATGTTTTTCAAATAATCAAAATAATCCAAATAGGCGTGAAATGTACTGCCTTCTTTCTGTGTTAAAAAAAAATGGTCAGTGAGTGTTAGTGCAATCATCCTACAGCAGCTTTACTGTGGGATAATAAAAGGCAGCGCTGGCTAATCCTGTGTGTATGTCAACATCAGTAAATCCCAGGGCCATATGTCACAGAAATGTAGCCACACCAGACAACGCAGGCTTCAACATATGTTCACTAATGTGTTATAAAAGGGCATTTTCACACACTTTACAGACTAAAACAGAGGGCTCGTAGAAATGGTCACTTTTTAGCTGTTGACATAAAGAAGAGGTACTCCAAATCTCTACCCAAGTAAATACACAGTTTCATCAAAATAATATTACTCCACAAGAAGTAAAAGTACTCAAAAGAATAGTATCTGCAGTAAAAGTAATTAAGTATTGAGAGTAATGTTTACTCAAGTAGAAAGTACTTACTGCTAATACCTCTACTACTAATCCTACAACTATCTCCTCCTACTACTACTACTATAGCTATTACTACTAATACCTCTACTTCTACTACTACTGCTGCTGATATTACTTCTATTACTATTACTTCAACTATAAAGCATCAGTCCGAACGCTTCTAGACACTCAATGCTTTACAGTCGTTTTAAAGTCACTTTACATTTAGGGGAATTATTCCCTCACTCAGCAGTGGTGAAATGTAACAAAGTAAAAGTACTTTGTTACTTTACTTAAGTAAAATTTTCATATTGAATCTTCATTTCGTATCTCTATTTTACTTGAGTAAATTTTACAAAGGGTACTGTTTCTTTTAATTCACTACATTTCAGAGCAAGTATCTGTACTTTTTCCTCCACTAGTTGAGTTGAGATTGTTTAAAGTACAAAGTATTTTGGGTTTTGGTTTAAAATCATGTCTTTTTGTCATACCCTAATTGTAGACACACAGTAAAACGATGCAGTAAAGTAGTACTCCTTCAGAAGCATCAGAATAATAAAGACAGAAGACCTCAGCCACAGATTCAATCTCTTGTATTGCACCAGTTTGTTCATTTCATCCGGAATCAGCACAGTCTTTCAGCAAAATCCCTCACCTTTAACACATTTAAGAGTTGTTAAGTCTGTGCAATAAACTTTTTTTTTTTTTTTTTTACTTGTAAATACATTCAAAAGGGAGTACTCCTTCCACCACTGCTTCTCAGCCACACTCAGTGATACTTCTGTAGCCACAGCTGCCCTGGGGCAGACTGACAGAGATGTGGCTGCCTTTCTGCACCTACAGCCCCTCCAACCACCACCAAACACACAATTAGACAATCACAATCACACATTCATAAATCAGTGCCACAAACACCGGAGACAAGGTCGGTGAAGTGTGTTGCCCAAGGACACAGTGGCGGTAATGGTAGCGGGGGATCGAGCCGCCAACCTTCTGATTAGCTATACCTACTGAGCTACTGCCAACACAAACTCTCCACTTTATCACCAAGGTCACAAAATACTTTTAACTCATTTTGAGACTTGAATAAAGTAATGATTTTCCAAATAAAAGTCCAATTTTAGAAAACTTTTACTAATAATACAATTGTAATGTGTAATAATATTTTGAAGAAACCTCTTTGATATTTTATCCACATCAGGACGGAGAGTTTAAGGGCAACACAGTCACATTGTGGAGCATAAAATACATGTAAATTTGATTACTGATGATGTTTGGACACAGCTGACGCAAAGGTCAGTCGGTGGCAATATTATGTAAAACTCTGCACCAATTGCTATGACACTTCGGGGAATAGTCGGGCCCCAGACAAGGACAAACGAATTACATTTGGAGCAGATCCATAAAACGGGACAGTGAGTGTTTTTGATAAGATTTTGGGGGGCATTAGTCTGAACTATAAGGACTCAACGGACTGTTTTTCCATTCTTAAATATAGATTCATTTGATTTCAGTGTCATTCCTAAAAGAAGCCGAGTCAAAAGACAAGGACAATAAAAAAAGGACAGTTGGCATAGCTTTTATGCTGGATGCCCTTCCTGATGCTCTCCATTCGCTGTATCTAGGTTTAGAGAGAGTAGAGAGAGGCTTATAACACAGACCCCCATTGTGAGATAACAGCATGTGCTATTAAAGGGTGAACAACACAAAAGCAAATGGACTGTGATGAATCATTACATATACGTTTCTATTTCTGAGTATTGTTGAAAAGGTTACTTTCATTTGCCTCTCTCATGTTGCAGCTGAGAGGGCCAGACTCAGAGGGTGGCCACTGTACAGTTAGAAGTCACTTTGCCCATAATACACAGTATATAAGACATGTACAGGCAAAACACTACACTCGCTGGTACTCTGTGTTCTGTCTATGTTGGCTCCCGGGAGATGCTGCTCTGCTGGCATGGACCACCATTACCGGACTGTCCATAGAGAGCAATGGAAAAAAAAACACCACACACACACTATAGGGCGGTCATCATGTACTGAACATTGTGTCTGCTTTATGGGGGTCCCCGAACAGCCTTGACCCCTCACGGTGACCCCTGCTGGAGGAGAGAGTGTCATGCATGGATGATCAATGATAGAAGAGGAGCCGACAGCTTAGCAGAAAGTTCAAAAACAATCCGTGTGCAAATGGTTTAGCCTTGTTTTAATTGATCCATGCAGCAAATGTAAATATAAAAAAATAGTAAATGGCAAGGACATCAGAACAACTAGGGATTATATGACAGAATAAGACCTTCACACAGACTCAAGGCATTCGGTCTTGGCTGGTTAGTAGCGGTATAATTTTACTTGAAAAACAAAAATGTCTGGAGTAAAAGTAACTACTGTGGGACTTTTGAGCAGTGATTGTGTGATTGTCTACATTATTAATTATTGTTAGACGAACCCAGTTAGAATCAGACCTTAGCAGGCCCAGACTGTGCCCCTGTCCTGACTGACGGACCCTTCCTTAGCCTCTTGATTGTCTGGATGACCCTTCCTGTCTGCTGCATCCTTACAGACTTGAACTCTATTAGCAAATGGACTATAACCATCTGTCCTGAACACATCTGTAGTCTCTATCCCGGGAGTGAGTCTCTCCTTCACGCGGTCTTCCCTGAGGTTTCTCTTTTTCCCCATAGCTGAGTTTTTTTAGCATTTTTTCTTACTAAGAAGGGGGGTTTAAGGACTGTGGATGTCCTGGGACTTTTTGCCTGCTTGTTTATTTGTTAACGACTACTTCTGTAAAGCCCTTTGAAGCAACTGTAGTAGTGATATTGTGCTATAGAAATAAAATTGAACTGAATTTAATCACTATGACTGATTAAAACATCTCAGAACAAAATGAACTGGGATGAGAAGATCTTTTGGGTTGAAATAACTAAAATGTTTTACAAAATCCAGCTTAATATACTCTGTAACTGTGGGCACAAGCTTCACAGTCAACATATTAAATCAGTTGACTGAAAGTTGATGTCCAATATTTATACTTGGTAATGGGCGGTGAGTATATAAAACTTACACAGAGGACGTGCAGAGCCACAGCTCCCTCCGTTCTCTCTTCATTTGTGAACAGGTCTGTGGGGAACTCGTGTAGAGCTGGAAGAAACATACAGAAAGAATAGTTAAAACATTTTCTATACAGTACAGTAATATAAGGAACGGGGCTGTGTTCCCTGTGGAGCACTCAAATGAGCACCACAACCCATTGAACTGGTGGCTTTTCCGCTCCTGCTTCACTTTGCCCAAAGAGCATTAGTCCATCTGTGCCTCTGTGGAGCTGTGCCCCTTCTGTTACTGCATGAGGGCAGGATTACTTGGACAGCAAGAAGAGAGAAGAGGGAAATGGGTAAAGGAAACTGCAGTGCATTTTAAGAGATTGGAGAGATGTTTGGAGATTTAGAGATGGCAGACACATTAGGAATTTATGCTCCTTGGAATCCAATTGTTCCCCTTAGCTACAGCTGGGTAGCTCCGGGTTTTGTCTTGTTCAATTTAAGACATTTTTAAGACTTTTGAATGCCACTTAGAATTAAATGTAATCCAGGATCACCAGCAAAGAAACAGTAATCTGTATGAATTTTACGTGAAGTAAATGTTTGTACTACTCTGAAACTAAAGTGTTTTATTTTAAAAGACTAATAAAGCGGAAATAATAAAAAAAAAGTATATTCTTAATAAATTTTACTGAAAAAGGTTCGTCAATAAATGTATTGTGATGATATTTTATAATATTATACAGCCTGTATAAATAGTAGACCCGTAACAAAAACTTACAAACTAAAGGTTCATTTGAGTGGGTGACTTAAAACATTTTAAAACCATTTATGGTAGAATTTAATGCCAAATTCCAAGTCACAAATAAGACATACTGTACTTCTCTATTGCTAGTTATGAAGTATTATTTTAAAATATTCATTTTTTTTTGTTGTTGTTGACAAGGGCCATACTCAAAGTTTGCAAGCATATATTCACTCTATATATTACCAACGACCCCAAAAATACCTTTGTTTTATTTAAGGCCAAGCTGAGGAGAATTTAATACCTGCCCATAAGATTTAATACTTGAATACTTGGCCTTGATTTTGACCACATCATATTTAATACCTTTTTAATACTTTTATGACACTGGGGCTGCCCTGTGCAGTACTTTGAAAATAGTAAACACTAAAGCTTAGAGATACACAAAGGAGTGAGAAGAAGCCACACTGTAACATAAGGGGGAAATGCAGACTCCAGAGAGTTTGTCAGCCCCACAAACTTCATGCTGTGACGCAAAAACGCAAACCACCTTGCCAACTTGCACCTTCAAGTGAGTGATAATTCACATCTATTTTTATTTCACTTTACCAGTAGAGTGTCATCTGGAGCCAACAACTCCAGGAGAACCATGTCACAAGCCAATGTCAGTTTTGGATGGGCTTCCATTTGCATATAAGGTCAGTAACCACTATGGCAACTTGCACTGTGACAATGGTTCGAGATAGTCTTGTTTGTTATCTGTCCTGTAGCAACTGTAAATTCACTATTTCCACTACTTATTTTATGGGACAATGCAATTTACCATTAGCTAATAAACAGAGAAAATAACAGATCAGGTGCACTTAGGCTCATGTTTGAACTCAGGTAGATTCAGCCATAAAAATGGCATTAACACTAAAGCCAGCTCTTGCTGAGGGAAGGCACGACCTTTAACAGGCTGCAGCATGACGCAGTGGAAATCTTTTGTTGTTCAGATCTGGGAGTAATTCAGTAGATTTGGGAACAACCTGTGTCTCAATGGGCTGTGGGTTTGAGGGTGCCTCCTGTTTATGGCATGTTTGATTTCACCGCAAGACTGTGCTGAGGAGGAAACACTGACAGACAACCATCCACTCTCACATTCATTCACAAGGGACAGTTTTTATTTTGTGAGTACATATTGTAAAATATACTTTTGCTTTTAATTGAGAAAATTGTGAAGGGAATAAACCTTTACACAAGTAACTTTTTAAACCTCTAAATCAGTATTTCAGACCTCAGTGGTAAAGTGGGTAGTAGTAATAATAGCAGAACCAGTAGTAGTAGTAGTAAAAGGTGGTAAAAGCAGTAGTAATAGCAGTAGAGACCGCAGACATAGTAGTAGCAGCACAAAAGGTAGTATTACTAATATAACTGGTGGTAGTAGCCGTTGTATTAGCATTTGAAGTTTGTTTTTTTTACTCAAGGCATAACTTTGAGTACTTTTACTTCTACTAAGGTATTATTATTTTGCAGTACTTTACCTCTTCCAGCTCTGCAGTGACCATCATGTTGTAATTATGCCAAATCCATTGTGTGTATGATACTTGTCTCCATTGTGTGAGAAGCTTTTTGACAAAGAACAGTTTGCTTCACTGTACTCTTTGCCCTCTTTCTGTTTGACCTATTTGCAAGTACATTATGTTATTGTAGCCCTGTGCACTGTTCCTCCACTAAAGACCTGGTTCAGACCTGGTTTTGGCCTTGTTTAGTCCTGGTATCTGGTTAGTGGGCCTACTTTAGTACTGGTTCAGTCCTGATTTAGTCCTTGTTTAATCCTGGATTACTGGTTTAGTGCCAGTTTAGTCCTGGTTTAGTCTTAGTTTAGTCCCAGTTTAGTCCTGGTTTAGACCTATATTAATCCTAATTTAGACCTGGTTTAGACCCAGTTTAGTCCTGGTTGTGTCCTAGTTTAGTCCTGGTTTAGTCTTGGTTTAGTCTTAGTTTAGTCCTGATATATATCTGGTTAGTAGGCCTAGTTATGTACTGGTTCATTCCTGGTTTAGTCCTGGTTTAGTCTTAGTTTAGTCCTAGTTTAGTCCATGTTTAGTCTTAATTTAGTCCCAGTTTAGTCCTGGTTTAGACCTATATTAATTCTAATTTAGACCTGAATAAGACCCAGTTTAGTCCTGGTTGTGTCCTAGTGTAGTCCTGGTTTAGTCTTGGTTTAGTCTTAGCTTAGTCCTGATATATATCTGGTTAGAAGGCCTAGTTAAGTACTGGTTCAGTCCTGGTTTAGTCTTAGTTTAGTCCTAGTTTAGTCCTGGTTTAGTCTTAGTTTAGTCCTAGTTTAGTCTGATAGTTTAGGCTTGGTTTAGTCATAGTTTTGTCCTGGTTTAATCTTAGTTTAGTCCTATCGTTTAGTCTTGATTTAGTCTTAGTTTAGTCCTAGTTTAGTCCTGATTTAGTCTAAGTTTAGTCCTAGTTTAGTCCTATAGTTTAGTCTTTATTTAGTCTTAGTTTAGTCCTATAGTTTAGTCCTGGTTTAGTCTTAGTTAAATCCTAGTTTAGTCCTATAGTTTAGTCCTGATTTAGTCTTAGTTTAGCTCTGATTTAGTCCTAGTTTAGACCTGGTTTAGACTCAAGCTGTTTTTGGTTTATTAAAATGTTACTTGGAAAGTCAAGTATTTTCTGATGTGGCTCGAGCATCACTGGTCTAATACAATGCAGAGCTGCCTGTAAAAAGCCATGGAGGTTTTACAAACAGCAAAGAGAGAGACACAGCCATTTCAGTGCGACAGCTGGATGTGTTTAATATTTACTGTTACAAGCCGGTGTTAGCGAGCTCTAACTCAATCCGGCCAAAATGCCAGCAGCCTGGTGTGTGAGGGGAAAGATCAGGCTGCTCTCATGACAAGGATTTAAGACTGTGATGCTCAGATGATGAGAAAAACGCAGCCACGCAAACAAACTGGGGACTGGGAGGCAAAGAAAAAGAAAATCTAAAGAAATGCAATTAGCCCGAAAGGCAAGAAAGTTAAAAGTGTGTTTCTTTTAAAGATCTGTCGATGAAAAAGCCATACAGCTAATTACTCTTTCAAGCATGAGGTCCAATTTCCCACGAGAGGCATGAACGACTTTGATGCATAACAACAGAATTGGCGGAGGAACCCGGTGAACCTACGTGTAAACAAGGTGTTTTATAAGCATCAGCGCCCAATGGTTCCACTTCGCCAAGCGCCAGGCTGAATCAGAAACACACTCGCTCCTCATGCACCACACTGTGTGATTAGGTTAAACAACATCCAGCGAATAAAGGTTAACAGTGGTTAGTAGGAGCATGGAGAGACTGAAATGTGACCACAATAAGACGATTAAAAGTCTTGAAATGTAATCACAAAGGGAAGTAGACAGTAAAGTGCAGATTAACTTGTACACGACTAGACCTGAAGGGTTTGTGAATATTTCTCAAACCTTTTCTTTTTTTGTATTTGAGGAAATCCTAATAGCAAATTGTATTAGGATGTCATTGGTGAGACAGTTCTGTATATCACTAAACTGTATGTCAACATTGAATCCATGGTGACTCTAACATGCCCTGTTGAACGCATTATGTTCTTCCACTAAATACCTGCTTTAGACATGGTTTAATCCTGGATTAGAACTTGTTTAGTCCTGGATTAGTCCTAGTTTAGTTTTGTTTTAGGCCTGGTATAGTCCTGTATTAGTTCTGTATTGTTCTAGTTTAGTTTAGTCCTAGTTTAGTCTGATTTTATTCCTGGTTTAGTGCTAGTTTAGTCCTAGTTCTAAGTCCTGGATTAGTCCTTGTTTAGTTTCAGTGTTAGTCCTGGTTTGATCCTTGTTTAATCCTTTTAGCCCTGAATTAGTCCTATTTTAGCCTTGGTTTACTCCAGGTTTATTCCAGTTTTAGACCTGGTTTAGTCCTTGTTTAGTCAAGAATTAAACCTGGATTAGTTTTAGTTTAGTTTTAGTTTAGTCCTGGTTTAGACCTGGTTTAGTGCGAGTTTAGTCCTTTATTAACCCTGGTTTAGCCCTAGATTATGTAGTCCTGGTGCATATTGATTTGGCATAGGTTTTACACTGGATGCACTTCCTGACCTCTATTTATCCAGGCTTAGAACTGGCACAAAGAGTAGGCTTATGGCTTACGCCCACCTGTGGCTGGATTAGGAAGAACATGAAAGAATGAATGAAATATAATGTAATGTCAGTAATGTAATAGTAGTAATGTAGTGTAGAAATGAGAATAATCTGATAAATGGTGGACAAAAGTCACTTGATGTCTTTGTAGCTCGACACATCCTGTTTTTGGTTCTGAATTATATTATATCAATTAAATTATGTTGGGAAAATGCCTAATTTTCCCAGACTGGTAGGAGGAAGTATTACTCAATGCAATGTGTCTGTGCCTGATAGAGAGAGAGAGAGCGCTGAGGGGCTCCATCCTCTGGAGTGGACGGAGTGGGGGAGAGGACTGGCAGACAAGCAGGCTTCACTGAGCTGAAGCCTGAAGCACCAGGTGGAGATAAAGGCGACAGATGCACTCAGGGCCATATCGTTTTGGATCCACACCAACAAAGACGAGCAGAGAAGCACCAAGCACCTGCCTCATTCAGACTGGCTCCACAGAAGTCCCACTCACCACACACGCACCCTTCACTCACAGTCATCGGTTTATAATTATGGAAGTGCGTTGGCAGTAAAATTAGCTAGTATTTTCCTGTGGTCGAGTCAAAAGTTCGAGTTCAAGTCATGCTTTTGTCCTTGGCGTCCAAGTCTAAGTCCAAATGTGAGTCACTTAAGGCCGAGTCGAGTTCAAGTTGAGTCTGAGATGTCATGAGCACTTAAACTGCAAGTTTGAGTCCATCAAAGAAAATTATTAAAGTCCAAGTCTGAGTCGAGTCATCAAAACTGTAATCTTCTCTAATCTGAATCCCTTTCCATTTTTTTAGATTTAAACAGAGCAGCACAGCCCCTGCTTTTAACCAAAAAGCTATCTAAATACAAGAAAATATATAATATGGCCCCTATCATTGCAAATGAATTATCCTAACCTTATTTTATTATTGTAAGTTTTTTCTGGGCCTTGTCAGTCATGGGCCCTTGGATTCATCCTAACCTTCCTCCCCCATACGGCCTTTTAGTCAGTTCACAAGTCTGAGTCCGAGTCAAGAGTAGTCAGTTCAAAAGTCCAACTCTAGTCGTGACTTCTGGACTTTAAGAAGAGACAAGTCCAAATCTCAATCCGTGCAATCAAAACAAAGACTTGAGTCCAGGTCTGTTTATTGAGATTTAAGCTCAAATCGAGTCCCAAAGTTAATCCTGTGACTCGGCTTGTCCATGTCCAGAACTCAAGTGCTTTATTTCTGCCTGGTACTTGGACATACAGTAACTCACAGTTTGTAATGGTTGCCTTTGAAAGTCAGTAATGGTTGCATGCCATAGATTCTCACCTCATATTTTAAAGCTGCGTCAAGCTCACCTCTTCAGACTGGCTTATCTGACATTATTGTTGGCTGTTTATAATACTTGCCTCCTCAGTGTTTCTAAAAGGCCCTGTAAAGTGTCCTTGAGTGCTTTAAAAGCTGCCTATAAATATACAACTTTATTATGTATCATGTTGATGTTAAGCAGGTCACTGTTAGGAGCAGAAAGATTCTCCATACATTAATTCTTATTTTTTTGACTTTATAAACCAAACCTTTGACATGACAGTTTAGCAAAATTACCACACAATGCCTGTTGCCTATCCCAACAACTATGGGCCTTAAGCGGGGTACACCCTGGACACACTCTCACATTCTTTCATTTATACTTTCATATCTTTAGAAGGTGAAGGGAAAACCGATTGTAACACTTGGAGGACATGCAGGCTCCACCCAGAGAGATGGCGTGATGTCCGGCACAAGGATCGGACCCAAGACCTCCTTGCTGAGAGGAAGCAGGGCTAACCACTCTGCCACGTGCCAAGTATTTTGATAATTGGATGAGCTCAAATGCGGCTGACATGGTAGCACAAGGAGCACATGCAAAATCCACACAAAAATTACTTGAATTCAGCAAAAGCAAGCAAATTATCTGTCCGTGGGGTAAGTGGCAGTTAGTAATGGTAGTAGATAAATAAGTAAAAATAGCTTGAAACAGGGAAAAATAACCTGAATCTGGTCTAGTAATAAGTTACCTAATAAGTAAGTAAATCCAATCTAGAGAAAATTGCTCAAATTACGATTAATGATCTGAATTCAAGTCATTTTAACTAATTTAGATATACATTTTTTTGCAGTGTATATATATGAAAATCCAGTGGGATGGGATGTGTTGTTCTCTGCAGAAGACATTATATCATCTAAATAACTGCAGCCTTTGTGATTTGCAAATTACAACAGTTCAAACTGCAATTTCAATTTGATTAATTGTGCAGCCTTACTATGCATACACTATAATTTATTTATCAAAAATGCCACTGTCATAAAGTGCCTGACCACTGGTCAGAGTGTAAAAAGTAATTCTAAATGTAGACAATGTCAAATCCAACTTGTTACAGCATATGCCTGATTAGCCACAGCTGCCCACGCGACAACAAATGAACACATAACAAATGCATGATAGTTCAAGCATGGAAATTTAAATTTCAAAAAAGTTTTTAACGAGTGACTCATGGATCACCTATTCAACACATAAGAAAAGGTTAGAAAAGAGCTTTATATAGAGATCGGCCTGTCAAGGTGAAATTTCACACACGAACCTGATCACAGTAATACACAGAGGTGAAAGAAGTACTCAGAACCTGTGCTTAAGTATTGTGACTTCAAAAAGTAACAATTATTCGAACATAAAAATGTATTGAATGTCAAGTAGAAAGTACTTGCTACTCACTACCACCACCAGCACTACTACAGTTATCACTACTAGTGTTACTACTAATACTAGTATTACTGCTGCTAATATTACTGCTGCTACTACTACTTCTACTACCACCGTTACTACAACTATCACTGCTACTATTACTATCACTACCTTTGCCACCAAGGTAAAAAAAAAATTATATTTTTATATTTAAATATTTTATGAAATTATTTGTTCTTTTAAAGTAAAAGTTAAATGAATGTTTTTGTAAATGTACCCAAAAAATTCTTTCCTCAAAAAACTGCACTTGAGTAAATTATTTGTATCCTATCTACTACTACTGCTACTACCTCTATTACTACTACTGCTACTACTGTTATTGTTGCTACTATTACTGCTACGACTGCTACTACTGTGGTAACACTTAAAATAGCTTACCATTAGGCATTAATAAAGCAGTAATAAACATGTAATTAACAAATAATTAAATGAATAGACCATTTATAACTGAAAACTGAATAAACATCTTTGCATTGATTTGCATGAGCTTACAACTCAAGATATTAAAGTTGATAGCAATGTTTATAACTTAATGGTGTTTATTAATGTTGATGTAATACTTTGTAAATAATCAATTAAATGTTTACTAATCCTTAACTAATGCTTTAGGGTTAGAGTTATTCCAGTACTATATTACATTATTATACTTAATATATTTTCCATCATTTCTTGCCATTTCCCACAAGTCTCAATGACAGGTATTCAAGCTTTGACAAGTTGCTAAATTTGCTTACAAAGCAGGTAAAATGTCCAGGCCACTTTGACGTCTTTCTGCTCTCCTGATGCTAACCTGAACACCGGTGCCATGGCAACAGAGTGAGAGTCCCTCCAAGCCAAGTGCCGTGTGTTTAAGTGGCTCCTGGGAGAGGTGGGCTCAAATGATAGACTGCTACGGCCTTTACCACACTGCTGCTGCTCCACTAGAGCGCACCTGCCATTACCGCTCATGTTTGAGGTACGACGTGCAGCGAGAGCAGGCTGAGAACCTGTGCATTATACATGATGTTTGGAGAGTGAAAAATTACATCCAACGTTAGGCGAGAAATAACAGAAGAGGAGGAATTATATCACAGCTGGGTAAGGTGATACAGTAATGATGTTTTGTTAATGATTATTTATCTTACAAATTATTTAAAAAGCTGTTACTCTTATTTTTAAACCAATCGGGGTCACCTCTAGAACAGCACTCATGTTTTACAACCTTTAAAAATACTATCTGACTAAAAGAAAACATTTTTAATAAGTACTCTAGGGGTGCCATACTTAGTCCAGCTGACTTCAGTCTCTCTGAGTGGAGTCTGTGTGTGCTCTCTGCGTTACTGTGGGTTCTCTCTGCTTCCTCCCACTGTTTAAAGTCATTTTAAGGCTTTATGGTGTTGTTCAATCTACAACTCTTGTCATCAATAAATGTATGGGTGCAATAATACAGAGAAAGTGGCTATTTCAGCAGTGGGTATAACTGGGAAACAAAACAGAAAAGTTTAGCAAAAAAAAAATATATATATATATTGCCAAAACCTCCATTTTAACAAGAAGAAAATTGCAGTAAGATAAACTCAGAACATAAGCTTGATTTCATGTTTTTTCAGGTGGCAAATTGGTCCATTTCTACTCCTATCACCACTGAGTTACTGAAGGTCGTGACCAAAAGAATGACTTCTCGAAAACATGCTGCTGCAAAATGAGATTCTCTAAAAGAGGGTGTGCTCCCACTGCCGAGATAACCAGAGCCTGGAGTGGAGCTGTTCATCCACTTCCAGAAGAAGAGGAGAGCTGTTCTGAGCATGTACCACAGAGATAAGACTGTGGAGGCAGACCCGGGACAAAACGAACACGCTCCTTTTAAACGACTATCTGCAAGACTTGTGATAACTTGTAAAGCTTTTATTGTGTGGATTAGCAACAGTAAAAGGGGTCACATGTACAGTACTACAGGCCATTGTTTCCCAACCAGGGGTACGGGGACCCTTAGGGGTACGTGAGCACATTACAGGGGGTAAGTGGAATTATTTCATAATTTGGTAAAAAAATATTTACGATCTAGTAAAACTTATTGATGATTGATTGATTAAAAAAAATACTGATTAAAAAGTGGTGAAACTACTAAAAATATTATTTGGAAAGGCCTCTTATAAATCTTGTTTCGAAGGAGTTATTTAAATGATTATTTTTCATACATTTTTCTTGTCAATTTCTGAGTTTTAAATTTTTTACTTGAAAAATATAGTAAAATAAAGTAATATAATAAAAGTTTATATTGTTATATTTTTAATTAATTATTGTTTTATTTTGATTTTATTTAAATTATTTTTTATTTTATTTTATTTGTATTTTGAATTTAATTTTCAAAGCAAAAAATGCAGGAGAATTAGCTTTTAGAGTAAGTATAAAATGTCTTACTAATATGTACTAATAAAAACAGATGGCCACTCTATGACCACTTTTTTTTAAAATTAACATGTAAACAAATTAGAGGGTGCTTACAGTAGGACAAAAACCCAGGAGGTACGCAACACAAAAAAAGCTTGGAAACCACTGCTATAGGCCCCACATAGCATCTTCATGATCTTATAATAAAAAAGCACACCTATAGAATGTATATAGCTTACAATAGTGACCATAATACATAACAGCTATCACTCATCTCCTTATTAGGTTACTGTGTTTGGTAGAGTTGTCTGGGGAGAGTGAGGTCAGGTTATTTTTCAGTAACAGCTGGTTCTCCCAGTGTGCAGTGATTTTCATATTGATTTGGTTTTATGCCATTTATCCATTTATCCATTTATCCAGCCTTGGGCCCAACACAAAGATTACACTGGTTTGTGACCCCTTGTAGCTGGATTCATCTTTAATTTTCATTTGTCTAATAAACATTTGCAATTTGCCATAATAACAATTTAAAGGGTCCATGTTATGCTTTTTCAGGCTTTTTGAAATAGTGTTGGACACATTTGCATTAGTATGTCACACTTTTTATGACTTAAAAGAATGTATATGTATGGAAAACGTCTTCTTTTGGGGATATGTTACTTTGACTTTGCAGTGAATGCTTGGATTAGGTGTCTGCTGCCCCCTGCTGGCAACAGTGGCAATGGACAGGGCATAAAATAGTTATTTAGCACAGGCCAGGGCTTGACATTAGCACTAGCCAACCAGGCAAATGTTGGTAGATTTTCATTTTGGCTAGTAGCAATTTTTGTCTCCCTAGCCACTTTGGGTGGTTGGATTTTATGTATCTTAACTTTAGAGGTCTTTAATTCCTTTTGCTATGTAGTGACCGCCAAATTTAGTACTGAGTAATCCATCTGAGAAAAAAACAACAAAAAATGTATTAAGACCACATGCAAAAAGAACCTGTTTTCCATTTGATAAATTCTTGTCTACACATAAAACCAAACTCTACATTTCATTAAGCTCATTGTATCCTATAAAATACGATAAAATAATAAAATAAACATTTGAACTAATTAAATTCTGGCTTTTAAAAACACTAATTGGCTAGTAACCTTTGAAAAAAGACTGGCAACAGAGGCTAATGAGCAAAAAAGTTAATGCTTGTGATTGTGATTGTGATTTAAGAAAGAAAATTTTTTACAAAATAACATGTTTTAGAGGAGGCCACGTGGACAGAGATAAGATTTATTCTATTTATTAAGATCTGAAAAATCTCTGTCCATACATAAAACCAAATTTTACATTTCTTTAAGCTTATCGTACAATAAAATAAAAAGTACACAGGAACCTAACTAATAAATTGTGGCTAGCAACTATTGACAAAGACTAGCCACAGTGATCAGTGGGAAAAAAAGTTAACGTCAACCCTTGAGCATGGCTATTAGTAACCTGACGCTAGCATATAGATAAATGAGTGCACTGTTTCGTAGTGACAGCAATTTAAGCGCTGAAATGATCAGAAGCATTTCCTGGTTTCACTCAAACATGTGTGAATGAAACAAAGTACTACTGCAGGTAAGTTTATAAGGTGCAAACAACATAATGCAAAAAAACACAATTTTGGCATAATAGGGAGCCTTTAACCTACACATTTAGCTTTTTTTGCTAAATAATTCTAAAGTCTTCATGCTTTCCTGTTGCTTGGCACTGGTGAGATTGCTGATGTAATGTGATTGGACGCCTATAAAGATGAATGCAATAAAGAAACTTGGAGAGCACAGAGGCTGAGTCATTGACCTGGTAATTAGTGTTGGTTGTAGTGAGAAAACCTGGATGGCCCCTTAAACAGCTGCTCACAAGACCCCGGCTGACCCCTGGATCACAGTACGCCCAGATGGAAGCAGGCGGAGAAAAGACACACACAGAGCCGTAAACATGAGGCCAGCGAGGACCCCAGAGTTTCCCCTTTGTGCAATCATCTCAGCTCCTGTTCGTCTTCACGCGGCACAATCAGCTGTGTTCAGTGTATCAATCACTAATCAGAGTGGAGCTGCCGGGGGGGACACGCCGCCTGCATCATCGCAGCCTCATTTACACAGTGATTTGAAGGGAACCACAGAGAGCCGCCCTGGGACTGTGAGCTGAGGTGAAGTGTGACTTCTGACTGCCGTGTTTTTCCCCCGACATCACAGTTGTTTAATTTGAGAGCACATGAAAACTGTACAGAGATCACACTCCTCACATGAAGTCCTTCTACCATATGAACTACTGATCATGGTTCATTTGTTTCCAGCGGTAGTTACTAATGACAGGAATAATTACATGCAAATTATGTAAAACTCAGAATAGCTGTAGCAATCCAAAATGGTTTAACCTTTTGCCTCGAGTAAATGAATGTGAGAGTGAGCAGTTGTCTGTCAGTGTAAGCCCTGCAACAGGCCACTGGAGTACACTTAGAGGTAGATTACTAAAATATTCCACATAGATACACGATAGCTTGTCTTACGTCCAGAGGTGGACAGTAACCAAGTAAATTTGCGTGAGTACTGCACTTAAGTATAGTTTGGAGCAATCTGTACTTTACTTGACTAGTATTTTTAGGTGTAACTTACTGCTTTTACTCCACTACATCTAAAAGATAAATATAATACTTTTTACTCCACTACATTTCTAAAAAAGTAAAAGTAATCTTCTGCTGAGAAATTGTCTTAAAACCAAAAGATAACTGACTTACTCCATAAAGATAATCATTTACTACATAATACTACTCATATTTACTCTCCGGAAGTAAAAAGAACCTCTGGACACAATCTGGAAGTGATTTAGCTTTTGCTTTGAACATTATTTGCATGATTCTATAATAAACCAGTTTAAAAATAATTGATTAGTATGATCGTAATACCCAGCCTTATTTATAATACATATGGCTCATTTTTGTTGTAGAATAATCTTATCCATTATGGTTTTAACTTGATCCCCACATTTCCTCACTAAAATTATGTAAATGATGTATTTTATTAATATTTCTGGAGCTGTGACTTGAATGTAGTAAAATTTTTGACTGCACTCATTTGGAATACATTGTAAAAAGAAAAAAGTTTTTAGTTTTTAGTACTTTTAATACTTAAGTGTTTTTGAAAGCATATACTTCTTTAACTCAAGTAAAAATGACATGGCAACTTTTGGAATAATATTTGACCTGGAGGATCTCTACTTTTACTCAAGTACTGAAGTTGAGTACTTCAGTACCACTGCTTACGTCTCATCTATACAGTATCAACTATAATTTCTTATAAATATACTTGAAGTTGATATAAAAAGTGCTATGATACATTGTGGAGCTACAGTAAATCTACTAATGTTAACAATGGAATGACAAGTTATGTAGTTAAGTAAATCCATTAAAATGATACCATTAGTCATTATGTCACAACAAGTAACTTATTACATGCATTCATCCTTGATACCAAACATGCACAGAGCAGGCCAGGAGCTGACCACATGCTTCTGGTCAATTTTCTGACTCATCTTGACTCTGTCCCTCTGGATCACCTCTCTGTTCGTCTTCACATTTCCAGCCTTCATATTTATTTAAAAGCAGCAGGAGGTTGGGGATGAAAGGGTGCGGTGTGGAGACTGCCTCAGTCTCTTCAGGGATTACCTGCAATATTTTCTGCTCAGATATAAAACATAAACAGGCCCAGCCACTGTCCCAGCTCTCTGCATGCTACCCGCCTCAATGTTATCTCAGCACACAGAGCTAGAAAACTACAACTCCATGCATATTTTAGTTTGTGACTATATTTAGTAGATGCCCCGCCCTTTGGGGACACTTTACATTAGACTGGAAGAGTCTCCATCAACAGACTGTTAAAAATAAAAGTCTTTGCTGACACATTTAAAGAACATTTAAAGGGTCAATAAAGTCCGTAGACATTTCTAATTGTGTCATAAAAAAAGGTTTAAAAAGAAGTCATCCGGACTTAGCTTTTAAAGTTTAAGACGTTTTACTTTTCATCCAAGAGGCTTTCTCAATTCTAAAATTAAACAGGCAAGTCTTCAACTTAAAAAAAAACAAGTCTAAATGACTTCTTTTTAAACCCTTTGTTGTGATTCAATTAGCCTGGACCACTGAGAGCTTGTAGCTAAAGTCACTTAAATGTATGTTACTAGAAGTAATGGTACTCAACAAAACTATTACTTGAGTAATTGTTTAAAAAGCATTGTGTGTAAAATTTACTTAAATACATACATAAATAATAATACATAAATAAATACATACTGCTTCTAACCACTAATACTAGAACTAATGAGTACTACCAATAATCCTATTACTATTACTACTATTATAATTGTACGACTACAACTACAGCTTCTGAGACTACTGGTAACTGCCATTACTATTACTATGAAAATATTTACTGAGCAGAGCAGCAATATACAACTACTGTTACTTCAAATTAATGTTACTCATGTAGAAGTAAAGATACTCAACAAACATATTACTTGAGTAAAAGTAAAAAGTATAAAATGTAACGTTGACCTAAGTAGAAAGTAACATTTCCCTGTTTAACAAGTTTAACAATTCAGAACAAAATGTATAACAAATACAATTCCTACTACTGCTCCTACAAGCTCTACTAATACTGATTCTACTGGTACTACAGCCCAACTCATATCAAACTTTCTGACTGCTAGGTGTGTGTACTCTCTACTTTATCATTAAGGTCAAAAAATACTTCACATATTTACTCAAGTAACTCATTTTCCTCCAAAATCTCCACAAATCTTCTTTAAAAATGTCAATTAGTAAAAGTATGTAGTTATTTCCCACTCCTGCTGAACTTGTCCACTTAGGCTCCTCACCCCGTTCCCCAGTGGTGAGGTCAGTTGTGGTGGAGTATTTTAGGAGTGCGTACTTTAGGAGTGGGTACTTTGTTTCGTAACTCCTGACCATGGCTGAGTCTGGAGGTTGTGGACAGGCCACTTGTGCATTTGTGGTGATGAGTGTGTGACAGAGCGCAGGAGACAGAGAGACACTGAGGAAATACTGCGGCTCACTCGTCACACACAGACCATGACATAATACTTTTCAAGCCGTTGGCATGGAGACGGACGGGCACCGCCGGCTGGATTTGGCATCAGGGGGGTAAAGAGATGAAGAAGGGGCTTGTTGTCGGAGCGCATTTGGATATTTGGACTACGGCGAGAGCGTGTTTGTGCGGATATAGTGCTCCTCTGATGACTCAGCAGATTGTGTTACAGTTTGTTTGTGTGTGAAAAAACTAAACAGGAGGAATCAAGAAAAAGTTAAAAAAGTAAAAGTTTGAAATGAACTCTGCAAAGGCTGCCGGAAAGTGTAGACACTACTAAAATGGTGTCTTCTGTAGCCTTTCTTACCTGTAAATGACATACTGCAGTACTAATACTGCTACTGTTCAAAACTTCATTTGAGCCAGGACCATTTGACTTCCCACTTTGTCAGTAAGGTAAAAAAAAAAAATTATTTGACAAAATGTACTCACACTAAAGTATATTTTAGTGTACTTAATAATAAAAAAAACATTTACATAAAAGTACATAATGCCCAAGTTGTTTATGTTTTTTTTTTTTTTTTTTTTGGTTCTAAAACCCTCCATTACTGATCGTCCAGTCAGAAAAGTGGAAAGACTGGCATCCCATAGACCACTGTTTTGATTTAGACTGCAGTACTGTTTTCAAACCAGTATGAGTGCATGCTGCTTACAGTGCCTTTAAGCAAAACTAAAAGTTACAGTGTCACTTTTCACCACCACTTCTCATCTCTTGTGCACCTTATCTTTAAATTAGGCCAATGCCAAGACAAGATTTATGGAACCGAATATTCTAACTCAAAGCCAAGTCATCCTGCGTAAAGTTTAAAGTTACATATTATTTATATAGCACTTTGGTTACTTTTATATAGAGAAATGGCGAAAATACCTTTTCAGATGCATTTTCACCAGTCTACCTATAGTGGAATTTTTCAAGGGGACCTATTATGCTAACTCAACTTTTTTGAGCTTCCTACCATGTTATAATGTTTCCTCATGAAAAAGATACCCAGAACTGTATTTTGTTTCATTCAGCATGTTGTATGCTGAGGCGCTCCCCTTCTCAGGAGCTAAAAAACAAAACAAAAAACACTTGGTTTCACTGCTTGAGAAAATCCACCTTCTCTAGGAAGTGTTCCTGCACTTTTCTCAGTCAGTCAATCAAAGTTTATATGTACAGCACTTTACAACAACACAAAGAAGATCAAAAACATGATAAAATGATTTTCTCAAAACATACACAGCACTCAGACCTTCAAAAGCATGTAATCTTTAAATCACTGTCACTATGAAGTCTGCTCAGTTATCTATGTCTGCATGTTGCCAATAGCTTTGTAACTTTGCTGGTTTAAAAAAAATCCTATAGAAAACATACAAGTGGCAACATATTTGCTTAATTAATGGTTTTATTTATCTAGTCTAAATGCTTTTAACATATAACAACAACAGTATGCAAAACTATTCAGGCAGTGCAAAGCTAATGTCAACAAACAAACAGAAAAAAAAAAAACACACAGTCACAAGCCACAGGAGACTGATCTCATTAACTCAACATTAAAAAGTAATATGTGCCCCCATGAGTTCTATGTGATCAGGGCAAAATGCATGTGTTAAATGGAAATAACAGATAACAATGGCTGGCCCTCTGAGGCATTTAGGAAGACACCGCAAACACTAATTAGACTAATTGGATTATTAATCATGCACTTATGTAACAAATACAAAATAGTACACAAGTGTATTGGTATTGTCATGGTACAGATGTTGCACTTAACATTTCAATAAAATATTCATTCATTCATTCATTTTCTACTGCTTATTCCCGTTAGGGGTCGCGGGTGACTGGAGCCTATCCCAGTAACTTTGGGCCATAGGCGGGGTAATAGTAGCAGTGGTAGTAGTAACAGTAGTAGTTTTAGTAGTAGGTGCACAAGTAGTAGTATCAGTGGCAGAGGTAATAGCAGTAGTAGTACTTAACCCTTGTGCCCCAATGAGAACAAAAGTGTCCTTTTCAAGTTTTATTTTTTTGATAACTTTGCAGTGATTTATACCTATTTTATGAAATGTGTCTCAGGTGTGTATTTCATCACTAATTTAGATTTTCTAAACGCAAATCTAATATTACTTAATTTTTATACCCTCTAACTAAATTTATGTTGCTCCTGTTAAATGACAAAAGTGTCCACTATCACAAAAGATCATAGAAATATTAGGTATATTCATATTTTTTCTACTTTTTGCCCTGATCATAAATACCAAATAAATATTATTTTCAGAATTTTAACCCTTTTTATGCCAGTGTATGTATTAGAGTCTCAATTTTAGTTTTAGTAAAAAACTAAATAAAATATTTTGAATATACTTTTTTTTTTTTTTAGGAGGGTTATTACAGCCTTGGGTACGTCAAAGATTACCAGCATTGTTTGTATGGATTTGGGATTTTTTTTACAGCAACAAAAAGTTACGTTGTAATTGTTGCCAAAAGTGTGCCAGTCACAAAACAATACGTTAATTGTTTTTCTATTTTTTTTTTTTTTTTTTTTAACATAAATCTTTTAATCAATGTATGCGCTGACTGTTATGCAAAATTTTTTAATATATACTGTTTTTATGATGTTTTTTGATGGGGACACTACGTTGTTGTCACCTAACAACGTAGCTTTTTAAAATAAGTGCTATGCATACATTCAACTTTACATTCAATACTTTTACTCAAATATAATTGTGTTGAGTACTTTTACTTCAAGAGTAATATTACTTCTACTTAAAATAGAGATTTGAGTGTTTTTTTCCACCTCAGACTGCAGCATTAGCCATGTAAGGAATAGATCGCATCTGATGTAAACACGACTAAAGACATATTTTGTTTTTAAACTGTGAGACATATTGGTCCCACTGTGAGTTCGATAAACAGGAAAACAGATGACAGCAGCATTACAGTGCCACAGTGGAAATGTACTACACTCGTATTTGCCTGGCTGATGATAAATAATAGTTAAAGACGCCATTAATTAATTCCCTGCTAACTGCGCTCTCTCTCTCTCTCACAGGGGTGTAAAGCACTATGGATTTACAAAACACCTCCCTCCCTCGTCAAACCAGCAGCAGTTGGACGTTATCCAGACCATTATGAATGCAATGATTCGGCATCTTACATTTCTGGCTAATTATGCTCAGTGGGAAATCATTTTTGTGTCTATGTGTGTAGTTACTGTGCATTTTTAAGTGAAAAAAAAACTAAAGAAAACTCCCAAATGATAAGGATGGCCACTTTACTTATTAGCGTCCTATTGTATTTACACAGAGCTGTCGATGATAGGAATAAACAACGTTTGAAGGCTGTTTTGACAGATGGACCACTGCAAGCTTATTATATTCACACTTGAAAAAACAAATATCATAATAATAAAAGGTACACTTCAGATAATGCCAAATCCAGTCAGTGTTTTTTAACTCGCTGGCACAAAGCATTTGATGACTCTTTGAAAGCAAATCCTGAGAAAGTCAAAGTGAAAATGCGCCACAGCTGGCTCCTACCCACAGTCAAAGCATTAGGTCCACTGAAGCACAGCACAGTTGCACTGAAAAATAAAGTGGCTTTTCTTTGGGTAATACTGGTTTCCCCAAATATGGGAGAAAATAAACTGGACTGTAAGAAACTCATCTAGGAGCTCTGAGCTGCAACTAGAGGGCATTTAGAGTTTACATTTGCATTAAGCATTTTTTAGAGTCATTAAAGGTAACTCATTCTGCCTTAGACAGCATTATAATTTAAAAAAAAAAAAACTCACTGGGGTTTTGTGAGGCCACCAAGTTGTGCAGCAGCATCGCAATGGGCCCATTGAACAGACAAAGATCGTATTGACTAATAAGGGGACACTTGGTTCAGAAAAGTATAGTCAAAATTACAAAAAAGAAGAAAAAATGTGTGTAATGTAATGTGTTTAAATATTTAAAATGTATCCTGTAACAAAACTGCTGTCATAGACCTAAAATAAAATGTGTCCAGTCCATATGAATTAACATTTTGCACATTGAAACTGGAGCATAATATATTATTAATTTAAGATATCTTCATATGACGTATTATATCTGCATTGCTCCAAAAGCCATAGTGAGATTAGCATCCAGAGTTTAATCCAGCCACATGGGGTCACAAGCGAGTACTCTCTGTGCCAGTCCCAAGACCAGATAAATGGAGAGAGGCATCAGGAAGGTCAGAAGAGTCATTATTCAATTTTAATATGGCACATTGTTAGTTGACCTAACAATGTGCCATATTAAAATTGAATAATGACTCTTCTGTTCCATCTTATATGTGCTTTTAAGTTTGTTTTTTTTCATTCATTCATCTTTCTATGTCATACACAAGATAATAATAGACACTGGTCACAACTGCATATGGCCAAAAGCAATGAGTAGGACAGGACTGGTATAGAAAGCAAGGACAGTTTGAACCCAACACTGACACTGTCCTTTAGATGAGCAGCAAACCCTCAGTGCTTTACAGAGCTGCGAAAACAATAACAGAGACACTACATAGGGATGACTGCACAGAGCAACAGAGCAACAGAGCAACAGAAAAAAGGTGATTAAAGTTGCATTTTGCCGCCCGGAGGGGTTTAGAAGGAGCTCGTCTTTATCTCGTGTGTATCGGAGCGCACGTGCAGAGCTAGGGGCCTGTTCTGCACATGCTCAGATGCCGATGGTGATGCGCTCTGACACATTGCATGTCCAGAGCATAGTTATCATGCTGAGTAATGTGACATTTAAGGACTCCTGTGTTTTTTTTCTCTCCTCCTCACAGTTTGTAGAGAGCGTACACTGTTTCTGAACAGACATACAGCGGCGGTGGACACATGCACACTTCCACATGTGTCATCATGAGTCCAACCAAGGCCCCCGGAGCCAAGAGGACGCACCATTCGAGGGTGAGACGCCACTCAAAAGTGCATGACTCCAACACAAATCATATCATTTCATTATATCATATACAGTATTTACTATGACGGCGCTGATATCAAACTTGCTGTAAGGCAGCAGCGCTACCCACCCGCCATGATACTGAAAGTTACTCATCTTACACAGCTTTTCCACTGACAGCATGGCAAATTTGCTTGATTTAATGTAAAAAGTAACTATCCACATCTTCCTCTGCTCTTAAGTGTGAGCAACTGGATCTCTAGGTCAGTGATTCTTTAACATTTCACACTGAGTACAATCTTATAACATATACAAAGTGACATAACGGTAAAATAAGTATTGAACATGTTGCTGCTTCACTCAACAAATATATTTCTGACATGGTACTGACAGGAAACTTTCAACAGATGTCCATAACAACCCAAATAATCCATACTGATATTATGAAAACAGAGAAGCAGGGAAAATCAAGGCCATAGTGCGATTGCATTCAGTAAAAGTTTGTTTTAATGGAACAGACATAGCAGACAGAGATGACAGAGATCTAAACATCTGAACAAAGAGTGAAGTTTTTCAACAGGTTATACAGGATAAAGAAGAAGTACCTGATCCTGGGCTGACACATGCATTGGTCAAGAGCAAACTAAGTTTACCTGGTTAAGGTTTACCTTTCAAGTCCAGGAGACAGTGCTAGACAGCGAACAAGCCAAGAGCCATCTAAAAAAATATGGAGATAAGGAATCATCATAGCTACATAGAGGACAGGAAAACAGAAGACCTTCAAAAATTCATGCCATCACATATACAAAGAAAGCACAATAAATAAATTCTGAAATTCAGTTAAGTGTACAAAATGTAATGACACAGAGAAAAAGTACTGAACAAATGAACAAAGGGAGGTGCAAAAAGGTGTGGAAAGCCAAGACACCATCTGAAATCTTTCAGTGATCAGAAAGCAAGCCTGCCTCCTGTCTGACCGATGAAAACGTGTCTCTTTACAAGGGTGTCACACATCTCATGATGAGTAAAAGCAAAGAGCTCTCTCAAGTAGTGATGGGACGCTCGCGAACAAGCCAGGTCTAAGAGCAAATTCTCTGGAGCAATTCGGAAGAGCCAACTTCTGTAGCTGAGAAGCAAATCTTCAGCTGCTCCTGCTCAGCTCTGCTAAAAATCCACCCAAGTAGAGTGGACTTTTATTTTGATGGGTACACCATGCAACCAATCACATGTGGGGACAGACTAGGATCCTATTTATATGAAAGAAGTAAGGTGGGCTCCAGGGGCAGGTACAGGCCAAGTACACAGAGCAACAGAGATGGTTGCTGGGTTAGCTGGAATTTAATGCAAGCTCGTTGGGAAAGTGAAGAAATGGCCAAAACCAAAAAGACGCAGCATCTGGTTGAATTTTGATTATACTGGAGACAACAAAGATGAGGACTGTTTGCAAACTGCATACGAATGAGGCTTTTACATGATTTATTAATTAATTTATTTTTTTACCAATTAACAAACCATTTATAATTGCTAAATTAGGCTTAAATAAAATGCTCAGAGTGAAGAGCCATTTGGCTAGCTATAAGAGCCGGTTCTTCTAATGCAGCCGAGCCAAAAGAGCCAAATCTCTGAAAAGACCTGGACTGCCCATCAATACTCTCAAGTCCTTTGCAAGAACATGCTGACGGCATTGATTACAGAAGGATTAAGAATAAAGTCTACCTTAACCTTAATCAGGAAGTGGAAAGAACACCATTCCGCCATAAACCTGCCATTTCAGTAATATATGCTGAGAAAATTTTGGACGTGCTCAATATTACTTTTACCTGCTTTATATTTAACCAATGGACACGCAAACACTATTTTCCTGCCATAAATAAATAAAGAGGTTTCCATGCCAACCACATGCCAGTTCAGGCGTCACATCACATCACAAGTACAGTCTCAGGAGGCTAAGTCGGAGCAGACCCCAGCCTGCCGGTAAACCGCCGGTGAGTCACTTTTAAACAGCGGTACATCCCCATAGTAACGCTGCTGCACTGCCGAGTCCGGAGCATGGTGAGTTAAGGCCATTGAATCCACGAACATAAAGCTCTGATGGTGATTCATCTGTGTGGAAATGACATTAGCGCTGCATTCAGATCAGACTAATGAGATGTGCCGAGGGAATGTCTGGTATTATACAATATGAATGGGTCTGTAAAGGGTTTCATTAAATAGATAGTGGACCTTAATGTTGGCTATGGAGTGTCTATTGTAGGTAGCTGGCTGAATAAGATAACTGCATTCGGCCCTCTTATGCTGAGCTATTTCTTTAGAGTACATCTAGTCCTCCTGTATTCACAATTCATTACATTTAGCACTCAACAACATAAAGTACACACAAAGCTCTTTAAACCGTGATTATTGTCTACTAGCTTGACTTTGCACTGCTTTCAGGATATGCTTTATTTGTTTAGCCAGGCCAGCCATCCTATTGTTATTAACAAATATAAAAAATTAACAAATATTATAGACTAATCAGCACAAAAGCTCGTGTACTCTTTGTGCCAGTCCTAAGCCTGGATAAATGGGTCAGGGAGGGCGTCCGGTACAAAACCTATACCAGTGGTTCTTAAATTATGGTACAGGCACCACTGGTGGTACGCAAGGTTCTTCTGATGGGACTCAAGGGTCTTTTGAAGTCCTGATTTCATTCAATTTAAAGCCAGTTTTATTCCTTCTTTATTTAGGGCTTAAATTTGAAGTATAGAGTGCTACACCAAGTCCTGGTTTAGTCTTGGTTTAGATCTGGTTTGGAACTGGGTTAGTCATGGTATAAAACTCGTTTAGAACTAGTTTAGTTGTGGTTTGGAACTGGTTTATTCGTGGTATAAAACAGAACTAGTTTAAACTTAGTTTAGGATTGGTTTAGTCCTGGTTTAGAACTGGTTTAGTCCTGGTATAAAACAGAACTAGTTTAGACTTGGTTTAGAACTAGTTTAGAACTGGTTTAGTCGTGGTATAAAACTCGCTTAGAACTAGTTTAGACCTTGTTTAGAACTTGTTTAGTCATGGTATAAAACTATTTCAGAACTAGTTTAGACCTGGTTTAGAATTGGTTTAGTCATAGTATAAAACTGGTTTAGAACTAGTTTAGACCTGGTTTAGAACTGATTAGGCATGGTATAAAACAAAACTAGTTTAGACCTAGTTTAGAACTGGTTTAGTCCTGGTATAGAACTGGTTAAATCGTGGTATAGAACAGAACAAGTTTAGAACCTGGTTTAGAACTAGTTTAGACCTGGTTTAGAACTAGTTTAGACCTAGTTTAGAACTGGTTTAGTTGTGGAATAAAACTGGTTTAGAACTAGTTTAGAACTGGTTTAGTTCATTAAAGCTGGTACTTAGAAAGCCTATGGATGGAGCAAATTAAACTACCTCTGTTAGCAACTGGAAAGACACACAATGACTCAGAGAACAGGAGGTGAAAAACCCTCAACTGGAAAACAAACAAGCAATAAAACAAAGCACTACATAAAGCCTAATTTAGACTGATTATAATTGGAAAGCTAGTAATAGTTTCAATCGACATTACTTCAACTAACTGCCCATTGTACGCGATGTAGCCCACTTAAGGCCCATAGTGGCTGGGATAGGCTAAAGCATACAAAATAATAAGTGGAACAAGATGAATGAATAAATCTTTTCAAATTACTATGCTGTGCCTTCTTGCTTCTGGTTTCTCTCTATTCATATCCAGCCTTTTCTGGATTTTCCTAGGACTTCCACAGGCTCTGGGGATTTTGGAGAGACCACATCCGGATGCCCATTTCTTTACAGCATGACCTAATTGTATGAGGGTCCACAGAGCAATGGCCGCACACCTGCAAGAGCTACTGCACTCTTGTTAAGATTTATGAGACGGGAGATACATAATTGTGCCTTTTTCCGGGGCACTTGGCCTCTCTGGCTGTAATATATTGCTTCAAAGGGAACGGCATTCACCTTACAGTACATTATTTGAATATCAATAATGAATGAATGTCTGGTGCTGACATTTTCATAGCAGTGACTGAGGCAATAAATTATACTGTGATTAGCTCAGCATGAGGCCAGCTGCATGAAGGCAGTTCACATCTGCAGAGTATCAAAGAGATGAAAACTCTGGTATAATGGCAAGGGCTAAAATGATGAATGCTCATATACACACGTGAATGTTTTTTTAAAAACTACTGCTTATATTATTGTGGAAAAAATTTAGGAAATACAAGTGAAATGTCATTTAGATCTTAATTTTCCTACACCTATCCTTTATGGGTAACATACAGCTTTGGGCATGTGGGATACACTCTGGACAATAACTAGTTTAGTGAATACATGCAAGTTCAGATGACTCTAACACTAAAATCTGTTAATTTCATACATGACTTTGGATGGTGTACAAAAGCCAGGATGTCTGAAGAAAACATACTAGCACAAAGCTATGCAAACCAAAAAACACATGACACGCTCACATTTATTCATTATGAGCAACTTTTGGAGTCACAAATTCTCCTAACTCATGGATGCTTTTGGATGGTGGGAGAAAGCCGGAGTACCCAGACTGAATCTACAAAAACAGACAGAGATGTTAGTCTGCCACCGCAACGATCAAAACCAGTGACTATTTCTTTATTGTAGCTGCTAATGTTTAAACATTAGACAGTCAGCCCAAATTTCATAGCAAACAAACCTTCTTATAGCAACTTAAACACAAAAGTATGCATCTTTTTTGCTTTACTTTGTGTTGTTTTATTCAGTTTTCCATCCATCCATCCATCCATCCATCCAATAGGCAATAACTTTGCAGCAGGAGCCTACGAATGCATTAATAATAATCATATCATGTCTGTGTAGTGCCTGTGTGTCTAGTGTATTCAGTCTAATTAGTGTGACAAATAGTCCTTTTGCATGGCTGTCAGGATGTCCCAGTGTGTATGTCCCAGAGTGAGGCTGCTGCAGCGTCAGGGAGCGGCAGAGCTGTCAGTCATCCTCACACAGCGTCCCGTCGTCCGTGTGAAGAGATTATGATGAGGCAGAGGCAGGTAATCTGACAGAATAAAGTGTTGTTGTCTGTAACACGCACCGCTCTCACTCAGACTGTGGGACGTGTCTGGTTCAGTCATGCAACTACAGCTATTGGGTTTGGCTCTGTTTAATTAAAACTGAACAGAAGAAGAGGAGATATTAATTAAATTCAGCTGCAAGATATTTGAGCAAACCTACTTCTGAGTAAATTTTAGAGGATGACACTTTTACTGATGTATTTTAAATCTGTACATGAGTAAAAGTATTTTTTTAATCTTGTTGGCAAAATGGATAGCACGCTCGACCAATCCTTTATACAAGTTTGGGTTGTAGTGGCAGTAGAAGTAGCAGTGGGAGTAGTAGTTGTAGTACTAGCAGCAATAATAATAGTTGTAGCAGTAGTTACAGTAGTAGAAGTAGTAGTAGTAGCTGTAGCAGTAGCAGTAGGAGTAGTAGTAGCAGTAGTATTAACAGTTGTAGCAGTAGTAACAGCAGTAGTAGTAATAGTTATAACAGTAGTGACAGTAGTAGTTGTAATAGTGGTAGAAGTAGTTACAGTAGTAGAAATTGTAGTAGTAGTACTGGCAGTGGTAGTAGCAGTAAGAGTAGTAGTAGCAGCAGTAATAATAGTTGTAGCAGTAATTGCAGTAGTGGTAGGAGCAGTAGTAATACTTGAAGCAGTACTAGCAGTAGTAGATGTAGTAGTAGTAGCTGTAGCACTAGCAGAAGTTATAGTATTAGTAACGGTAGAAGCAGTAGTAGAAGTTATGGAAGTTGTAGTAGTAGCAGTAGTAGAAGTTGTATTAATAGCAGCAGTAGTAGCAGCATGTAGTAATAGTTACAGTAGTAGAAGCAGTAGTAGTAGAAGTTGTAGTAGTATATTAGTACTAGTAAGGGTTGGCAGCAGTAGCAATAGTTGTAGCAGTAGTAGTAGATGGTGTCAAAAATACTTTGTAATTATGTAAATTTTATATTAAATGCTTTTTAGTATATATTTTTAGTAATAATTTTGAAGTAACACATTTTGAGTACGCAAGTTTCAATCTTTCATACTGTTTAGTTGCTAGCTCAGTGATGTATTAAAAAGTAACTTACTTCCTGCAGTTGAAGACTTTATAAAGACTTTAAATTTAAATAGATTAAAGTGGTTCAGTAGTTTTAAATGGCTAAAATAATTATTATACTTTACACTGTGACATTGTTCCTGTTTGCTTCTCTTCTGGACGTGTGCTGACAAGTCTCCACTGTACAGAATACATTTAAAAAACACACAACTATCCCTTGGACATTTTTACAAGCATTCATCTCTGTGCTATCTTAAGGGTTTTCATAATATACCTGTATTGTGAACTGTGTACACTTTGACTTTGTAATAAATCAAAGCAGTTTGTTATTGTTTTCTATGTGGGCAAGAAGCCTGTTCGATTTCCGCCCACAGACATCGCTGGACCTTTATTGCTGTTGTTTTCTCTGAGTGCTGCGCTGCATTAAAAGAGGATTTGTGGGTGATTCTCCACCGACAATAAGTGGATATACTACAGGCAGTACTATAGAGCGGATATATACAGTGTCAGACAGTATAACAAGCAAAAAGCAATAATTAAATTAAATTGTATTTTCAGCCACTGTGATGTGAAAATTGTTGGGTTGTTTTGCAGAAGAGGCGTAGTAGGAATTGAAGTGAGCAATAAAAATAAGCAAATGTGAATAAAAAGCCTTATCTAATGAATGACAGGATGGTACAAAATCACTTGTTGTTGCTTGGGTTGCCCAAAATACTTCAAGAGGGCAAGGAGTTCAAGCTGACAGATTTTTGTTTGGACCTTATGTAATCTACTGTGATTGGTTGTTGCTTCAGTGATGCCATGCCTAATTTGCTTACGGTTGAACTTCACATCTACACCTGGGTCATTTTACATCACTCCCACTGCCATCTACTAGAAGTTGGGTGACTGGGTTGCTTTTTAGTTAACTGAGGACAAAATAATCAGCGTTGGTTTGTTAGTCTGTTGGCAAGTTTTAAATCCATATCTGAATCACTGCTATAGTTGCAATTAATTGTTGACAACTGCATTACTCAACTCTCTGGCTAAAGTCTTTCCAATCTGCCAAAATATAAAAAACTGCAATGACATTTTACTAATAAGAGGATGTTGAACACTCTTGATCTGTTCTTTGTTAGGTCATATAAGGTGCAACTTGTCACAGTGAGACAAGCGTAAGGCTGTAGTTAGGGTGAAAAAGTGCAAAAAGTGGGACAAGTTGTGTGATTTGGTGGGACGAACTCCAGAAACAAATGCTTTGATAAACAAATCGAACTTAGTAAGATACAAGTTGCCTCTGTTTAGGGCCTATGGTGTGCTGTTTTTATCCCAAAGTACACATTTGCAAAGTAATGCCTTTACTGAGACTTTATTCATCAGAATAAAAAAGATGGAAGAGTAAAAACATCTAAGCTCTCAGTCTGCATTTTCTCAACACAATCCAGCAGCAGGACAACCCCAGCTCACAGCTCCAGGGAGAGCCCTGTCCTGAAACACAGGGGCAGCAACACACCAACCATATACTGTATTCAACTTATCGAGATGTGACGCCCACAAATATTTGTTCTACATTTTACACAAGGAATACTTACCATGTTCTTCTTAACTTGAATCTCTCTTTTTATAAGATCCACTGAGGACCAATGAAAAAGAGGGACTTTATCTTAATTAGTGAGATGTGGGACAGATGCCTCAGTGGCTGTGCAATACAACCAGAAGTGGGACAGGTGGTCACCCTAGGTCTAGTCGACCAAAGAAACTGCTAGTTGACCGGAGTTATGCCCAGTACAGCGATTTATCAACCAATAATCAACTGAAAAATATGTGAGGGAATTACCAGAGTCTTACACAGACAAGTGACTTTACATTAATTAGGTGATAAAAAGTTTACAAAAAGATGGCTGTAAAATATATTGTAGCCCAAAAATCATCTAAGCTATCTTTAAAAAAAAAACAAAGTTATCAAGTAATAAATGAGACCAGTTTTATAGACCCTTCCAGGAATGACGTGTTAAAAAAAAGTTGCGCACGGAGCCTGGTACCGAGATTAACGTTCTATCCCATTCTTTTCTAGGGAGGTAGCAAAATAAAAGCATTCATTTTAACATTTCTGGGCAGCAAAAAACAATGGTTGCTGTTTATATATTTATTTAAAATTACTCTCAATTGCTATAACCCAGATCTAATTGTCAGTACCAATTGCTAAAGATAACTTATAAAAGTAGGATCTGTGGCGATTGATGAATTAAATCTGAACATACAATGTCAAACTGTTGTGTTCCCGATGCATTTCTGTTACTATTTGTCCTGCGTAACGTGGAAATTAAGAAATGTAAATTACGTAGCCTTTATGTCTGTGAAGACTCTCACTCATCCAGGGGAAATGCATTGCAACAAAAGGTTCAAAGGCAGTCTTCTGGACTTGATGTTTTAAAGTTGAAGATGTTTCACCTCTTATCCAAGAGGCTTTCTCAATTCTGAAATTGAACTGGTAAGAGAGCTGGTTTATCTGCTCCTAGGAAGGAGGAGTTAGACCTGAAACTTCTTCTACTGGTTCAGGAGACAATGAATAGTCTGAGTGGTTTTGGGTCATTAGGAGTCCTTTGTGCTCAGCTGGAGTGAGAGTGGTTAACCCTCCTGGGCCTGGTCAGCTCCTTCAGATGTAAATGACCTGAGTGAAACTGATTTGTTTTGTTTGGGTTTCAGGAGACTGTTGTAGACAGAAGGAAGGTTGTATCTGAGACCACCATTTCTGTTTAAAGAAGGTTTATCTTTTTTGACAAAGATTGCTTCTTTCACTCCTCACTCAAACCATCCTTTCTCTCTGGCTAAGATTTCACTGTCCTCAAAGGAGTGGTTTGTGTCCTTCAGGTGGAGGTGTACTGCAGATTCTGGTCAGCTGCAGTTGGCCCTGCGGTGTTGGTATAACCGCTTGTGCAGAGGTTGTTTGGTTTCTCTAATGTACTGTTCATTGCAGTTCTCACTGCAGTGGATGGAGTACACAACATTACTCTGTTTGTAACTGGAAATTTTGTCCTTGGGGTTAACCAGTTTTTGTCTGAGAGTATTACCAGGTTTGGTGGGCATTCACAAAGTGGCCATACCGCCTTGTGGATGCCCAATCCCGTCAGATCTCGGAAGCTAAGCAGGGTAGGGCCTGGTCAGTACCTGGATGGGAGACTGCTGGGGAACATCAGGAAGCCGGTGTGAGTGAGTGGTTGGTGGTGGTCGGAGGGTCCATTGGCACAGATGTGTGCAGCCGCGCTTCTGTCAGTCTACCCCAGGGGAAACTGTGGCTACAAAATGTAACTCACCACCACTGACAATGAAGTGAATGAAATACCCCTTCCCTTCTGTGTAAAGCACTTTGGGTGACTTGTGTCCTTGGTAAAGCGCTATACAAATACCACTCCCTTCCTTTCCCTTGACATAAACTGGGATGTTGTGTTGGCTAAAAATCCTTTTAAGTTTCTCAGACAGGCTGGAGATGTAAGGAATGACTATGTTGCTCCTTTTTGGCTCTTGTTCTTTCATGTTCTGTTTTCTTGTCCTTTGGGATTTGGAGAAGGCCCAGTTGGGATATCCACAGGTTGTGAGGGCTCGGTGGACATGCTGCTTTCCTCCTATCCTCAGAGCTTGTGGGCTCTGGAGGAAAGGTTAGTTTCAGGTCTAACTCCTCCTTCCTAGGATATAACCAGCTCTCTTACCAGTTAAATTTCAGAATTGAGAAAGCCTCTTGGATAAGAGGTGAAACGTCTTCAACTTTAAAAATCAAGTCCAGAAGACTGCCTTTGAACCTTTTGTTGCGATACGTAGCCTTTAGCTTATATGCTAATTATACATGCTAAAATCTATGATAAATAAAACAGCTAAATGTCCACACACTCACTAATGCTATTAAACCAGGCTCTGAGTGGTTGTCAGTTGCCAAACCTGTCTTGATCATTCATAATTTGCAATGTTTGGTGGCTAACACTAATTACTACATTAAAAAATGTATTATCACCTTTTTTTAACATCCGGTACCAGTCTTTGGAAGGCAAACACAAGAAGGGTGCAAAGAGTTCATGAAATAATCAACCAATAAAAATAAAATCAAATATACCACCAGAGGCTGTCAGCCCTATAAAAGTGTAGGCTACAGTATACTTGTCCTGAAGGATAAATCTTAACCAAGACAGTAGCCACGTTAGCAAACAACCTGAGCTCTTGTCTCCTTAAATCCATGACTATCTGTGAGTTACTAAATGAAAGCCAACTGCAGACAGAAAAATAATTGAAGGAAAAATATTGTTGTTGATAAATGTTGCTGGAGAAGAGTGAGAGAGAGTCTGCAGCTGATGCAGAGGGAAACCTTGGGCTGAGCTAATTGCGGTGATGGATCAGCCCTATTCCCTGGGGCCACGGCGCTCCTGCCAGTGCAATAACGCAGCCAGATGACTTTGCCAATGTGCGCGATAGGCAGTTATGAAAGAACTTTGCTTCTTTCTGCAACTGTGAACACTGTCATTGTTGTGTTTGGAACGACAACGGTGCGGCCCACTCACTGCTAATACTGTCACACCATTCATTTCTCAGAGGAAATCATTGCGGGTGCTCCCCGGGTCAATCCTGCATTTGATTAGTGATAGAGCCCTGGCATTAAAGCAGTGATCATTTATTCTGATTTAATTATTCTGTCAACAGTGGTGAAGTAAAGAGGGGAATCCAGTAAATACACCAGTAAACAAAGCGAATATAAAAATCTATGCATGTATGCCAAACTATGATCTGATTTCTGATGTTGCATCCCCGCAAAGAATCAGTCGCCTTATTCTGATGTCATAAGCCTGCACCTTAGGGAAAAGACTCAAAAGCTTGTGATCATATAAAAATATGTGTATTTTTATCCCTGTGCATTATGAAGTTACATGAAGAATCCTTGATTTGGCTGCTTATAGGGTTAAGTTTAGACTTCAAATTTGGTGGTTAAGGTTAGGGTCAATGTGTGGGTTTGTGTATACATTTCATGTTGTATTTTTACTCTAGAAGTCCTAACTGCTTATGTTTAGGAAATACAAAACTGTGTCTAATTATGTTTAGGAAATACAAAATTGTGTCTGTTTTTTTCCCTTGCACAGCAAGATGAATTGTTGTGTAATTTGTGAGTTCACAAATTCACAAAATCCATCTTGTCAGGCTCCCGCTGATCCATTTGTGTCCGAGCTGGTGGCGGCTGGGCCAATGGTGTGGCAGTATTACCGGGAGTGGAGGGGGTTTAGGTTTGCAGACAAGAACAAGATCTTTTAGCGATACTTGTTAACATGTCGGTGCAGAATAACTTAAGGTATGCTGCTCTACATTTACAAAAACAGCTCAAAATTCTAACAGCATCTTTAATGTGTTGATTCACTGTCGTAGCAGTTTGTTGTTTAGCGACAAAGCTGGTGCTTTATGCAATCACCTCCAAGTATTCTACTGAATGTCACGCCCCTTCACAAACGTTTTCAAAAGGAGCCTTTCCAGATTGATTGATTATATCAATCTGGCTTGTGCCAGGTTATCTGGTTATGTTTAGGAAATACTAAACTGTGTCTACTTATGTTTAGGAAACACTAAATTGTGTCTGGTTATGTTTAGGCCTTGTGTCTTAGGTGTCTTATGGTTAGGGTTAGGCAACAGAATCCATTATTTAATTCCCTATTATTTTTTTTACCAATAAATTAAAAAACAAAATAACATAAAACAAATCTGCATTTGTCCCACATTAGGTAAAAATGTACTGTTGCAACAGTTAGAAGAAAGAGCATCAAACAGTGCAAAAAGTAGCAACACACAGGTGATATCAAACAAGTATCAAGTATCAAATGAGGAAATCAATTAAGAAACAACCCAGCTAAAACAAAAATTAAAAACTACCCTTCAAAAACAAAAAAATGACACTGAAATAGACTATACCTATGTACAGTAGTTAATAAGAATAAAGGGATATAGAAACACATATTATTGCACAGGTGAAATAAAAGTGGAAGTAAGTTATTGTTTTTAGCGGTTAAAGGTCCCATATTATGCTTTTTTCCGGCTTTTTGAAGTAGTTTTGGACACCTTTGCATTAGTATTTCACATTTTATGATTTAAAATAAAGTATAATAGTAGAGACTGGACAGAGAATAAAATGGTTATTTAGCACAGCTATTAACAACATGATGCTAACAGATAGATGTAAATGATCTGACTGCTTTGTAGTGACGGCATTTTAACCGTTGAAATTATCAGAAGTCCAGTGACGCTGTATGGGCTTTAGAAACACGCAGAAGAACTTCCTGGTGTCACGTGTTTATGTGGAGTGGTGTGTTTGTGTTTCCAGATTGTTAGAAGAGGACGGGCTAAGCAAACCAGATTATTCAAACATGCGTGAATGAAACAAGATACAACTCCAGGTAAGATTTTTAGTGTGGAATTTAATTAAATTTGATTTAGCATAATAGGGGACCTTAACACTATTTTAATGTCAGAATATTGCTCTATACATGCAAGAAATTAAATAAAAAATAATTTCTCCAATTTGGAGTATACATCAGATTGTTTGTAAATTGCTACCCTTAAGGGGTAATACTATTGCCAAAAGTATTTGCTCACCTGCCTTTACACGCATATGAACTTAATTCTTAATCCATAGGGTTTATTATGACGTTGGCCCACCGTCTGTATCTATAACAGCTTCAAATCTTCTGAGAAGAAGGTTTAGGAGTGTTTATGGGAATTTCTGACCATTCTTCCAGAAGTGCATTTGTGAGGTCAGACACTGATGTTGGACGAGAGGTCCTGGCTCGCAGTCTTCACTCTAATTCATCCCAAAGGTGTTCTGTCAGGTTGAGGTCAGGACTCTGTGCAGGTTCAGTCAAGTTCTTCCACACCAAACTCACTCATCCATGTCTTTATGGACCGTGCTTTGTGCACTGGTGCTTTCATGTTGGAAAAGGAAGTGGCCATCCCCAAACCGTTCCTACAAAGTTTTCCACAAAGCTGCGGGTGCTTGATTTTATTTACATGTGGCCATGGAAATGATTGGAACACCTGATTTCAGTTATTTGGGTGGGTGAGCGAATACCTTTGGCAATATAGTGTAAGGTGACTGTTTATTGTGGGGATGGAACAACAACTATGTTACTGAAATGTCAGCAACACAATCAGAACGTCCCAAACCGTAACCATCTTTGTGAATTAATCGATACTGTTCCTAACAAGCCTCCCCTGCTCGACGCGCGCACACACATTTCTCACAGGAAAACCCTGATTAAGTCATCACAGCCTCCTCTCCTAAAATGGAGTGTTGCGTCGGAGCGGGGCAGAGCTGAGAGGACGGTGGATCACGGGGGAGGACTGCAGCCTGCGGGGAGAGGCCCCTGGAGATAGAGAGAGAGTCACGTGGCCCGGGGGGGTACCCAGACCCGGCCCACACACTCGTACTGTACACAGAGCTGCTCAGGGGCTGCATCAGAAATACGCTTCAGGACTGTGTGGTTTGTGAGCAGCTTGAACTGACGCCAGAGAAACAGGATCAAAGCACCTCTCTGAAAAAGTTTTGGGTTGCAAAATAAAGACTATGCTGAATATTTTTTTTCTTTTTGTCATTGCACCATCACCTCCATCATAGATACTGCATGATTTAAGACTGGGTGGCTGTTTTGCATGTGTGACGCCTTCATTGATAGGATTTTTGAAAAGCATAAACGCACAAGTGTGACCTGTGAATGTGGAAAATGTGCTACAGTATGTCAATTACAAATAGATGTAATTTATTTTTATATTTTTTCAATTAAACTGTTTTAGTTGATTAGTCTCTGGAAGTATTTAGCATAGAAACTGAATTAACATACACATAAGCATATAAAATAATGGTTTAATGGCTTGTAGTCTTCTGCCATCGAAGGTGCTGCTACAACAAAATCTGTTACCTGTAGCTTTTCCAACCCCACTACTCTCCAACAACAACAACAACAACAACAACAACAACAACAACAACAACAGTATAACAACATTAACAAAACTCAAAATACCATTTCAAAAATACAAATATATAAGATCAAAGTGAAATTTGGAGTTTTGGAGTTTTTTGAGTTTAGCGTTAGCACAATGCCAAACAAGCAATTATCTCCCCTTTGTTATATATATATATATATATATATATATATATATATATATATATATATATATATATATATGTGTTTTTCTTTTTAGCACTGTTTGTCCGACATACAGTATCTACTGCTAAAATAAAGACTCTCTAACTTCCCCTGGAGCGTCCCTATTTAAAGTGGACCAGCAGACTAAAATCCTTAATACAACGTATATGACATCATATAGTCTCATTTTTTTCACAGATTTTTATTATAATATACTATTAGATGATTACATAGTTTTTTTCCAATCCAAGAGAAAGAAATCAGTTTCATTCATTCATTCATTCATTTTCTTCTGCTTAATCCTGTTATGTGTCGCAGGTGACTGGAGCCTATCCCAGTAACTTTGGGCCTTAGGCGGGGTACACCCTGGACAGGGACCAGCTTGTCACAGGGCTGACACAGAGCCACACACAGACAAACACCCATTCACTCTCACATTCATCCACTAGGGGCAATTTAGAGTCACCAATTCACCCTAACACATGCATGTCTTTGGACGGTGGGAGGAAGCCAGAAAGAACTCACGGCAACACGGGGAGGACATGCAGACGCCACCCAGAGAGTTCGTGCGATGGTGTGTTGGTCGGCCCGGGGATCGAACCCACAATCTCCTTGCTGGGAGGTGAGAACACTAATCGCACTAACTATTTATACTTATACTTAAATTGAAACTGCCTGTGGGTGCACTGCTGCAGACAGTTTCAATTTAAGAATAAAATATCATGAACTTTGGATGCTCTAACAAGATATTTATATGTATCACAATGTAGTGATAGTTGCCTGCTGCAGAAGAGATAAAGCTGCCTACACAGTTTAAGGGTGTATGTAAATTTTCGCCAGTTTTTAGAAGGTTGTACGGTTTAGAACCAAATACAGAAACACAAAGCGCTGAAGGCAAAATAAAAAAAAACTTTGGTTGAACAATGTATTTTATTCATTTTTTATTCACTATCTCTATTGCCCAAAGTCAAAACCAATCAGACATAACTTTTCAAATAAAGTGTTAGAAAATAATAAATAATAATTAGGGTCTGTGTGAGTGTGTGTGTGTGTGTGTGTGTGTGTGTGTGTGTGTGTGTGTGTGTGTGTGTGTGTGTGTGTGTGTGGTACAATTGTGTGTCCAGGGTTCTTTTATAAACATTTATGCATGCTTATTTGTAGCTTTTTGCGTTTGTTTAACCCCTGGATTTTTTTAGAGAGGCTTATTACAGCCTTGGCCCTTGCTATGTGCAACCTAAACACCAACTCCAATTAAAACAGGTTGTAACTTTTTGTTACTACAGAAATCATAAATCCATTTAAATAAATGTTGTTTGTAATCTTTGACAGACCCAAGGTCCTAATAATTCCCCCTAAAAAATCCACTTTGCATTGAGAATAATGAACATATTTCATTTTCATTTGTTTTATTTGTATGTTTTTTACACAAAAAAATGAGATGCTACACACTGGCATAAAAAGGGTACATTTCTGAAAGAAATAAAATATTTGGCAATTATGATCAGGGCAAAAGCTGATTAAAAGATGTATGCAAAAAAAGTATAAAAAATATGACATCACATTGTTATTATGCTTTGTTGACGAGGACACTTTTGTCATTTAACAGGAGCAATGTAACAAATCTAGTTAGAGAGTGTAAAAATTAAGTAATATTGGATTTGTGTTTAGAATATCAAAATTAAGCGATAAAATACACACCTAAGCCAAATTTCATAGAAAAAGTTAAAACCACTGCTAAGTTATAAAAAAAAAAAAAAACATTTGAAAAGGATACTTTTTTTTGTCCTCATTAGGGCACAACTTGGGTTAAATCAGTACTTCTCTGTCATTTTTGTTTTGTCAGTGCACTGACAGCTAAAGTACAAGAGTGGGATATTTTTCAGTAAAAATCTTAAATCAACTTTACCTACCACTTAACAATTTAACAATAATACTGCATTTTTCACATTTCAGTTATACTGCCCTATTCAACTGTCTGGGCAAAAAACTCACATTCTTCCTCTTAAAACCCTTTTTGGTCCCATTGACTTACATTAAAATCATTTATTTTCACCCTGCTACCATTGCAATACAGAAATGTTAGTCCATGTTAATTCCTCTGTAACCCTGTCAGTCAGAGGCTAAAAAATACACACACAAAAAAAAAAAATCACCACAGAATCCATCGTTTTCTCATCGAACAGGGGTTACTGACCAATAAAACAAAAAAAGTTTTTTTCTTCATGTTTTAATATTTTTAAATGTGACCCAGTGACCTAAAAGGGCTTTAAGAGGAAGAACGTGATTTTTTTAAAGGAAAGCCTGTGGGTTAAGTTTCCATATTGTCATTGATAAAAGAAAAACAAAGCAACAGTGGACTGATGCACCTGCAGCCAGCTTCTGCAATGACGATGACAGAAAACTTTGGTGAACTTCTGTACAGCCAACCTCACGTCTCTGACATTTCTAGCAGCTTGGAGCAGAGCAGACAGCAACTTGTAGTTTGAGAAAAGTGAGACAAATAGGAAGTAACCACTAATCACAGAATATAAATCTCCTTTTCGAGGTTCTGCCACACACCAAATTATCTGCCTCCATCTAACCATATCCTCTGCATCGTCTTCTCTCATCTGAACTGACTTCATGCCCTCTTTCACTACATCCATAAACCTACCCTTACTTCTCATTCTTACTAATAGAAAATGACTGATGAGCAGAAGGCATACAAACTCTAAGACAACTATGAAATCAACAGAAGCAGCAGGCTCCTCCAAATTAAAATCACATCAAGGCTTTATTGCTTGTTTTGCATTACACAGGAAACCAAAAAAAATTAGCAAATAGGTCTCTTTCTCTTCCCCTCTCGGTCTTCCTGTGCTTGTTATGCTCTCATCTTTCTCCTGCTCTATCAGCGGGCTCCTAATTTCAAGCAACATCCTCCAGAACATAGCTTGCATTGGGACACTTCCTCATCAAACGTCTTTGTATTAGGAGACGTGCTCGCCTACAGAGAAACACTTACATGCAATCCCCATCTTTGTCTCTGCGAGCCACAACGACGTAGCTGATTATTAAATTAGCCCATCAGCGGATAATTAATCAACAATATTAATTAATAGCTCCAACCAAAGGGGAGTTGGTAATCATTTTGAACAGGGATGCGTGCCGTCTTCTGCTAAATTAATTTTTAAACACACAAAAACACACACATTTGGAGATGCACCAAAAGGAAAGTGGTTTTGAAAGTGTTTACCCATTAAAAATGACTCATACGATTTATATGATTCATGCTACTACTGGCTAATTCACCAAAACAGAAAAATCACAAATGATTTGCTTTCATTAGCCAGCTGCCAGCTCTACAAAAATGACCTGAACAAAGCATTCACAAAAATATATTTAATTTTTAGTACTATTTATTAACAGCCAAAAGTAAAAATGTGCTTAATGAGTATTTTGGCGAAAGGCTGTCACATTGATTATTCAGTTTGGAGTACCATTCCTTTTACTCGTCCCAGTACAACATGCACAGTATTGAGGAAAGTTTTTTGTTTTTTTCTCTAAATCTAAAGGTATTTTCTATGTTAAAGGCAAAGTGGGTAGTAAAAGTGGTAATGCAGTAACAGAAGCAGCAGTAGTAGTAGTAAATCACAGTACTACCAGTAGCCACAGTTGTAGTGACAGTGGTAATAATAGTAGAGGCGGTTGTGGTAGTAGTAATAATAGTTGTAGTAGGAGTGGAACTAGTTGTAGCAGAGTTGTAGTAGACGTAGCAGTACTAGTAGTGGTAGTAGCTGTACGTACAGTCGGTACTTTTTCTACTTTTACTCAAGTAACAGTTTAGCTGCAGAGTACTTTTAGTGAAAACATGTGTGCCTCAAAAACTTAACACAGCACATTCCTAAGACAAACATTAGTACTGGATTTAGCACAGGAGCTAGAGCTATGCTGATCTGAATATGTTTTTATAACTTGGTTGATTAGAGATTTTCAAGCAACAATAAAAATCACAATCACAGCAGATTGTTCTGATTCTCAAAAATTACTGATTTGAATCAGAAATATGCTAATAAACCACTGTTTCATCAGCAGCAGCACCAAATCTAAGCAAGTGGATTCTTTGTTTTTCCTAATTCATAATTCATTTTCTAGGTTATATAACAAATTATGGCTGTTTTCATACCTAATAAAAGGTGGCCTGGACAGACAGATTAACTCTTTTGGTATTCCTCAAATAAGTTAGTCTGTTGTCCCTTCTTTGAGTTTCATTTCTATGGGCAGAACAATCACAGGCAGAGAAACAAAGAGCGGGACGTAAGCAGTGCACTGGTGACCCATACCCAAAACACACATGGTGCTTATGAAGAAGTTACACTGTATTATGAGCAACTCTGTACTTATTTCTGACTAAGTGCAACCCTTGACAACTACCTTTTTGAATATTTGACTGTACATTTTATCTTGACTATGATGAATGATATCTACCTGTAAATACAAATACATAGACATAAAACAGAATTCTGGGAAACAAAGCATTGTATTAAGTTATGATTGGTCAGGTAAGATTTTTTGGAAATAGGTTTGAATGGAGAGGATTCAAGATCCATTTCATTTTACTAAGAAAGGGAATGGGTTTGGATGAATAGGGTTTGAATGAATAGTAAACAATTTCTTTTTATGATATGTGATGTTGAACTTTTCTTTGGGAGTGATGAGGATAGGATTAGAAATGAGGGAAAGTTAGATGTTTTTGGAGTTGGGGTATGTTCTAGTTTAGGTTTACATAAATCACTTCACACTATTCAATGCATCTAGTGTGTTTAACTGTGTGTTTGTTTACTTTGTACCTCAAAGAAAATCAATAAACAAAGTGTGGGGAAAAAGTTTGATGTTTTGGAGATAAAGTCAGAAGGGCCAGACTGAAATAGTTTTACAGAGGAGGGATAGTGAATATATCTGTAAAAGGAAGCTGAGATTAGAGGTACCAGAAAGGAGGTCTAGAGGAGATTTATGGATGTATTGAAAGTTTGCATAAAGTTAGCTGGTGTGAGACAAGAGGATACAGAGGATAGGATTAGAAGGGGGCAGTGTGGCGACCCCTAAAGCAAATGGCAGACAGGAAAAGGAAACAGTATGTTGATATCAAAATAATAATACACTAAATTATTTGGATGTAAACGTCAAGTATTTCCATGTAAGTTCACTTTCCTAAAGGGTGTTGACATTTCATTGCCGCTTTCTCAGATGCAACAGCAAAATAAAAAAAACTTGTGGTAGCCTTTTCTCTGCCAGTAAATAGGACAAACAGATTGGGCTAAACTTAGATGTAACCCGCAGCGCAATGTACTGCTTCCCTTCAACTCTCGCACCTTATTAAAACTCACTTCACAAAGGTCAGATGGAGCATGAGTCACAAACTCCCCACAAGGGCTACACTTTTTACATGTCTCCTAGCACAGGCCACGCGTTTCACCAAACAGAGGTTATTTTGCACACACCGTCCCAGTCTCAGGAGGCAAGAGCTATAGCCAGCTTTAAATTTAGCAGGACAAGGAAAAGGGGGGCAGCTATACTGTATAATAAGCAGAAGAGGAGAATGAGTTGAATTTTGACCTCAGCGCCTTTTATAGAAGACAACAGCAACCTTGGGAGGGTGGGCGTCCAAGATTGATGATAGCCATTTTGCCTAATGAGCTCACCACGAAAGATTGAGACCTGCCCCCATTATTTTTTTTTTTTTTTTGAAGGAAGGCCAATCACGTGCAGCAGCGGCAGGCTCAGGTAGAAAGACAAATGTCAGTGGAGTCACCTCTTCAATTATAGAAACAACAACATCAAATATAGCTGCAGCTTTTGCTCCAAGAAAAGAAAGTCCAGTTTTTAATAGCACACGGGACTCAACATAATGACTCCACACTTTACACAGCAGTTCTCCACAAAACGCCCGTGGACAAAATGTCTTCAAGCATTTTTCAAACTCAAAACGCTCGGTGATTATAAGATAAAAGGTCGCTATGGAAACAGGGATTTTTTTTTTTTCCTTTTTTCTTTTTTCCCAGAGATGTGACCAATGGAAAAAAAAAAGGCACAGGAACAAGAGTCGAAGTGAAGAATGAAAACTGCAAGATCCAAATAAATAAATAAATAAATAAAATAAAATATGAGTGAGAGAGAATTGCTGAGGCAGCCAGAATGTCATGGCCCCACTGTTGCATCATGGGAAATCACCTGACCCCCCTCACGCACAATCTAGGTTACCCCATATTAGAGATGAAGGAAGCAAGGGGGTTGTAAAAAAAGGCTGGGGGAAACTTGTGAGAAGTTCATTTGTTACCCAGTTTTGTGGCCGCTCAGTGTGGGACAGGGGAGCAGTGCGGGGTGAGGGGGAGGGGGGCGTCCTGTTTCTTACCGGGAGTGGTGCAGTTTTTAGATCCCTCGCTCTCCAGAGTCTCCAGACTGCTGTTGTCCACCTCCTGCAGTAGCCTCCTGCCGCCCCACCGCTCCTCGTCCTCTGTCCCGGGAGCAGGGGTGGACAAACCTACAAAAATGAAAGTTTGAGGTTTTTTTTTAATCTAGCACAAGATATGAGCTGAATGAAAGGTTTTAGGGTTCAAGTTATATAGAAGCTCCTTGTAAAAGAATGGTACAAGCTTTTTTTTCAACATGTGATACAGCTGAGCATCGTAACTCATGGCAATAGAGATGTTGATTTTAAAAGATGAGAGCTTCTGCTTTCCTCAGGGCAGCTCCAGGTTTTGTCTTGGGAAATTTAAGACTTTTTAATGCCACTTAGAGTGAAATTTAATGCCAGCATCATCAACAACAATAATCTGTATGAATTTTACACTAAGGAATTATCCGTACTACTCTCTGAAACTTACGGGTTTTATTTTAAAAGTCTAATACAGATGAAAGAACTCCAATGCTGCAAATTATTAATAAATGAAGCGTTCATTTCAATTATAGCATTTCTTCAATAAATATATTTTGTTATTGCAGTGATTTTTTTTTGTCATTTTAAAGCCTTGATTTTGACGAGATCAAATTTAATACCTATTTAATCCTTTTAAGATTTTGGGACGACCCTGTTCTTTTAGGCTTTTCCCTTCTGGGGTCGCCACAGCAAACCATCTGCCTCCTAACGTGCAGTGACTCACATTCATTAGGTTTTACACCAAATGCCCTCTCCATTTATCCTGGCTTGGGACTGGCACAAAGAGTAACCTACTGTGGCAAATCAGAGCGAAAATAAGTCATGTTTTCTCAGTAATGGTGTAAGGATATACGTTTTTTTTTTTTTTGGTGAGAAATGCTGTGTTACAAGTTGATTTATGCCAATGAACCACATGCTTTGGCTTCTTTTAACAAGACAGTTAAGAGTCAGTCAGTGGCATGGGTGTATTAGTGCAGGTAGACAGGAAAGAGTAAAATATCACCATAAAAATGCCAGAAAGGGTCTCAAGGTGCTGCTAACAGCACAGTTCTCATGGACAAAACTTCAGACTTCCTCATTTAACTAGAACATGGTAACATACATAACACTGGCCTAATCTCTGCAAAGGTATAGAAGAGAGCTCGGTAATACCAAATCACCATAAATGTGTCGGACAGGGGCTCAAAGTGCACAGCTGGTCACACTGTTCCCAGCACCACAAGTAAAAGGCAGTTAAACCTCAGCTTCCACATTGTCATTCAGAAAAGGTGCACATGCCACAGCGCAGGGCTGTTGTTGTCTGGTGCTCACAGTGTGCTTATATGAAATGAAATGGTCTTAATTAAGGTACTTTGGAGTAGTCTATATTAAACTTTATAGTTGTGTACATCATAACTAGTACTGAGATCACTTTTTAAACTCATGTTCTTGTCATAAAATCAACATAGATACTCTTTCTTGGGCTTGCCTTGGTCTGAAAGATAGGGGACTTCAGATTTTAAACCACAATCTGGAAAAAAAAAAACACAAACTTTTTACTTTTACACATTATTATTGTAGCATTAATAGAAATGCAAACAATACTATTAAACACAGACTTTCATCTTCATGTTTCATTGTTTGGTATCTCCTCTTTCATTAACCTTTAATCTACTTTAAAACAACAACACTGACCTAGAAAAAGCACAACAAAACAAAGGAAACACAATTTCAAGCCAACCACATTTTTAACTGTAACATTTAAAACATCTACACATCTTTTGACTGAATATAAAGAAATAGAGTGATAATGCAATTAAAAAGTTTGAAGTCAGCAGTGTGAGCTAAGCATGTAAGCGTGCAATGTGGTCAGATATAAAGACTGGATATGAGGATTTGTCCTTAAATGTACTCACGTAATCATCCTAATGCTCTTTTGAAATGTTTTCAGTGTAATACCAGGGTCAGTTATTTTTTGCCATGTCATATTTCATAAAAAACTATCCTAAAGTAATGATCAAATTGTATTTAATATATTTCCATGTGCATTATGCAACTGTGTGTGAACCTTGCTGCAGGTAACAAGGCGCTCGTCACCGTCGGCCGTGCCCCTGCGTTGCGTAAAAGTGCGATTTCCTTATGTAACCGATGGGGAATGAGCAGCTGCCTGAGTGCACCACAGATGTGTCAGGAGAGGCCACACCTCTTATTCATACATTAAAGGGAATTTCTGGATTTTTTTTTTCTCCAAAACAAAATCCTCTCTGGGGTGGAGCAACAGTAAAGGCTAACGCGGGGCTCCCACTGTGGCTACATCTGCACATTTTTTTCCCCCAGAACGTAGTGAATTCATTTCATACTTCGCAGAGCCCAGCAGGATCCCTGGCATTTTCGTTTGGCCAAAGAGAGGGATCCAAATTAAAACACCCGGTTATTTAATAGGCCTAGTCCCGGGGGCGTGTATGAACTCCTCACCTGGGATCACCTCACACACACTGCTCCAATGGGATTTGCGTGCTCCTATCTCTATACACACAAGGAAACAAAGAGAAGTGTGCCGATAAATTAAGCATCGCTGAAAGAAGGAGGCTTTGAGTGCTGCTCGGATTTTCTAGCTCCAACAACAACAAGCTCTCTTTAGCAGAAGTTCATTAGGAGCGTCATAAATAATAAACTTTAATTGATATTCCGGTACGCTGATTAAGAGTTAACAAGAACACAAAAGGGACAAGAGAAACGCATTAAAGTTCCCATGTCGTCTCTAATTTGCGGTGCATGCAGAGAAAGTGAGAGAAAGAGAGATAGATGGTTTCCGTGTGTAACCAGGATACACAGCAGGGAGGAGAGAGAGTCGAGTCCCACTGATGATGCACAAATCATGGGAGTATGAATATTCATGCAGGCCTGCTGTACATGCAGAGTGACAGAGACATGTCACTTTAGCTGGCGCTGAGTCAGAGATGTGAGTGGAGTGAGGAGAAAACGAGGGGGAAAAGGATATGTAAACACGAGATCAAGTGCTGCAGAAGTGTGCTGTTTGGATTAAGCATTTACAAGGTTTTATGCTGTTATTATCTAAATTTGCATTGGGGAGCAGACGGTTACGGGCATTGTCAACCAAAATACAAACAGAGTCTCAAAATAAAATAAACTCAGTGAACTTGATAACGTTATTAAATCTGAAATGACTCAAGACTTCTTATGCAAACCTGCACCAAATCAGCCTTAAATCGAAACTACAGTTATTAAAGGAATGCAATCATGGGAAGATCTTTACTAAATCAAGTCCAAGTCTAAAGATTATGGACTAAACCTATAGATAAAGATGAGTTGCAATAAGTTATCGACCTTAAGTCCTAGTCTCAGAGGTGTATCCTTGTTTACATTGCGTAAGTTTCCAGTGCAGCCCAAAGATTTTAGTTTAAACCAAAACTAAAATCAAACTAAGCCAAAACAGTGCTAGTTTAGGTTTAGGATAGGAGTAAAGTAAGATTTAAGAACTAACTGGGGCTGCAGAATATATCGCAAACCTATCATTATCGTAGTTTGGCCCAATGCTATATCTGTGACGCAGGAAAGTAAATGCATGGCAATAATGTTAAAGTTTTCCATCTAACAGAAATTTACACTGTGGGAATAAGCACCTTAATGTTTAGACCTGGTTTAGACTTGGTTTAGTCCTGGTTTAAACCTGATTTAGTTCTAGTTTAGACCTGGTTTAGACGTAGTTTCGACCTGTTTGAGGCTTGCTTTAGTCCTGATTTAGACTTCTGGTTTAGACCACTTTAGTTCTGGTTTAGATGGGATTTGGACTTGGTTTAGAAATGGTTTAGACCTTATATCTGGTTTATGGTTTAGTCCTAGTTTAGACCAGTTTGGTTCTGATTTAGACCTGGTTTAGACTTAGTTCAGTCCTGTTTTAGAATTGCTTTGGTGTTTATATTTAATTTAGTATTGGTTTAGACCTGGGTTAGTCCTGGTTTAGACGTGATTTAGAAATTGTTTGCACCTGATTTAGACCAAGTTTAGTCCAGACCTGGCTTAGTCCTGGTTTTATCTTAATCTAACCTCTGTTTTGACCACTGCAGACCATTGTTTCTCTTTATAAAATAAAACAGATTTTAACTTTTACCAGGCTTTGTTTAATAAACAATTAACCTGTTCCAATATTGTGCAGTCACTAACACAGATAATCAGGGGTAAGCACCTGGATTAAAAACAAAAAGACTGGGCTTATGTGAGGACTATTTTGGGACAATACAAGAACTTTCATGAATAAACCAATCCACTGTGGCTAAGTGAACTTGGGCTAAACCCTTACCCAAACCATGACTAAATTCATGTCCAAATCTGGGAACAAAACCAGATCACATCCGCCACACGTTATAGGCTGGACAAACTTTCTTTATGACATTGTAAATGACACAGCCTTCATTTAGATGACCATTTCCATACAGTCTATAGGAGGAGGGGAGTGTAACCTGTCAGGGTGTGGGCCTATACCCTGGGGCTCATTGCCCTGATTTCACAGCTCTGCAGCTCAAACACCAGAACCAGAGGAGCCCCTGCATCTTCCAGACAATGAATAGCTGCCTATAGTTAAAGCTCACATGAGTTGCTTTTGTAGGTTATCATGTACCTGTATGGTAATGTCCATGAAAGTTTTCCAGGTCAAAAAAGTTGAAAGGTGTCCAATGTACTGCAATTAAAAGTCCGGCTGCAACAAAGCTGGTTTAGTGTTTTAATAAGGCAACTTAGCAACATTGTAAGTAGCTTGGCATATAAGAGCGGTATTTAGCAGAGGGGCAAGACGAGAACATCGCAGCTGCACAACACAACTCCTCGCATTAGTGTTAATGTGGTTTCGCGAGTAGCCCACGAACTGTTTTAGTGGTCAAAGAGAGACTACAAGCAGGAAATGCAAAACGACCACAAACTGACTGCTAGAGTATTGAGCTCGACTCGCTCTACAGAAACGGCTAAAACCCACCTGAACTGTCTGCTAAGAAAGAAAACCCCTTCACGACCAGAAGCAAGCCGCCGAACAAGCATATTTGGATCAAGACCAACTCCTTTCGCCGTTTCCGCCTGGCTTTGACTTTCCTCTGGTTGAGCATCACTTGCGTCGGCTCGTTCCCAAGTCCCAGCGGAGACATCTCTTCTTCTTGTAGCGCGGCCACATCCATGCGGATCCCCGGGCAGATTAAATAAAAAGAAACACAAAAACCTTCCAATTCCCAGGGAGCTGACTACTCTCCGGATGAAAGAGTCAAAAAAAGGGGGAAGGGGGGCAGGGGAGGTTAAGAAGTTAGGAAACACTACGGTACGGGCTGAGTGGAAAGGTGCTGTCTCCGTGCGTCATGTTAAAGCGCGCGTCTCAAAGTGGCAGGACGCAGGACTACCGCTGCTGCACGGGCTCTCCATGGCCACGAGCTGAGAGAGTGAGTGAGTGAGTGAGAGAGAGAGAGAGAGAGAGAGAGAGAGAGAGAGAGAGAGAGAAGAGAACGAGAACGAGGGCGCACGAGGGCACGCACGCGCATACAGTGACGACGTAAAAGGAAAATGACGAATTAACAGCGAGCTTGGTCACTTGGTATATCCTGGAAACCGGCTGCGTAAAGGGCTCGGCTATACTATTAGCACTGGTTTATAGAGCTGTAATGCAACTCATATTTACTGCTGGTTTAGCTCTGGGCTTAGAGATGGTTTAGCGTTAATTTGTCACCCTTTAGACCTAAATTTGTCTTGTGTTTTATTATGTACAGTAAGATAGAGACCGAGTCCTTGGTTTTATATGGTTAAGTTGTGTAGCAGCCTTGGGTTTTGCTCTAGTTCCTTATAGCCCAGGGTTGACAGATTTAGTTTTGGGTTGAGTCTGGTTTTATCCTAGGTTTATCCTTAGTGTAATCCTGGTTTAGTATCCAGTACACTCCAATTAATCCTAGTGAAATGGTTGGTTTACATTTGGTCAGTAGTGGTTACTCCTAATCCAAATTTGTTTCTAGTTTAGTCCTGGTTTGAGCACAGATTTGGTTCTAGTTTAATCGTAGTTATGTGGGTTTAGCCCTTGTTTAGTTCTGGGTTAGGTTTTAGAGTTTAGATCTGTGTTTTGTCCCAGATTTATTATTTGCACTTGAACTATAAACCTGGTGCACACAGTCTTACCATACTTCTAAAACGACTTTCTTCTAGCTTTGCCATAAATTCAGAAAAGCCTTTATTATTGTTCTGCTGTGATGTGCTTTTCCTGTGTGTTTCATACAGAGTACAGTAGAGTTATAATCAAATCATAGGAGCACAGCAGAGATCAATACTCTGGTTGGTTAAACTGAAGTGCTTTCCACTGCCCTCTTCTGGGAATGTCTCTGCCTCCTATCCCACAACACTGCTCATCGGGAAACTGCAGCTGAGTGGCCATGTGCCTCTTTTTGTACAGCTGCAGTTACTGAACATATACTGCATATGACACAATGCTAGTTTTGGATGCATTTTTCCCTTTCCTTTTTTTTGTTTTTGCCATTCCAGGTTGCCACAGCAAATCATCTGCCTCTCAGTGACTTGCATATTGATATTACATACTGTAAGCTTTTATGTTGGATGCCCTTCCTGACACAACCCTCTCCATTTATTCGGGCTTGGGACTGGCAGAAGGTGTACACTGGCTTGTGATCCCCTGTGGCTGGATTACAAAGGTCATATAGTAAAATACTTTCAAAAAATAACAAGCCAGTGTACTCCTTGTGCCAGTTCCAATCCTGAATAAATGGAGAGGATTGTGTCAGGAAGGGCATCCAGCATAAAAACCTACAGTACGTAATCTCAATATGCTCTGTCACTGCACACTAGGATTTGCTGTGTGTGGCTGGATTAACAGTCTGTCTCAAAATGTTGGTTAAATTGTAATTAAAACACATAAAACTAGCTGAGATATCCACAAAATCTGTCATCTTCTACGTGTTAAGTCAAGCTCTAGTTGGTCCTTAAGATGAATTAAAACTTTTTTTAACATTCATTTGACAGCCAAGATAGTTTTTGTATGTTTCACAACACTTTTTGGTTTGATATCTCTGATTCAGACTCCTGCTTGTTTGTGCTTGTTCCCTGTCACTCTCTATCTGTGTCCACATAGCACAGATGCACAGCAGATTTCACCGTCTGTCTGTCTATCTCAGGTCTGCCATTTCCCCCTCGGTCTACGTGAGTGTAGCACAATCTTCAGATAATGAATAATACTAGCTAAGCGGGTTTCTTGATTGCTATAGGCCCGGGGTTTTATTTAAATAGCTCTGGAAACTTTCCAACAAGAACGGAAAAAGTGGTCAGGGCTCTAGGCAACTGGTTTCATTGTTCAGATTTAACCCTTTCAAGTACAGAATGAATGATAAGCAGAAAGTGGAGAGCTGGCCTTGCGTATAATATTCTTATTTCTCAAAGATGGATGGCCCAACTTCAAGAGTGACACAAAGCAAGCAGGTTTTGTTACAAGTTGAGGCCCCTTTCTGTAGTGAAACCAGGCCAGGGTGAGGAAGCTTGGACGGGGCATGAAGTTGCTAAACAAAATGCATTCCCAACCTCTCAAAAAAAAAAAAAAAAAAGGCACACAAAAGAAAAAAAAAGTGCAAGAGGAGGGAAGAGGAAGGAGGGGGCAACAAATTAAATGCAGTTAAATTGTTTTTCCATAGCCAGTGGGCTTGGCAAGGGGCTCTCTCACACACACAAGATGTAAGATAAGTTGTAGAGAAGACAGAGCGAGAAACACAGTGGCTTCTGATGTAAGAGTATGTCAGGAATTTAACCCATTTTCCCATGTCCGACTGACTCCTGCTGTTCCCCTCCACTCTGCAGGACCAGCACACTCACCACTGCTGGACATGGGGAGGTCTTAGGCAAATCCTGACCAAGCTTTGTTCAGCACTAGAGGTGTATGGATTGATGCACGTAGAATGATTAATTCAAAATCGCTAATTTGTGACTTGCATGCAGAGATTTTTGCAAATATATTATTTATAATTATTTAAAAAATAAATCATGTTTTGCAATTATAAATCTGCAGTTTTTCATGTGGATTATTGAATCTGCATTTGTGAATCGCTCCATTCGTGCATTCATCACTTCTGCACATTAGTTCCACATTTTGAGACAGCTAGATTTATTCACAAAAGAAATCCTGTTCCAGTGATGACCACTGGGGGCAGTGTTCAACAACAGGGGCAATGCTTCTACTGCTCCTAAGCAGACAGTAAGCTGAGAGGCCAGCATCAGGACATGGACAGCAGCGAAAACATGAGATCAGTCTAACTTTATTATGGACAAACTGCATCTAATCCTTTAAACATGGGTTTTAGCATTTGTGTGTTTATCAGTATAAGTAAGCCACATTTAATGCACTCAATAACCACTTAAAAACTTTGTTTTGTGAACTGCACACTAGCCCTGAGGTCTCCGTTTCCTGTCTACTGTGTCAGGCTGCATTTAATGCACACAATAGTCGCCTTCACATTAAGTGGTTATAGGAAAATATGTAGGTCTAGACCTGTAAACTGCTCACCTGGATTTAGATTTGAACTACCCAGGTCCAGGAGCCTTCAGTTTCGTGTTGCTAACAGGCGCACAGATACCTCACTCTGTCCACCCCCCTCCCAAGCGGACCATCCACTCCTAAGGTGATGAAGGGCTCCTGGTGCTGGGTAGATCATAACAAAATCTGGGGTGAGCAGTTCACACAACTAAGTAAAGTGGTTCCCATTCTTCTCCTGCTGATAGCTTCTGTGTTTATAAGCTGCTCATAGTGAGGAAGAAGTGAGCCCCTGTTGTTGAACACTGCCCCCAGTGGTCATGACTACATGATTAATTTTTGAAATAATTTAAAATAATATATTTGCAAATTAGAATTTTTTTTTTGCAAAAAAACTATCGATCCATAGAGGTGGGATAGGTATTAGTTACAATTAAGTTGCTCTTTTCAGGTTACAACCTGAATTCCATTTCCGTCTTTTAAATGTGAATAAAATGAAAACTAAAAGATTTTCAAACCACATAAGCCAGTATTTTATTCACATTAGAACACAGAAAACATAACAAATGTTTACACTGAGAAATGTTACACTTTTATGCCCAAAATAAGCTCATTTCAAATTTGATGCCTGCTACAGGTCTCTAGTTGGGACAGGGGCATATTTACCATGGTGTAGCATCTCCTCTTCTTTTCAAAATAGTTTGAAGACATCTGAGCATCAAGGTTATGAGTTTCTGGAGTTTTGGTGTTGGAATTTTGTCCCATTCTTGCCTGATATAGGTTTCCAGCTGAAGAACAACTAGGTTTCAGAGCAGATGTTGCTCTAAAACCCAGTTGTTGCTCTATACCTTTCAGCATTTATAGTTCCTTCCAAAACACACAAGCCTCCCATACCGTAGGCATGCACCCCCATATCATCAGAGATGCTGGCTTTTGAACTGAACACTGATAACTCACTGGAAGGTGTTCATTCCTCTTTAATCCTGAGGTTGCGGCGTCCGTGATTTCCAAAAGAATGTCACATTTGGACTCGTTACCATAGAACACTGTCCCACTTTGACACAGTCCATTTTAAATGAGCCTTGTCCCAGGACACGACGGCGCTTCTGGACCATGTTTACATATGGCTTCCTTTTTGCACGATCGAGCTTTAGTTGGCCTCTGCAGATGGGACGGCGGATTGTGTTTACCCACAGTGGTTTCTGGAAGTATTCCTGGGCCCATTTAGAAATGTCACTGACACAATCAGCTGATGAGTGATGCAGTGTCGTCTGAGGGCCCCAAGACCACAGGCTCCAATAAAAGTATTCAGCCTTGTCCCTTGCACAGAGATTTCTCCAGTTTCTCTAAGTATTTTGATGAGGTTATGCTCTGTAGATGATGAGATTTCAAAGCCTTTGCTATTTGACATTGAGGAACATTGTTTTTAAAGTATTCCACAAACTTTTTATGCACTCTTTCACAGATGGGAGAGCCTGTAACAGGCATCAAACTTGAAATGAGCTAATTCTGTAAAATGTCTAATTGTAAACATTTGTTATGTTATCTGTGTTCTATTTTGAATAAAATATGATTTTATATATTATATTATATATTATATTTATATATTATATTGGCTTATGTGATGTGAAAGATTTTTTTTAGATTTAATTTAATTCAAATTTTAAAATAGTCCCAATATTTCCTAAATTTGGGTTGTATAAACCTTTGCAGCACTTCTTCTCTCATTTATACTAATACTATGCCATATACACAAAGTTATTCCTGCCAAAGGGTGTCACAAGCCAGTATATCGTTTTTGTACCTGTCCTAAGCCTGAAAAAAAACTGAGAAAATTGACACGGAAAGAGATCCAGCATACAATCACTCTCACTCACTGCTCCTGACAGGTTGCCCCAGTGGTATTGAAGGATGGGTAAAATGCAGAGGACAAGTTTTCCTATGGGGACAATAAAGTATAATACTTACATACCTACTGTATGTTAAGAATTAGTCTGGTTTCTGACAATTAAAGTTGGAGCTTTAGATGTGTGAAAGAGGTTCAGTAGACATGCAGCCAATCAGAGAAAGAAGGCACTGCATAAATCCCTGCCCCATTTATATAAACAATAACATTTGGTTTCTAATAAGTGGCAGCTGTTGTGAAGGAAAGAGATTACAGACCATTTCAGTTTGCAGAATGAATGGGCATGGCAAGCCAGAATGCAACAGTTGGCAACTAGGAAATCACTGGGGCATCCAAAAATAAAGAAGCTTCAGGATGACATACCCTCCAGACTGATGCATTTTGAAAAATTATACAACCAATCAGACATATATAAAACCATATAAAACCTTTACTATTTTAGATCCACAGCTATGGCTGATTAAGTAGGACTGATTTTAAAAGAAGTGAATGAATGAATGGGGTTGTCTAGTTTTCAAGTCAGAGGGTCTGGTCAGCCATGCTACAAAATGCCACAAAAAATGTCTTTAATACTTGTTCTTACTCCAGTAACTACTTTTTTTCCAATTTATTTTTGAGTAGCACTTCTAGCTTGACCATCGATCTTGCTCAAACCTACAGCTGTGATTGACGACAGCTCCTAATCTTATCCAGTACATCAATAATCTGCTACATTTACTTCTCTTAGCCCTCCCTCACCACTCGCATTGCAGTCATTGCAGAGGGAAGATGCGGCTTTAGCCCATTTCGAATCCGTACCAGGGCCAAGCAGGAGACATATTTGGGTCATGCCTTGCTTCTCCGAGAGCTCCCAAGTCTGGGTTTTAGAACCGCTCCTCTCCCTCACCAACACCACACGCTGGAGAAACCTCAGCTCAGCATCATCACTGGGACAGAGAAAAAACAGCATGAGTCTATGGCCGGCCCAGAATAGCTTTGTGAACTAAAAAAAAAGCCAAAGAGTTAAAGTTGGGACAGTATAGATGGGCCAGGTGGTGATGCCGAAAGGAGAAATAAGGCCAAGCATCCCAGTTTTACATCACAAACCACATGCAGACTACATCACTGCAGATTCACATTGACTAAAACCAGAAAACATTCACAAAATATGACATAATGGGACAGTTATTATAAGTTACTGCATTTGAAGAGCCTAGAAGCATGGTGTAAGGAAATATTGTTAATTTTATCAGTGAAGAATGGATAATTGAGACAAAGTGTCTTAATCTAAATCAGTTGAATGTGACACTGTACTCCTCTTCAGCAAACCGAGCATCACATATTGATAACATTAGCAGGGTGCAATGTTGTATATACCTGTTCACATATCCCGATTTAACAGTAGCTGTAATCATTTAGCATATAACTTTGTATATCTCATACAGTGCAATACCATTGAGGACAAAAGTAAACTTTAACATTTAAAGCTGAATTTTCATAGCACAGATTTTGCATGTTCTCCCCTTTTCTGGGAGGGTACTCCAGTCTCTCCCATCAACCTAAAACATGTACAACAGGCTAATGCTCCAGCCAGGTACTCCTGACCAGGGTCCAAGATCTAGAGATGGGTCCCCTGCTCCTGGTAGGTTGCCCCAGCTGCACTGAAGGATGGGTCAAATGCAGAGAATGAATTTTCTCACAGGAACAGTAACGTATACCTTAACTTACCTTACATAGATGTATATATCAGTAGTCGTTCCTGATGCAACTCTCTTTATTTATCCGGGCTTGGGAGAAGCCAAATAAATGGAGAGGGTTGTCAAGAGTGTCAAAACCCTGCCCTGACCACATAATGGGACTTTCATAGCTACTGATATACGTTTAGTTAAGATTGCTTTGAAAAATAAGCTAATGTATGTATAAAAATACTTATAATATCTATGCACATACTTGCAGAAAGAGCACTGTTGTGATATTTGATTTGAATGGACTGAGGCGTCCCTGACAATGTAAAGTTGAGATCTGCGTCTACTGAGAATAAATTAGACGTTTAACTAATTACTAATTACCAGAAACATCCCTTTAAGCTGTTTCTATCAGAATTATTGCGGGGTTGAGGAAGGAAGGAAGACCATGGGAGGTGATGAGGGACTGACAGTAACGAGTCACAGTGGAGGAGAGCACACACTGATCATGTGAAGGGCTTTGTGTAATATTTTAGAGCATACAGTTTAATAAAACGAGACATATTCGTCAACGTCATGGTTTCCATTTTTCATTTTCTTCTGCTTACTCCCATGGAGCCTGTCCCAGCAACTATGGACCTTAGGCAGGATACATTCTGAACAATGGACAATTAGTCATTCACTCTCACATTCATTCACTAGACGCAATTTAGTTTTCTTTAACACATACAAAGCAAAACTTAGATAGCAGACCCACTTCACTTTGCTAAGAAAGTAAATAGATTTAGCTGCCCAGGTCTTTGTATCACACTCAAATTGACCTGACTGCACTGGACCCCCTCCTGTTGTCTGAGAAGGACCAAAGACTTAAAGGGTCCCAGAGTTCACACAGACCAGGCAGGAGGAGTCGGACCTCAGGGACCAGCGGCAGCAGCAGCAACAGCAAGGACACGCCGGGAGCTGACTCACTGCCTTTCTGTCTCCCAGAACACAACCAATTTTTCTGCACAAGTAAACAAATACTGAAAAGTACAAACTCGCTACCCCCCAAACTCTCCTAACCTCGTCCCTGCAACACGAACCACAGGAGGAGCGTTGCCGAGTTTCACCACAGTGTCAACAACAATAACAAAGCCAGCAGTGGAAAAACAGAGGTGCTGACTCGTGATTGTGGATCATTTGAAACACTACATTTGGAGGTGCCATATTGCAGATGACGCAGTGCACTAACGTAATTACTGAGTCTTTTTTTTATTTTTTAAAGGACATCTGTATTTGTTGGCAGTGCAAAATAAAAATGACTATGCAAGTTTCTGCAAGAGGCGCAGCTGTATGCTCCTTAAATGCTTTCTCTCACTGGTATATGGGACAAGCTTCCTGCATGCAGAATGGCTTTTATACTGTAATAATGTGTGTTTATGCACTGAGCACTTAGTGGCTTTTTCTAGTCCTCTACAGCTTCTTCTGCTCATCTGCTGAGCAATCACATCAAGCAGAAACAACTTCTCATCAATTATTTCTGTGTCTCCTAATTTGCTTGCACATGTTCATTAAGAAAGGAGATTGTGTGGCTGGCACATATTAAACAAGACAATAGCAATGAATAATTAGAACATTCCCGTTAAGCTGGTTCCTTTCTTTCAGGAGTTGCCAAAGCGATTCATTCATATGGGTAATTAGGCTTAGATTTTTACACCAAATTCCCTTCCCCTCTCTATTTATCTGGGCTTGGGACTGGCACAAAGAGTAAACTGGCTTGTGACTCCTGGCTGAATTGAATTGTATGTACTATGTTTGATACAAGTTAAATTTTGGTCTTTTTTATGAGCAAGAATGTGGCATACATATAAATTCACAATGGCAAAGGAATACAATGAATACTTTAGAAATTGCATTTCTTTTATTTTATTTTTAAAATGCTGAATTAAAAATAAAATGTACTGTAGATTGTATCTTGTATGGTCTGGACCTGCATTCACTGAAAAGCACAACTTTGTTGTGAATTGGCATGATAAAAATAAATAAAATTATTTTATCCATTCTTAAAACCTCTGTATGTATAGGGTTGTTATATCAAAGCTTTACACAAATAAGTTGTGTTACAATAATCAGGTAATAAATCGTAGTCAGAAAAGTATTTCTATCTAAAATCACTGTTGTTATTTTTTACTTATTTTAAATGACCTTCATTTATCCAAGCAAAATGTTCAAGAACCAGTTCCTGAAAATGAAAAACAAAAGTTATCAATTCATAAATTAGACCAGCTGTGTTGATGTAAAGAGTGGATGCCACAAATCGACCAAGACCTCACTGACTGCGAATAAGCAACCAGAGGCTGTCAGCCCAAGTAATATAGATGTTTATAAGCTCAGGAGATGCTGCTGCTCTGGTTAATAACAAAACATATGCACAAACTGACAAAAAGGGTTAGTCAAAATGAGTCACTTGCTTGGTTTGACCTGCTCCTCACATCGCACCTGACAAACTGGAAGTGAAGGAGATGTCCAACAAAAAGCAACTGTGGTCACACCAGACACCAACAGTTTTTCTGGCTCTTATCTGGCTTGGCACCTGATAAACATTACTCAGCACATCATAAAGTGGACATTTACTGAGGCCAGTGCAGGGCGCAGCAGCTCACTAAACAAATCTGAGAAAAGCCTAGAGAATAAAAAAACTTCCTTACAAATGATAGAAAAGTGTTTTTAAGTATCCATGGATTTGCCTATAAGAGCTGTAGATGTTTCATTCAGCAATTCAGACACCTATGCCATGTTGACATCAAATTAGAGAGTAAGACTAAATGCAATTGGGGCGTTAACTCACAATACTAAAAAAATGTAGTGCCTAGACTTGAACTCAAACCACCCATCTTCTAGTTCAGGGATAAATGCTCTATCCACCCTGTCTATAGTGCCCCACAGTCTTCTAGCATATTTCACAATGGTAAATAATCCATCCAACAATTGTTTATTTACTGACCCCTTGTGGCTGGAGTAAGTATCTTTGGCCATATCTCATGAGTGAACAGAAATGTTTATTACTAACCTCTTCTCAAAATCTCACTAATGTTTGACTAGAGCCGATATTATTGGCCGATATAGCCCATTAGAAAATTATCAGTTATCTGCCGAAATCTATATAAACAGGACTATATTTACTGTGTTCTCGAGTGCTGGAATAAAACCTGTTTACTTGCAAATGATGGCCTTCTGCTATTTGTGCAGCAGAGGGCGCGCTAGTGTTTCCAAACAGTTGGGCTTTTACACTGCAGTTCAGAGGAAACAGCCCAAAATGCCTTCTCATGGCCTGAAAAGCTCAAAAAGGCAATAAAAATATTTTGCTCATTTCTCTGCCATAAAACCTCATAGAACATAATTTTAAAATGCATTTTGTAATTCTCCCCATGCTCTACTTGCACAGCAAGTTTAAATAAAATTTAAGTTGAACTAAATAAAATAAATAAATATAATACAAAAAATACATAATAATACTCCCCACACCAAATCAACCTAATATCGGTATAAAAAAAAAATCCATATCGGTCAGGCTCTATGTCTGACTATTACTTTTTATCAGACGTGGGCAGTAACAAAATAAATTTACTTGAGTACTGTACTTAAAAATATTTTTTTGAAAATCTGTACTTTACTTAAGTAGTATTTTAGGGGAAACTTACTACTTTTACTCCACTGCATCTAAAAGCTTAATATTACTCCACTACATTTCTAAAATAACAAAAGTAGCTTGTGCTGAGAAACTGTTTTACAACTGAGTTACACCCTAAAGGTAATTATTTACTAATTGTAATTTATACTTTAAATCTTTTTGTGAAGTAAATTTACATATCTCTAAACTCATATTTGGTCTCAGGAACTAAAAAGAATCTCTGGACACAATCTGGAAGTGATTTAGCTTTTGCTTTGAACATTTTTTCACAATTCTGTAATAAATCATTTTAAAAATAATTAATTAGTATGATCATAATACCCAGCCTTATTTATAACACATATGGCTCGTTTTTGCTGTAGAACAATCTTATCTATTATGGTTTGAGTACTTTGAATACTTAAGTATTTTTGAAAGCACATACTCCAGTACTTTAGCTCAAGTCAAATTCTGACTGAGCAACTTCTACTTGTATTGAAGAAATATTTGACCTCATTTGATCATTTTACTGAAGTAATGAGGTTGAGTACTTTGTCCACCACTGCTTTTTATGTTATCTTGCAAATAGACCGACAAAAAACAACACTGGTGGCAGTATTTTTGATTCGTATGGACAAAAAGGACAAACATACAGACAGGTTGCATGAGTGGGTAGATGGATAATAATAATAGCCTTGTCTTCAATATTCAAAAGTACAAGAACAAAGGCCTAAATTTGTTAGGCGGAGGTCAGGACTGCCATGTCGGGGTGACTCACTGCTCTGAGGTAGCTCGTCGTGAGCGTACTTGGCGATGACTTGCAGATGATGACCTTTACATTGTGTTCAGTATTCACCCAAAGGTCTCCAAATGCACGAAAGATTACTGCGAATACTTAAGCATCACCAAGGGCCAGCTCTCCATCTACATCGTCCCTGTGAACACACTTCTATTTTCTCCTCATTCTCTGAGCTATTCTCGGCAATCATATGATCACTTCAATGAATCTATTGTTGTGACTTGCATTGGCCGCCTCTCACACTTCAAACAGGCCCATCCCACTCAGCAACGACCACTTACGGCAACAATCAAGACAACTTCTTCTAGCTCGTGGTATTGTTTATGGCTCACGAAACAGTGTAGCTGCCGGAGTGTGCATGCTACCGTCATAAAGACACGTGCTAAAAGTTTAATGGCTCCAAGGGAAATATTTATGAACTAAATGCTATGTAAAAAAGCCAGCACATTACATAAGGCATTACATTATTCAAACAGCAGGAAGTCAAGATGCAAAAAAATCTGTGTTTGCATAGCACAGTTAAAGTCCAAGCACCTTGTTTTTATACATCTGGCAAAATATTTCTTGTTTAAGTAGAGGCATGGTCCCTCTCAGCACTAAAATCTTTATTTACTCTATGGCAGGGGTATGACTCTGAGTATTTGGGACTGATTTTTTTATTGTAACCCACTTTTCTCTCAGACCCAAAGTTATTTTTACCCACGCCAATGAGGTTATGTTTTAGCCAGCATTGGTTGTTTGTGTGTTTGTTAGCAGGATGACTCAAAACATAATGTTAGGTTTTTAATGATAATAATGATAATAATGATCATTTTATTTTCAGAATAGGTCGGCAGTGGGCCAAGGGTGATTTGCTTTTGGAGTGGATCCAGAGCACTGCCTGGAAACTACAATTTGGAGTTTTCTACTATTGCGATATAGGGTCAGTAAGGTAAGGGTCAGTGAGGCACCAATGTTACTTTTGGGCTGGATCCTTGTGTTTTTTAGCATTTCTTAAGAAGTCTTTGTAGCTCAGTGGATAGAACATTTACCCCTGAACTAGAAGATGTTCAGCACAAGTCCAAGTCTGGGAACTATTGTATATTTTTACCACTGCGAGATAGGGACAGTGCCTTGGCAAAGTGCTTTTAGTTGTAAATGATTTTAGCATGACTTTTATGATATAGATAAATTCAAAATGTTTCACCAGTTTATGAAATTTAGGGCATCTGGCAAAAAACCTGGCGAATCAATTTCCACATCACTGCACACTAGGAGGCAGAAGATTTATTTTAGTGACTCCCGAAAGGAAAATATAAGTAATGAGCTTAACACTGAAACTATATCCAACCTTTCCGCGACTCACTATTGGATCCTGACCCATCAGTTGAGAACCACAGCTCTAATGGGAAGGGAACGAGCTAAATACTGACCTTGTGATTAAACATTACATAATATGTTACATATGCTGGTTTTTGGCCCAGAGCTGACTGCAAAATGCCGAATCTCTCAGGTGAATACTCAGATGTGCTTGTTGTTTAGCGTGGCACACAGAACATCCACACAGGATCACTTTCACCGCTTTGGATAACACCATTGTTTGCTGTCCGCTTGACCCCACAAAGGGCTAAATCCCTGATTCATGGAAAGAAAGGCGCAGTGTCTGCTGGCCATTGCTCCATGTCCCCGGTGCCAAGCTTTAGCCCATTGGCTGGCCTTTCATCCGTCATCTTCAGCCTTGGCTTTAGCTCCTCAGCCCCCACAGCAAAACATCCCAAACAGACAAGATTAAAATTCGTAGGACTGCTTAATATCCCTCCCATTGGGGCCGAGAGTGAAGCCAAGCAGAGGGACAGCGGCCAAAGCATAGGGATGTTGGTGGACATCCAGAGAAGTGACTGGGACCGAGGCAGGGAGAGACATGTACCACTGCTCTGAGGGAGGAATGGAGGCATGTCTCAGAAACTGGCTTTTTGACTTGAAGCCTTGATATTTAGTGTAATTTTGTGTATAATGAATGAGATTTTAAAATATGTGCCATGAAAACAATAACAGAACTGGTGCATATCATGTTTTTCTTTTGCTTTGATGGGCTGCTGAAATAGATGTAAAAGTTTGGTCCATAATAATTCACACTTCATTTAATTTGTTGATTGGTTCGTAACTGTTGGTCAGTAACTGGTATAGATAGATAGATAAAAGAAAGAGTGTCCCAGTAAAAGCATGCTGCAAAGGAAATCACAATGTAAGCCAAAAAGTACTATTTGTTGGTTAGCTAAAACCTAAAATACATGTTCTATAATGTTGTTTCAGTGACATTTTTGCTTTTGTTTTACTTTTTTATTTCCTAATGGTATCAACACCAGAATATTTCATGAAAGCGCTGCAATTTTAAGCCTTTTCGTCTGCTATGAAAGTAAGGGCACACAACAAAGCCACTATTACCCCCTAGTGGTGCAAAAGAGAGGGGAAATTTGAGAAATTTTAAGATTTTAACAGTCCCTTTTGCTATTTAAATTAAGTTTAACAACAAAATCCCTGTATAGAGATTGTAGCACCAATAAATGATGCCAATTTATTAGTAGTAAAAGTCATGTCCACTGTCCACATTATATCTAAAGAAGCAGGATAGAGGAGCTAAAGTACATGACCTGAGAACTAAAAATCTGTACCCAATTGCCCCACAAAATGTACGTCTAATGCTGCTACTCATGCTACTTCGACTATAACTACTACTACTGCTACTACCATTCATATTACTAAAAGGCAACCATGCTATGCAGGTCAAAATATAAATCCGATTACTTTCGATTTTTGTTTTCAAATAAAAGATTTTCTCCCCCACAAAATATTACTTGAGGGGTAGTAGTAGTATCTGTCTTTTTATGACATATATTGGGGACTACAGATTAATCAAAGACGGGCTACAGTCCAATAAAGAAGAACATGAAGTTTGGTCTTAACTGTTCCTTCTCCCCGTCTGTGAGATTAATGACACCATCTGCACAGAGAAGCCAGTGGCCGCAGTGGAAAAACAACTGCATCATCACTTTTCTCTGAAGGGAGGGGTTTAATTAGAAAGCCTTATGTCTCTCTGTGGGACAAGGTGTACTCGGCACCTGCTCCCCGGTGGGCCGACCCAGTTGAGCGCCTCTGTCACCGCGATGGCGTCACAGCTCTGATATCCCACACCTCCCATTGTCCCAACTCTGCCCTAACCTTACAACACTCAGAGGGGAATACAGCCAATTAAATAACAGTGGGTCCTGGGCGCACAGCCATGATCAAACACAACTCATCCCCCGCAGCACCAATTTGTGTCTTCCCGCATTGTTTGGCCCTTGGGAAACAACTTGTGGTGGTTTTCTATTATATTAAATATGCTTTATCAACAATACAGGGAGAAGATTGCATTTCTTCTAAAGAAAACACCATTTAACACTTCCATTTACCTTCCAGGTAAATGATTGATATAGGGTTCACATACCTCTATTATTATATTTGAGACAGTGATTAAAAATTTGAAAGGTTTTGCACACAGAAAACATATTTATATAAAATAACTGACAGGTAGTAACAGGGCCTGAAGAACAGCAGTGTAAGTGGTAAAATCTGAATGTTTTTTGTATTTTATTTTATTAGTGTTTTTTTTAATATATATATATAGTTTAAGACAAAACAGGTTAAATTAATGAACTCTGGAGATCTTTTATGAATTTTTTTGGACATATAACAATACCTCAGGGCTATTACACATTCTATGAATATAGTGTTCATTGTAGATATTTATGCATACATGCATACCTACATACATACATATGGCAAAGTTATTATTTTGTATGCCTTGTATTTGAATAAATAAGTAGAACACTGTTGAAAAAAAAAGTAACTTAAAGATGAGCTATACTTTATTTATTTATGAAACTGCTTTTGATCATATTTGTTTATGAATTGTATGCTGAGATCTGCTGAGGTGAATGTTTATCTGTCTTTATCTGAAAATAACAATTAAAAAAAAAAAAAAAAGATTTTTTAGCCATTACAATACTTATTTGACAGGACTGTAAAGATGGGGACAGACATTTGGTAAATTGTCAGAAATTGGACTCGAACCCATGATGGTGAGGCAAGCTCAACAACATAATATATTCACTGCACGCTCTACCACGGAGCTATACCACAGACCCTCTTTTTACATTTATCTTACTATAGGATTTGTCTTTCCTTCTCAATATGTAAAGATGTTCTGACACACATTAATAAATTAGAATAATGTAAAAGCCATAATCGTCGCATTTATCTGTATGTACTCAATGTACATAATTGATGAATTTCACTTTGAATTAAACTACTGAAATAAACAGACTTTTCCCCATTATTCTAGTTTATGAACCAGCGCCTATAAAACATATAAACATACTTTCCTGGATCTAAAGCCTCCATTGGGAATCCCTGATAATAGCAAACACATACGCCATTATCTGGGACACCTCTATTTTTGTTTACCTGTAGGAGAAATATGGCCCTACAGCCGCTGGTGGTGGTCGAAATAGTCTTTAGGGGCAGCAGTGTGTACGTGTGCAGCTGTCAGGTGGAGGTGAGGGAGACCAGATGGAGGTCCACAGAGGCCAGGGTTAATGGTGGCCAGCCGGCAGGTGCTAAAAGCAGCGTACGCCAGGTGAGCGACCTGTTGGTATTTGGAAACCGGGGACTGGGGTGAATGATAGATGAGAGTCCTATGGCCGGCTTCAGAGTGGATCAGCTGGTGACTTTGACGGTAGTTGAGTCTGACAGTGAAAATAAATAACATTAAAGACTGAAATGACAAGAGAAAACACAAGAGGGATTTTTCTATATGGCATCATCTTTATAAAATAACATAATATACAATCAGCTCAGTCATGTGAAAACAAGACAGTGTGATTCAAAATAATAGTATCAATAAATACCGTAGTTGTTTTTTTTTTCACAGTGCCAAATCCTGGCTCTTCAGTGACAATGAAGCACCTCTTGGCGCTGTCCAGAAGACTAACTAAAGACCAAGCCTTTTTGTAGCTTAACAAGCAAAGTAGAAATGACCCTGTAGTGTGTCCACTTTAGTACAATAATAAATTATAGAAAAGCATTCCAGAGACTTGTTGTTGTGGGTCGGGTTGTGTAGGATATAGCCCAATTAATTAACAACCATAGTTATTGAGAGTTATCTTCAGTCATTCAGTTCGACTTCTCTTTAGCCTTGTTTTCATAGTCAATGGAAAAGTAATGTTTTTTCCTTAAGAAACAATTTAGCTTTGAAGTATGTTACACAAAATTGTTTACCAAACAAATATGTATTAGGCAGTATAGACCATAGCCCTTTTTTGTTTTTACCTACCACATCAGTAGCCTTTCACCACAGCAATGCCCAATTCATGGAAAAAATTAACTGTAAAATGTTCAGTGTAATGTACCTCTTAACAAATATTTAGCACACGAACATTAATAGTATACTACTGTAATATTAATACTATTTTTTTAAACAATTATCCAAAGATGTTAGCTTGTTATGTGCTGTTTATGTAATTGTATGTACCTGGATTTTCAGCAGAGTTATGCTTCAGAGTCACCAAACTTTTCAAACCAAAGTCTGAGACAGAGACAGAACAAACTCGTAAAGTAAAGAAATATTGACAAAGTGTTACAAACAATAGACTTTGAAAAAATTGGGACACAGTAATTTCCTGCTTTTTGCCAGACCCACAAATTGTCTTTTTGCTGAATCACTCTTTGTCCATACACAACAATCCGGTCCCATTCGATTCAGGATAAAGGAGGACACCAGAGGACAATGTTGGGCTGAGAGAGTCTTTATCTTTCCTTGATGGAGGACCATAATTAGGTGTCAACATCAAAGAGGTATACGGCCTTCCTGAAAAACCTAGGAGGGAAATTGTAAACACAGATTATACCTGAACATACTTTTTAAAACTTGAAGTACATGTACACCAATTAGGCATAACATTCTGACCACAATGTATTGTAGCTCAAATTGCTGAAGACGCTAAGGCTGGTTCTGATAAACAGGTGTCAAAATACAGTGCATCACAGTTTTGTCGTGTAAGGGGCTTGATATTAGGCAGGTGGTCATAATGTTGTTATGATTTCACGACAGTGTTCCTGTTTACACACACCTGATGCATTGCCGTGTGTGTACGCTCTTTCCTACGGCTCCCTCTCGGATGAAACGTCGCCCTCTGCTCCGCTGCTGGCGTTGGCGTCTTGTCTGGCCCGCAGTGCACCCTTGTCCCTGCCTGACTCTGAGGGACCCTTGGAGCGTGTTTTTTCTTTCCTCTGTTGCTGCTTCTCCTGTTTTGACAGCTGAAGAAACACATTAATACAAAAGCATACATTACAATCTGCCACTCAGGTTTTTACTGAGTATTTATGTAAACATTCACAGTACAGTGTAGAAAAAGTATTGCAACCTTTGGATTTAATAACTGGTTGATCCTCCTTTGGCAGCAATAACCTCAACCAAACATTTTCTGTAGTGAAGATCAGACCTGCACAACACTCAGGAGGAATTCTGGACCATTCCTCTTTACAAAACTGTTTAAGTTCAGCAATATTCTTGGGATGTCTGGTGTGAATCGCTCTTTTGAGGTCATGCCACAACATCTCAATAGGATTGAGGTCAGGACTCTGACTGGGCCACTCCAGAAGGTGTATTTTCTTCTGTTGAAGCCATTCTGTTGTTGATTTGCTTCTATGTTTTGGGTCAGTGTCCTGTTGCATCACCCATCCTCTGTTGAGCTTCAGTTGGCGGACAGATGGTCTTAGGTTTTCCTGCAAACTCGTTTGATAAACTTGGGAATTCATTTTACTGTTGATGATAGCAAGTTGTCTAGGCCCTGAGGCAACAAAGCAGCCCCAAACCATGATGCCCCCTCCACCATACTTCACAGTGGGGATGAGGTTTTGATGTTGCTGTGCTGTGCCTTTTTTTCTCCACACATAGCGTTGTGTATCTGTCCACAGAATATTTTGCCAGTAGTGCTGTGGAACATCTAGGGGCTCTTTTGCAAACTTAAAACGTGCAGCAATTTTTTTTTGTACAAAAGTGGCTTCCTCCATGGTGTCCTCCCATGAAGTCCATTCTTGTTCAATGTTTTGTAGATTTGTCAACAAAGATGTCAGCTTGTGCCAGAGATTTCTGTAAGTCTTTGGCTGACACTCTAGGATTGTTCTTCACCTCACTGAGCATTCTACGCTGTGCTCTTGCAGTCATCTTTACAGGACGACCACTCCTAGGCAGTGTGGTCACAGTATTGAACCTTCTCCATTTATAGACAGTTGCTCGTATCGTGAACTTATGAACATCAGTGCTCTTAGAGATACTTTTGAAACCCTTTCCAGCTTTATGCAAGTTAACAATTCTTACTTGTAGGTCTTCTGAGAGCTCTTTTGTGCAAGGCATGGTTCACATCAAGTAATGCTTCTTCAGAATGGCAAACTCAAAACTGGGGGGCGTTTTTTATTGGTCAGGGCCACTTTAAGCCACTCCTCCAATCTTCTCACACTGATTGAACTCCAATTAGCTCTTGAAGAGGTCACTAGCCTAGGGGTTCCATTACTTTTTCTACCCTGTACTGTGATTGTTTACATAAATGCTCAATAAAAACATGAAAATTGTCTTTTTTTTGCTATTGTTGTGACTTAGATGAAGATCAGATCACATTTTATGACCAAATCATGCAAAAATCCTAGTATTTCCAAGGGGTGCCAATTTCTTTCCACTGTATTTTGTATGGCTAAGCTAAAATGGTTGTCATCATCTAGTGGTTTATAAAGGAAATAAAAGCAACATTTTAACAAAGGGGCATAGTGTGGGTTCTGGCTGGTACTGATAGGTATTGAAGAAAATGTTTATGTTTCTACTGTGCTGTTGATAGAGGAGTGAGTTGTTTTTCTATAAAACATATAAAGTGTATTTTCATAGATGCATTACCAATACTTAGAAAAGAGTACATCTTCCTCTGTTCCTGTGCAGCAGGCTGTTGGTACAGCCATACACACTGCTGCAGAAAACAGTTGGGGAAGCAAACTGTTTCCAGTTTATTTCTAGGCTTTTGAATGCTAACTATTACTATACAGTATAATGTTCTGTTCCTGGTTTTTGCAATTTATGTGTGAAATGCAGTATCTTTAATTCACAATCCATTTGCATTAAAAATAATTAAAAACAGTTGGTTTAATTTTGAAAGAAACAATACAACATTAATTTAATAATTATAATAAGTGAATTATTCATTCACTCCTCAGTCACACTGGTGAGGGTGAGCTACTTCTGGAGCCACAGCTGCCCTGGGGCAAACTGACAAGAGACGTAGCTGTGCCTACGGCCTCTCCGACTACCAATCACATACGCATTCATACAGATAATGTGGCTGTAGTGTCTGACACAACAGCGGTATGAACTAGTGAGAGCCACCAACCTTCTGGTTATAGACCAACCGCTCTACCTCCTGAGTCGTCCCATTTTATTTTAACAAATGTGAAGGATTACAGTTTGGTTTGTACCTGCTTGGGGTCTGTGGGTCCAGTCGGTGATATCAATTCAATGGTAACTGGTCCGTCATTTTGAATGTGAACCTGCATCCGAGCCCCAAATTCTCCATCTATGAACAAACCAAAGAAGAATGTATTGAATTTTATTATGTGCCTTTAGTTTATATTCGATAGTTAGCTTTAACTTAAGTGTTGTGGTCAATGAGATTAATGCCATTATCTGTGCATAGTACAAGCTGCACTATAGTATGAGCTGTGTCATCATATTTTCTTTATAGAGGGGTGGATTGGGCTAATTAGACTGGAACAAGGTGTTCTCCACACTTCCTCCCTGGTGACCTGACCCAATTCATTGCCTCTGCCACCACTCGGGTGTCAATGCACTGATACACCACACCTCCCACTCTCCAAACTGCCTTAACCTTACACTAAATGGGAAGAGAGGCAATTAAAAAGCAGGGGAAAACACTTGAGTAAAAAAAAAAAAAAAAAAAGGTAGTGGGCACACCAGTGACCCTCCACACATTTGTATTTAATTATATCCTAAACAAAAAGTAGTGGACAGACAATACAATTTTGCCACTTTGCTGCAGCCTCATGGGAGTTAACCCACCTTTAATGAGCTCCGGCTTGTAGGAGCTCCTCATGTTCTCCAGGATGCTGTTGTAGAAAGGCTGGGCCAGCTCTGCAGGCATGGCCGAGTGGAAGTCTGGCTTGTTGCCCTTTAAAATACACTGCAGAGTGAACTGGCTCACACACAGCACCTCAAAGTCTCGCTCCATCACACTTTTAGTCCACATTTTGCCGTTCTCATCTTCGAAAAGACGCAGATTGAGGATCTTACGAACACTGAAAGCACAAAATGAAAGAACTATTTTTAGACCAGACAAAATGATTGCCATTTCTAAATCAAACACATGACAATTTGAGAATATATTTTCAGACTGGGTAGATATTAAAATAGGCCAAGCCAAAAATAGAACAAAATCACAAAAGTTATTATTATTATTATTATCTTCAAAGATAATTTAAGAATAGCTTGATAAAAATAGTCTGGACACTGCATGGAGTAGTTTTATGTACCCAGGATATAAATATTTTGAACAAATACTTAAGCATTTTATTAGCTAGGCAATTAGTTGATAAATAGTAAGTAATATCTTTGATATATTATTGCCCATTATTATTATATGTGTTGTAGTTTAAAATAAGACATACTTTTTCAGCAAAAAACAAACACCCAGGGCTGCTTCTTCGGCAGAGATTATTTAAAGTACAAACACGGACAAAGAAGTGACCTGATATTTTCTAGCTCACACCTAGACCGTAGCACTACACCAATAAATACTAATTGCAGAGCTCATTTATGATTGCAAAGGTTCACTGCTGTGCTATAGCCTATAACCAATAAATGTCCCATACTGTATGAAATAAAACTGCAACAATAATTGGCTATGGGATAATTTTAGGCAATCCAGCAACATGAGACATTAATATTAGCAATTTACAGACATCATACAGGAACAGGCTGACTAACTAAACAGCAAACAATAGGACATCAATTATAAATACTTACATGTAGTCAGCATCCTTCTGTGTGTCATCTACAGATATACCCAGCAGTACACACAACCCCCGTCCTATTGAACTTATCTGCTCCTCACCCACTGCAAGAAAACGGGAAAAGTAGTGAGGTGGGTAGTGACCTTGAACTTTACTTGGACTGTTGTTATTTTTATCAATAAATAGAACTGACATGAGACAAATTAAATTGCAATAATGTATAGTAAGGTAGATTTATCTGTCAGTTCTTCCAGTCCACAAAGGACACTCGGACTTAACGATGAAGGCAAGAGCAATGTATTTTAATTTTAAATAATGGTCAAATTATCATTATTTTTGACAGTTTACTAGATCGTGAGTAAAATTTGAATCAGTGCTAATGCTAACCAAGCTAGGTTTCTTAGCCTGCACGATCGGGTGTATAAAATAGATTTATACGTCCCGGTTTAGTTAATTATTGAATGCGTTAAATCCTGGTGATGGTGCTTATTTCAAAGTGACCACTCACCTGTCACAGTGGCCTTGGTGACCCTCTGAATAATGGCTTTCATTGTGGAGTTGTGTTGTTGTGTGGAGCGCAGCACGCTTTCTCTACTTCCGTGTACGCGCGGTAGGCTGTCGGCCTCTAGTGGAGAAAACTGTCAGTGCAACTCATTGGACATAGCCCAACACTTTGCACTGATTTGGTAGAAAATCAAAATTCACTTTTAACTTATTAAATTTAGTTTTGCCTTAAATAGGCATAAAAAGTGAAAAAAAGTTTGTGTTTATTATTTTATTACTTCCAGAGTTTCTGCAGGCTTAAAGTTTAATTAAATAAAAATTTAATTAAACTTAATTAATTAAACTAAAGACCCTTTGTGACAGTGAGTGCTGCACAGCATTTTTGTTTTTGGTCTTGGTTTTGATAAGAAAAGGTCTAAGCTCTCATATTGGCAATGGTTAAACGCCTTTGAGCATTTAGGTGGATATTTTAGGTAGTTGTGTCAAATGTACGTGACATATTTGAGACCTGTTTCAACAACCTACTTTTTAAGACCCCGCAGAAACCCTGTACTTCATTTTAATAATGTTCAAGGCCTGCAAAGTGTTGGGGTATTAAATATGCAGTAAATTGGTTTAAAATGTTTTTTTGTTTTTTTTACTTTTCAGTCTTTTCGAGTAGTACAATGTCAAGGCTGCATCATTGAAAAGTACACATTAAGCACTCATAACCATTTGTTTGATAAGCTTTTACTCGCTGACGAAACTGCAATGGCTTTAATCATGTTACAGTTAACCTGATGTTTCATAATTTATTTGTATAACACAGTTGTGATGGGAATTTTCTTTTTATGATTTAATTCATAATAAAATGTCAACTCAACAAGCCTTAATTCATACACAAAAAGATGCTTTACAAACAACTTCACGCTCAGAAAACTCATAGTTCACTCAAACAATCTTGTCCATTTAGGCTGAAGTGAGTTATTTCCCACTGTCTCCACTTCCAGGGCCAGCTCCACCTGTGAAGGAGTTAATGAAGTTGAAGAAGCGTGTGCTGTATGGGACAAAGTCTTTCTTGTAGACGATGACTGTTTTGGAGTGAGCTGTTTTATAAACCACTTCGTTTGGATTCTCTTCTTCTTCCGTGTTTGGTGGTTGTGCTGTAGCAGGAATAAAGTGTGGTGTGTAAATATGCAAGTGATAAACTGCTTTTGAAAAAGTAAAACATGCAAGTTTCTGTCATGCAATAACAGTAGCTATATATCACAGATGGAAGATTTTGTTTTTCATTAAATGTTTATATTCTTTATTTAATATTCACATACATAGTTTAATGAGTTATAAAGATACAAAAGTTAAAGTACATGGTTAAAACTTCCATGATCATATGACCGCTGGAACAAAAATATCAACGATGTTATGAGTATGAAAAATTTATAGAAAAAGGGTCACTAAATTTGTTTGTTAGATACTGTTTGAACTCTTCCATAGTTTAAAACAATGTACATTTTAGTATCGCTAAGTAACTAAAAGTATTCTGGTAAAAGTGAGTGTGAATGGGTGAATGGTTTCTTGATGTAAAGTGTCCATGGAGGTAGAAAAGTGCTGTACAACTGTGGCAAAGTGGGTAGTAAAAATAATAATAATAATAATAATACATCAATTTTATATAGCGCTTTTCACACAACTCAAATAATAAATAGCAGTTAATAGCAGTTATAGTAACTAACAGCACTGAAAGCAGTAGTAGCAGTAGTAGTACTAGTAGTGGTAGTAAAAGTCATTGTACTGTTGTAGCAGTGATATTAACAGTATGTATCTTCTACTAAAGCAAACTTTATAAGTAATACATTCTTGTTTTCAGTCAAGTAATAATTGTGTTGAGTACTTTTAGGTTCTGCTTACATTTAATTATAATAATTTGAAGGAACAGTACTTTTAGTTGAATACATATTTGGAGTACTTCTTCCACCTTTGCTAAATACAGCCAAGATAATGCAATAACAGAAACCAGCACGCAGACTTTGAAAGGAAATTATCATTAGACTATTTTCACGTCATTGCTGCAACCACAAACAGCCAAAATACATAAAAATATTAATTCAGGTTTATATAAAAAATATTGTAGTAGACTGATTCAATTCCTACCACAAGCTGACATTAATTTACTCTAGATAATAATAATTTTTTACAGTAAATACAGTATTAAATCTGTGTAGTGTAATAGACCTGTCCACTGCCCTTGACCAGGATGGAAAAAATACACCCTGCTAATACTGGAATAAGTGAATAACGGGGTATAAATTAAGCTCTTTTGCAACATAGATCTTATTTTGACCCGGTGGCTGCCCGTGTCCTGTGTCGAGTGTCCTCACCTGGAAAGTCGTCATATTTTCCCGTGTATTTGAAATAAAAGTAGGATCCGATCATGGTCCACACTCCCACAGCGTACACCGCGGACGCCCCGGTGTTCCACCTCAGCAGCTTCTTCAGCTCCATCTCCGCGGGAGATCTGTGCAGAGTTAGGAGGGAAGTAAATAAAGCAGTGAGCGGTGCATTCAGGACGCCGCCATGACAGTTCACCCGGAAGTACACACGCGATGTAAAATAAAATATATCCGGCTACATATTTTAATAAGACAAATAACTAATTAAAAAAGTTAATAAAAGAAAATCAAATTAAAATTAAATTAAACAAAATAAAATAAAATTTAATTAAGTTCAATTAAATATGTATTCAGCGAAAAGTACATTTAGGAATTATTATTACTAAATGTAAGAAGTACCTAAAAATTCTCAAAAAAATAATTTCTTGACTAAAAACAAGAATGTAGTGCATATAAAACTCAAGTAGAAGGTACTTACTGTTATTATCACTGCCACAACTACAGTGACTATTACTGCCACTACAATTAAATTAAATTAAATTAAATTAAATTAAATTAAATTAAATTAAATTAAATTAAATTAAATTAAATTAAAAAATTATTAGGTAAGATATTCCTATGCATGTGTTGGGGCGATGGTGGCGCAGTGGGTTAAGCATTCGCCCAGCAACCGGAGGGTAGCCGGTTCGAATCCCATCTGAAGCGCATACTGTCGTTGTGTCCCTGGGCAAGACACTTCACCCACCTTGCCTGTGTGAATGTTAGTGTGGCTGTGTTTGGTGGTGGTCAGAGCCGTTGGCGCAGATTGGCAGCCACGCTTCCGTCAGTCTGCCCCAGGGCAGCTGTGGCTACAGAAGTAGCTCACCACCACCAAGTGTGACTGAGGAGTGAATGAATAATTGATCAATTGTAAAGCGTCTTTGAGTGTCCAAAAAAGCGCTATATAAATTCGATGAATTATTATTATTATTATTACTTTGATGAGATGCTGGCCTCAGTTGGCCTTGGGGCTCAGGGCTATGGCCCAGATGAGGGTTGGCATCAGGTTAGATACAGATTATTTTGTTCTGCACAGATAATAGATAATGTTGTCCATTTGATGAAAGGATGTATATTAGCTAAGACAAGGTAGTAATGGGACAGTATCAGTCAGGTGCATGACCAGGAGTCGACTGTGGCTGGGATAGAATGGATTTGGCACTTGATTTTTTGAGGTCCCTGGAAAAAAGAAGTTTGCCAACAGTGCAGTTAGTTGTTATTTTGATGCATGCTTTCTAACCCAATACAACAACTTTTCTTTTTTTTCCCTCAAGAATGCAGTGCTTAATGATGACTAGCTGGGCCCACATTTGGATCAGACTCACTTAATTTTTTTCAAAACAAAGTCCTTTACACAATCCCTGAAAACATAATAAAATTTTAAAAATCAATAGTGTTAGGTAAAATGAGATTTGGCTAGTGTAGTCAAGACCATGCTAATTAAGACCAAGAGTGAACCAGAGACAAAGTCAAGGCCCAAGGTTTTCAGGGTTAAAGATCACTTGTTTCATTACATATTATGAACATTTTGATGAATTAATGCAACAGACACCACAAATAAACAGAGAACTAATCTTCTTGGTTCTTCTAATGCTAAAAACTAATTAGGCTTCTTCAAAATTCTAGGTTATTTTCTTATTATGTTTGGTAAAAAAAAAATCCTGGAGACTGACACATTGAAGACTGAGACAAGACCAAGTAAATTCAGAATCGAGACCAAGACGCAAGTAAAAACGCAGCTGAGACTGAGACGAGACTGAGGCCATATAAAAAAAAGGTCTCATGGGCGATTTAGCAATAGACTTTGAAAGTAAAAAGGAATTTCCAAATGATCCATATAACCTTTCAAAACTGTTGCTGGGGGCATTTCTTTAAAAAAAAAAAAAAAAAACAATCCTGCCCGTTTCTGACATTTACTGCTCTCTCTCCTCACGATAGGTTCAGTACATGGATAAATGTATATACAGGAGGATTGTATGGTATATTTCTGCAGCTGTCAGCCTGTGTTTCTCACCTGTGCACATGAGTCAGATCACAGTTATTAGCCCGGCGCTACCAAGGCCCTGGGATAAAGGTCAGAGCTGACAGATGATGTGCCTCCAAGCCACTTTTTCTTCTGAACAACAACATGTTCAAATCTGTCAATCTTTTCTCTTGCTATGATATCAGCTTTTTAAAACACAAGACATGTTTTATTAAAAGAGTACATTGGTGTGTAGCCCTCAGCCAATCACAGCACACACAAAACTAACAAAAGATAAAGAAAACAATATAAACTTACATTATATTTCCACTTATACTGGATAGGGTTGTTTAAAATGGAAAGTTTCAAGTGTATTGACACTGTTTTATTTTATTAAAGTATGACTACATTATCATACAGGTTGTGTGAATTATTTTTGGTTTAATTTTTCATTTGTTCATTTATTTTTTTCTGCTTATTGCCATTAGAGTTCACTGGTGGCTGGAGCCTATACCAGCAACTATCGGCTCTTTATAGTGCATACCCTTCATAGTGCACTGGCCACTTAACCACAGGACTGACAGAGAGATATTCAAACAACCATTCACTCCCACATACATTCACTAGGTTCTATTTACGTTCGTCACTTCACCTAACACATGCATGTCTTTGGACGGTGGGAGGAAGCTGCTGTGGAGAGAACACAGAGAGGACTCGACCTGAATATAGACTCCTTGCTTAGAGGCAGGAGTGCTAACCACTCTGCCACCATGCACCTCAGCTTTTTTAAACCAAAGTAACCAAATACAGTATATCCAGGATGTCCAAACTATGTTTAAAACTAAAAACCTAAGTAGAATTTGACCTGGGGTCCTGCATCAGTGCCACCAGTGCACAGCCACTGATGATTCATGGCGCATAAATGTGACACAGCAGTTATTAGCTAGAATGTAGTAATAATAAATGCTAATGTCCTTGTTTTCTATTCATATACGAATAAACATTTGATCTCATTCATTCATCTTCTTCCGATTATTCCCGTTAGGGGTCACTGGAGCCTATCCCGGTAACTGGGCCTTAGGCGGGGTATACCCTGGACAGGGGCCAGCTTGTCACAGAGACAAACACCGACATTCACTCTCACATTCATTCACTAGGGGCAATTTCGAGTCAACAATTCACCTAACACATGCATGTCTTTGGACGGTGGGAGGAAGCCAGAGGGAACCCACAGTAACACAGGAGGACATTCAGACTTCACAGCCGGCCTCAGGATCAAACTCTCAATCTCCTTGCTGGGAGACGAGAACACTAACCACTCTGTCACTGTGTCCCCCAACTTTTGAACTATACAATTTTCATTATAAGAAGATATTATTTTTCATGAACACATGTTTTGACAATCCAGCTGCTCTTAGTTTGCTTATAGGCTGGGCAGTTACTCAGTACTGCCAGGACCAAATATTTTTATCTTTATTTCACTTAAGCATTTGTTTGGATTACTTCTTTTTACGTCTACTTGAGAGTAATTTGATTGTAAAGTAAAAATGCTCTTACTCCTAATGATGCTAATTTGCAATTTCCCCACTGAGGCACTAATAAAGGTATTCTTATTTAACTAATGTTTGGCTTCTCACCTTCCTCTGTTTCTCAGCTGGTCCATATTGCAGCAATTTTTCTCTCAAGGCAGAAAGTGCAGGTGAAAAGACTCATATTTGTAGATAGACCTGGCATTAAGGAAAGAAATTTAAGGAAATTAGTGGTTGGTGGAGACAAAGATTTCAGTAAAACACAGCAAAGAGAAGGGCATCTGGAGTAAAACCTGCGCCCATGTGATTAACTGTGGAGATCCCTGAAGGAAACTGGGTGAGGCCGAAATACATCACCTCTAGTGGCCCTCTTCTATATATTTTTCCGTATGTGGCCCTTTAAAAAATAGTTTGAGCACCCCAAATAAAATACAAAAAGTAATATTCAAAATTATATATATATAAAAAAATTATTGTATACTCAAGATGCCACATTTGTGCTCGTTGTTTTAAAAGACTATAGAAAGGTCAAATGTTATACAATCCTAACCACATCGTATGAAAGCAAAAGTACATTTATAGTGCACTTATTATTGACCAAATTCTCTCTGGATTTGTCATATTCATGTTTAATGACTTTTAGCTATAATTTTAAACACTCATCTCAGAAAAATGTGCTTCTTTAAAGATTTTCTGGGGACAGACGCTATGAGTCACGTTAAGGTCCTTCACAAATATTTCATATAGAAAGTTCATCGTGATAGTGTGGAGCTGCTGTTCGGACAAGAAGAGGTGACTCACACGAGGGGTATCTTTAAATCTAAATCTATTACGACACAGATGTTTTTCAGATGGACAGTTGGGGAACTGCAGTATTTGTAGCCTGCAGACACTAAAATCCTTCAAGTGTGGAGTACATATAATTGGTCTTTAGCTGTTGGGCATGTGTCGCTCATATCTCTCTCCACTGTAGACACTTTAGGAACAGTAAAACTCTGACCTCAGGGGAACAAGAGACAGGTTAACTGTGTCAGACGATGAGGCCCAAACAAGACCTCCTCTTATTATCATTTGGGAGTGTTTTTTAAAATATTTAAATTATGTTTTTACTATTTTTGTAAGCTGTTTTCATTTATATTTTAGTATTCCTGTTAGAGGGTGGCAGCAACTAAAATATCACTAAAATATTTCAGTGCTTTCATGCAAACTTTTTTCATGCAAGCTTCATGCAAACAAAAGCTACTGAAGTGGTAAAGTAAAAAAGAAGACAATGTGGTGAAAAAAAATACTACTGAGTAAATGTCTGTTTTATGTGTTAGTACTCATATATACATAATAACAGATAAAAAAAATGCAAACTCTACTATTTTCAAACAATAAAAAAATACAAAAAGTTACAAATAATAATAATAAAACTGATTTTCTCACTTTTTCAGAGCATAAAGCTTATGAAACTGGTATCATATAATTGTGGGTAGTATTGTCAAAACTTGTACTGAAGTAATAATGTTACTCAAGTAGTGTTGTGATAAAACTACTCTTAGAAGCACAATTTCTTAAAAAAGTTACTGAGTAATGTAACTCATTACCACCTCTGAGTCTCATAGACTTTCTGAAATATCTCTGCAATCTCCAGGTGTTATTTTTGAACGCTAAATGCCATAGATGTTTTTTCATACGCTTAGCCATCTGAAGACATAAATTACTGAACTGTATAATCTTTTATAGACAACTGCTATAGATTTAGACATCACAACAGTGTACAAAAGTGAATAATTGCTCAATTTTCTAAACTCCCAGCTTTTACTTTGTGTGCAGCTCTTCTGAGGTGGTCCACACTACTGGAAAAATGATATTTCTATTTCTGTTCTTATGGGTTGTTGCAATTCTTTGTAGTTTAAGCTTTATGCTGTTTTTCATTTATACTGAAAAAATGTCTTGATCTAAAGTGGGAACAGGGATGATCATAGGAGCGCTGGAGGATTAAATTACCAAAATGGCTGTTTATATTTCAATGGCACAGGCTTTTCATAACAGATGAAGAGTGTGACTATCAGGTTTGTGTTGTACAGACAGGTGTGTAGGAATATAACAAAGAGAGGCTGGTGAAGCCTCATTACCAAAATACAGACTTAGGCAAAACAAAATCAGCTTTCTGCACAGCATCTGTTTTTTACTTAAAGTACTGGCTTTTTAGCACAGCTTTTAGCAACATGATGCTAAAAGATAAATGAGCAGACTGCTTTGTAGTGATGGTTTGTGGGTTTTAGAAACACGCAGGAGCACTTTCTGGTTTAGTGTGTCAATGTAGAACAATGAGACCAACTTTTTTCATCTCTTGAGAAAGAGACAAGCTCAGATAATTACTCAAATAAACGTGAATAAAACAAAATGTTTTTGGATGCAAATGACATTGAAACATGGTTAAAAGCTAAAAATTAGATTTAGTATAACAGGGGACCTTTAATACTGATATATCTTCTGTATTAAAGGCAAACAATCAAAATGTAAACAAAAAAGAAAAAAAAGAAAAAAAAAAAGAAAAAGAAAGCATTAATCAGAAATTATGGAAATATGGAACGTAATCAGCAAATGGCATTTTGTAATAGGAACCATTGCTACAAAACAGGATCATAAAACATCGACTGGGCTTTATTTTTTAAGGATTTTTGTTTACTCCATAAGGGATGCTCCTTGGTCAACACTGAATTTATATTCATAATAAGGAGTGAATGTCCACATTCTACATTATTTTGTGGTTCATTTTTCAAAGTTTCTCTAATTTTGCAAAAATCTGTTTGGTGTATTGGGAGAAATGACATTAAAGCAGTAAAGCTGTGATATCAGAATCACTTTACATCTTAATACTCAAGGTATTCAATTTCAATCTGTTAGAAGGTTTACATTCTTCAAATTGTTCCTGTGCTTGTGTCTGTGTGTGTCCCACCACAAACAGGTCTATAATTACTGAAACAACAAGTAAATCAGCTTGTTGTACAATCACTTTTACTATCATAATAACAGCAGTGGTTTATTCTGCTATGGGACAGGCCTGGGGGCAGTTTTTCACGTGCGCTCCTCTACTGTACCTGTCATACCCCTCTCCTGTTGCGCTGTCGGGACATGTCGGTCTGAGCTATGAGTCAGACAAAAGCTAATACTTAAAGTGAGCAGGAGCTGTGTCTGCAGCCACTGTCACCAGAAAACCTGCTCCTCTGGGATTAGGATTATTTTCTACAAATGAATTAAAAGGTAAGAAAATGTCATTGTTTTTTTGGCAGAATTGTTGTTGGAAGTTGTTTAAAGTTGGTCTCTGTTGTTTTCTAAAAGTTATTATGTGCCTCATATGTTGCACAATTATCTGAGTTTTTTTTTTTTTTTTTTTTGCCTGATTTATAACAGTGTAGTTAATTAAGCATTTTAATTAACACTGCATAATGTACTGTTGCACATAAAATTGTTTTCAAATACATTTCCCTTTTTATTCCTATTTATACACATCAGTAATAACTTTTAATTAAGTACAATAATTACATCAATAATTACATACTGAGTCCCAGCTACCATGCTTAACTTTTTTTTTTTTTTTTTATGAGACGAGGTAAACATCTTATTATTCCATCTTTATGGGCAACAGTATATTTTATAATGTGACATAGAACACTAATTTATTTATATAAGATCATACAATAATACATTGCTAACCTTATTTTTTTAAGTGTGCATAAACACACAATGCACAGAGATGATAAGTAACAGTAAGCAATCTAATTAAGCTACTACAATATCAGACATAAGCCATTTTACATAGCTTTAAGTCAAACAACAGGGACACATTAAACACTGTATCCTGCATTATAGTTATATGTAGTCACATTTTGTACTTTAAATTTACTCCAAGAATAAAAAAACAAACCCTGCACAGATTTGCTGAGATTGGAGTTTCGGGTCATAATGTTCTGTGTCAGTGCTGCAGGCCACATCCTGCCTTTCTGCAGAAGAAAACCCATCACACTCACACAAAAGATTAATCAAAAAAAGAGAGAAGCGTCTCAGGAGAAGGAATGCTTTTAAAACACCTGTCCAGAGCTTTCAGATCCTTCACAAAAATACAGCCCTCGGGAACTGGCTTATTGAGAGATTGTTAGGTGTCATAAACGGATCACAGATGATTTATGGTTAATGAAATGTAATTTTTGCTCAATAGCTGCGTTTCCATTACCTTTTCAGTGCAGATTTTTTTAGTATCATGTTATATTTATAAGTACTGCATCAGAGACAAGTGATGAAAACACTACGTTCACTTAAATTTGCAAAAAAGGGTTGCTTCAAGTGTTGATTTGTCCAAAAAACTGTTATTGTTAAATTATGAAAGATGGAAACACATTTGTCAATATTGTGAAAAAATCATGTTTTTAAATTGTGCCTCTGAATATAAACATTTGAATGCTGGATGAAAGTAGTTTTGAGATACTATTACTCATCAGAAATTGTATTATTCCCAATTAAAACTTTATAAAAAATTAAAAACACTCTAAAAGGATTATATTTCAGAAATGTAAAAAGACTATGGCTACTTTAGTCTTGCAAATGTCATTTTATGTCTCAATGTATGTGTTTAGATGTGTGAAAGTAATGTTAAGAGATGTCAAAATATGTTCTTTGCAGGTAATGGCATGCTGCAAATGGTAAATGTATCATGCTAGGATTCATTAAAATGATTTTCAGCCTATATATTGTAACTTAACTGGTTAAAACAGAATTAAAATTACAATCAATTAGCACAATACTGTAATCTGCAGCCTATAGTTAAAATGAAAATTGCAAAAAATGTGACAAGTTATTTAGGTTTATGTACATTTACAATATGGTGCAGGTAAGTGGCCTCTGTGACTGATTGCTTGTGAAGTCTATATCCATTCTCACACCTGTAAATCTATATTACTGTATGAGTAGCACTGCATGTTCCCCTGAGACACAGCTGAATCTCTGGAGGTGCATTTTTGTGCTTTAGAATATAGACTCTGTCAAAGAAAAGGCCACATTCTTCCTCTGAAGCGGGATACGCCTTTTCTATACAGCTTCAGGGGAGCCCTTTAAATCAATGAGAGCTGGAGACTTCTAAAGAGCCATAGACACAGGGCTGAAAGAAAAGAAATACGATCACACAAAAGAAGAAAATATGTATTCATCGGTTTGTTGGCCTTGAGGTATAATGATTTTTCACCACAATGTGACTGAAATCTCCCTTTTCTCAGCTGTACGTCATTTTTCACATAACAATTACCTTTGCATCGTACTTTTGTGCTTTTGTGCAACAGGTGGCACTGGATGGACAACACGGTCATTACCAAGACGGTCAGCTCAGGAGGAGGAGGAGGAGGAGGGAGCAAAGGTTAGATCTCTGTCTGTAGCCAGCACATTTATATTAAGCCTATATATAAGCATAATAATAATAATGGATTCTTTCTCAACAGTGGTCAAAACAACCAAAGTGGTAACACAAAGTAAGTTGTGCTTATTCCTCTTTGTTTGGGTTCAGCTCAGTGGTGGAATGTAACAAAGTATAAGTACTTAGTTACTTTACTTAAGAACAATTTTCATGCATCTGTACTTTTCTTGAGTACATTTTAGAGCAAGTATCTGTACTTTTTACTCCACTACATTTCTGAGTTGGTTTAAAGTAAATGTATTTGAATTTTGGTTTAAAATCATGTGTTTTTGTCTTGTACCTCATTGTAGACACACAGTACTTCAATATAAAAGATGCAGTAAAGTAGTACTGCTTTAGAAACATCAGAATAATAAAAACAGAAGACCTCAGCGACAGATTCAGTCTCTTCTACTGCACCAGTTTGTTCATTTATTTGTAATCAGCACAATTTTTCAGTAAAATCTGTCATATTTAACACTTTCATGAGTTGTGGAGTCTGGGCAAAATATTTTTTACTTGCAAGTACGTTTAAAAGAAAGTACTTTTATACTTTTACTTAAGTAGAAATTTCAAGGTGATACTTCTACTTTTACTTGAGTTCATTTTTGCTCCTTTATCTGTACTTTTACTTTCACTGGCTCAGCCCCAAGTTCATCAGTTTCTATGGACCAGGGAACATAGGCACACACCCCTGTGTTTACACATGGCCTGTCCACCATAACTGCACCCAAAAGTAATAAATATGAGAAGATAATTAATGTAGAGTTCAAACCATGGACTGGACATCCCTATTTAATTGGGACAGCCCCAGTTTTAGGCTCCTTGTCCCATCTCCCAAGATATATTTGCAGAAACACTAATAGTATGTTCCAGTTTTCAACAAACCATTTCCCCAGTTGTCCCTATTTAATCCAATAGAAACACACAGAAAACTAAAAACACATTTGTCATTAAATTTATTTACCACTTCATTATTTTTTTATTAATTGTCATCAAATTCAAAATTTGAGCCCTTGCAGCTCAATAGTTTACTAAACTAGCTTCGGAAAGTTTTATGAAAGCACCCTTGAGTAAAAATTGTAATGGAAGACATAGAAAGTAGACATTAACTTGCTGGATGTGAGGTAGTCAGTGTGTTTGTTTTTCTTACTGCTTTGAGATAAAAGGGTAAGTAAGAAGCTAAAATGCGTTGTATACGTTGGAAATTTCAACTTCTATAAATTCATACAATTTTGGTTCTTCTTTAATTCACGTGTTATTGGTAATGCTAGCTATTTTACTATAAACTAGCCACTAGCTTAGCATTTTGGCACAGGTAAAAAGCAGGTTCACCAAAATTAGCAAGTCAAATGTGTTTAGCTAAGGAACCTTATCATATTTTACACCACAATGAAGTAAAAGCTAAAGTAAGAGCATTTGTAAGTCAGAATTAGCATCTAGCGTGCCCTCATAGCTAACAGTCAAGGTGCTATGAACTGAACTGTCAATGCAGTGTTTACTAGTTTTTCTTACTAAAAAAACAAATGGCTTCATATTTATTTGACTGACAGCCATATCATTTAGCTATAGTCTAATATCTCTTCTGGCCATGATTAAGTTAAATGCTAAAATTGCCACTAAATTAGTCTGCAGTGATACTAGTTTGAACATGCAGGAGCTGACAATAAAGACCACACTGGCACATATTTAACCTACAGGGCATACATTAAAATTATGTTGCTTGTCTGAACCTGCCCCATGGTACGTCCCCTCAATTGGTGATATATGACTGCCTCCTTAATAGCCATTAATGATATTCTTGTCTGATAAACCCTGCAGCTCCCTGTAGTGGGTGAAAAATATACTGGATGGCTTATTAAAGCATGTTGAGGCAGGGGCTGTACTGGGGGAATGTAGTTTTATGAAAAAAAGGGTGCGTTAATAGGACAGATAGTGACTGTACCAGTGTGGTCTTGTAAAAATATGATTTGAGGTGATTTGATATGAGCTGCCTGTTGGGTTATCTCAGATTTCTGCTTTGATAACGTGTGCTGTCAGCTTCATATATATTTCTGTATAATCATTTTTCTTTCCTATAGAAGAGTTTTCTTCAGGGGCTGGAGGTTCAGGTGGAGGAGCTCTGTTGGGAGGCTCTAGCAGCAGCACAAGCAGCTCACTTCTGGTCACCTCCTCCTCCACCAGCAGCAGCAGTGCGTCTGGAGGGGCAGGGGGCGCCAAGGCCAGCGGAGGACTGGTCACGATCTCGGCTGTAGGGTCCTCTGCGGGGGCTGGATCTTCAGGTGGAGGGGCTTCAGCAGCTTCAGGGGGCGCAGCAGCAGCGTTACGGGCTGCGGGGGGATCCTCCTATGCATCCTCCAGCTTTGTGAGCAGCAGCAGCGGCGGCAGCGGTGGGGCAGAGGGGAGGAAGGAGGGCGGCTTTGGTGGCCTTGGTGGCCTTGGTGCTGTGACAGTGTCCTCGGTCACCAAGAGCAACTACAGCTCTGGAGGATCTGTGGAAACCAAGAAACTGTCCTCATCTGGAGGCGCTTACTCAGCTTCAGCCAAAGCAAGCAACAGTGCTATGTCTGCTGCTGTCTCTGAAGTTTTTGATGGTTAGTAACAAGTCAAGGGTCATTCAGTATTAAATGTGAATGTCCAACTTGTGAGCATGAAATCCATTTTTTTTGCAAAGCCAGAATTACACATGGAAATTGAACACACTCTTTGGCTTATGAATTACACTATATTTCCAAAAGTATTAGCTTACCTGCCTTTACACATATATATTCCATTCCATTCTTAATCCATAGGGTTTAATATAATGTCGGCCCAGTCCTTTATGTCTGACGTTCATCAGACACTGATGTTGGACGAGAAGGCCTGGCTCGCAGTCTTCGCTCTAATTCATCCCAAAGGTGTTCTGTCAGGTTGAGGTCAGGACTCTGTGCAGCCCAGTCAAGTTTTTCACACGAAACTTGCTCATCCATGTCTTTATGGACTGTGCTTTGTGCACTGGTGCAGTCATGTTGAAACAGGAAGTGGTCATCCCACAAAGTTGGGAGCATGGAATTGTCCAAAATCTCTTGGTGCTGAAGCATTCAGAGTTCCTTTCACTGGAACTAAGGGGCCAAGCCCAGCTCCTAAAAATAACCCCACACCATAATCTGAATTCTGGGTGGATGAGCAAATACTTTTAGAAATACAGTGTTTATTGCATCCTCAGAGTCGGATATATACCTGTGTCTTATATAGGTATATTCCAATCTTATGATAATTTAAAAGTGCATTATGTAGTTGTATGTGCAGTCTATTGTATTGTGCAGTATCTAAATATCATACTATACTTCATTCATAAAGTATTGTACGATATATGTGACTTAATGTACTTTGCTTTATCATGTACTGAGCAATATATTCCTTGTGTCAAATATCCCTTACATCTTAAACATTTATTTTTCAAAATTTAAGACACTGTTCTCAGTATTTTATTTCATGTATCTGGACTGATGACTCTTAATTCCAGATCTTATAGGGGACTTTTTTATTCCATGTAAACAAATTAATGAAAACAGTCACTTTTTAAACTGTGTGATGATTATTTTAACTAATCAATACACTTTTTACATTCTTACCAAGTCTAGAAGATTTAAGTAAATAAAAACAATTCATTTTTTGTTACAGAAAGCTCAAGCACTAATTCATCTCCAGAGTACAACAGGAAAGACTACAGTAGGTGTTAAAACTCAGATCACACTCCACACCAGTAAAGTCTCTCTAACCAGTGTGCACGTCCCTTACAGACATGACCAGTGCAACCTCAAGTACTGCCACTAGAGGGAGGACTCACAGCAGAGGTACAATGACATCTACTGATGATCATTAAATAGCCTCAATAATAAAAACACATGACATATTTCTATCAATAAAATCTTTAGTGTTTAGGTTGGTAGATATTTAACTGATTTTGACAAGCTTTCTGTTTTTAGAGAGTGAGATCCGAACAAGACTTCAGAGTTCTTCTCCACCTGCAACGTGTGAGTACAACTTTTTTGTTTATGCCTTTCAGTAGTGTTGTATACAAAACCAGTCTTGGTCTTGAAACCTTTGAAAGATTTTTGGTAGTTCAAACACAGAAGACTCAGGAATAAAATAGTGACAATTTATTTACAGTTCACTTCATCTGTGTGATTAGACGATAACTTTTATAAAAGAACTCCCTAAAATCTATCACCTTCACTGAAAGACTTAGACGCTAATGGATTTTATCTATGTCTTAGGGTGAACTTGTCTTGTCAAAGCATCATTCTCTAAATATTTGCATTATTTAGGGTATTTTAATGATACACAGTTAGCTCTAATAGTATATACTGTGCAGGGACCGAGTTGGATGATGTGAAACGTCTGTTGAGAGGAAATCGCTCCACCAGCACCAGTCCCCCTCGGTCTCCTAACAACACCCTGCCCATCCCTAAAAAGGCCAGCGTGGAGACCAGGACCATGTCTGAGAACTCAGGGGGAGGTATGTCCAACCACATCTATCGCTTCTTCTTTACAACATCATGACAGACCTCAGTAGTAAGCATTTTTTGTCTTGTCTGTCCCATGTAGATCAGTATGGCAGTATTTGGAGCGGCGGAGGGGGCGGTGGCTACGGTTACAACGCCAACCTGGCCAATAACAACCTGTCAGCTACCTCCACCATGTACCAGTCAGGTGTGTAAATATGAGTTAAAGTAAATCTGGTGCTTTCCAATTGTTTTTTTAGCTTTTTGGATGGTTTTACAAAAGATTATCTGGGCTTGGGACCAGCACAAGTGATCCCCAATGGCTGGAAGTGAATGTTAACTTGAAATGATGAAGAAACTGAAATAGAAAATTGGTATACATGAATAAATCCATCCAATATTTACTAAATTGTGTGAAAATTAATCTAAAATGTTTTCAAACATGTTTAAAATTGTTTCATATCCAACCTAAAATGTATCATATCAGTGATGTGACTATATTAAATTGTAATTTTTTTTTACTCAAAATTTAGATGGACGCATATCATTTTTAATTTTCCTTTTGTCTATACACAATTCAGCTCAAAACATTTTACAGTTAAGAAAGAGGTGGAGTGAGCAATTTGCAACTAATTAATAGTAAAATGTCTGTGTATAAAAGGAGGATTTTAGAAAGTGAATGTCTCTATTATTAGTGTTGGATGTATTGGATTCTCATAATCTTCACACTCTCAAGTGACACTGGATTAAAAAGTGGCGTGATGTTTGCTCAAATCCAAATTAAAGTTGTGTATCATGCAAAGAAGAAGCCTTACTTAGAAATATGTGATAAAAACACTTCCTGGTTAAATATATAAGTTATTGCAACATCAAATGCCATAGATTTGTTGTTTTTACTTTGTTGACTTGTTGTATGTTAAAAATCTGAATTATTTTGAAGGAGTCCAGAATAACATGGCCCTAGGAGCGCCCTCTGTTGGTGGAGGACTGTCACTGAGCAGCACAGGTGAGCCTCTCAAACTACATTTGATTCACCTACAGCTTCTATACATTGGCTGTAACTACATATTTTCTTTTTGTCAGTGCCAGTGTACGGTGTTCAGAATAATCTGGCCAGCACCGGTCCCCTGCTCTCTCCCACAGCGACCAGTGGACCGATAGGTAAAAGAGTGTACACACAAACTAATTTATTCGTTTGTTTTTTTAAGGTGAAATGCCATTTTCAAGTTTCTTATTACTTTTATCTAGAAGTAAAAAGAAGTAAACATTTTCCCTTAATTATTACATTATCATCATTTTATTTAGTACAACAATACCAATCACATCAACATATATTTTCAGAAATTTAATGTTTTTATGCAAGGCTTTTATGTAAAATGTAAATTTTTGCATTTTTTATCATGTTTTTTACTGCTTTTACCTAGAAGTTGATTATTTTAACTTAATCTTATTACACACACCAGAAATTAAAGTCTTTATGCATGGATTTTAGTTCAGATATGTATCCTTTATGAACAAAAAAAAAAAAACAGCACTTATTTTTTATGTCTTTACAGTTTATGGTGTGCAGAAAAATGTCTCGAGCAGCAGCCTGAGTCCTATCACAGGTTAACAACAAGTATTATTTAAAAAATATATATAAGTAACATCACATGAATACAATAAATTGGGAAATATTAATTTATGGACTGTCCGCACAGTGAGACCTGGCAGCCCCATTAAAGACGAGTCCACTGCCAAAGACTTTAAGTTTGTTTTTGTGGAGAAGGAAAATGCTCCGGTGAAGAAAGAGACCGAGGGACTGATCATGGCCAAAGACACAGGGAAGACCTTCATGTCCACTGGACCATCGAGTTTTGGTATTAACCATTCATTAAACTATATAACAACTAATCTAAAGTAATGACATTATTTAACTCTATCTACATTACACTTTGTTGTTTTTAGATCACTACTCAGAGGATTCACTGAAAAGAGAGAAGCAGAAGATGTCATCAAGCTCAATGGAGGAAGGGACAGAGACAAAATGTAAATAACTTTGAATAATCTTAACATTTACATCAGTGTGAATTTAAATTCATTTTATTGTTTGTTTTTATGTCTGTAGCTGGAAGCTTCAAGACCTCAACAAAAGATAAAGCCACTTATGCAGGTAATGCAGAATACATGCATTCATCTGCCAGACTGGTTAGCGCTCCCATCTCTCAGCAATGAGGTTGTGGGTTCAATCCTCAGGTCCAAAGAAGACATGCTTGTTGTAGGAGAATTGGTGACTCTAAATTGCTCATAGTGAATGAACGTGTGCCCCTCATGACAACTAACAGGAATAAAATGGGAAAAGATGAATGATAACTCACTGTCTGTACAAAATGTATAACCATATCTTTTATTTTAACAGAGATCCGCAAAGATGAAGCTGGTCTCGCGTTCTGCTCGTGCTGCAGCTGGTGGAAGTGGCTCCTGGGCCTCCTGCTGAGTCTGCTGCTCCTCCTCGGACTCCTGATTGGGCTCATTGCTTTAGGTAAGGTTAGGACAGACGTAGTATGCCAGTTTCATTTTCGTAGTCTCTGCTTATTCTCTGTCGAATCAAGTTTGATCATTAGGGGGCGGGACAAATTAAACTTCCTCTGAATGCAACTGGATAGACATAAAACCTATCCAAGTTACAGAGGCATTGCCAAAATACTATTTTTGGACCAATAAAACTTGAAAAAACACCACAACCACTCAAAGCATTAAATACAAGATAGCCACAAGGTCTTAAAAATATTAAAAAAGTATTAATTTTATGTTGCCAAAAGTATTAAATCATATGGGCATGTATTACATTTTGTTCATCTTGGTCTTAAATTGTCAAATTGGGATGGCTAAGTCAAGTTTTTCCATGTCATACTTGTCAAAAATATATTTTAGATTATTACTTTGTAAGTAACAACAGAAAGTCTTTTCTGCGAATTCGATGTGAATTTGGCAACAAATTCTATCAATAGTGGTTGTATGAATATCTTTAAGTCTTTTGAATATGTGCCTTTTTTCGTAGGTTTTTGAAAGCCTATTGTCTATTGCTTAATGGGCTGTGTAATGCTGCAAGCATATTTGTTTCAAAAAACATCCCCACAACACAGTAAATAATGTTACTACTGAAAATTATTATTCTTTTGAGATTTTTTAAAGCAGAACTGGCGTTATTTCACCTGTATTAGACTTTTAAAATAAAACCAGTGCGTTTCAGAGAGTAATACTAATTCTGTAAAATTATTATTACAGATTATTGTTCTTTTGACGGCAATCTTGGCATTACATTTTATTCTAAGTGGCATTAAAAAGTCTCAAAAAGGTCTTAAATTTCACGAGAAAAAACCTGGAGCTACTTTTCTAAACTTGTCAGGCTGGAAGTGGTTAAAGCTTTGGGGTTTATGCGCATTAATTATCTTCTTTCCTTAGGGCTTTTCAGGGGGGTCACAGCAAACCCACTGCTCCCTAGTGTGCAGTGATTTGTATATTGATTTGGTGTAGGTTTTATGTGCTGATGCAATCCTCTCCATTTTTACGAGCTTAGGGCAGGCACAGAGGCTTATAACCCCTTGTGGGTGGGTTGTATATGTGCCCTAAAAAACATATTTCTGTCCCATCTTGTACAGCTGAAGAGGTTAAGCGTCTGAAGAATCGCGTTGATGCTCTTGAGGCCGTCACTGGGACCTCGTCGTCTGCTCGCACCAGCCGCCTCTCCGCCTCATCGGGAGTAAACATCATCGACCCTCTGGAGACTGCGTACATAGACAGGAGCTCGGCTGGAAACACTTTGACCCGGTCCGACCCCAACAGCATCAACGTCCACCTGGGTGCGTCTGGTCCCGGGACAGGAGCAGGAGCGGGAGCGGGAGCGGGAACTGGACTGGGACATGACAGCGTCGCCCTGCAACAAGCCGTCCAGCAGCTGATCAGGGTTGAACTCCGCTCAGACATTATGAGAGGTACAAACAGAAAATACAACTACTTATAATCCAGACAGCTGCAAAAGACTGGTTTAAATATTGTTTTATCCTGTTTGCAGAGTCACTGAGGGGGGCGAAGGGTGATCCTGGTCCCAAAGGTAGGTTTTTAGAGTTTTCGGCTTAAGGTTTTTCTGTACTGTGAATGACAGTTATCTGACTTTTGTGCTTTACAGGTGAGCCAGGGGCAGCTGGACAGAAAGGTAAGATACTAAATTAGTATAAATGTCTTAAAATTAAAATTTCAGAACAACTGAGAATTGTTATCTAAAAATCAATCTGTATGTATTTAAAGGTGAAAGTGGCTTCCCAGGCCTGCCAGGTAAGACACAGGACAAACAATATATCTTCAAACATTCACTTTCAGTCACAGGTTATTACTGATTCATCTTTTTTTTTTTTACCTCTGTTGCCAGGTCCTCCTGGACAGATGGGTCACCCAGGACTGGAGGGACCGAGAGGGGCAAAGGGCAGTGCAGGTACACAGATCACTGAGTTAGATGGTTTTCTTAGCACATTAAAATTATATGAATTAACCAAATTTTCTACAGGTGAACCTGGTTCTGAGGGGCCTCCTGGACAGAGGGGCCGAGAGGGTCCAATGGGCCCCAGAGGAGAATCAGGTCCACCAGGCTTTGGAGAGAAAGGAGAAAAGGGTACAATATTTAGATGAGTTTGAATGAATAGAAATGCATGCCTACAGTATAAAGGTAAACATTAAAGAGGCTTTGATTGGACAGGAACTGCAGGGGAGCCTGGTCGTCCTGGTCCTGCTGGTGTTCCTGGACCTGTGGGGCCCAAAGGTGAGGTCAAAGTTCAAATTAACAGATTATTTTTGTTATATTTTTGTTATACTTCTGTTATAGTTTGGTTCATACCATTAAGTGCTGTGTATATTTGTTGTGGGTAGGTATAATGGGAGAGCATGGAGCTCCAGGAAGCCCTGGTAATGTTTCCACATGTTATGTTATATCAAATGTTATTGACCTTAAGCATGAATAAATTAAACTGGTCTTGACTAACTGCAGGTGCTCCAGGTCTGAAGGGTTTTGCTGGTGAAGCGGGGGCTCCAGGAGCCAAAGGTACAGCATAGGCTCTTTAAACAAACAATACAAGAAATCTTTGTTTTAATACATCTATCATGTATCATGAAGGTGACCGGGGATCCCCTGGGGTCCCAGGAACCAAAGGTGACCAAGGAGAAAGGGGCCCACGTGGGCCATCAGGTGTGTCCCACAATCACATTTCATGTATTAGTTGTTTTTAGCAACTGTAGACAAAGGTGTCTTTTCTTAATCTGTGGTGTCTCACGGTGTAAAATGTAAAAAGTTCACTTTTATGTGTTATGTTATGTTATGTTTCTGTTTTTGCTGGTTAAGGTGAACCAGGACAAGCAGGACCACCAGGCCCAGCAGGACCAAAGGGATCTAAAGGCACTGGAGGTGAGAGAAGGGCTCTTAAATTCACTACATACTGTAGTTGTAGATATACACTCTGAGAGATGCTGGTTAATGTCCATAGAGACTGATGTTTAATATAAATGTTTTGTAAAAGGTGAACCAGGCCCAATGGGACTTCCGGGTACAAGAGGACCATCTGGACTTCCTGGAGACATCGGGCCTCCAGGTACCACACTCATAATAAATATTTATTTATTATCATAATAATTATTTATTTATTTGTTTATCAAAACTGTTTTGTCAGTCTGTCTCACTAATCTCTACTTTTTTAGGTGTTCCTGGTATTCAGGGTCCCCCAGGTAAGACTGAATGCGAAACTGCACCTGTGACATTTTTCACTTCTGGTTTATTCTCATATACATCTGCTCCTGGATTTCACAGGTCTCGCTGGAATTCCTGGACAACCTGGTGCTAAAGGTAGAGTATTTATAAGTGTCAGTAACATCACACATAGATTAAAAGCACTGGAGTGTGTGGAGCCAGAGTATTTGTGTTAAAATAAAATATAAATAATAATAATAATACATTTTATTTATAAAAGCGCTTTTCATGACACTCAAAGAATATGTTTTTTATTTCAGGAGAACCAGGCTCACCTGGTAAAGTTATCGCTCCAGGTAAGAGCACTTTTCACAAAGTGACACTTTTTAAAATTGTACATGTGGAATTAAACCAAAGTGTGTTTAATGTTTCTCTAGCTGGCTCTGAAGCTGTGGCTATCCCTGGTCCCCCAGGCCCTGCTGGGGCCCCAGGTCCTGCTGGAGCCCCGGGTCTGTCTGGTCCCATCGGTCCTGCTGGTGTTCCAGGAGTGCCTGGTAAATACAGTCCATAGTATTGATTCATTTTTATTTCATTAGTTTGAATGAAAAGGCAATAAAAGCTTAACATGATTTTACCTTTTAGGCCCCAAAGGAGAACCCGGAGAAAAGGGAGAGAAAGGTGAAAAGGGTGAAAAAGGTGAAAAGGGAGAGGTGGGAGGAAAAGGAGATAAGGGCGATAAAGGAGACCAAGGGGACAAGGGAGACAAAGGAGAGCCCGGCGTCAGCACCAGTTCAGAGTCTGTCAGTGCCTCAGACGCCAGCAGTAAGTCTTTGAGCTCCATCGGTACTAGGTATTTGTGAACACTCCTACATTTTACATGTATTTGATCATATACAGAGCTTGCTACTGCCGCTGGACCTCCCGGCCCACCTGGTCCTCCTGGTCCACCAGGGCCACCGGGAGAAGCTGGAGCCCAGGGTCCTCCTGGTAAGCACAAATGTGTTGTGTTTATGTGTTGATATGTTATAAAAGGCCTAAAAAAGATCCCTAAATAAATAAATATACATCCACACGTCACTGTTTTAGGTGAAGGTAAACCAGGACGCAGGGGCCCTCCTGGAGAGCCAGGTACAGAACAAGTACAATGTCTCACCACTGATAAAACCATAACATGATATAAATAAGAAAGTATATCATTGACTCTAATGCATGGCTTACTGTCCTCAGGTGTTGGCTCACCTGGACCTAAAGGTGATAAAGGAGAACCAGGCAGCTTTGTGCCTACTTCAGGTGAAAAAAAACAAACAAACTTTAGTTCCAGTATAGCAATAAAGATATGATATTTATATCAAATTTGTATTTTTTGCAGAAACATTCTTTGCGGGACCACCAGGGCCTCCAGGACCCCCAGGCCCAGAAGGTCCAGCAGGTAGGGAACAGCCAGGCATCAGTCTGTTAGATGTCCATAGTCTGTCGCCTGTAGTTTATTATTTATCTAATAACCCATGGCTCTTTCATAGGTCAACCAGGAACGCAAGGGTACCAAGGTGAGTTAGGTTTTATATTTCATTTTGACATACAATATTTTAAAGTTTTAAGTCTAAACTATAACAGTTGTTTGTTATTGATTATGTTTAGGTGAACCAGGGCAACCAGGACTTCCTGGAAGCCAGGGAGAACCAGGCCATGGTTTGTAAACAAACTTTAATAAGAACTGAAATGTCTTGTTAGTTACGGCTTTCTTTTTTTGACTTATGTTGTTCATCCAACTTTGTGACTGATCATTTTTACTTTTCAGGTTTCCCAGGTCAGCCCGGGCCCCCGGGACCAGAAGGACCACCTGGACCACCAGGTCCACCAGGTGAGGATTTAATTTAATATTTATTCAGAATGGGACAGTGCACACGTGCCAGATTTAGACACATGGGCTAGATTGAATCCTTTTATCTTCATTTAAATGAAATGCTATTGGTTGTTTTCAGATTCTAGAATGTGATGAAGTCACACTCTCAGATGGGGGAGGAGCCTGTATAAGTTATATGCTATTTTCATAAGAAATGCCCAAAAAGAAAATTCCAAAATGTTGAACCTGATTATTTATATTAGTGACAAGGTCCCTGATCTCACTTTATGTACCCACCCACACCTAAAAATCTGCCTATTAATTATACAGATTTTGCCCCCGTCTCTATTAAATACTATAGGCCTATAGATGTCATCTGAAACCCAGCAAAATAAATAATAAATATCTAACAGGTGTCTAGTTTTGTACTTTGATTTGTCAATGTAGCTATCAGCTATTACTGTCCTGGGATATGACACTGTCTCTCTCTGGGCCTTGGATTGAGGTCTATGTAGTAGCTTAAATGTAAACAATATAAATGGTATAATATCTAAAAGAGAGTGCAAAAATGTGTTTATGACTTCAGCTCCTGCACCCCCACCGGGCCCTCCAGGTGCCCCTGGCCCCCCTGGTCCACCGGGGCAAGGCGGCAGTGACTCTGCTGATGTGGGCCAGTACGTTGCAGAGTTCCTTCAGAGTGAGTTATTTATACCAAAATAGATATCGCTTATTGCAACTTACACATCTAAATGAATACCTTGTGTGGTTGTGCAGGTGAGAGTATAAGGCAATACCTGTCTGGTCCCCCGGGGCCCCCAGGACAACCTGGGGCACCAGCACCCAGTTACGCTCAAGGTATGATATTTCTACCATCGTCTGATGTAATGTACTCTCACTATTAGATGAGTAACCCTTTATGCTGTTTATTTCAGGTTCAGTTATTCCCGGGCCTCCAGGTCCTCCTGGTGCTCCAGGAGCCCCAGGAGCCCCAGGGGCCCCAGGGGGTGCAGCTGCAGAGGGGCTGGTAGATGACGTGACCAGCAGAATCCTTGGCTACATTCAAAGTAAAAGACTATTAATGTGAATAGAGTGTATTTTATTCAAGCCATTCAATTGTATCACAACCTAACTTGATAACATGTATGTTTAGGTCAAAGATATGACAGTGCTGCAGGGCCCCCCGGACCCCCCGGGCCCCCAGGATCTGTCTCTGTTAACGACATCATTGCTCTCCTACAACGTAGGCTTCAGTCATCATTTATAGACACTTGCATTTAAACCTCTATGAACATATTGTATGTATACTGTTTATACTGTTTACTATCTGTGCAGGAGATGATGTGAGGAGATACATCGGAGGTCCACCTGGTCCTCCAGGAGCTCCCGGAGCTCCAGGAGCTCCAGGAGGAGGTGTGGGAGTTTACAGTTTTAACCCAGTGGAGGTAGCAGAGAGAGTCCTAGCTATTATGAATGGTGAGTGTTAGCTTTACATAAACTCATTCCAACCCAAAAGATTTGCTCTGACTCAATATGGTTCATCACCAGAACGAGGGCTAGCAGGTGTCCCGGGACCTCCGGGACCTCCTGGTGCTCCTGGTCTTCCTGGAAGCTTTAATGGTAAAATACATTTGATTCAAGTTGTCTAACTCAATGCATAATCTATCTTTACACTAAATGATGTTTCATTTTATAAGCACTTGTAGGGCCACAGGGGCCTCCTGGGATCCCTGGAGCACCTGGACCAATGGGACCACCAGGACCAGTGGGACCTCCGGGAGCTCCAGGACTAGCCAACCACATTACCACTGACATCCGTGACTACCTGCAAAGTGAGCTTCACAGAGTTCATCTGGTTGTTTTTGAGTGCATTCAACTATTTGTCACCATAATTGTTTTTGTTTGTGTAAAGGTGTTGGTTTCAGAGGCCCTACAGGTCCTGCTGGCCCACCAGGACCCCCTGGACCAATGGGACCTCCTGGACCACTTGGTGGTCTGGTTTCATATGCTGAGCACGCCAACAGAGAGGTCATGAGAGCTGAACCACAGGACTTCAAAAGGAGTAGGTGTATTGGCTTTAATCGTATAAGTTTAGGCTGGGGTTGAGGGGAGCAATCACCACAAAATCCATGGCCCAGACACCACCAAACCAAGACACCAAACTCTAAATGTACTGTGTGTACAGATAGATGTGAATTACTACCAACACCATGCTTGTATAAAACCACACATCCCACATTCAGCCTCAGTTTAGCAGAGCTGTACCTCCAGATTGTGTTTGTGTACGTTCTCTCTTTGAATGCATTGTTTCATCATTATAGGTATCATTTTTATGAATTCCCTTCTTATTTCTGCTTTCAGTTGACAGTTCAGGGGCGCATATGTTTGGACTTCCTGGTCTACCAGGCCCTCCCGGACCTCCAGGACACAAAGGAGAACCTGGTGACAGTGGGGACTACTCCAGTATGGCCGTCAGAGTAACAGATTACATCAAATGTAAGAGCTACAAGCTCTCTTGTCTTTGAGAAGCTGATCACTGTTTAGCCTGTGTATAACATTAAAGTTTACTTCCTTCACTTTCAGCCCATGGCCTCCTGCAGGATGTTGGCTCTCACCGTGTTGTCCAAGGACCCCCAGGACCACCAGGTCCTCCAGGTCCCCCAGGCTACACTCGCTGGTTAGCGTCCCACAGAAATGCCACAGAACTGGTGGATTATATGAGATGTATGATTTTTAAGATGATTAAATATGATATTTTGGAAAAGGTCTACGGTCGACTGAGACTGTTTTCTTTTTCAGCCCATGGTGTTCTCCAGGACATTTTAAAGGAATACAACAGTCGCTTCCACCACGGGCTCCCGGGACCTCCTGGCCCCCCAGGTCCACCAGGCCACAGCAGACTGTTTGGTTCTGAGACGAATGTGACAGATTTAGTGGAGTACATCAGAAGTATGTTTCTTTTTATGTTTGCCTCCTGTATTTTTACAGAGGATATAACAGGCAGGTGAATTTATCTGTTACAGCTTATGGGGCTATTGTGGGTGCCCCAGGGAGACCAGGCCCAAAAGGGGACATGGGACTCCCAGGACCAAAAGGAGAGAGAGGTACAGAAAAAAATTCAGAAAAATTTATGTCAGAGTACTGCTAATAAAATCAACATTGCTCTTACTGGTTTTATTCTGTCTAAACAGGCGAAAGAGGTTTTCTTGAGCCTGAAGGACCCAGGAGACAAAAAGGTAGGTTTTATACTACACTCTAACATTTAGTATTTAATTTCTTTTAATTATGGAGCCACTGACCACTATTGTTATTTTGTATTGATTTTCAGGGGAGTACTCACAGATGAGCAAAAGGAAGAGGCGGAGTCTCCGAGGTGTTTGAAATGGACTGTAAATGTTTAAAGTGAATGTACAGTGTTTAGGTTGTTCAATATCATTTTTATTAAGGACTTTTTAGTGTCTGAGTTGTAATGTATTTTATGCAATAGGGCATTGTACTTTTTTGACAGTGACTTCAGGGACATTAACTTAAAGGGGGCCATATTGGGCAAAATTGACTTTTCTGAGCGTTCTTCCATGTTTTAGTGTTGTTCCCTCATTCGTGCCTGTTTGAGTAATCCTGTGTTCTCTGACACGGCCATTCTGAGGCCTCAAAATACCCGCTTCATTAACCCCACCCACTCCAGGAAACACTGACCAATCAACAAGCCCTCTACTTCCAGTCTGCTCTCATTCATTTATCTAAAAAGCTCTGTTTCCAGTGATCCCTCACAGCTATTTTTCCATTTTGTAGTAAAATGGCATCATACAAAAGGCTTAAAGAAATAAAAAATTTTATGGTTCGGTTCAAAAAGACCATCACAGCTCTGCACTCTGCTGGTCGCCTCACCCCTTTCTTTATGGCACCAGTAAAGTACTTATTAAAACATTTTCTTTAAGTCAGATGTTTTTAAGGTTGCAAAACGTGCATTGCTTTTCTAGACTGGTTTAAAAATATAACAAAAGCATAATATATGCCCTTTAAACATGGGCCACTTTCATCACACTTAGATTGAATGTTTGTGCAATTCATTTTTATTTTTATTATTACTGAGAACAAGATCTCATGAGATATGAACAAAGCATTTGACAGGACACACCTGTAGTACAAGAAACATTTATTTACATCAAAATGACTAACTAATACAGTTGTTCTAAAAACTATACATTTTATAACAAATAATGATTCTAATGTGAATATTGTGCATTCTTCATTCAATGAGGATTACAGTTTAGTATTTCTAAAGTTCAGGAGCAAACAATATAAACTAATAAGCTAAAGCACAGATGTTGCAGTGGGTCACTTCATATAAATAACCACTGAAAAGTATCATTTTGAAAAGGTGCACAGCACTCCTTCACGTAATGGACTTTTGTACAAAACAAATGTGTGTAATCATGTTGGTGATTCTCTGAAGCCAATTACAGAGACTGAGATAACTGAACATGGCCTAAACCAGTCAGGCCCATGTGCTTGAATGTAACACTATTTCAGTTTTCATCAACCTAAATAAACTTTGTAAAATTCAGCTCGTGTCAATAGGTAATTTTATTTTGTGCTTCGATGTTCTGGTAAACAGAGAAACTTTTTTTTTTTTTTTTATGGCGGTGCTAACCACATTCAGTACAATAATCCAAAAATCCGTTTTTTAAGGCTCTTAACTAACACATGCCAAAGGTAAAACAGTACAAATATCTGACACAAAAGCCATGCAGGCCTAGCTCTTTATAAACATTGTTACAAAACTGTTCATGACAAGGCATCTGACAAAATAGCAGACAACAAAATACTGCACATTTATTGCAGTTATTTTATTTTGCTGTAAAGTATTTGGAGAGTAATCAACATTTCATCCTGTCTTCATCCCTGACTAACTTTTGTAGACTGTAATAAGGTCACGAGATCTAATTATAACAGAACCGACTAATAAATGCTTGTTTGTTGATCACGTGTTATGGCAGTGTTTGTTTTGTCTCCACAGTGATTTCCTTAGTGTCCAATTAACAGTGATCCTCCATGTGTCTCTCGATGTAAACACAGTCTTCAAGCTTCACTTACTCTATGCAGCAAAGAAACTAAGGATTTTAATAACACCAATTACAAAAACAAACTTGGGCCACTGTGTAAACATTACTTAAAAGCGGAACCATGCAACTTTGCTTGTTTCTTCACTGTTTTAGTGGCAGTTTTCTTTACAGAGGTCCCTCTGCATTTCAGAGTGAAGCCCTATTGTTAAAACACATGAGTCCTGTTGACTCCTCGCTCGGCTTGACTCTCGTTTCCTCCTTGCATCCGTATAAAAGTTACCCCAGCCTTTTAGCCACTCCGCCATGACAAACACCTAAGAAATAAAGCTAGTTGTTATGGCTAACCATGACGTGCCTTTAGGGACACCAGGCCAGTTCTCCAATCACGCAAGGCTGGTTTTTCGCCAAAATATGCCAGGGGGAGGTTCACTCATCCTACAACAACTTCTTTAGCCATCCCACTGACTCCCAAACTGTTAAATTAAGTGAAAAGTGGCATAGTTCCCCTTTAAAATAAACAGAATCCAATCTAGATATTTTATCATTTCATGAAAAAGAATAGCTCATGTTGAAACTGGAGATCACGAGCAAACAACACATACAATTCTAATAGAGACTCCTTTCTAATATGCACCAAGTATCTACAATATTGGTATCTAATATATCCCAAAGTCACTTTGGATTCACAGGAATGTTAAATACCAATAAACCCAATTAGTTACTGGTTTTAATTAGTTCCAAATACTTTCTCAGCCTTTAGTTACCCCTGTCTCAACATTTTTGGGATGTGTTGCTGCCATCAAAAATCAAAATGAGCTTTTTTCATGAAATGGTAAAATATCTCACTTTTACCAGATACAAACAATTGATAACATTTTTATGAGAAACTTTATACGCAATGTCTTAACTTTTTTTTGTAACTGGGTTTGTATTTACTGCTTGTTGTAAAAGGAGCTTCTACTCCTATAAAGGCAGACTCAAATAAAGCCCTGAAGTAAGAGTAAAAAACTATGTTGCATTGAATTCGCACATTAGCTCTTTAGTCTCCAGCCTAAACCCTAAGATGCACATTTCCATTGAAATGCCAGCATTCCTTCAATAACATCACTACATTTGTATTTACTATGCAACTGAAAATGAGTTAGCTTTTAGATTTACCAAATTAAAACAGTTGTATAAAATGCTTAGTGCAAAAGTCTAAATGAAAGAAATTAAGCAGCAAATGATGAATACTTCAAATTGAATGCGTCTAATTCAACAGGCACTGGATTCTTCTTAAAATTCAAAAGTAAAAGGTTTGAAAGAGTGGGTCTTCAGTTTAGTGGTTTTGAGTTGATCTTCTAAATATTAATAGTACAAATCTAATACAGGTAAAAATGAGGCCGGATATCTGCCCTGGCTCAGCGGAGAAGTCCACAGAGACCACTCCATCTTCATCCTGTGATCAGTGTCAGAGGAGGAAGGCAAGGCAGCGCAGGCACAGTCTTTTCAGTCCAAACCGTGAGTGTATTTGTGTTCGAAGGTTTACTGTCGGGAGAGGCCTTAGTTAAAAACCCGTGGAGTGGACGCTGGGGATGGGGTAGAACTTGGAGATGCGGCTCTGGGTCGAGGGGTTAAGGCACTCGGACTCTCCGCTCATTTTGAAGAACACTTCCTGCTCCTGCAACTTCCTGGCAAACTCCTCCTCCAGGGCCTGCAGACAGAAATATCCACTCACTGTTCACTGGTTTCCCAACATTTGACAGCAATTTAGATCCAAGTGGTTTTGTATTTTATAGCATATGTGTAGTCCTATACTTAATGCTGTAGTAGTTTACCTGGAGAACAATTTAATAACTTTATAAATGCTGGAAAAATACTTAAACTCATTCACTCACGTTAGCAAAAAGGATTCTGCAGGCTTCAGTAAGTTTATTTTAAGACTTTTAAAGGCCATTGCAAGAAAAATAAAATGTATTTTGTAATCATGCAGTGTACAAAAAGCTGAGACCATTTGTGAGAGTAAGCCCCGCAAAGCATTTTGGTCTTGGTAAGAAAAGGTCTAAGCTCTTGTATCGGCGACGGTAATATACCTTTGAGCGTTTAAGTGGACATTTTAGGTGGTTGCATCAAATGTATGTGACATTTGAGAAATTAAATTCAGATGTTGAAATTTAAGACATTTTTAGACTTTTTAAGACCATATGGAAACCCTGTAGGACTTAACAAGGACTAATCTTGGGGCTTAACTATGACCAAAGAGAGGCATACCTTATTCTTTAACATTATATTGGCCAACCACTGATTGAGTCGTTATATTTACAATTTTAGAGACTCATTTTAGTAGAGAATTTTAAAAAGCCCACACTAGCAGACATGCCATAATCCAATAACCACTGAACTTGTGGTTCAAACTGACACGCATTATACTGTAATTATATGGTAAAACTCTGGGGTCTAGTCAGTCAGTTTATTCTTTCTGTTCTCTCTGGGGCTTGTCTGAAGCCACAAATCTCTGCCTTTGGTTTCTTTCTGTCTGTGTGAAAGCAATAAAAATCTCAAATTGTTTTTTTTTATTGTTGATGGCAGTTTAAAACTGATGGCAGCAGTGCTTGGCCTGATACCACCAACTTCTCTCCTACTTGTGGCTGGTTTGGTTTCACCCAAAAAGGGGGCGATAATGCTCTGGCGACAAGGAAGTGACATAATGTTGATGGGAAACAACTGCAGTAAAGTAGCAGTTACAAAGTAGCCTTCTTAAAGATTTTTTTAAAAAAGCGGAGCTGTGTGATGTCTTCTCAAAGCCTGCTGTTGCCATGGAGCTCAAAACACATTTAGCACCAGCAATTTTTTTTGCTTTGCTAAAACATCTCATCACAGTTGAGAAATGGCTGGTACAAGCGTCGATCCTGAAGCCACTGCTCAGGACTTCTTAATCAGCCTTAATCAGTCCACATTTAATGGAAGAGATGTGTATGTCTTAATGCTGGACACAAAAGACCCATTCAGCAAAGAACTGGATGCACCAAGAGTACAGTGGCCGGAGAAGAATGTCCAAATTGGGAAAAAAGACGAAGAGATTTAAAGACCGACAAAAATGACGTCATGTCTAATATCTCAGAACCAGGACAGTTCAACGGTAAGCAACCAGCTTGAAACAGTTGAGGTTCTTGATGAGAGGGATAACACTACTGCCAGCCCTACAGTAGATGATGATTTACTGTGTCAGGATGGCAGAAGTGTGAACGCCAAAGTTACTTCTAACAATGTCAAAACCACTGACGACGACAGGGAAGACATCAGTGAAAACGACAATGAAGACAACAGTGAAGATGACAATGAAGACCTCCCAATACTGATACACAACACTACCAGTGACCAGCAAAGCACTTCAGATGCTACCGCTGAAAGCGTCCAAACACAGGATGTTCTGCTCAGTGCCTCAGATGAAGTAACTGCAGAGCCCGCCGCTCCAGCTGCTGAGAGTCCGAGCAATGGCATGAATATATTCAAGAAGGTAGCAAAGGGTGTTTTGTGTGTAGGAGCCTGTGCACTGGTCGCTGGTGCTGTCATCAAATATGGACCACGCCTCCTGCCACAAGTGTCATTTGGGCTGGGCTCCTTATTCACGGGGCATTAGATTTCCCCATCAACTCACTGAAGAAGAAAACACTGCCCTCCTTTGACCACCAGAGGGAGCCTCATGTACAGTTTGATCTACAAGTCTTTGAACATCAATGGGAGTTTAGTTATTTTAGACTTTTTACCTAAACATTGAAAATACAGTTATAGAGGTCCTATTCCGAGGCAGGGTTGAGGAATAACAGCTCTTCAATGCTGCCTCGTTTTCGAAGACCGCTACATTTTTTCAGCTTTGATTCATTAATACGGTAAACAGTCCATATTTACTATACTAATCCATCAAAACTGAAAAATGTTCAGTAAATACTTTTTGACAAAGTACTCATAATGAACTTAGGGTAATGTTAGTTTGAGCTGAAGGCTCTCAAATTACAGCTGAGAGTCTGCATTTTAAGCTCATACTAATTCTATAGCTGTATTTGTATATGTTTTGGTTAACAGCTAAAATAACAAAACTTGTGTCAGTGTCAAAAAACCTGTGCACCTATCTGTGTGGTCTACATTGTTGACATACGTCGTTGTTGATATACGTCATACAGATGGGAATAACAAAAACAATACTGCAAAAATAAAATAAATAAATAAATAAAAATTAAAAAAAATCAAACCTCAGTGCTAATTCCTGTTTATATCTTTATGTATAGCTTAAAATTAAACATCATCAAAAGAAAAAAAAAAAAAAAAAAAACATTTCCTTACATACGTAGATGGCTACCAACTTATAAAGTAAAAAAGTACAAACCAGCCCTGGCTCATTTGGTGCCCAAGGCAAGAACTGAAATGTAGATTCTGGAGTGTAACTGTTTTCTTTGCGGGAAAATTAAAAGCAGGGGGGTCTGGAAGTCCCTCCCTAAAAAAATCGGAACAAAACACATGTGATTTCCTACATTCTGATGCATTTTAGATGATAAAATATTTTCAGCAGCATACCGGGTTGTAGTAAAAATATGGGCAAAATGTATTGTTTACTTCTCTCCAAAGTTTAACACAAAACATTTTTTTAAACAAAACCCTATTTAAAATATATGTATTAATTTTTTTATTTACATAAATGTCTGACTACGTTTCTCTTTAAGTGGTTCCCCTATGCCCAGTGGGGTCCCAGCCCCTGATACTCTCACTCGTGCTCAGCCCCTGCTGCTCCAGCAGAAACAGTCTCTGAGCCTTCAGTCTCATCACACAGGGCTGTGGACAGAGGCTCCACAAAACACTACAGGCTACAAAACTTTTGTCAGGACGTCTGAACTTATGTTTTATGTTGCTTTTATAATACTAAACCTTGGACATTGTTAAAAATTTTTTTATAAAAAAGTCCCACGAGCACCCAGTGTTTTTGGTTCCTGTTTTCAATAAGTTTTATATTTGCTGCCTTTTGCTTTAGCATTTTGTAATCCCGTTTTTCCTTTTGGATTTTTGTTTGTCCTGGCTTTTTCTCCTTCTTGTTTTTGGACTTGTACTTTGTTTTTCTCTGTTGATTTTTTCATCCATCCACATGATATATGAACTGTATGTTAAGTTATTTTACCTTCTTCCTGGGCCGTAGTTTCTCTCTCCACTCCTTGAGCTCCAGACTGTGCTCCTCGTCCAACTCTTTCAGCTTCTGAGTCTCATGTTCGATCAGCAGGTGGCACTTCTCGTTCTGAAACACACAGAAAAACATGACATTGTAAAACAACAGCATGAACTTTTTAAACCAATTTAATTCTAATCTGAACGCTTATTTAAGATCATACAGTTTATGTGAAGGCTAGTGAGTACTTGTTTACAAATACATATGATTATTTGCTTTCTGGCCTATAGGCGCAACAACAGATTAAAATATAATGGAAATGTTATTTTCTATATTTCAATTTAAAGTGTAACAGATATGTTAAATAAATGTTTCCCTTTGAATTAATGTGTTGATGTGCACCTGGTAACATTTAATTTATTTTATCATGTAAACCATAAAAGGAGGTGCTGTGAGTAAAAACTGAAGGATACTGAATATAAGCAGTGGGTCCAGTATATAAAAAGATCATCAAATACACTTCTCCCTCACCTGCAGCTGCTGCAGCTCTCTGACGTTGGCGTCGCACTGGAACTGGAGATCTCTCATCTGGTTCTCGTGTTTCTGGTGCTGGTGCAGCCTCTCGTTCTTCTGCCGCTTCTCTTCCTGGGCTGCAAACTGAGAGGACGAAAAAGAGAGGAAGAGACTTTATAACTGTCTTTAAAATAATACAGTTTAAAATGATAAGAGTTGTGCAGAATAATGACAATACGGATGCATTTCAAAAAATTTAAATACGGAAAAGTTTATTTTATTTTACACGAATCATTTAAATTCACCTGTTTGACCTTCTCCCTCTCCTGCTCAGGGGTAATAGTGGCTGCAGTGATGCGCAGACTTTTCTTAAACATGGCCATGCGTGTTTTAGCCTCGCTGCGTTGAATCTTTGGGAGTCTGGTTCTCTCCTGCGTCTGTTTGTTCTTCATTTCCTCAATCAGGCGCTGGTTGTAGCGCTGCATCTGCTCCATCTCCTGCTCGGGGCAAACCAAAATACATAAGATAATTCAAAAAGAATGCAGAGAAACACAGTGACTACAAGTTCTTTTGTTCTTGAACTGGAGGAAACCAGTGTAGTCATCTAATAGTGTTTTGTAACACGAATCGTGCAAAAAAATGAGGGTTTATGCCGTTATATATAGGCTGTATATTTAGGGATTTTAATCTGTTGGCAGACTCCAACAGCTCCTAGCAGAGGTAAAATCAGGTAGTTCAGCTTTAGGTTTATCAGTAAAGTGTGAAGGAGGACCTTCTCGTGTCTCTTGAGTAGTTGGTGTCTCTGCATGAAGTACTGGTCTTTGAGTTGCTGCTTGAACAACTGGTGTTTCTCCTGCAGATGGCGCTCTTCCAGCTCCCACATTGCAGCTTCTCTTGCTGCAGGTAAACAGACAAAACAGTTCACTTAGGGTTTTTTTAGCTATTAAATACACAAACAAACAAAAAAACTCCTCAAAATCATCGTAGCGTAAACATTTTATGGACTTAGTTAGCAGACTTCGTTGGAAAAGATATCTTAACTCTCAAGATACTTGGACAATAGCCAGCCCTAACTTTCCTAATGAGATCTTTGAACCATCTGAGTATTTCTATGGCCAGTGAAAGCGCTTTACGAGATCCTTCAGTGACCGGCTCCCATGACAGGGTTCAGAGAGCGTTACTGAGAAGTGTTGTTTGTGCAACTCTAGACATCAAGTCTGAGATTAGGTCCCTGGCACAGCAAGCTTCAGTTTTTCATACTCTCGGGGCAATGTTTCCTTTTGTCAGTAAAAATAGCAAGATAAAGTGCATACAATGTCATCTAATCTTTTTCTAAATATTTTTTTAAATTAAAGATAATAATACACAGGGTAGCTGCAGTTTTTTTTATTTTTTTTAGTTTTAAGTTTATGAACTTTTTAAGACTTGTTAATGCCACTTGGAATAAAAGTTAATGCCAAGATCGCCAGCAAAAGAACAATTTTCTGTATAAATTTTACACTAATAAAATATCAGTATTACTTATTGGTTTTATTTTGAAAGTCTAATACAGGTGAAGTAATTCCAGTTCTGCATTAAAAATCTCAAAACTGTATTGTGGGGATGTTTTTGAAACAATATTACACAGTTGATATAAACAGTAGACTTAGCTTTCAGAAACTTGAGTGACTTTGAGATATTTATGAAACCACTACTGATAAACTTTGTTGCCAAATTCACACCCAACTCTCAAAAAAGACGAACTTTGTTTCTTACAAAGTATTGATTTAAAATTGTTTTAGCAAGTATAACACTGAAAAAAATGTATGTCCCAATTTGACAATTTAAGACCAAGATGAACAAAATGTAATATCTGCCCATGCAATTTAATACTTTTAAGGCGTGGATTTAAGCAATATCAAATTTAATACCTTTTTATTAGTTTTAAGAACGTGGGGCTACCGTGATACAACTTTCTAAACCCTCAGACTCGAGACTGGACTTACAATACACGTAACCTCGTAACCCTCAGACCCTGGTTGTTGGGTTTTATACCTCTGAGGAGCTGCTGTTTGTGGTTGAGGCAGTCTCTCTCGACGGTGGCCAGTTCGTGTTTGTGTTGCTGAATGATTTTCTTCAGAGCACTGTCCAGATCCTGCTGCTGCTTCTGGAGAAACTCTTGCTCCTGAAATAGATGCAGGTGTTGAAAGTATACCATTTCTGAATCATTATAGTCCGAATCAATACAACAGACAGCACATACCATCCTATTAAAAAGGCACTCAAAAAATATATAATCCCATGTATTTTGTACATGAAACAAAAGCCTCATTAGGCTGTTGTCTAGGTACAGTGTGTGCACATACTTCTGAAGTGTGCACTGGCCAGCAGGCTGTGTGCCAGGTGTATCTAGGGCTAATCTGGCCGATGAACCAGACGGTGACCACAATAGACTGTTTCACCTGCTGTCAGCTCCATTCATGTGCCCTACTTGGCTCACACCTCACAGTGAACCAAAGACTTTGAGAACTAGAGACAGTGATTCTCAAACTTTTTATACCAAATACTGTACCACTATAATATACGGAAACATCTGGCTTTGAAAGTACCAGTTTCAACGGAATAAAATTAGCATTACAACAAAGACTAAACCGAAACCAGGTCTAAACCAGTTATAAACAGGGATTAAAACAGGACCAAACCTAGACTAAGCAAAGATTTAAACTCAACTAAACCTACACCAAACTAGGATTAAACCAGGTCTAAACTAGAACTAAACCACGACTAAGCAGTGGTCTACACTTCAAATTTAAACCCCAACCAGAGTAGGACTAAAATAATGTGAAGATGTGCTTTTCATCATCAAAAGCCTTGATGTTTTTACATTTTGAAATCTGTCAGTCAGTACAAGCAGTACATTAGTTTTTGTTTTTGCGCAGCTTGTTCATTAATTGCATCCATTATTCAAACGATGAAAATAACCCTTTTAGACCTCCAACCACCTTAGACATTTCTAGGTTCCTCGTTCCACTTTAGCTTTTTGCCTTTGGTGTATTGAACAGATGGCTGAGTGCAGTCTCAAGAGCAGTATGTCTTTAAGATGCAAGAAAAAAAGAAGAAACAAAGGGCCAGTTTCCAAACACGAGCCATCATAACACTCTCTGAGGTGTCACTTACATCCTGGATGGGGGCGTTGCACAGCGTGTACGAGGACAACTGAAAGGACTGAATCATAACATGGGCCACTCCCTGTGGATTACAATGCATTATCTACTAGAAAATTCACCAAACCACACACTGGCAACACACGGGTAGACATCATAATAACCACATCTAAGGCAATGGAGAATAGAGAGAGAAAGCTGAAATGAATCAATAAAAGCTACAGTTTTTGGCAGAACTGGTTTGTTACTATTCATGCAATTCATTCGACTCATAACTATTCATAAAAGCTTAGGACAGGAAAGCAGGAAGTGAGCTGAGAATCCACTGCAAACAAAGCCTGTGTTACCTCCTCCGGTGGGGCTTGGATAATATCGTCTTTAATACGTTTCATTATGGCATTTGTCACAACCTTGGGAGAAAGTCGCACTTCCTGTTTGCCCAGTGTCTGAGCAGCCATAAGCAATAGATCAAAATAAAAGGAGACATAAGCTGCAAACAGATTAGTGATATACAGGAATAGTAATGAGATGTGGTCGGCGACTGATTTAGCCTTCACTTGTCTAAACACTGCTCATAAAACCCAAACAAAGGCTGAGCGGAGAGACGCATATCTGTCTGGCAATCAAACAAAACACTATAAAAAGCACCTCCAGGGCCAAAATAGAAGACCTAAACCATTTGCCTTTTCTTCGGCTTGCATAAAGAACCAAATCCAGTATGTGATGTGGCCCACAAACCATACTAACCTCCTTCTTGCGGTTCTTCAGCATGTTCTGGTATTTGGACAGCTCTTTGTCCTGCTCGGCCTTGATGCGCTTGGCCTCGTCCCGGAGCCGGTTGGTGTGTTCCTGCTCCAGCCTCTCGATGGTCTGCTTCTGCTGCCGCTCCAGGTTCTCCACCTCCTGGTCGTACTGGCGCTTCTTACCCTACATCAACAAAAACAGTCACGTTATTAACTGTGTGCGAAGGGCTCCCATGCCAGAAATCTCTTGTTACATCTATTTATCATTACATATTGAAAAGGCTTTAGTGATTTAGCAACAGCACCAAGACAAATTTTCTTTTTTAACACGTTTTTACAAATTTCACACCTGCGAGGAACAAACTAACACATTCAAATTAAACCTCTAATGTTGTTCATAAATCTGGATCCTGTTAAATGTGTTAACCCTCAATAAACATTTCCATTAAGTATTTTGCTTTTACAAAACATTGATGTACATACTTAAAATCTATGAAACACTTTGAACAATGCTATTATTACTAACGGAAAACAAATTATGCTGTGTGAGGCTTTTGTGGTTAAGGGTTAAGGTTTAGACATATAAACGTTCAATCTAGAGTATAGTACACGTTTATTACACAAACATAGATTGTTTTGGTCTACAGAAGATAATGTATCTAATCAGCGCTAACAGTTATTGTAGTAGGTTTATAAATACGTCACACCTATTTTTAGCACAACTTTCATCGACCAATTCAGTCTACGTTTTGTTTATTTGTTCTTTGGTTTTATTGTTGTGCTACACTGTTTTGGCAAAGCCGTATGTGGCTTGTGAAGATCTTTGGTAAAATTAGGTTGATTTAAATGTACTAAAAGATTATTTGACAAGACTTGACAATAACATGTGTCTGGAATAATGGAAGTAGTTTCAATCCTGTTTTAGTTGTGTCACTCACAGTAGTTTCTTGTTCAAAACGTCGGTAAATCTGCTCCTTCTGCTGCTGGAGTTTGTTGCTGAGTTGCTGTTGGGCCCTTTGCTCTTCCTTCTGCAGCAGGCGCAGCTCCCTCAACTCCTGACGTCTGAAAAAAAAACCAAAAAAAACAACAAACAATAATATGTAAATTATAATGTTTGGATAACCAAGAGAGCTTTAATTAGCAGTGTGAAAAGTTTTGAGACTGAAATGTAAAGCACTTTGCTGAGAAGAGAAAATTAGCATTCGGGAGGCATGAATGCCCACAGTACAGCTGTACAGTAATGTCTCTTGGCAGCTCATTTTCCAAATATTTGCATAGCACCGAAGCCTGGCATGTATACAAATGAAGGTAGGTGAATACCTCAGGAATCTCATTTCCTCATTCTTCATATCATTGTCCGTTATGATCTTTGATGTAGTTACGCTAACTTCAACTCCATCCACCATGAATTTACGGGTCTTCTTCAGTGTCTTCTTCTGACGTCTCGTCTCCTGAAGAGTACAGATATTGGTATGTTGTAGTATTTAATTCATGTGACAGCAGAACACAAGCCTGGTCTATGTCAATTAGAGACTGGAGACTGGACATGCAGATTAGACAGCTTCTGAAAGGAATTGGATAGACATCCAACCAATCAGAAAAAGAGAGAGCAACATCTGCAAAATAAACTGCCTCCAGGCTGACGCCATTAAAAAAACATAAACCACATAAACATACCTTTGCACAAAGCCAGCCACATTTATGATCAATAGTTATGATGAGTCAGGTAGCGTTAAAGTTATAAACATCACTTGACTGCGCTAGTGACTATGTAGCTAGTACAACACACTGTAAAGGTTTCTATATGCGTTACCTGTAGAGAAACTGATGCAGGGTCTTTTGTCTTGGACAGAAAGCTTGAAATGGACAAATTTAGATCCACACTGCTGTTGTCTGCTGTGGAGCCACTTCCTGAATCCGAGTCTTTATCTTTGTCATCTTTAGCCGTCTCTGTCTCCTTTTCTGATGCCTTCTCTCCATTCTCCTTGTTAGCAGTGACTTGGTCTGGCAATGTCACAGTAACTTTCAGATGTTTGTACTGCTCCTCCTCCTCTTCCTCCTCTGTGGGTGACATTGGTTCCTCCACGGCCTCCACTTTTTCTTCCTGTGGCGTTTCAGTTGCCTCTGAACTGTCTGTTGTGGCCGCTACAATCTCAGCTGTGTCCACCTCCTTTTCATCCTCAACGTTTAACTCCAGTTGCTCCATTTCCTTTGCAGGTGTCTCTGGTTCTGTCTCGGCTTCAGGCGACGCAATGTCGACCTCTGCCTCTGGGAGCTTTTCCTCCGCAGGTTTCTCATGAGTGTCTACCTCTTCGACTGGAGTGTCCACAGCCTCTTCCTTCTGCTCCACTACCGCAGGGGAAGCAGGCTCCTCCACAAAGCTGGTGCTCACCACATGGTTGGCCACGGGCAAGCCAGTGTGAGCCGGCAGGGGGGTAATGGGCTCAACCTTCTCCGGGACAGACTCCAAGCTGGTGGGCGACAGGGGGATCTTCTCATCCTCTGAACTGGCAACGCTAACATCAGACGGTGCACGTTTGTGGCCCTGCAGCAAACGAAAGAGGATTTATTTAAGATGTTGAAAAATCTATTTCTGCAATGTAAAAACAATAGCGACTGATATGTTTAGATGATAAAAACATGGACAAATGTTTATTATATTGTGGTACTAGAGGTTAAGATGAATTTAGCACTCACTAGTTGTGCTTCTGCCTCCTCCTCCTCTTCCTCTTCCTTGTGCTCTTCAATCTCCTCTGTGACCTCTGCCTTGGCTTCGGCGATTAGCTCCCGCAGAGGCTTGCTATCTGCGACAGTCGATACAAATGGATGCTGCTCAAAAGAAAAATTATCAGTGTCAATTCAGCTTCATTCCAATTCAAATACACCTTTATGTATTATTTAATGAATAAATATAAACTGCTCCTTCTTCTATGATTTAACTACAAAGATCTATGTGTTAACCTGAGAGAGAAGTCAGTAAAACAAGTAAAATGTACCACAACCAGATTTATAATTAGATTACAATAAATATAAACATATTATATAAATTGATGCTTTTTGATGCATACATTTACTTTCATATTCTGCCAGTGTGAGCCTAAAACAATGCAATCAATGCACCATTGTTACTTTTCTGCAAATCTAAGCAAGACTATAAAGCTACCATTGATATCTTCATTTTAACTCACCTTCTTTGGCTTAGAAAGTTGTTGTACATAATGCACCGCTGGCCTAAGAATATATATCTTCTTAGATATCAAGACCTTCACTGGTGGCATGCCGCAGTTTTGTATTTTTAATCCCATTTCTTCTTCCTTTTCCCCAGGAACTATCTTAAAAATGTTTATTAGTTCCAATGTGCTCCTACCACACTACAACTTCTGTATCTGTCAAGAGACTGGCAGTGATTTGGCAGTGCACCTTAAACCTCATGGAAAAAAAAGCCTGCTCTGACGTCAACTCAGGACATGGGGATGAGCGTCAGGCCTCACTACACCTGACACAGACCAAACGGGTAAACAGGTGTCCTCCAAAGGTAAGCCCTAATGCATTTAAATGGCAGGTGGACAGATATTTATCATAGGGATTACGCTGTAGTTGATTTAAATAGGCATCTACTGGGTTGGATTAAACTAGCTACTGATACAATTAACAAGACCATTGGCCCAACTTTGCACAATGAATGTTTTAGAAAATGTTCTGGTGTACCATCCAATTTTCTCTGTTTTATTACTGTTCATAACATTGCATAGATCTAGATAGATGTGTATCCTACATATGGTAGATTAAACCAAATAAATATTTCTAAACAATGACTTATGTGACAATGCTAATTATATTTTTCTTTTTCCATCTTAAAAAGCCAGAAAGATAAAAAAAAAAAAAAAAAAAAAAGATGCCCCACAGTTCGAGAACCACTGAACTTCAACTTTAATGCAGATGTTTAGAGGAAGAAGCATTTTCAAACCTGTAAAAGTTGTGGAGCAGTCCACCTGTTGTCCACATTCTTGTCAAGACATCGCCTGAGAAAATCCCTGAAATCTGGAGACCTGAATAAAGATACAGGAAATAGTTTTGATATTCATTCAATAACAAATTAAAAGCAACAAACTTTGTCTATTTCCAGAGAGGATCATGTTTGAGGACATTATCAATAATATAATTACTACAAAAAAGTCACTTTTCGCTTCTTCCCTTCTTTCAGGGGACACCGCAGCAAATTATCTGCATTGGTACTTTGGCAGTTTTTTTTTTAGCTGGCTAGCCTCCTGACACAACTTGCTCATATTATCTGGCCTTGGGACAGGCACATATTGTCGCTTGAGCTTTTGGCTCCATATTGGAGAATCAAGCCTCTGACCTCATGCACAAGATGCAAAGGAACTAACCATTTCACTAACTTTTAATATATACCAGTATATGAACTTGATTCAAAAGAACCAAAAAGACACTGAAATTAAAAAAGGACTGAGAAAAATCTATATTATCCTAATAAAACATAACCCTTTCAATTGCAGTGTTTGGTACAATTATCTCTAATATATTTTTCCCAGTAATTTATGACTTAATATTTTGAAACTAGTCAAAAATAGCCCAGGTTTTGCAAAAAACTTGGCCTGCTTTTTATCCTTTGAGTAGATATTAGACACTCTTGACTCAGCACTTACCAGCGGGATGGCTGCATGAGGGTAGGAGGATCTGCCTTGGCTATTTTCAAAAGGACTCTCATGGGGTTCATCTCATGATTGGGAGGCTCGATCTGTGCAAGCTCAATCAGAGTGACCCCGAGGGACCAGATATCAGCCTTGTAGTCATAAGGACGGTCCTTGGATGTCTCACACATCACTACTTCTGGAGCCATCCTGAGGGACAAAATCAATCAGTAAAAGATAGCACTAACTCTACATAGTCTTTTTGCATCAATGTTTCTCACCAGTAGGGCGTTCCTATGAAGGAGTCTCTTCTTTGGAGTGTTTTGGTGTTTTTGGCAGACACCCCAAAGTCAGCTGGAAAACATGTGATTCAAATAAGCAAAAAGGAAATCATTTATTTTTCTAACACAGCCATTCAAACCCAACTGGTCCAAGGCTGCTCCCTTAAGAAAGACTATCATGTCATAATGTAGTGCACAAGATAAATAAATTTTGACTGATGGAGGAAATGCATTTACTAAAAGATGTGTATGTATTATGAACAAACAGCTCATCAGATAGCATTGCAAGTTATGTCACTGGACTAAATGCTGGCAGTGTGTGAATTCAATAAGCTTGTAGCGTCCAGGCAGGAGTGACTCATTCCTCTCTAAGCCAGCTACACCACTGCTGCATGTACTGTATAATAACAGCAACATGTGGTGCAGCAGACTCGCTTCAGTTTTAAATAAAGGCTGCTAATTCAACTGTGTCGGCCTTGTGTGGATTTTGGCATTCAAACACCAACTGTATTAAGCATCTATCATGAGGTTGATCATGTGAAACTGTAAGCTGCTGGCATTAAAAGGCTATAGAACGCTCAGAGTAGTAACTTGATTGAGCTTCATGTGTGTCCTGTCCGTATAGAACTATTTCTAACTTTGTGCAAAGAAAATTATGTTTGGTGTAGGGTTTTGTGAAGCTTTTGGGCTGCACTGGCTTGAATGAATATAAACAGTTTGAATTTGAAGCACTATTTCCAGCAGTCACATCACAGACTACCAGAGGAAAGTACAACTGCGCCATGGCCAAAGTATGCAGCTTGAAGGCCAATAAGCCTTTTTTACATAAAACCAAAGCTTTTGGAAAAGAGAAAAATATGGTGCTTGGGCGGCACAATATAAAGCAAATTTATCACAATATCAACAAATGCACAATCAAAAATAACTAACCACAGTAATGTTTCCAATGACAGACATGGACATAGTTTGTCAGAATAAGTGATCAATAGGGCTGGGTACTGTTAAAGGATACCTTTGTGGTATTGAAAGAAAAGTTAAAATACTACTTGTATCGAAAAAATAATTTATATTCAATACCAAGTTTCAATACCTAGTGGGACCATTAATGTTCCTTTGCATGTATGAATCAAATAAATAACAGAATAAATCATACAAACTACTGCTTTTAACTTCCAGCTAAGAAATTTACAACAAAAATTGGTCTTTTGTTCAATATTATGGTGCTTTACGATTGCAGAAGATGAATTAGCACACCATAGGTATCAGAAAAAGTATCACTCGGATACAGGTATTGAAAACCAGGCATCGTTTAAATACAGGTATTGAAAAAAATCTGAACGTACCCAACCCCAGTGATCAAAGCAATTACTAAATCGATGACCAAAAATAGTTTTGTGGCAATACTAAATCCATTTATTCACTTTCTTTCTCTTCTTCTCATTAAAAACAGCAACTTTGGACCTCAGGAGGGATACAGCCTGAACAATGGCCAGTTAGTCCCAGGACTGACACTTTGAGACACACACTGACATACAACCATTTACTCTCATTCAATATGGGCAATGTGCATTTCCAATTTGCCAAATACACGCACGCCTTTGGGCGGTGAAAGGAAGTCAAGCCACTGTAGCCGAAAATAACCTTTGCTAACATGAAGAGGACAAACCATACTAAAACCAGCGGCTGTTATTTCTGATACAGTGTTTTTCATATTCTGTATTTTAATACAATTTCAATGGTTACATATTGAAGAGCCTGATTTTGTGCAGCTTTAGTTACTTGTTGCACCTTAATAAAGTATTTTCCATCTTTTTCTTAGACTAAAATAAGCTGATTGTGCATTTACTTTATAAAACCATTGCTTTCATGACAAGGTTGTGAAGCGTACCCAGTTTGACCTCTCCGTCCATGGTGAAGAGGATGTTACCAGCCTTCAGGTCTCTGTGAATGATCTTGTTTTCGTGCAGGTAAACGAGAGCCTGGAGAGTGTGTTTACAAACCACACGAATCTGGGGCTCGGTCAGGGGTCTCTCCAGCTCTGCGGCAACACAAGGGTTACACAAATTACAACACAGTCATGAAAAATAACAACGGATAGATTTGCACTGTCTGTATGTGTGGTCTCAGAGGCATGTATGTGGATGTGCTGTTTTCAGTATTGGTAAAAGGACACTTTTTAAACAGGTTTTGATTATCTAATCTAAAGCAAAATGATGACTCACCCAGCATGACAGCATCCACAGCCCCTCCTGCGCAGAACTCAATGAGGATCTGTTGATGAAGAGGCAAAATGAGCACAGAGCTAGTTTGAAAAAGACCTGAAAATTACAAAAACAGAAAGATATACAACAGCAAACAAAATTACATAAAGCAGGTTTTACAGGCAGCACCACTCTGAACTCTGTGGTCTCTATTGTGTGGAACTGGAAGGTTCTCGTGTTTACAGCACTCATTTATTCATCCCGCCTAAACATCCATTGCGCACATACAGCAATCAAAATACCTAAATCACCATCCTGAATTCCTCACTAGGCTTCAGATTTCTAACAGTAGGAAAAAGTAATCTGTGCAAGGTGGTGAAGTGCTGCATGTGTAGGACGGATACGTTGTCAAAATGCTATATTGCCCACACTTTTCATGCTGTAATAGAGCAAGATCAAGAGATTGGATGTTTGAGATACATTAAGTGAGTAAAAGGAGTACTTCACAGTGGCCTGAGTTTGCTCTGTGGGCTAAATAAAGTTTTTATTTTTTCAATTGAACTGAATTTAACTGAATGAAGATCAACTTTGCTTGTGTGAATGAAAGGCTGTGAGCTCTTAAAGGCATTTAGGAGCTGCAGTATGGTTGCTGACGTAAGAGGATTGGCCCAGTTGGGGCCACAGTGTAGACAGCGTTTCACCACTCAGTTACTAACAGCTAGGAAGCCATATCGCCGACCTGAGATTTTACACTGTAAATAGGATTAGAGTTTCTATGGACACAGCACCTTGGCTTTGGTTATAGTGGCAGATAAGGTGAAGCATCTGGAGGAGAGTAGCTTTATTTATTTTTTATTAATGAGACACACCTACAACAGATTACTGCATTAATAATGTAAACCCTTTGTGCAGAGATTTGTGAAATGTTACTTATAGGGAAGAAGAAGTAAAAGTGTACTTCTCCATTTATGAAGCCGTTGAGAAATGAATTGTGTTCAACATGGTTGTTCAAATACTCCTTTTTACAGAGTTGGTCAGCCATTAAATAAAAAAGAAATAACATAAATTTATTCACAAAGAGGGTTCAAGCTCTCTGCTCAGGAGAGCTGCTCAGTGCTGTTCCATTTCCAACAACAAAGCCCTTACAAGACATGCTGTACAGTGTCTCGAGTCTCTGAACAGTCCTGCCTATTGACCGTGCACACCATTCTAGTGTTTCTCTGTAGGCGTGCTGTTGTTTTAGCGGCTCTGCTCTGGTACAATGGGCCGTACAGAGGTTTTTCAGTGTGGCAGCAAGACGAGAGGAACTTGGGACCAGGGCTGTGGCTTCCTTTCTTACAGTTTATCTGACTCACAAACATGCGCTCTGAACAACTGTAAAGGCATGTAATTGTAAATTCATTCATGTGTTGTAGAAAAAGAGGATGTGAGACTGTTAAGTCATAAAAAACAAAAAAACAAAACATTTTGCATAGTAGCACCAAGGCAAAAGGGGAAGCAATGGTCATTAGTTAAAACATATTTACATCACTGTGATGACGCTGCCTATTTATGATCATTATTTGAAATCATGCCTTTCATCTCGTGCAGGAAATGTCCTGAATGGCCTCTTTCTCACAAAAACAGGTGCCACAGAGGCCATGATTAAAATCTACAGACAAACTCCTCCATTGGGCTGTGGTGGCCATTGTTTGCAGCACAATGGAGAGGAAAGAGATTGTGCAGCCAAAGAAATGCACTGAATTTTAACACCCAGGTAATTACTGGAGGTTATAATGACTACGTAATGCCCTTTGAGAGAGATCATTTACAGTTTTAAGGCACGGACACAGAGCTCTTCAGTCATATCAAACTGTGAACTCTACAATCAGTGCAAGTGAAAGTTAGAGATAAGTTAATAAGTTTATAAGTAGCTTTTTATTCTGTACCCTGTAAAAGGCCTTACAGCTAATTTGTAAAAACTCTTTAAAGCAGCTGTGTACAAATTATGTCTCATTTAAAAACATAATATTGCTGTAGTTTTGTGTTGAAAATGTGCTCAAAATCATCCAAATTAAATTTAATGGGTCATATTTAGAGTCGTACATGGTTTAGTCTTTCTCATGTTGCTCCTGTCTGCTTCTCCAAACTAGGAGTGGGCTGGCAGCTACTGTAAGAAGCAAATACTCATAAATAGGTTCTTAACAGACCACTTTTCCTTTCCAGGGTCACCCAATCATCTGCCTTCTAGCATGCAGTGATTAGCATATTCATTTAGCACAGGTTTTATGTCAGATGCCCTTCCTGATGTTTTTCATTTATCTAGGCCTGGGATTGGGAGTATACTGCCTGAACTTGTGGCTAGATTATTTACCAATACTGGACATTCCCTTTAAATATGAGCATGTTTAATTATGTTTGACAAATCTATCTAGAAAGTGCAGAAATTAAAATATAATGTAATGTAATGTAACATGTCCATTAGGAAACTTGAGGATTATAAACTGGTATGATGATTAACAGCTCAAAAAAACAGCTTGGTTTAGCTGACCACGTGAACTTTGGCTTCAGAGTGATAGGAAACTGTAAAAGGCAGAGAGGACTACATGCAAAGTTATGGAAAATGCATGAAATCAATATATGTTGTGAAACTTGTAGTGCCATCCTATAAACAAGCGTGCTATTGTTTAATAGGAAAATAGAAAATACCTTGTGCGAGCTAATGCAGCTGGGGGATTTCACAAATTCTCCATGTCTCGTAACTTCTATAATTGGTGAAATCTGAGCATTATACAGCAGTTTTTTTTGTTTTTTTTTATGAATCTTGCCTCTTTGTCTTTTCGCTACATTTCTTCTTTCAGCCAGTTCATCTTACCAAACACAAAAGAAGCACTATCGCCTCAAAGGGCTCCTATCTGTACTCACCCAGAGTTTGCTCTCATAATAGAAAGCGTCCAGCAGTTTGACAATGTTTTCGTGGTCACATGAGGCCAGGATGTCAATCTCCACCATGTAGTCCTCCAACTCCTCCTCGCTTTTTGTGTCGATAACTTTGGCTGCAGCGAGAATACCCGTCTGCTTGTTTTGAGCCTGAAATAGGAAAATATTATTAGACAGTTATAAGGCCAATGAACAATCACAGTTTTGGTTGTCCTGACTACAGACATATCCAAAATATCTACTAAAAAACCCTGTACATGACTGGTTTGTTGTGGTCTGGGTTAAGTCAGCAGAAGATGAGCCATATTTAGTTAAAGTGGAAATTTCTCCTGCTTGTTTTGGCTCCTTTGTAGGCAGGATGTGCTCAATGAAGTGACCACTGTGATATAGGATGCAGCCACTTCCTGGTGACCTGCCCCTGCTCCACACTCACCACTTGGAAACACTTGGACGCCAGGCTAAACAAGATATGTGTCTTAGTGCATTTATTTCATTGGTATATGGTAAGTTCTGCCGCCACTTGCAAAAAACATAACCCAAAGCAATGATTCCAGGTGTGTGTTTATATTATGAACACTAGCAATGTTTCGCATGAGGATTTCAGGTTTAATACTGGTGGAGTAGCAACTTGTGACTGAATTAATTGTGCAAGAAGATTAGGCTTAATTTAAGTACAATGGAAAGCAACAATGGGGGATAGAAAGGCCCAAAATAGAACTTGGCAGCTAAACAAAAGAGATGTGTCTTCTAGAATCACTCATCTAATTAGAGCTTTGGATAAACATGAAGTTCATATTTAGAATAATACATTGAAGTTATGATAGGACAGGATGAGTTTAAACAGCTAGTAGTATGTTAGGGTCACTTTACAGTCAACATTGAGGTGAGGGGGTTTCCATTACGGGAAAATTAGCCAGAAAGATGAACAAAATTGACTATCCTAGCTGTCATATGTCTGTGTCACATGGGCTGAACTCTAGTATGGGGTTGGAAGATGAGGGTGGGTGGGTCAAAACAACACAATGAAAAGAGACATGTATGGTGATGAGACAACAGTGATTGGATTAAATGGATTTGCAAGCAATCAGAACATAGTGCAAAAACTGGCTCATTCAGTAAAGTTTACAATGGTCTTTCTTAATTTCCTTACCTTATAGACTTTCCCAAAGGCTCCATCTCCGAGTTCTCCAATTATCTCCCACGTCTCCTCTGGATTTTCATCCCTGCGGACGTGCTCGTACTGTTTCTTCTTCTTGTCAGCTCCCAATTTAAATATTTTACGGAAATTAAAAAATGACATCCTGAATAATGAGTCATTCAACTAGAAAGGTAACAAAGAAAGTCCAATTTTACGTGTGAAACTATAAATAAATTGGTTTAAATCGGTTCAGATACAGACAAAAATGTTTGCTAACGGGCTACCCCCCTTTGAGCGACAAAACAAAATAAAAAACTAGCTTAGCCTTTGACTCGGTTCGGACCACTTCGCAGAAAACCTCATTCGGACAAAACGGGTCATTGTTAACCCCTACAAAAATTGGGGGTTAACCTAGCTATGCCAAACCATTAGGAAATCGCCCCACTGCGACTTTATTTTAATGCAAAGTCGCGCTGAAAGCTCGCTGTTGTCCCAACTCCTGGCGACCTACTACTGGCCCGACAACAACCCTGTGGGGCTTTTCCTCAACCAAAAAGAAAAAAAGAAACGTCCTTTAAAAGAGCGAAATTCCACGGGAGGGTATAGTCCTTCTTGATGAAATAAAAACGCGATGAGTTTTCTTTGACAGTAGAGCTTGAAAAGACTATACTGGGACAGAAACAGTCATCTATTCCCTGGCGTGGTAAAGGTTCAGTAATGTAGCGGATTTAGTGTCAATGCGCGTTCACGAAAGCGCGCCCCCCCCCCCCGGTCTCTTTCTCTTCGTGTTCCTCGTGTTTGACAGTTGGCGCGGCAAATTTAGTCTTTTGCTGCCCTCGTCCGTACCGGAGACCAACAATAAAGACACATTTTTTGCCTTGAAATAAAAACATAAACTTGCATCGTTCCGTGGCACGAAAATATAAACGTTTACTATATATTACTTTTATGATGAAATGCTTTGAAATTTCAACGAGGTCTGGTTTCTTTGTATTCCTGAAACTACAACCCCCATAAACCAACGCGTCACAAAACGCGCCGAACTGTTGTGAGCGTCAATTACAAATACAACCTAAAAAAAAGCCTGGATATTTTATTATTTGTTGTTGTCGTATTTTATTGGATACTGGCTAGTTTATACGGTATACATAGTCCAAAAAAAAAAAAAAATTAAACTGCAAACGAAAGTCACGTGATTTCTTCCGAGGCGACGTCACTTTCAGGACTTGCTGGAGCTAGCCTACAGTAGTGTGACAGTTTACCCATACTTTGCAGATAAAAGTAAATAAAAATAGCCAAGGATTTTTTTTCACAATGACATGTAGTTTGCTACAATGGAACCGAAGGAAGAGATGCCGTTTATGTTATGGGGGCTGGATCCGGTATTTTCTGCATTCGCCAGACTGTACATCAGAGATATTTTACAGATGACAGAATCCACTCAGGTGCCAGGTAGTGAATCAAAAGCATGAGTATATAGTGACGGCTGAGCGTTGCTTTTGCTTAATCAAACAGCTAAATGATTCTTTGGCTACATCTGGTAATCATCTAATTCATTGTTTGTTTTCATTCACTTGGGTTGTTAGGTATTTACTTCTATAACTCACATCCAATCTACAAAGTTGATGTTCTTGGCACAGTTGTTTACAAAAGGGAAAGAGATGACTTCTTCTGTTATGGGGGTAAGTGTTTACCCGTTGCAGTAATGATTGCTTCAGATATATATGGTATTTATTCTTTTGTTTTTATAGTGGATGACAGCACTGGAGTTATCAATTGCCTTTGTTGGAAAAATGAACTGTTTAAAGAGGCTTCGGATCCTGGTAACATTTTCTATGTTTACAAATTATCTCATGCCTGAAAAATGGTTTCTAAAGGTTTTTAAAATAACTGTAAACTCTGTATGTCCCATGCCTATGGCAAAACAGTTTATTAAGAATTCCCCCTTCTTATAAATTCATCATTACACAACGTTGTTTACTGAAAAATCTCAAACCAGTCAAGATGCTGTTGTCTCAAAGGGTTTATATTTCTTGTTTTTAATGTGATCTCCAAAGGAGGCAGAAAGCAAACTGTTGGAGCACAGAGAGGGTTTGATCCAGTCGATGAGATGAAGAAGTTACAACGTGCCCAGCAGAGCCGGTGTCGTGTGGAGATTGGAGAGCTCCTCAGAGTAAGAGGGCCTGTAAAAACATCAAGGCAGCAAAGAGAGATCAGTGCCTCTGTTTTCTGTAAGTTATCTTTCTGTGATATACTTCTGTAGTGAAGCATTATTTTTTTAGCGGTCTGCAAAAGTAAATTGAAAAAAAAAAAAAAAAAAGCCACAATCCAATCCACTGGCCGCTGGTCACTTCATCAAGGAGACCAGTACCTTAAAATTTTAACATGCCTCAATAGCCACAGGATGCTGTAGTCACTCTTTTCTTGAGGTCCTCCACAGCAGTTTGGTAAAAGATGTCACATTGGTTTCTGTACAAAGCAACTGGCCTGTCCCTGCCATTTACAGGGGAGCTATTGCTTAAAATAAAAAGGGCTTCCCTCAGTGTCTGTGTGGGACGTATATTTTTACATTTGCACTCCCAGTTCATTATATGTGCCCCCCATATGTCTTTCTTTTGAAAACACACTCTTGTTGCAGATTTTTTTTCAGTGTATGTCAACCCTTCTGTCTATTACTCATGTGTATCTCTGTCTGTGTGTGTTCAAAGATAAAGTGAATGACCCGGTGATGGCGGTACAGATAGCTTGGATGATGGAGGTTCCTCAGCTCTACAGGCAGTGCTATGACAAACCACTTCAGCTACAATCTAACACCACGAGGTATTCATTTCTCAATGATCTGTCAAGGTGGCTCACAGCACTGTGTCATCCTCACTCAAAACAACTGATGAGGCCACAAACAATGTTGAATAAGGAAGCTCTTGTTTAGGACTACATTGATCATCTAAAGTTATTATCTTGATTAACCGTTTTTAATTTTAAAGTACAGAAACTTAAGCTGCAAATTCAGTTTTATTCATAAAATGTATATACAAAGGTCCTCAATCATTTAGGCCTTAGCACATGTCAATAACATGGATGCATACGCAATTGCATTTGCTTGTGTGATTTATTTTGAGTCTCTCTTATTAGAAACTGCAGTTATCATTTTGTTTCCACATCACTCTACAGTTCAATAGATGTAGCCCCAGAAAGCCAAAAAGTGGTTGCATTACATGTTTTGAGCTTAAGCCTCAAGATTTTATATTGACTTACATTTTAACTTTAGCGATGCATCTGTCAGCTCGATAAGCAAGGCATCCAACATCATCAAGGATTTCCTAAACCAGAAGTCTGTGACAAAGTTCAGGCCTTATGATGTTCAAGATCTTTTGCAGCCTCTGGTTTTGAGCCAGCCTCAAGCAGCATTGGGAGACCAGGTAATTACACAGCTATATGTTGAATGTTATGTAAGAGAGCATTGTTCAATGAAAATAAGGTGCTTCCTGTTGTGTTAAAGGAACCTGTTGCTGGCCCATCTGGTTGCCAGCAGGTACGCCAACTTCTGAAGGAAGCTCTGCAAACATTACAGGATGAGGGTTTTATATATCGCAAGGTGAAATCCCAGGATGAAGTCTATTCTGTACGGATAACTTGTCTATATATTAGCCAATATAGCACATCATAATTCTTTGATATGTTGGTTTATGCTGTTCTCTTTCTTTAGGTGACTGGACAGGACAAAGAACTTGTCATTGCAGTGAAAGATGTCATCCGTGAGGACTCGAGGAGAGAAAAATGCAAGTTAGAATTGACTGACACTTTTATATTACTTTGCTGAATTTCTTAATTATAATGTCAAAGAACTAATTAGCAAAACCATTGTACCTACTTAAGCCATTATGCTAATGCTCTTTCAATTCTTTATACAAAGGTAGTGTGACTGGGAGTTTTAGTTTCTTTAAGTGCATACCTGATAGACCCTTTTCTTCTTTGCACCTGTAGATGCAGAGAAAGGATGTCACGTTCTTCACATCCTGTCTGCAGTGAGGCAGCGGTACAGCCTCAATTTGAGCAAAGCAGCATTGGAGCTGGTCCTTAAATCACTGGAGTGCAACAGCGACATTATCAGCAGCAGTGACAATCATTACATGATGCTTTAAAGCCAGCAGCTATATGTTCTGCATGATTCTGCCTTATATGCCCACCATGTGAGCAATATGAGTATTTGTAAGACTTTTGTAGTGTTTTTATCTGCCAAAATTATGAAGAGCAGTGCAATAAACGACATCTCAATTTGTGTTTCATAGAGTACACACAGTTTACATTATGCAGGAACTGTAGTGCGAAAAAATATTGTAAAATCTTCAAGCTCTTTTTGAAAACCTAGGTTTAAATAATGTGATAAATTATTATTATATATTGGTTTTGATAATCAGATGTTTGTTTTCACGCTTTGAAATAAAGAACACCACACAACTAGAGGTGCCACTTACTATAAAATCCACTTCTAAAATTCAGCGACCAATATTATTATGGTTATTGTTAATTAAAGTATGGATTATAGCATGAAAAATGATTTATATTCATTGGTAAGCATTGTAGTGTGGAGACCCTTGGGAATCTGGGCCTGCGGTGTTTGGTTTCTTTGGCAAAATTCTTACACTTGCATATCCCATTATTTAAAATACAACAAAGAGATTGAAATGCATGAGATTGGAGCATCCAGGGCACTGTGGGAGTTTTGGGGCCGGGCTGCTGTCCTTGCCTGGGGCATCACTGTGTTATAAGACACAAAGTCACAACAAGTTAATACACATCTTGTGGCTATATTGGTGTTTAACGACTTGTCACCATAGAGGAGTCCATAATAATTAGTTTCAGTGTATTAACGACTGTGTCTATGATTTAAGGTCCAGTCTGCTCACTGACTTGTATCGCCGCGTGCGCAGGGGGGCAGTGTTTAGTTGTTAATTGGCTCCTTCATGTAATGCTCGCTGCAGCTGATTGGTCGCCTGTGAAACATCTGTATCCATAGTTGAGTTGCTCGTGTCTCCGGCCAGAAAGCGGCTGCACACATGACTCAGTGCCTGCGGAGTGTCAAACTGCTCATGAGGCTTCTGTACAGGAGTGGGATCTGACTGTTACCGACCTGCACTGGGAAGTCTTTTCTTCGTGAACATTTTAACCTATATTAGGGATTACATTCTCTCGACCTGAGAGGAAGTTATCTGGACTCAAGTGAAGACCATTACATTAGCCTATTTATTAGCTGTCTCGGCTAACACGCTACAAAACAACACGTTTCTTGTCACTGAGGGCGAATATTTTTTTTCTGGAGTTCTTTATTGAAGTAGCGTTGGGGACTGAGGGCGAGCTCCAAGCCCATCCCACTCCGTCCCCCAAATTCACTGCGCCTGCTTTAACGCAGGAGCGTTTGGCGCTGGATTTGCCGGCTCTGGGACCACAGTGCCGTGCAGGTACAGACTACAGATGCCCCTTTTCCGCAGACACAAAGGAACTCGCCTCACTTTTTTCTATTTTTATGGTGACCGCCTTCCATAGCGCGCCGCCGCCGTTGGCCAGTCTGTGTCTGCATGTAGCCTGAAAATCGCTGCATGCCTGCATTTTCGGCTGTGGGTGTCCCACCGCCACAAACCGACACGAGCCTCCAGGACTATTGACAAGTTTCCAATCGTATTGATGGTCGTTACGTCAGCGGAGGGACGTGTGAGCCGCCGAAAGGATCATCATCTCCTCACGGAGCGCTGAATTGTTAAATGACAGCGATGCTTGTTGTGATTTCTCTTTCGTGATACAGTTAGCTGATCTGGAGCTGCAGCAGCTGCCTGCCCGCCGCTTATATGCATAGCCTTTGCAGGGTCAAGATGCAGTTTCGGACTGTGCTGGACGTGAAAGTGGTGGACGTGGAGAAGAGGCGCAATCCGTCCAAGCACTACGTAAGTGGCCTGGCTCATCTTCATCCGTGTCACCTTATACACCTTGTCCCAGAGAGCTGTATCAGCGGTGGCCTGTTCACAGGCTCAGCATGGCACTAAACGCACCATCTCAATGTGATAATGGTTTGTGTGAGCAGCTAAGCTAAGACCAGTTTGTGCAGACTATCATCTCAGAAGAAGACCAGAGTATTTTCATCACTCATAGTTTGTCATCAACCATCATATATCAGCCCATATGGACCTCAAGTCATTTGGAGTAACTTCATGATTGAAGTTCTCAGATGGGGCCATTAATCACTGAGCCCAGGAGCCAGGTACTTTTGGTTGTTGATAAGTCCAAATGAAATGTTAAACTTATTTGGTTTATTACATTTCTCCATACTCTTTGTTGTTTTTCATAGCTGTAGGGGAAAAATACTGAAGATGCTGCACAGCTGATTAAACCTCAATGTCTGCATAGCAACAGCCCTAAGAAATAATGATAACACCACAGAGTTTGTTTTAATAGTTATGTCCACACTGCTGTGGAGTGGTGACTTCTGCTGTGGCCTGGTTCATCAATGCAACACTTGTTCTCTTGTTGGGCCTGTGCACTTCACAGCCCAGTTTTGCTTCTATTTCGAGCTCATAAACAAGTCATAATAAATGACCGCTGTGAAGAGAACATGATCCTGCTCTCATGCAATTACCGTTGTGTGCACCCCTGGGCCGTGGGACTGTAATTGCAAATGAGCTGCGATATGTGGACACAATGAGCATGGGTCTGCTTTAAAATCAGAAATCCTCTTTTTATACTCAGCTCAGTCTTAGCCTAGTTCTGCATCAAACCAAACCTCTGAATTACAGTGTGTCTATGAACTTGACACAGTCATTCGGGCTAAATGCTGTTTCTGTGAGTTGCATGCATATTTAACACTGGCCATCCTGGTGAAGCTACTGCCTGTGCAGTAATGCGTAGCACCTTGAGGCAAAATTAACTGTGGGCTCCCATTGACACCCATTTGCATCCCCCTCTCTGTGCAGTATGTATGTTGTCTTCAAGTACCCATCAAGTACAGTGCACATAGCAGACTCCACTTAATTGTAGTTTGCCCCAAGCTCTTGAAACACGTCTGCAAAAAAGACGCTAAAAAAGTCTATTTTCTCCTACAGTTTAAGGTTATTTCAATAGTGAATGTTCTGCTCAATATATTTTAACTATTATTGGCTACTTTTATTGGTAATCAATTTTGACTGATCATGCACTATTGGCATAAACAATTTGGGCCCTATAGTTCTTAATTTACAGGGAGATGCAAATAGACACCATCAGTATGAGAGACAGAGACTCTGATCTTTTGTTCTGCCTTCATGTTTAATAGATTACATAATCAAGAAAGTCGTGGGCACTTAGTATTGTACATTGACAGGTCTAATCATTGGAGTTCATAGGAGTGAAGCATTTGCTGGCTCTGAGGTGCAACCGTTTGTCCAGTCTACATCAAATAGAAACAGGGCTTTTTATTCATTACTGAATATTATTCCCTTTCATGTTAGAACTGCTGACAATATACTTAAGGGATTAGCACCAACTCTTTGGAAATTTTGTCTCTGGAATTACAACAATAAGTCACAGTTGAAATACCTGCTTAGCTTTTTTGTCACTGACTGCAGTGGCTGTGTTGTTGTATGTGGATTGTTCAGTGGTAATTAGATATGCTTTTTTTTTTTAGCTTTCTGCTGTGTATATGTTATAATGTTGTTCCTTTATCAAAAAAAAAAAAAAAAAAAAAAAAACGTACCTGAAGTGTTGTTTAGATTCTTTCGTGGCTTTTTAAGTATTCCTCTATTCTCTGGTGATGAGTTTCTTAGGCCTCACAGCCCTCTCCCATGAACCCTTGCCTGCTCCAGGAACCACTGACCAATCAAAAAGCCCACTACATCTAGTCTGCTCTCATTCATTTACAACAGTGTACACTTTTGTTTCCACTGATTCCTCACAGCTATTTTTCATTTTGTAGTAAAATGGCATCATACAAATAGGTAAAAAAACAGCTCCTTTTCTATGTTTTTGTTCAAAAGACTGTAACAGAGCTGCACTCTGCTGCCCTCTGCTGGTCTCTACACCTGTGTGTGTGTGTGTGTGTGTTTAAATTTCTAATGTTCTCTTTTAGTCACTTTACTTTAAAAAGATAAATAAAAGTATAATATATCTCCTTTAAGTATTTTTTTAAAATGGAGATGTAATTTTTCAGTACATTTTCTTAAACATACTTGTACTTTAGTAAATTTTTGAGGTAAAAAAATACAACATTTTTACAATGTCTAATTATGTAAGTATGTTGTTGTAGCTGCTGTAGTAGTAGTTGTAGTAGTAGTAGTTGTAGTGGTAGTAGTAGTAATAATAATGGTGTTAGTAGCAGAAAGTAGTTTCTCCTTAAGTAACCTTTACAATCAATATTTTTTAATTTTACACATGTAACAAAATTGTTGAGTAGTTTTACTTCTACTTGAGTTATAATATTTGGAAGTACACAGTAAGCGTACTTCAACTGAACTACAAATTTGGAGTACTTTTTCACCTCTGGGATAATTAGGAGAATGCGACTATGCTTGCACACTGCTGCTGCTGTGGAAAAATTGTCTTAAAAGCAATATATCTTTAAATATCAGAATTTACCAGTACAGTTGTCTATTTATAGATGAACATGAAGACTTGACATATACCTTTATAGAGTTTTTTTTACTTTGTAGATAAGAAATTAATTATCTACTGTGGTGTGCTGTTAACCTTTCTGTCCAGACCATAAAGTAGATATTGAAACATGAGCTTCTTAAACCATTGCTTTCTGAAGGTATGACCTGTTGAGCAGAGGAAGGATTACTGTGTACAGTTAATGTGTAACAGGAGCTTGTGTGAGCCGGCCTAAGTTATACTGGGATTGGGGCACGTCTCTCTCAGCGGGCTGGTCTGTGGCCTAGTTTCTCTAGCTACCCTGTCCCATGGGACAAGTGTAGCCTCTGTGAGAAGAAAAGCAAAAGGCAGTGTTTGTAGTGGCCACTGATTGTCAATTGTGATGTTTGTGAGCTCCACCACTGGAGAAAAATAAGAGACCACTGCAAAATGATACGTTTCTCAGGTTTTGTTTTGTCATAATATTGGTCCAATATGGTGGACTGAAGACTTTGCCTTGTTTTTTGTGACCTGCTGATAAAATAATTGTTGTGCTTTCCTGTGCTTTGCTCTCAACCAGTTTTTCACATTGCTCTTGGGTAACTTTATACCAATCTCTCAGTTTTGCTTGATAGTCTGTGAGCTCATAAAGCAGAGTGAAGTGTGCGAAAGACTTTAACAGACACTGGTTGTAATGGTTGTCAGAGTCAGGGAGAAACATTGCATTATTTTTTCCAGCACTGTAGTTAAAATGCTTGTTCTCCTTGTTGTATAGGGAAAGCTGGACCAAACCAATAGTGTGTGTGTTTTCGGGAGGTGATAAAAGTGAAAGCAGGATTGGCTACAGCTATGTTTACTTTAAGCTTCTGTTTCCCTTACAAGTCCCAGTCCCATAACATTTCATTTTCTAGAGACTCCCGTGCTGCGCAAAGGCCCGGACTGGAAGACGGTGTTGTTATTTGGCGCCATAAAACATCTCTTCAGAGAGCTGTTCCCCACTCAAATATTTATTGGCCTTTCAACACAGAGTGATATCTCAGTGAAAAGAGTCCCTGTTTTCAAAGGGCTCACCTCTAACTGGAAGACGCATGCAGTGGACCGGGTTTATGAGTGTTTTGTGTGATTTTGCCTATTGTTTGGGAAAGCTTGACGACTAGCTTTGAACTTTTAAGGCCTCTGAGATTTGAGAAAGTTGTCTTTGCTGATGTCTGTTGGAAAAGGATTTGACCACCGGGGGACATTTAAGTGTCTATGTGCTTACAGAAGAAGCTGGGACTATTTTGGAAGACACTAAACACAACATAATGTTTAGTAAAGCAGTAAACTCTCTGAAGCTGATAGCTGACTATAGACAAAGAGAATAAATGTTGTATCAACCTTTTTTTCTTGTTAAAAAACTTATGCTAAAGCTGCATAGTATACTATATAGGAAGGTAATCCAAAAGCCAGTGTGCTCTTGGTGGCAGTCACAAGCCCAGATAAATGGAGAGGGTTGCGTCAGGAAGTGCATCTGAAAACCTATGACGTCTCAGCATATGAATAACTGTATGCAAGAGGCAGATCATTTGCTGTGGTGACCCAAAAGCCAAAAGAAATAGTGTAGTAGTCCATTAATTTACTTTTGCTCCCAGACAAACAAACTAAGCCCAAAGCAGCCAAACTGAGCACTGCTGAAGAAGTGCAATATTTTTTCCAGAGGGTTTATCTCAATGATAAGCTTAGAGCATTTTTTATGCGATATGAACAAGTAGCAGAAAATGGAGATGCTGAGCAGCTTATTATTTGTTTTTAACTTGAATAAGAAAATTGAAATGCGATTTTTTTTTTTTTTGCCATATCACCCAGCCCTAATTTAAACCCTAAATCTTCCCGAAATGCTGTGAACAAACTACTTTGCAAACTTTTTTTTTATTATTATTTTGTCAATTCATAGCATGTCTCTTCAGGGCTTCCATAGATGCTCCATAAAGGAAGTGGGTGAGATATGGAATTGTAATTCAGATTATTTAGATGATTTAAACAGAGAAACCATAATTCTAAGTGACATTTATTTATATTCACTTACTCACTAAACTTTTCATTTAACTGCAAGTGAAATTGTCATTGTCTTCCCATAGTTGTTTGTATAGTATCCAAGAGCCAAACAATATAAGTGCCTGGCTTTATACTTTATACTTGGCTTTTCTCTTCTGGGGTCGGCAGCAAATGATCTGCCTCCTCGTGTGCAGTGATTCGCATATTGACTTGGAATAAGTTTTCACCAATATGCTCTTCTTTTCACAACCTTCTCCATTTAGCCAGACTTGGGACCTACACAACCAGTACTTGCGATCCCTTATGGTTGGATTTGGCTTTATACTTCATACTGGCCTGATACTGACTACTAACTGAGTATCCATACTGCATGCACTGACTCGAATCGGTGGCAGAAACTGTGGCTGTTGTCCCACTGTTTTCACTGAGTCGTCTCACACACGCTGAGCTTTGCTTTCACGCCTCCGATCCCAGATGTTGTTTGTGACTTTTTATTTGTCTTTTGTACTTTGAAAAGCATTTCAGTAGTTGCGTGGTGCTTTATCTCGAGACATTTTTTGTTGTTGTTTGGGTAAAGCACATGTTGGATTTCTCAAACATGGCTTGCAGCCTCCTGGCGTTTCTCTCAACAGCATGACATGCGATTACATCACCAGAAAGGGCTACGAGCATGTGTGGGCATCGTGTGGCTCCTACTGGCTCTACTTTTGTGTTGTCATGGGAAAATTAGACTTAGACTTTATTGTTCTTCAGATATATCTAGCTACAACAGGTGCACACAGAACAAAATTGTATTGCATTGCTCTGCACAGTATTTAGCAAGTAGTCTTTAAGTTGTGAAGTGATAAAGTTATGGAAAATGAGATAAACCGATCATCACTGACATCTCTTGTGTAACATTTTAGTCTGGGTAAATGTGAAGCGAGAGACAAGATAATTTTAACTAAATGAAGATGGACATGTCTCGCTCGAAGCCCTTTTTGTGAGATGAACAGATAGTCAAGGAAATTGGCTAAAATGTTATTAGACTGGATTCATTTAACACTCTGAGACTTTTCATTGAATAAGCCCTATCTGTCTGCTATTGTGTCCAAAGAATACTAATGATAATATATAGTTGAAAAAGTACTCAGAATCTCTCCTTATATAACTTTTAAATTATATTATTCAAGTAGAAGTAAAAGTACTCAACAGGAATATTACTTGAGTAACAGTAAGGACTAATGAATATAAAGTGCAGTGCTATTCCCACTTCTTCTCCAACCACTACCACTACTACTGCAATGAGTACTTCCTGCACTACTGCTACTACCACTACTATGTTGACCACTACTACTGCTACTATTACCTTTATTACTGTTACTGTTTTTTCTACTACTACTATTGCTGCTACTTTGCACTTTGTTTTGAGATGCCACTGAGATAAAAATACTTTTGCCCATTTAGTGATTTTAAAGAGGTAAGTGACATTTTTTCTTAAAAAAATAAGTGACAGTATAAGTACATTTTAAGCCAAGCGTGTAATGGCAAGTTACAAATCCACTGAGGTGTTTCTGAGGTGAGATGTGAGATGACAAGGGTCCCCCATGGAAACAGATCCACATCCGTCACACTCATCTCGGCCGAGTGTTATAAGGTCCTTAAGTACATTGTTTTGGTTTTACAGCCCACAACTTTAGGGTTTTAGTTCCCCTCAAACACCAGTGCCAGCCCTGCCCTGAGCTGCAGTAAGCATGTTGGCCATAAAGTCTGATAAGTGTCAGCCACTGGGAACAATTTCATACCATTGTATAGTCTGATAGTTTGCAGACAACAGAAACACTCTTAAAACACTGAATCTAGGAGGTTTTTGTGCAGTAACAAAAATATTTTGACATTCATTAAGCTGTTAACCTAATTTATTGGAAAATAAAAGACAATTGGCATGTTCTGTCTGTTTTTCTCCCATTGTCCAAGGGCTGCATGCTATAGATGCAATGGTGGCCTTTTATACCCTTAAGAAATAAATATACTAGTTCACTTTCAAACAGAGTGAATAGCTGTGAAAGAACCCAAATACGAATATGTACTTTCTGAGCATATTTTCTAAAGCATATTACTTGAGTAAAGTTTGAAGAAAAAAGATATTACGTATTTTTGGTCTTGGTGGCAGTGGGTAGTACACTTACTGGTTGACCTAGTAGTAGTATTCATAGTATTAGTGGTATAGTAGGAGTAGTAGACTGTGCTGTGATATTACTTCAACGCTTTCAGAAGTAAGTTATACTTCAATTTTACACTCTTCTTTACTGATTACTTTTACTTGAGTAATATTATTTTCAAGTAGCTACTTTTACATTTGTACAGATTATGAGTAATTCTTCCAACCCCTGTCTGCCTAACAAATTTGCTCAGATAGCCTTCATTTTTTATTTACCATTGCGTGATACATCCATGTAGACCCTGTCACATCAGCACAACTTTCCACACGTCCTACAAAATAAAATATTAACACATGCCTAATGTCCAATGTAGGCTTACATGTTGCTTTATAAAGTTCCTTTGGGTTCATGAAGTCCCATAGTATTAGATATACTGCATTACAGCATTGCAGAAAATACAACCATTACACTAAAGTTGAAGAAAGAGTATTATTGGCATTGTACTAAGGTCACTACTTTGTCTTGAGGAAACTTTCTGGGAACTTCTGAGGACCCCATGCCAAAGTGAACATATCCCTTCCATATGGTTTAGCTAACAGTGGTGACATTTATGTTGGCTCGCTACAACATGGAAGAATGGATTGTTTTTTCTTCACGACTTAACAGAAATATTAGGTGACTATTTTATTTGTTCCAGTCGCGGTTTTCTTGTGGAAAGACTTGTCTCCCGTCATTTCCAAACCTGACTTTTTTGTAGTTAGATCATTGGTTGCTTTCATGGTCTGGGACTGCTAACGTGCGTCTGTTTTTCTTTGCAACTTTAAATTTAGTGGTTTTAGGCGGGGTTCAGTGCATTTAGTGGCTGGGCCCACATTGTGCGCCCCGCCAAGCTCTGTGCTCTCTCTTTTGCTTTCTTCACTTGTAACTGGGCTATACTTGGTCCTGGCTTTCCTCCGACTCCGTAAGTTTATCTTTTTATTACACTATACCTAATTTCCCATTGCATTATGTTATGAATAGAAAGTAGAAAAGTAGGCTATAAACTTGAATATTAATAATCGTGTTTGATAGATGCTATGAAATAATCAGCCCAATTTGTACTCTTGTAAGATTTTATGTATCTTTGCTTTGGAGAATGAATAGGGCTTTTGTTTCTTGCTCCTGCCTCTTCCATGGGAACAACAGATGTACCAAGCCTTTTTCGCGCTATCTGGGACACTCGAGCCCCCAAAGCTTTCCTTCAACTGTTGTGTTTTTCTTCGCTCGTTTGTACGTCTTGCGTTTATGAATCCATTTTTGGTCCCTTTGTAAAGAAAGCTGGCACTTTCTAAATGGAGTATTGACATGTGACTGGCTGTGAAAATCTAATCTCTGATCACAAAAAAAAAAAAAATAGCAGTTCATTGTTGATTACAAGAAACAGCGTTCTTTCTATAGCAGTAATTACAGATGCAGTCTAACGGGCTCCTACAGCTACTATGGCTCATAGCTTTATGGCTTTGGTTGTTTGACATTATTAGTCACATATTTCTGCTTTTTCCAGTTCCATACGTGTCGAAAACAAAGCCGCCTTGTAAATCTTGACTTCAGGGGATGCTGTGACGTTACCATTTTGCATAAATTGAATCTTTAATCCTTATATCTTAGCCTTTGGTGGTCCAGATATGCCCTTTGTACAAGGATAGACGTCAAAAGATAGTGTCTGACTTTTTGTTGTGAAAAGTAAAAAAATATATTTACTCAAGTAATTAACTTAAAGGGGCTTAATTATGCTTTTATTTATATTTTAAACCAATATTGGTCACCTCTAGAATAGCATTGCATGTTTCACAGCATTATGTCACTAAAAAAAGCTTTTTCAATAATTACTTTACTTCTGACATAAAGAAAGGGTGAAGAACTATAGAAAACAAGCTTTTTATATCTTTTAACCTTTTGTATGATGTCCTTTTACTACAAATTAAAAAAATGTCTGTGAGGAATCAGTGGAAACAGCGCTATATACATTTTTTTTGGATAAATGAATGAGAGCAGACTGGATGTAGAGGGCTTGTTGATTGGCCAGTGCTTCCTGGAGTGGGCGGGGGTTCTTCGAGGAGGCGGAGATTTGTGGAACCCAGCGACTTGAGGCCTCAGAAACCCAGCGCCAGAGAATACAGGATCGCTTAAACACACATGAATGAAGAAAAAGACAACTCCATTATAACACTGTAGACTGAAAGCTAGAAAAAAGTCAATTTTGCGTAACATATCTCCTTCTGAGTACATTTTGTAAAACATACTGTTACTTTACATTCTTCCACTTTTGTGGAAGAATGTTGAAGTGTACTTTAAGTCTTTGGAAGTACAAAGCAGGTAGCAGTAGCACAAATTCCTTGCAATCAGAAGGCCATGGATTTGGGTCAAATTGGGGACTTGTAACAGTAGTAGTTGTAGTAGTGACGGTCAATTTTACAGTTCATACAAAAATAACTTGTATTCAAGAAATCTGTTTTGATTACTTTTACCGTAATATTTAAAGTAGCAGTACTTTTACATTACTTTTATCTCTTGAAAATATATTGAAAATTTAAATGTTAGGCACTGTAAGTGTGAGACAAAATCTTTCATTTTTCTTTTTATCTTATCATGGTGTGATGGCAGACAGATTATTTCCTAAATGGCATTTAGTAAGCCACTTGTTGTTCCCCAAAGTCCCCATCGAGTGCATTTTGGTTCACTGGATGTACTTGAGCTCTGAGTCAGACCGCAGCATGGCGGGCTATTTTAGATGTTGCATGACTGTGTGCAATTCCTTAGCCAAGGTAGAGAATTTGCAGTTAACAGCAAAAAGCAACTCTGAATGTTCATTTCACTTAAGGGTTGAGTTCTGGACTGGTATAATCTCAGTGGCTTGTGTTGAATGGAGTCTATTTATGGGAATAGGCAGGCATTAAGGTTAAGCGTGATATTTTGGGATTTGGTTAGACCATGGATGCTTGTTGGTTGAGTTTTCCAGTGCGGTTGCCATCACATGCATCTGCTTTTGGGCTTTGGACCTTTTCATAAAATCCACATCTTGAAGCCTTGAATCTATCCTAAGCCTAACTCCGGACAGATTGGCTTCTCACATGTTGTACTTTCAGGCTACATTTTTTGATACTCTAAATCCATTTTTATACTCCTACCTTTTATATTTTGTTTCTGAATAAGTGAAATAATTTTTTGGCCTTGGTAGCAAAGTGGACAGCACACTCGCCAGTCAGAAGGTCCTGGGGTTGAGCCAGGTTGAGGACACTATTTATAGCAGTAGTAGCATTCAATACATTAACTCAAGTAACAATTTTGTCTTTTACTTCTTCTTGAGTAATACTATTTTAAAATAGCAGCGCTTGAGTACTTCTTCCACTTCTGTAAATGTGGCACCAGTACGAGTGGCATTTACAAAAGCCAATAAAGTTGATACTTTCATTACAATTTCCTATTTTCAAATCATATTCATGTTCATCATATTCACTTTTCCTTTTAATTCAACAGCTCTTCTTTTAAACTTGTCCACAACTGAACCAAATGCCATACAGTTTGTTATATATACGGTCTTATCACCAACAATACACGGCACTAAATTGAGAGTGGGGTTTTCTTTATCTGCCCGAAGGCTCTCTGTGTCTTGTCATTAGCCTATACCATTGTGGGGTGGCTTGCACTAACTGCGACGAGTTACAGTATTTCGGGTACAGCCGATGTGCACTACTAAACTAAACTGAAGGCGTGACTTAAGGTGTTATATAAAGCTTTAAAACCGAGCAGCAGACTCCCAAATGCAATTTAAGGACACTGTAAGCCACAGCAATGAGCTAGGTTACTGTTTTGTTTTCTTGTGTGTGGTTTTGTTAAAGAGTAAAAACACCACCTCTGGCTTATATAGACCCTTAGAAGAAATACTGACTTTTGCAAAATACTTTTTTTTTTAACTTTTGGGATTTTGTAGCTCTGCAGCAACCCGGGGAGCCCATTTTTAGCAATAAATGCCAAAGCTAATCGCTGCAGACGCCCCACTGTGCTAAGAACAAATTTGACAGTGTAGTGTGACTGTGACAGGCTGTGAATGCCAGGAGCACTGTTTGCATGGTACTGAACATAATGTGGTGGCTCCTCTCCAGCAGCAGCTGAACCAGGTCCAACAGTAACAAGGCCTTTTAACCCTGTGCTTTGTTGTGAAACATCTTTTGTGTTTCGACCTGCCTACTGCCTGTACGTCAACTCCAGGTTCAACTCTCTCAACCCCATTCATCTTGAGCTGAAGTCTGGAGCCTCTTGGCAGGTATCCGGGGCTGCGGCGACCGTGTAAAGATCAGTCACGAAGATGGAGACTGCTCAAGAAAAGGACAAGTGCGGCCCACGGAGGAAGCACACTGCCGCTATTTTTCATCTTAGCGTTACACATGAGCCACACTGAAAAGCTTTGGCTTGATGCTAAGTGATTGCTGTTTCCAGGGTATCCGCATTGGCAGAACAACAACATCTTGTTTTATTCAGAATCACTTGATGGTAGTTATTTTATCTTTATGTTGAGTATACCTCAGATGTCTACAACTGCAATGTATTTCTTTGATAAAATAATACAGAAACAGCATGGGTGATTTCCTGTAGCTGCAACAACAATAGTGAAAAAAATCAGGTCGCAACAGTAGGTTTTGTTTTGTAGATTTAGTGCTTGTGTCTTGATGTAGCTGTTTATTCAGAGGTAAATGGATTATGTTGGCGAGAGATCGGCTCAGAGTGAGAGGTTAATTCCTATTGAAAAGACCTGTGTCCTGGCCATACCTAACAATGTCCAGTCTACAGTTTGCAGGTGACTCTTTGAATTACATTTTAGAGATACCTTTCAAACTGGTTTGGGCTTTCCACCATAGTACAAAATAGTAAACAACAACAAGACCCAATGTTAAGATGTTTGGTAACATTCATAATTTATGGGAGTACATCATTAGAGTCATTAACACCAAAGAAGAAATTGTGAAAGTTGTATAATTGTAGAGAAATATATAATAATGCATTGGGTACACAGAGTTTTTAGCGCTCTCGCATCCTAGCAAGGAGGTTGTGGGTTTGATCGTCGGGCCGGCCAACTACAGTCTGTCTGAGTGGAGTATGCATGTTCTTACTAGCGTCTATCCCACTGTACAAAGACATGTATTTGTTAGATGACATACAGATCCATTAACCCAAGTGATGGTGGTTGTCTGTCTCCAAGTTTCAGCTATGCGACTGGCAGTTGTTCAGGATGTACCCCACCATAAGTGCTGGGATAGGCTCCAGCCACCTGCGACCCCCTAATGGGAAGAAGTGGAAGAACATAAATGAATGAATAATAGTGCATACGATTGATGAATTTGACTTGTCATCAACATACTGCAAACAAATTGGTGGCTGAAGTTGAAGAACCTTTGTTTGTGTGCATCAAGGGCCTAGGATTAAGCCTAAGGAGGATTGATATTGCAAGGTGTGAACAGATTAGAGAGATTTGTGATTGGATTAAAGAAAAAAGTCTCTTAATGCATGGTGCAAACAGATGCTCAAAGATGACTGTGTGGAGCTTTACCTAAATCTTGTTGAGGATAATGACCTCAGTGAACTTAGGCTGCTGTTAGTAGATGCAAGCTATCAAGACATGTTTACAGAGAAAGATGAAGGTGCTGTTAAAGAAATTATTTCACATCCAGCTTACATGTTTGTTTTACTTCCAATGAATAAATGCACAGAGTAGGACTACACTAAAACATGAGTTATGTGAAAACTAGGTTGAATATAACTTTATTGTGATATTTTGCTATACTTTTTGACGTAGTAAGTCCAACTGAATTTGAAAGAGACTAAACTGAAGACAGAAGACCAGAAACTAAATTAGGTCTTTCTAATATTTAGATTTGGTCACAACACATTTCATTTAAGGCTCAGACTGTACAGTGTCAATCGCAGTCAGATGGAAGACCATAACTAGACATCGACCGATATGGGTGTTTCTATGGCTGATTCTGATTTTTTAAATCCAAAGCAGCTGATAATCGATAATCATTGCTGAATTTTTTGGGGTGATATGTAGGGCAGATTTTTCATGATTTCTACCCAAATTTAAATAGTATTACTCCCTACTGTGCATTCACATTTTTTCAACACTGTTGCTACAGTGCACCACTCTGCGTGCACTGTAGTAGTAGTAGTAGTTTTGAAGAGTTTGCTAAATCCTCATAAAGGAACATTTTACGACAGCCAGATGAATTTTAAATTACAGTACAACACCTACTATTTGACAAATTCTCAACTATTTGGTCCTTCAAAATGCAAAAATCCGCCTGATATATCGGCCAACTCATATGTCGGTCTATATCTAACCATAACATTATTGTAACACATTTTATATCTTGCTGTGTGGATATTGCATTTGCTGACATTGCGATAACAAAAAATTCAAGATATACATATTGTACAGCCCTACTACAGTGCATATAATTTATTTAAGGATTAAGTGTTGTCTAATATTAGCTTTACTCCATTTGTATTTTTGACGTTAACACCACTTATGGATAGATTTTTACAAATTATTGCTGTTGCATAAGGTTGCATCAGATTGTAGAGCTACTACTGGCTCACTGTAATTTTCCTTCTTCAAAAACTGCCATGTTAACTAATCTACATGAATAACATCTCCCTATCAGCCGCAGCAGTGAGATCCCACCTGCTCTCTACCTATCTGATGAAAGTATCCTGGCCTCTGGATCAGTTACTCGGGTTATCTGTGTTTTATTATATTAGGGGTCACACTTAGCTCCTCTTGAAGCTTAAATGAACTCCATCTCAATCTTATCAGGCACTCTCAGGGCCGCTACATCTCTTCAGCTCGAGCTAAAGGGTAGCAGGTCATTGTAATGATGGATGAAGAGTGATGTCACCGCTGCAGCCTCCAAGTACTGACAAATTTATGACTGTGTCTGAGTCTGCTCTGGGAATCTTCTGTATGTGTGTATGTGTGTGTGTGTGTGTGTGTGACTATGTGGTGTTTTGAGTGCTTCTATTAACCTTTATAATTACACTAAGCTTTGAAACAATATACCCATTAGTCAGATAACATGCATCTGTGAGTCATTTACAAGCCATCTATAAATGTGATAATTATCTTGTTTTTTTTTTTACAGTTTAACACATGGCTCTTCTAAAAAGTCAATTGCAGCCATTTGCGGATGTTATTTCAACCGTTTCCTTTCTTTTTCCAGGTGTATGTCATCAATGTCACATACTCTGACAACACCTCACACATCATCTACAGAAGATACAGCAAATTCTTCGACCTCCAGGTAATTGTCTGTCACTCATCCCTCCATGTATGGCCCGTGCTTGTTGTGTCGGCATCAAAATCCCTGACACAGCAGATGTGTTTTGATGAACCCCATGAACCGGCGGCTTTGTTTTTGTATAGATTAATGTGTAAGGCTCACGACTGTTCACTGCCTCACCATCTTGGCCCATGTTCTCCACACCTCGTCGCCTCTCTGAATCAATGTGTGTGTTAGTAATTGGTCGGGGAGCAGGGGAGACATGCTTTGTATCCCTTAGCCTTGTAGAGGCACAGCAGTGCACACCGTCTCTTTCCCTTGAACTGCTCTGAACTCCTCTCTATAGCGCGCCCCTTTCTGTTCCCCTTCTTCCCCCCTCTCTCATCTCTTCTCTGGCTTGCCCTCAAAACGTCAGGGAGCTGACAGGCCTTTTTTATAGTACAAGCAAGAAATTCACATAGAAGTCAATTTAATGTCGCTTTAAAGCAGTTGCTGTTGGATTCGATGAAGCTGGATGATGTTTGGACGCTCTTAAATTTAGCTCCTATGAGCTTTCCCTTTTCTCACCAAATTCAGTCTGTACTTTTTTTTGTTAAACAAGGCTATGGTTGCCACAAACACCTGCATGGTTTTCTCTGAAATTACCTCTTAATCTAGTCTGCTATAGTCTAGTGATAAGGCTAGACATATCAAAAGAAGTGCACTCAAGTTTTCTGCCATTTTTTTTTATGCATTTTTGGGCCTTTTTAGGCTTTATTGGTAGTGGAGTAGCAACAGAAAATTACAGGGGTGAGAGAAGGGATGGACATCCAGCTAGAGTCTGGACTCCAGTCCACGACAACGAGGCAGGCTGTAGTTGTGCACACCTAGGTGATTTTAACAGGTAAAAAACTGGTAGATTGTACACCAGAACAGCACTATGCTATAGTGACTATTTTGTTGGTGGCTAAAAGTTGAGCAATGTTTTCACCAGTGCAATATGAAAAGTAGTGCAACATACTGTAGCTGCTTTTGAGTAAAATTCATTGGGTTGAAAATTAGCATGTCTTACAGCCTTTATAGCTAAAATGCTAACATGCAGTAATACATAGCTAAACAATGCTCACTGCTTGCTAATGCAAGAGAAAAAACATTTTAACTTGAATTTTTTGGTAAGACGTCCAATGGTGTGTTCACTTATTGGCCCATCACTGACCTTTCCATAAAATTTAATCAAAATCTGACTGTAACATTTTTGAGTTTTTTGTTCAAAGACAAACAAACCAATGTCGGCAAAACATAACCCCCTTGGTGGAGATAATTATGCAACACACAATATTTTGAAAATGAAGTATTTTGTTGCAGTCTGTAGGTAAAAATTTATATCGGAGGAGTCTACCCTCACGTCTGAAACCTTTCCCCCATAATGTTCCTATGGAATTTCCCTTCATAGTGCAGACCCATATAGGGACTATGAGGTAATTTGGGACCCAGTCATGGACTATTCATTGTTTAGAGAGTATCACTGAGTACATTTTACCCACGCAGCCTTTTGCAGAGGGAAGGCCATATGTGAGCTGCTGCAAAGGTCTGTGGGTCACTAGTAAATATGAAAGGTCCATAGTGAAAGAGTTACAGGGGGCACAGCTCAATAGCCCCAGTGTGCGAGTGCTGCAGGAAATAATGTTTCAATCAGAGCAGGACCAACCATTTTCTGAACGCTCCCATTGATAAGCATGAGCCAGTGTGAGGTTGAAAGTGACCCCACTGCAGCAGATCACCTCCAATGTGAAATAAAAGACAGAGGTGGAATAATAAACAAGTGAAGGCTAGCTGAATGTATCTGTGTTAGCAGGCGAAATGGTAGGTTTCCTTCTGCTCCGTGTTTACACGCCGGGTTCCTAAATTGCTTTGGAGGAAGCTAATGAACCTTAATGGGTCATGGATGGCTTGGCACAAAATCACCTCCTGTCAGCAGCAGTAAGATTGATTTTGTTGGCTTTGTCAGATGGTGCCGGGCAAAGGTCAGATGACTTGGTTTCCCCATATTGAGTTGTCAAAGCAAGAGGACCCTTATGTTTGTTTTACCCTCACAATACGTATAGCATTTTATTGTTTCTTTGTATCAATTTGCTCACAGCAGCATATATGTGTCTCAGGTTATGTTTTCAGTATTTTGTTGGATTTAATGGATGTTATTTTTTAAACATTATTACTTCATACAGCATTTCTTCACACCTTAATTTTTACACAGTTCCTTTTGAAAGCATAAGTTTAACCCCCCTCTTGCAGCACATATTCCAAAATATTTTGTACTTTTTACTGCTATTACTGACACGCTGGCTTGCACATGCTCAGTACTGCTCTGTCTTGCATTGAATGAACTGAAGTCCTGCGCAGTCCAGCCTTTGATCCCGTGCTGTGCCTTTGATGGTCCTGTTTTGATCCCATTGTGTTTGGAGCTATACCTGGAGCCGGTCCTGTCCAAACATTCGTCTGGTGTAGAGACCCCTCTCTGTGGCCCTGCTAACCCTAAACAACACTGGTTACGGCTCTCTCACTCTTGGACGACACTTTCACCAAAGCTTTGGCAATGACCAGTAGGAATACCAAGACTAATTCCTATAATGACCGACAGCGCTGTCTTTTCATAAATATACTTGTCCTGGACAGGCCTGAAAACAGATTGGCACCACACCAGGACTTGCTTTGATGTCTGACTCAAACTGAACATAAAGGAGCTTTGATGTAGTGGTTGTAGCATGGACCATTAAGCACCTGTTTGTCTCTTTCTGTAACTAGCTTATAAAGCTGTACAAATGCTTGCCTTGAGCCTATACACGCGGTGGTAGTGATGTATTCGAACTGAGGCTCGCAGATGTCCTTCAAGGCACATCACCAACAAAGACTGCATAAAATGTCAGAAGTTCTCCTCACAGCCACTCTGTAAAGTCTTAATGAGTATATACAATGACAAAATGGTTTCATAATTTCCCTGTTGGAGGTCATTTCATCTGTAAAATGTTAGTCCATTTCGAGTAGATTCAGCTAATTAACCACCACAAGAACTATTGTCTTATTAAACATTTGGTCTAATTAACATATTCCTTAAACTGAAAATGGTTAATTTAAAGTCTGTCACTATTGTAATTTCACTGCATCTATTTGTAGAGGTTATTTGGGCTTTTATGGAACCAGAAAGTGTAGTTTGGTTGCCTGTAGATTGTGGTGGGCCATGCTAACAATATGATGGTTTAGAGATGTAGCCTGCATGGATGTTTGAATGTATTTTGTTGTATTAGCCTACCTGTCTAGGGACTGCAGATGGAAACTATAAAAGCATCTCTTCTCCTGTAAAATTAATGTGTTTGCACATGGTCCCTGCCAAATAAACAATAAACTAAACTAAATTAATTTGTAGATGAGCCAAGGGGACACAAGTGTATGAAGAAAAATGATTAGAAAATAATATAACTGTCTTACGATTAAATCTCTTTAATATTGCGCCACAGAGGTTGGTAGAGCTACGGCGCACAGGGCAACTACAGCCTGCCTCGGCGTTGTGGGTATCAGAGTCCGGACTCCGACAGTTTGACGAATGTCTGTCCCTGGTGTACTTAAGTTGACGATTATGTTGAAGAAATGAATTGTCATTGCTGTAGTAAGTGATGGTATGTGAGTCTAATAACGGTTTTCTTACTTTATTTTAGTGGATTATTAAAACTGTTAGATTTTTATTACACTGGTACTTTGAAGCTGCAGTTGTTTCCTGGTCTACGTCCAGTTTTCCCATCTGGACGTTCCTTTGCCTTTGCTCTGGGTCTGACCTTTCCAGTTAATATTCAGTACATTTCTGTGATGAACAGTTCATGTCTTCAGGATGTGACTGGTGCTGCCCACTGTGATGTACACTGATGTGGTTTTGTCCCGGTGACTCATACACTGTGCCCTTCTGTCTGAAGTGGGCCGAGGCTGCACTTACTCACTCCTCAATCGGGAGGGATAGAGGACAGGTCTGCCAGAGGGCCAGGGACAAACAGGAGCTGGCAGGAGTTTGAGAATGATGACAAAGATGATTAGGGCTGCATGTAATTAGAAAAAAAACACGCAATATGCTATGTTGAGACTCACAGTAACACTATGACTACTGATATCTGGATACACCTACTCAGACTTTATTACCAAAGACAGTAATTGTGGCACCTGTTAAAGAGTTGGACATATAGGGCAGCAAGTGGAGAGTTTGTCCTCAAAGCCAATGTGTTAGAAGCAGAAAAAATGGGCAAGTGTAAGGATTTGATGTGGAGATTTCTTATATAGTACCTAGACATTTTTTCTGCACTTTTCTGCAGTTCTCCTCAGAAGTTTCACATGATGTTACTGTGACGTGTCTTGTTAGCTGATTTCAAAAGTTTTTTGGTGCTGTCTTCCTGCCTGGGGCAGTAGGATGACAACGCCATCTGCAAGAATGGATAAGAAATCCACACATTAATATTAGTAGAAGACCAAATGAACCTCAGTTTACTTAAGGTCCAAACTATGATGGCTAGGTGACTGGGTCAGGCCATCTCCAAAACTGCAGGTCCTGTGGGTGTTCCCAGTCTGCAATGGTTAGTGTCCATCAAAAGTTGTCCAAGCAAGGAACCAATCATGAACTGTCGACAGGTGATGCACGTGGGGAGCAAAGGCTGACCTGTGTGGTCTGATCCAACAGACCAGCTACTGTAGCTCAAACTGCTGAGGAAGTTAATGCTGGTTCTGATAGAAAGGTGTCAGAATATACAGTGCATCACAGTTTGTTGTGTATTAGCCAGGTGGTGAAAAAAACATAACATTATGACCACCAACAATTGCATTTTGCCAGACACGTGACCAAAATGCCCCCCGCCACCATATTGACGGTAAAGTGAATGTAAACAAATGCTAACGCTGATGGAAAGCAGTATTGAACAGCATGTATCCTACTTTCTCAAGCTTTACTATTGGAGCTAAAGTGACTACAAGGCTACAACTATGCATCCACTGCTATTCAGGTCAGTAGTCTCCTCTCTGATCCAGCTGCAAATAAACCATTCACATTCACTCTGTAGGCATGGTACTAATGTGTATAACTGTGCTGTCATCAGCTGTTGACACTTTCATAATAAACATTTACACAGTCCACCTGTATTCTGTGGGCCATTACTAGGAAATGTATATCAATAGTCTGACACTAAAGTTGCTTAAGTATCTTAATGTAGCTGTATGAATTAATAGCCTCCATCTTAAGACAATGACAGCATTAATCCAGAGCGTTTTGATTGTGTAAAGTATGTTATAAATACAACACAATGTTTTAATATAAAATAGCCTACTCAGTTCACAACAGTTTATTACAGAAGCCCATAATCAGTAGAGTTTATGAAGCTTTTTTTACCTACATATACGCCAGCATCACGTGATTAAAAGCATCGGAAAAATATTGTGTCAGAGTCCAACCTCAGTACACAGGGCACAAGCGTTGTGGTAAAAAAGTAAATGAGCATTTAAAGACTGACTGAGGGTGTATTGGAGCTTTCAGAACTGAGATCGCTGACAGTCTATGCTCCTTATACGCTCAGGGAAAACTGTTACTTGCTTCCTTAAATGGCGATAACGACCCAGAATACACCCATGTGATGTCACCTGGCATTAACCAATAATCATGTGGTCGTACTGTTATGCCTGCCCTGAATATTTTGACAGTGTAAATTTCTGACCATAACATTTGTGCGATGCATTACTTGTGATACGAATATTGTCTCTGCTGATAATTAATTGGCAGTATATTGTGAAGCCCTAACAATGATGAAGTGGAGAAAGATGTGGATGGTAATGTGCATTTTGTTGATTAAAATTCAGGCTGTTGCTACCCTGCTGCTGCTGAGAAGAGATGTGGAGATGCTGTGGGTGCTTCAGGGCCATTTATTACAAAGAGGCCTTTTAAACTAAGTGTGTTTGTGGAACCTCCCTGAAAGAGTGGGCGATTGTGCCCTGGGTGTCCTTCAGCCGCCGGCAAAGTTTATATATTTAAAACCACACCATGGCTCACCATTAGAGGAAGGGCAAGCTGTGACTCATATTTTACAATAGGGCTTTGATTTCCATTCCTTTTTTTTTCTTTTCAACTCAGTGAATGCAACAATATTAAAAACTCCTTTCATGCCCCTGCCAACCCTTATCCCTCACAAACCTGGCTGTGACATGCATACTTAACTTACTTTTTGTGCTGATCCTAAGCCTGGATAAATGGAGAGGTTTGCATCAGAAAGGGCATCTGGGTTAAAACCTGTGGGGGCAGATGATTTGCTGTGGCGATCCCTGGAAAAGAAAAGCCAAAACGAAAGAGTAGCTTTGAACATTTATTAATTTTTTCTTTTTTTTACCCGTTTAAGTCTAAAATACACACTTTCCCTGTAAGACTCTCTGCTTTTGTAAAATAATGTTGACAAGCTGTGCAGACTAACCAACCAGCCAATACAAACCCCCGTTATTGACTGGCCAAAACTTTCTCATCTGTTTAAATCCTTGATAATGGAGACTACACATAATTTTAATGTTGCATGTGACTGCAATTTGAAAGTATTTTTGATTTTTTTAAATTCTTTTTGATTTCTTGACTCACAGAAGCACCAATACACTTGCCACTGCTTTTATTTTTATATTATCATCTCATATTTTTAAATATTCATCAATTCTTTTGGCTTTTAAGTGTTTTTGAAGGATAAGGTAATATATATCTCCACAGTATATATTTCCAAGTGGTACTTTCCCCAAGCCCCATGTCTTGAAGTGGTTTTGCTTGTTATTAGTCATTTTCTTAAGGTCAGCGATCCGTCCTTTTAGAAATAGGTTTATAGATGCTAGCTCTCTCTGTATGGTTATATTCAGCAGGACAAATTATACAGTAGCGGTGGTCGGAGCGCTTTAAGGGAAGGTCACTGAATTGGGAACCCCTAAGTAGGCTTTTTGATGGAAACATCTGTCTAGACCACAAAGCATTATCGGCATGCCATCCTTGAGAGTAAAATGCTGAATAGCCAGGCCAGTGTCGTGCACTTGGATCTTTGTCCTTGGGCCGCTGTGTGTGGACGGACTGTAAGTCAAATAAATGAGTGGGAGCATTGTTTCAGATCTGAGATAAAGGGCCATTTCATGTTATTTATGAGTTTGTGCGCACGGGAGAGAAAAACGGAAAACACAGTGGCAGAGGAAGGACACCTACTACATGCAGAAACACTAGACCGGTTCTTCTGAGCTACAATCGGCCGCTTGACTGGCTCTGGGCAGGAACGGGAGCCAAAAGTGGGAAAAGTATGTTATTTTTCCCACAGTCAGGGCACGAGTATCAGGAGAGCAGCCTAAATTTAGGATGAATGAGCACAGTTCAGCTATATGTAGGGCATTTCGAGGGCTCCAACCAACTGGCAAGTTACACTGAGCAAGGAATGCTGTTTATGTTGATTTACAGTGTACATGTTATTAAGTAGTTAAACTATTATTCAAGACCAGCGCTTCCTAAACAATAAGTCAAGACCCAAAAGGACCCAAAAAAAAAAAATAAATAAAAAAATTTGTCGTTTAAAACAGTGTTTTCCAACCAGGGGTACAGGGACCCCCAGTGCAAGTACTTTGCAGGCGGCACTTTGAATTATTTCACATCTCAAGTGTCTGATTGACTGCTAAAACTGCTAAAGAATATTATATTTTGTTATATATATTTATGTTTAACAGCTTATTTCAAGGGGGAGCTACTGATTTTTTTGTAGTATTATTTGTTTTTAATTTATATTACTGTGTTTTTATTTTTAATGTATTCTGAACATAAAATATATAGTAAAATGAGTAATTGTAATAGGTTGATATATTTTTATTTTATATTTTTAATTTTGAAGGCATTGAAATTATTATTATTATTTTTATTACTATTGATATTTATCTTGTATTTGAGTTCAAAAGAAAAAAAATAATTTAGAAGAAGAATTTAGTATAGTAGAAGAATTTAGAATATAGAGCCACCTACTGTATACCTAGTTCTCACACAGGTCAAGGATCCACTGAAAGCGATTGTTCACTATAACTGATCCTTGACCCACCCTTGTGGCTGGACCAACTTTGGGATGTCCCTATCTCCCAATGGTTCCTTGGCCTATTACTGACCTTTCCTGAACCTCAATTCAGTCCTATGCTAACAGACTAAACTAACAAACCAACAAACAGTAACAAAAACTATGACCTACTTGGCGCTAGGAAATTGAGTCACAAAGTTTTTTTACGCTAAAAAAAATGAAACACTGTATTAGGCCAATAATAGGAGCTCATATAAGCTGTTTTGCTTTGTGCCCACAAGTCTCTATTCCACAACCTTTAGCTCCAACAGATTGTCATATTATTGAAAAAAAAAACTGCTAAATGCCACCTGCTCAGAAACAGAAACAGAATTCATTAGATCAGGACACAAACAAATGAATGTCAACGCTGCAAAACAAACGAGTTTGCAAATAGCTACTAACATTTGGTATCATCCAATTACACAGTGATAAGACTTACGTTAAAATCCAGTAATGAAACTCCTGAAGAAGTTGGAGTACTTAAAACAATGAATGTTTTGCATCAGATTTAGTAATACTAGTCATTCCTAAGTCTATTCCTTGTTGACTCAGGTGTAATTTTCATGGGATATAGACATTCAATTGATACGAAAACACGGAACAATACATACATACATACATACATACATACATACATACATACATACATACATACATACATACATACATACATACATACATACATACATACATACATACAAACAACACAATTTACCAAATATACAGCCAATTAGAGACACAAAGGACTGCATCAAGCCCGCCCTAGTAGGAGTAGACAGGTATGATTATCATTGTCATTTTTAGCAGAAGACAGCTTGAATGAAACCAGACCAACTTAATTTTGCCAATATATGAATCTATCTTTGACCAAAACAACACATAACAAGTTTTCTTATATTATGCCTTTTTCAGGTTTTTTGAAATAGTTTTGGACACCTATGCCTTAGTATTTTACATTTTATAACTTAAAATTAGATTTGGGAGCTGTTACTTGTAACAGTTGTAAGACATTATCTTATAACAACTAACCTTCTTAAGTGTTACAGTCACAGTTCAATACATAGTCATCCGGGTGGGGCTCTTGTACATTGTTTCCATACGTTGAGTTAGCAACAGTGCGTGAAGAAGAGCGAATTTAAGTTTGTGTTTTTTGTGCAAACTGAAGTGGGCCGCTGATGACTGGCAGCTGCTGCAGGTGCACTCATGAAGAAAATGCATGCAGTTATTTAAGCGCATGTTAAAGTATCAACCAGACCGTACAGTGTTTACATTTTTTTAGAATCTATGCTGTTTTATTTATTGAAGTAATCTTCCTCAAATAATCGGGTAGTGCATCTTTACAACATGCCATCTCAAAGCCAGTTTCCATGTTGACATTTATCTTGGCCGATTATTATGTTTGATTACATGTTTGTGCTGGTATTGAATCCACATTTCCACTCCTCGCAGATACAACGGCTCACTGCCCTCCATTCATCTCTGTGTGTAGATTTTTTTCTTCTCTCCACTGGCCAGCTCTCGTGTGTTTTTCTTTTCAGCCCAAGGTCTTCTCCAGCCAAACTCGACAGAGAGGCAGGGAGTCAATGAAAACTTTGAAGAGATTTGCACTCCCAGATATCTCCTGTTTAGCTATGGCTCGCGCACGCTGAGCTTTGAAAAGACAGGCTGATCAAGGTTTTCCTTTCAGTACGTTTCCATCTGTTTCCTTTGTTCCCCATGTGAAAAGCACACACTGTATTTATTTTATAGGTTTTATACAGAGAGAGAGCTGAGAGGACATGCGTTACGCTTTAATGAGCTGTGAGCATCCTTTTCTATGAAATTGTTGAAAAGTATAGTCAGCCAGAGTAGCAAAATATAGGCTAAGAAAGCTATAAGAATGATAGTCAAAATATATTATTCTAGAGACATGTACAATGATTATGTGAGCAGACACCCATCAACAACAAACATATTTATAATGTACTGCTTTTCTGTTGAACTTGATATTTGGATTGGGAAAGTATTTAGGAAACTGCAATATAAGACAAATATACTGTACATTTTTCTTTGTCATAAACCATTGTGAGAATATGTAAGTGTACAGCTCTGGTTTCTGAGGGAAAGGAAAACAAAGGTTTTTTTGCTGATGGCCCAAAATCCAAGACTGAAATCTATAGACGCCTCTGTTTGTTTACGGTATCGGTGGCATTGGTCAGTGCACTTTCAACCAATGCCCTGCCTTTTCCTGTCATTCTGCAGGTTAATGATCAGTGATTGGGTAAACACAGCATCAGGGTAAAGCTATGGCTGTCATGTTCTCAAAGTCACAAAGCGTCTTTTCAGATAAAGTTACTAAGACAGCGATTTAGATTATACTGGAGACATTAAAAATGAGTTCACAATTTTGTAACTGTAGTTTGTGTTTGCATAAAACTAAGACTTTTATCAAAAACCCTGGTTGAAAATGGTTCACCAACACTCAAACCATTCATAATTGCTAAATTAGGCCTAAATAAAATGCTCCAAGTGATACTAAATAGAGAGCCATCTGGTAGCCATAAGAGCCGGTTCTTCTACAGGAGCTGAGCCAAAAGAACCAAATCTTTGAAAAGAGTTGGACTGTGCATCGCTAAAGTTTTCGTCTGACTTTTGCTATTGCGATATTGCAATATTGCCAATATCGTTACATTTCTAGTGGCTAATGCTAATTAATCTATAGAAAAATCCATATGCTTACCTTTTAACAGAAGTACTAGCAGTAAGATAAGAAAAGGTAGGGTAAGGGATACATTATTTTCTCCATAGGAAAATTTGTTCTCAGGCTTTGACCCATCCTTCAATGCCGCTGGGGCAACCTGTGAGGAGCAGCGGGCGACCGCAGTGCAGCGCCTGGGGACCGTTCACTAGATCTTGAGGCAGGATCCTGGTAGTAGTAGTAGTTTTTATATATTTGATGTTTTGTATGTTTTTATATGATTGATCCATAAAAGTGTAGAAATTATGAAATCTGTATATAGTTGACAGTCCAAAAAACTAGATAAATTAAACACATCAAGGCGTGAAGGTTGTCCTCATTTCACTCCTTGTGCCCATTCTAATGTTACCCCAGACAGATTATCACGTTTCCCTATTCGTATCTCAATTTTAGCGCTTTTCTCTCTCTCCTTCCCGCTGCTCACATGCTCGTCTCTCCTCTCCATCTGTCTCAGTGTTCCTTCTCCCACCTTTGCCCCAACCCCCCCGTCTCCTCTCCGTTCGTTTTCTTGGCTAATCCGCGTGGCCCGCTCATTCCTGGGGTCAAGTGCATTCGCTTACGGAGCTCTGAACAACGTTGTGTGTCTTCCTTTGTTTGCGAAAGCGTGCATATAGGCTGTGTTTTCTTTACAGCTCTGAGAGTGCATATGGATGGCTTTGCGTAGGTGTGTTTGTTACCGGCTTCTCCTCTTCTTCTTCTTCTTCTTGTTACACAGGCGGTCTTTATTGCATAATGATCCAATTTTCTCTAACCAGGTCCTGTCCTGCTCAGTTGGATTATAGTGACATTGTAGAAATGGAGTTTCAAAGGAGAGACCTTTCAAGTGAAACCCGTTTAGCAACCACAGAGGAAACACTGGGTCTAAGGAAGGAGGACAATTAGCCTGGACAGACCCATTCACTTTCTTTGCAAAATGAAGTGGGTCTGGGTGGGTCTGGAATATTTCCTATGACACAAACCAGTCATAACAGTTTATATTAAGGGCGCGGGCTTTAGGAGATACTTTGTTTTCAAATTGTATTGGATTATTATGCATATATTTTGTACTGTACATAGTTTTCTGATTGGTTGTATGTCTCTTCAGCTGCATGTCCTTTGTATCTGTTGTTTCCATATAATCAAACTATTTTTTTTAACAAAACAGGAAAATAATTAGGATGGTCAGTTTAGAGCAGAGTCTTTAAGTTTATTTAATAATTTGCAATAGGAAATAGCAAATTTTGCTACACTTGCATACATTTATTTGGACATAACACAGATGTATGCTATATATGTGGATTTTGATGAGGATGATAGCAGCCTCGTAGTGACAGCAATTTAAGTGCTGAAATTATCAGAATGACTCTGGTGACGGTGTACCAGGGTTTGTTCACGGAAAACCTGGAAAAGTCACAGAATTTTAAAATGCAATTTTCAGATCCATGAAAAGTTTTGTAATTTTATATTTTGGTGTAAAGTTTTGGAAATGTTTTGGAAATTTAAACTGAGAAACACTCGGCCATTCCTAGTTAAACCTCTGCCAGCCTAGAATACAGCAAATATAAGTGTTCAGTAGAAACGCTGTGTTCTTGGCCTCTTCTTGTTCTCACTGCAGGAAAAAGTGACCTATATCTATTTTTTGTCAGAATATTTAAACAAAATAAATTTTTTGCTTGTCTTTTGGTTTTGGTAATGCTTCAAAACAGCATAGATCATTAGTTTATATCTAATATAGCATAATTTTCTTTTAATCATCAGGCAGTAAAATTATTGGAATAATATATTTCTGGGAGAAGAAGCCCCAGCAGCTTTTTTTTTCTTCAGGTGACTCATTTCCAAATATAACAAATTAAATTGCAGCAAAAGTATGCCACATTGGACATTTTGAATACTATTTAAACACAAGTTATTTTTTAGGTCTTGGAAATTTAGTCAGTAAGTTTTGGAAAAGTCATGGAAAATTCTTGGTATATAAGTGCATGAACCCTGGTGTATGAGCTCTAGAGCACAGGAGCACTTCCTGGTTGAAGGTGTCTAAGTAGAGCCGAGAGACCGAGCGTTTTCAGATCTTGAGAAATGTACGGACTCACTTTAATGTATATATTCCAATCCAATAAGGCCTATATTACAGTTGATGCAGTGTAATAGTGTTTATTTTTTCATCCACACCTATTATCAGATTCTCAAACATTTGCTTTTTGTCCCAGTCTTTCTAAATTGGTACCGCAGCTGTCGGCAAACTGTTAGCAAGAGTTTGATTTTAATTTGAAGAGCATTAAATCCATACAACACTCTTTCAAGCTGCCCTACTTTCTTGTCATTTAATTAACTTGACATGGAAACATAGTGAATCCCTGTTTTTACGCTCAAATTTCTTGTTGTAGGCTTCTGCTTTCTTTTATATCTTTTTTTATCCGTCTTCTCTCGAGTGTCTGTCGGCCCACTCATGTCCATTTTTCCAAACCACCTCTCACTTCCCATCCACGCCCTTATAAAAGAGGGCCATGGCATTCATAGCTCACCAACGCACTTAGCCAAAAGCCTTGCCATTTGATTCACCCCTTGTGGGAGATATTGTGGTTTGGCCACACTGGGCTTTCCATTTATCCCGGACTGTCAGCATGGAAACTCTGCAGACTGTCGGCACGGCTAAATTTGGTGCTTGGATACTTTGGCGTAAGTGAGTGTTGGCACAGGTGAGTGGCTTCCTCTTAGCTTTTGCCGGTAGTGAACTTAGAGTTGGCTGGCCTACTTATCTAATCCAAACTAAAGCAGCTTCGTGTGTATAAGCCCTTTTCCTTGCTCTTTTTTCCTAGATTGAGTCGTACAAGTCTGTTGCTCAGACGCAGCTCAGCCAAAGTCGCAAAAAGCCTAAAAAATCCACTACATGCAGCCAGAGGATCCATTATATATAAAGAAACTTTAAAGACAAACACTTTCCACTTTGTTAACTTGTATTTTTTCTTGATAAATTATAACCGAAGTCTTAAAGGGATACTGCTGGATTTTGTAGAAAGTGGTTCATATGATACTTAATGTAGGTAACTGTCAGCACTTGCACAATGTGGAAAAGCAGGTAGGATCAATGATACATGATTTGTGTTGTATGGCTGCTACTACTAGTGAAATCAGACCTCTTTTACAAAAATGGCTGCTCCCTTTCTTCAGGGGTCACTGCAAATTGTTTTCATGGGTATTTTGACTTCATTTTTTTGGGCTTAGGACTGACATAAAGTGTGGCTTGTCAGCTCGCATGAGGAAATCAAATCCCATACCTCTAAAACATCAAAACTATTCATAGTGGAACTGTGTTTTACATACTTTTTTTTTCAGCTAATGATAAATTTTAGTTTATTTAATCAACTTCCAATGTGGTTATGTCTGTATAACCTACTACATTACAGACATATTCTCTACCATATATTTAGACTGACACTTAAGTAATCTGGGGATTTAACATCAAACTCAAATATCCACTGGCCCTATTTATAACAGTACTACTACTACTACTACACTACAATCATTACCAAACTACCATGTGTGATGTGAAAAGCAAACATCCATTTTTTGTTATTTCTTACTCCTTTGTTGTATCACTAAAGTTGTCTGAGCTTATGCTGTTTTATCTTCTTTGATCAATGTATTTTTAATGTGTATGTGAGTGTAGCTTTGTCTCAAGTCCTTTGCTGCCCCCCATACTAAACAGTGTGCAATAGAAACATATGGATTCTTCTAATGATTGTTCCACTCGATGCGTCGAGGTGCTCCTTTAACAAGAATGGTTTCACTTCGGTGCAGTGCTAACACGACAATCAGCAGACTGGGCCAAGATTGCTTAAGGTTTAAAGTGAAATTGGTTCTGTGTTGCCAAGAATCATTCATTAAAACTTGCAAAGATGTTTCCATATTTGACACATTAAGCACTATTTCTACTTAGAACTAAATCCAGGTGGGTTCCCTGACATAAAACAGAGCCCAGTAGCCTCAGGGTTAGTGCCTGGTTGACGGCTTGAAAATGCACTGGGTAAGAAGAGGTAAGCGACCCGGAGATAGGACGTATTGCAATGACAGATGCATTTTTTTCTCTTGTTATTAATGTTTAAAGAGTTTTTAACTTTACTAACTCTAACCTTAGCATGATGCTATAAACTAGTATAATTTTTAATAACAAAGAACAACATTATTGTCAGGAGTAATGTTTAACTTTTGCTACTTACCACATTTGGCCACCGTTGATTCAGCGTTGACAAGTAATTACCGTATTGATTTGGCGTAGATTTTATGCTGGATGCCCTTCCTGACGCAAACTTCTTTATTTATCTGGGACTGGCACAAAGCGTACACTAGCTTGTTAACCCTTATGGCTGGATTACAGATGATTTCTATTACATAACCTGTAGAGGAAGAGTAGTTTTTATCATTTATTTCTGTTAATTGATTCATAGAGCTGAGTACAAGACTTTGGATAACGTTCTGGACAAAGACAAGAGTGCATCTAGCTTTGACAGCTCTGTAAAGTCCATACATATGGACGTAAAGAGCATGCGCATCATACAGAGTCTAATTTTTAAGGGTGCTCCGATTGATCGGCCGCGATCAGTGATCAGCCGATCATGGCTAAAAATAGAGTGATAGGTGATCGGTAAAATGGGCCGATCAGAAGGGCCGATCGAATTACAACAAGCACGCGAGGCTCTCACATTTACTGTCCTGCAACTCCGGTTTGATTAAACAGCAGTAGCGTTATTCTAGCAGTGTTTGTAAGTTAAGCCCGGGTTATAACCAACACACACATGTCCTGGAGCTGCTGCTTTATGTCCCCGCTTTGTCCCCGCCTGCTCTTGGAGCACACAGGATAGAACTGAGGCACAGCAGTGCGTGTATTTGCAATCGCCAACGCAAATAGAGCTACAGCTAACCTGCTAACATTTACGTTAAAAGCATTAAGAAAGTTCAGAGTCTGCCTATGTCTTGTTACGCGGAGAAAACTGTGCGTTTTGTGGCTTAAACTGCACCAAATGGCTGCTAATGGAAAGAGAAAGTAAAAAGGCAGCCCATGTGTCCGTGTGTCTGAGAGGAGCACCTTTCATCGTTGTCTTCTTTGCTCTCTTTGCACATTTTCTTCATTCAGACGTTGTCAAAACTGGCTGCAGGAGCTGTCTGCTCTTTAGTCCACTGTGTTTCAACCTGGTTTGGCTGCGCGTTACGCAGACGCAGGCGCAGCACCTGCGGACTCGCACTAAAGGCACCAATTAAGAACAGCTGATTTTTACATCAGCGGAGCATTCAGACAAAGCCACACAGACACTGGGCACACATTAAAGGCCAATAATGCAACAAAACCTCTTCTAAAACAAAAATAAGTAGAATTTTGTTGTACTTTTACATTTACAAAGGCTACAGTATTTTTCAAGTGGAACTAATAATAGCCTGCATACATTACATTACTACATTGAAGACCACGTGATCGGTATCGGCCGATCACAGCAAAGGCTTATCAGTGATCGGTGATCGGCCTCAAAAGGCCTGATCGGAGCACCCTTACTAATTTTATTTCATTTAATTTTCAGTTTTTCTCAATTACATAGGTTTTGTAATCGTTGGGAGCCAAAATTGTAATCGCGATTAAAATTCAATTAACTGCACAGTGCTAGTCTCAACCCTTAAAACTCTCAGACTTGACTTTGTCCGCAAAAGTCTGTCTTGTCTTGGTCTCGGTTCACTCTATTCTCTGGGAGGTCTTGGTCCTGATTAGCATGTTTTTGACACTGCGGTATATTATTAGATAGAAGAAAGAATATACAAGAAAACAATTGCAGTGCCTTGTTTCATTTACGTGCTTTTCTATTAGGAGACCTTTCCATTCGGACCCCCATCCCCTTGAGGCTTGTTGTGTGAAGGCCACAGCTTGCCCCGGAGGCTTCAGACCAGCGAGTGACGAATGAGAGACAGACGTTACAGCCACTCCTGCATCTGTCTTTGTACAACAGAAGGGATCGTGAATCGCCACACAAGACTACACACCCCACAACTTTGACATCTCCAGAACAAACCCAAAGCCCTGGCCTATCTCGACAATTGCCTACTGCGCATAAAAGCTCGGAGGATGGCGGGGGATCACGTTACGGGGCAGGTATCGAGAGCCAGCCTTGGGAAGTGATTTGTCTAGATCTAGTACAGCGTGCCAGTTTAAATTTAGAGCACAAATGTGAGTGATTGTGGTTGGAAAGAAATGCATAGCCCCCTCCTCCTCCTCCTCCTTCTCTAAAGCCCATCATAGACATCTGTCCCTCTGAAACTGAATACAGCCAGGCGCTAATGCAAGCTCAGACTAGCTTCAATCTGTTTTTATGATTGGAAGGAAAGTTAAGATTAGCATGGTGCCTTAGGGTGAACTTAAACAACAACACCATGCAGAGAGAGGATAATGATTAACCCAGTGTTTGCTCATTTAGCACGTGGACTGTATTGACCAGAGGTGGAAGAAGTGCTATAAATCAAATAAAAGTACTGTTACTTCAAAATATTTGTACACTTGAGTAAAAATATAATGTACTGAGGGTAAAGTTTCCTTAAGTAGAAAATAATTATGGCTACTATAACCATACATATGTCTACCACAACTGCTACTACTGCTACTACTATTACTAGGACTACAACTATATATTACTACTACTACCACTGCTCTACTACAGCTGCTTCTACTATTACAGTTACTGAAATTATGACTACTACCACTGCTGCTACTATTTATACTACTACCACTTCTACTACTAACTACTACAAATATTAATATTACAACCACTACCACTGCTGTTTCTAGTACAACTATTACTTCTACAGCTAGTGCTACTACTACTGCTGCTAGCACTATTACAGTTACTACAACTACTACTAATATTACTTATACTATGATCAGTACCACTCCTGTTTCTATTACTATTACTACTACTAACACTGAAAATACTACTACTGCTCAATACACTACTACTACCACCGCTGCTACTACTGTTGCTACCACTATTATTACTAATATTACTAATATTATGACCACTACTGCTGTTTCCACTACTACTATTACTACCACTAGTGCTACTGCTACCACTGAAAATACTACTACTACTACCAGCACTGCTACTGCTACTACTATTACTACAACTATTATTACTCATATCACTACTACTACTACTACTGCTGCTACCACTACTACAGCTACAGTTACTACTGCTACAACTAATATTACTTATACTATGATCAGTACCACTCCTGTTTCTACTACTACTATTACTACTACTAGTGCTACTACCACCGCTGAAACTACTACTACTACTACTACTATCACTTGTACTACTGCTACCACTATTACCTTTACTACCCACTATACCACTGTGGTCAAATGTTCTTTAACTCATTTAAGTTAGAGACCTTCCTCAAGAAAATTTCAAGTAAACCTGCTGAAAATGTACTCAGAAATTACATATTCTTAAAAATGTACTCAAGAAAATTACTTGCTACTAGAATTTGCCTGAGTACAGTGACAGTGAGTGTGCAGAGCTGGTGGTATCTCCGTGTAGCTCCATCTCCATGTTAGAAAAATCCCCGAACTATCACATGTTTGTCTTGTCATGCCGGTCATGAGTTGTTCCAGAAGTTAAAAAACAAGTGCGCGTGAATGGTGTGTGTTTCTATCTTTTCCTGCCTGTTCCACTATTACTACTAACTCAGCTCCGGGGGTGAACCCTTTGAAGTCACATGACCACGGACAGGAAGTAAGGCATCAATCTGCCACAACAATAACAGCAACAGCACGAGTACTTCTCCGGAGTTTATGCCGAACAGCTCTCACAGATCCTTATAAGGCGCCTCTATTCTTAGCGCTTGTGCATGATATGAAGAAGGCTGTTAGTTCTCAGCACAGTCCCGGGCTACAGTCACTTCTCTGTCTGGACTTGTTCCATAACAGAGTGTCAGGAACAAAAAGTAACTCAGCAGAAGTGAAGGATCTGGTAAAAATACAAAATTGTTGAGCAAAAGTAAAAAGTACAGTGTAATGTGTAATTAGGTAGAAAATATTTAATGCTACTTCTACTTATACTACTACTGCGACGATCTACTGCTCTTACTACTAGTACTGCTGCCACTAATACTTTCACTACTAGCTACTAACTCCTGTATTACCATTGCCTCTACTGCTACTGCCTGTCCCACTTTTGGTTGTACTGCACAGCCATTTAGGCAGTTGTCCCCCCGTCCCAGTTACTAAGATAATGTCCCATTTTTTTTGTGTCTCTTAGCCTATAAAATGTGAGATTAAAGTTAAGAAATCTCACTGGGTTGGAGTATACGGTTGGTCTGTACTGCTGCCAGTGTTTCAGAAAAGACCTCTCTCCGTGGGAGTAAAGTCTCAGTAAAGACTTGGTTTAGACGCATTAAGTTGGTAAGTCAGAAAATGTCAAATAGCAAGGCTTTTATTTCTCGAGTCTGTCCCACCTTGTCCCACCAAATCACAACACCTGTCCCACTTTTAGTACTTTTCAAGGTGGTCACCCTACTCTGCCTCTGAGTTCCAAAATATACTTGTAAAAGATACTTTGACTTCAGTGGTAGTAGTAGTTGCAGCAGCAGTAGTGGTAGCAGTATACTCAAGTAATAATTTGGTTGTACACATTAATGTGAAGTAACAGTCCTTTTACTTGAGTTCAGATTTCCAGTTCCTCATCCACCTCTGACAAACTCACAAATTCATCTTCTGAGACCAATGGTATGGTGTGTACTTGAAATATTGCTCATCTATTTGAATGATAGCTAGCTGGCATTTATCTAAAAGTACTTTACCAGGGTAGCCCCAAGCTTTAAATAGGTATAGTCAAAATAAAAGCCTTAAAAGTATTAAATATTATGAGTAGGTATTACATTTTGTTCATCTAGGTCTTAAAATTGGTCAAAACATATTTATTGAAGAAACACTATCATTGAAATGCATGATTCATTTATTCATGATTTGTTAATGCAGCACTGTTCTTTCATCTGTATTAGACTTTTAAAGTAAAACCCTTGAGTTTCAGAGAGTTGTACAGACAAATTCCTTTTGATGATGCTGGCAATAAATTTCAAGTCTTAAAAATGTCTTAAATTTCTCAAGACAAAACCTGGAGCAACCCTGTTTACACGTAAGATAGTTCTGTGTAACACACCATCCGAACAGTCAGGTTACTATCATATGGGCATGATGACTTTGATATTGCATGACTACTCTTGTGACTATTGGGCAAAAGTAGCACATTATGGTGTTAATGTTGAAATTATGCATTGCTCACCTCAGTGTGGTTAAATAGTGTGTATTTGTAGAAAAGACCTTTGAGGCAACTTCACACTGAGGCATATTTGGATAGTCTTTTTGACTTTTTGGCTCCTCTTGCTGGATGAGAGAAAAAAAAGGTTGAGTTAAAAACATGTCAGGTGTGCTCATCTATTGTTGCTAATTATGCTTCGCTGTTGCTGTCCTGTCTGTGTGGTCGGATACACTTAATATTGTGGCTAATTACGGTTAGGGAACAGTGTTAATTACTGTATGCTTGGATCCCACTAGGACTGCACCTTCTTTTAAGTTATGTATATGCAGTTAGGTGTCTGGTGCTTTGTAAAAATCTCCACAGTCCCCCAGAGGAACTTCTGTATGTGGCCACAGTACAAAGAAATCATCCAACGCAAATAAATGGTTTAGAGATTCTCACAGTAACAAGTTAAAAGGTTTGGGCTTCATTTTATAATTTTGAAACAGGAATTGAACTAGGGACCTTCTTGCTGTGAAGCGAAAATTCACATGCCCTATACTAAATTTAGAGAATAGAAATATTAGAAAAAAAGACATCAGTGGGCTGTCTTGAATGTCTTGCCAACTTTTCCTATACATGGGATTATTTTGTTTTTATCTAGTTTGTTGCTATTGGTCACAGTTGTGTCCGTGGACCCAAATTGTATTTAAAGTCCCAGTATTTATGAATTTAATATTCGGTAAGTTGAAGAAATGTACTGGCTCTATTAGTCTATGCAGAGCTACAGTTCACAGACTGTTACTATGTAATTTCAATTGTCCTTTTCATACAATTGACTTATTTATTGACTTATTATTGTTTGGATATCTTTGCCCCTTGAAAAATATTGGAAGTAATTTGTTCAGTGATACAAAGTGAAATAATTCAAGGTCCTTAAAATTTAAATTACAGTATTTCTAGCACCAACCACAAAAGTGCATTCCCATTTTGGCTTATTGTTGTTGCCGAATGATTCTTCCTCCCCACACCAAGCCTTTTTGTTTGCCAAACCATAAATTGTGCATTTCCACACACCTTTCTCACATGATCCTAGTGACTAAGAACCAAATATAAAATGGGCCGTCAACCCTAATAAGAAGCTGTCGTACTTACTGACATTTTCCACTATTACTGAGGATACAAGTGACTATTATTTATGTCTAAATAATAGCTACAGTGGCTGCTATGACTTAGAGTAGGCCTTATGTCATGCTGCTGGTTAAGTAATCTGCTCTCACACTGACAGACAACAGATAAAAGAGCCTAACAATGTGTTTTTTTTTTTTATATATAAACCTGACTCCAACATTTACACCAGTGGTCTAAAGCCGTGCCGCATCGTCCAATCACGTCGCTTCACAACTCTTCTTCACACTTTCTCCGTGCCGTTACCAAGGAGACAGTGAAGTGAAATCTGGGAAGTGGAGCAATCGTTTGGCATGAGTATTTTTTTGTATTATTTATTTGTTTTTCTATGACAACATGCCAGGGAAAGACAGTTTGTAGACCGCTATCTGCTTTTGTATTTGTATTTTCCCCTATGCAGATGTATGGTCTATGTTAAGCAGCAGTTGTGCCAGGGGCTCCGTCAGCTGATCCCATGTCGGTCCACCTGTTCTCACCATAATACCCAAGTATTCCTGACGGGATGTGGGTGCGCTTCTTCCTCCGGGCCAGGAATCTGTCAGACGTGACGGGGGAAGTGTAAGGAAAGTCCTGGGCCTAACACTGTCTTTTTACAGTAATGACTTGACCTTAATCCAACTGGGCCAGCTCAGACTCACTAAACTCTAAAGTGGTAGTTTTTTTTTTTAAGGAAGTGGATGAAAGAACCCAAAAGACTAGATCCACCCTGAGGATAAAAAGCGTCAAGTGATTGAAGATGACAGCGGTTGAGCACTGCCAGATGCCTCTGTCCTTTTAGATTCAGACACATTTGCTGCAAGTCTTTAAGCTTTTCATTCCCGCCTCACGTTCCATCTCATCATTTTGTTAAGAAAAGCAAAATGGAAAAAAAAAGTGTGCAGTCAGATTTTAAATGTGTTCTGCCAGCTCAGCATCTGCGCCTGTTTGGAGCAAGTCCGTCATCCATCCATCTCTCTCTCTCTCTCTCTCTCTCTCTCTCTCTCTCTCTCTCGCTCTCTCTCTCTCTCTCTCTCTCTGTCTTTTGCAGTGGATTGTAGATTCAGCAGCATTTTTCCAGTGTGTATGAGGCAGTGTAGACAGAGGAGCAAAGTCTAGCACCTGCAAGTTTAGTGCTGTCACAGCAGTAGAACTTACAATACACTTGGAATAACACAGCAAATTTGGTGCCACCATTGACGTTTGTTAAAGAAGTCGTTTGTAACTTTTTAGGATTTGCACCCACTAATAGACTTTGTACAACACCACACTGGTGGAAACTTTTACTTAAGTAGCACAGGTAGGCCTGCCTGTCAGTGTCTGGTTGCTTAGTCGATCAGTCGGGCAGTGAGGTCTTCGTTGGATAAACATTTTTTGGTTAATTAGTTCCACTTTTTGCATCATCATAAAGCTGGTCTAATTTATTACTTGATAACCTTTTTTTTTTTTTAATCACCTCATTAAAGATATTAGGGAGGATTTTTTTCGACTGCTGAGAAACCAGCGACTGTTTGTCCTTTTTTGAATAATGCGCATGCGTCAGGCCCCGCCCTTCACTGTTCCTTTCCAAGAAACTCCTCCACAGCGACGTGCACGAGCGTTGGAACACGAGTGTTTGTTTACAGCCAGCATCAGCAGAGATTCGCCTAAACCTAGACCTGCATTGTTTGTTTGTGCGACCTTTGACTTAGTTCCCCACACAGACCCAGTCACATGCACAGTCCCTAAATGTGAGCAAAAATATGTCCTCCTGCTATTGGTAGCATTAGCAAACTGACGTTGCTGTGCAGTTGAAAAGGTTCAACAGATAAAGAAAAAAGGCATTTTTTTCAAACGATAAGATAAACGTACCTGTCCAGCAGAAACTTGGTGACCAATGCATCGTCTGAAGCCCTTTCTGTTCCTACAGCGCACGCCGTCCTTTGAAGGAATCGCCAATAACTACACGGGTTTTATTCTGCTCTTCTACAGTTTTTCTCCTCCTCCTCTGGTACACTTCAAAAACTGTTTTCCTTTTGTGACCTCCCGGTTCACGGTTTTCCTCAGCCATTGTGCTCTTTGAAGTCAGGCTGTCTGCGCTACGATGTTAACGCCGCTAACGCGGCGCTAATGCTGGAATACATAAACATAGTGTATACGCATGCACAGGCCCAAGAACGCGCACTATCGCCGAAACTAGGAAGTCGGAATGATTGGCAAGTCCGTGGAGCAATGGTTAACGTCCTCATGACGAAAACGATTGGATGAGGTTTTTTAAGTCCACAGTTTATTAATATTATTATTATATTTTCTAATACACCAATTTATAAGCCTTATACAGGGCAATGAAGGTAGTTTTAATAAATATTGCAAAAAATGAATTTATAAAGATCCTCCCTAATATCTTTAATGTGAAGTCACTTTGTATAAGACTCTGGTAAATCCCCTCACATATTCTTTGGTTGATTTTGGTCAATTAATCGCTGAACTGGGCACTTCAATTGACAAACAATTTCTTTGATCGACTACAGCCCTAAGCGGTCATAGTAGTAACAGAATAGTAGTACTCAAATTTACTGTTGTTGCCTACAAGAAAAAAACTTTAGAAATACTTTTTCCTTTGGTTGTGTTTCAATACTTTTACTCAAGTAATCTCACAGATTCATCTTTTTCCTGCCAAAACTGGCCTCAGAAAATGTTCAGTCATGTTACATATCGTATAGTACTTTTTTAATGCCAGAAACAATTTTTGGCTTCATATTTCATTTATTTCAAGGCAATCTTTTATGGCTTTTATAGTTCTTTATTGTAGCTATGTACTGTTAGCAGAGCACACCTAAGACGAGCAACGCTAATGACCAGTCCATCAGAAGATCATTAAGCAGTGTAGGTCGGGTCTGTCTGCTATATGTACATCAATTATCATCACACTATAAGGGCAGCTTGTCATTTATGCCGGTTTGCTTCGAAAACAAGCTTTGAAAGTCCATCTTCAAAGCTATAGTTGTCATGGTTCTCTGCAACAAGCTGTCAGTCACAACATCACTGGCCCTGACTTTTACACACTGACTTTTAGATGAATACAAAATGCTCAGTTGAAGCCAGGTGAAAACATAGAGCTGAACATAGAGACATATTTTGACCTGGGAGTATGACCTTTGTAGCGTTGACTTCCTTCTATCTGATCGTAGCTGAAGAGATTTACAATCCTTATCAGGTCATTACATGTGGAAACAAGATGTCTCCCCTAAACAATCTAGTCCTCCATTATCCACTACATACTAATTACAGACTGGCTCTAGTTGTTGAGGGTGTGCTTAGTCCTGGTTGAGGCCCAGTTTAAATTTGATGGCCATTTTTAACAGAAATAAATCCTTGTCTGTTTATTCCTGGTTTAGTGATGCTTTTGTTTTGTTTAAGCCCCAGTTTAGTCCTGGTGTAGTTACGCTAGGATCAGAGATTAGAGAGTAATCCAAAAATGCCAAAATCGGTGCAATAACAGGTCGGCCAATATATATCGGGCCGATTTTGACATTTTTTACCCAATCGGCCAATTCTTGTGCTTTAATGGTGATTTTTGGTCAGGCACATAGCCGGGCAACCATGTGATTGAAGGACCCCAGCTTCCCCAACCATCTTGTAGCAGTTTGGGCTCGTTTACACTGCAGTTCTTAGGAAACATCCAAAATCACCTTATCTTGGCCCGAAAAGCAGCAATAAAAAGATTTTGGGCATTTCTCTGGCATAGAACTTCATAGAGCAAAAAAATGCATTCTGGAGCTCTCCCCCAAGCTCTACATGCACAGTAAGTTTGATTTAGATTGCCACATTAATTTTCTCAAAAAAAAAAAAAAAAAAAAAAAAAAAAAAAAAGCTTAATTCTCACTATCCAGTTGTTTGTGTTTTAATAAGCATTACTAAAACAAATTACTATATTATATCAATTGTTTTTTTGCACTACACCAAAAATTTGCAGTGTTTATTGGCCATTGGCTGTTCTGAATTCAGTTAAGATTATGTCTCTAGTTTGTCACTATCTTGGGTTTAGACCTGGGTTAGTCCTGATTTAGACCCATTTTTGTCAGTTTAAGTTTGTACTTGGAAAGCCATATATTTTCTTGGGTACCTCTACTGTAAAAAAAAAAAAAAAAAAAATACTTGTATTTGCTGCAATGCTGTTGAGCTGACTGCATCTTCCTGCTTTTGCCTCTTGTTCATTGCCTCTAATCTGTCTCCTGAATGATTTATTTGAATAGTGAAACTGGGTAAACACAATAGGCCTGACACACTTAACTTGCACTCTCTGACCTCTGCTGCATCTCTCAATACGCCTTTCTCTGTTATCTCCATGTTGCCTCCGTCTTCCCGGATCCCCTTGTTCTGTCTCTGTCTCTGTCTCTCTCCACCTCCTGCACCTTGAGTGTGCACTTCTGTCAGCACTTCTTCTCTTCTAACCATGTTACGCGTCGCCGTGCTTTATGAATAAATCGCAGCTCGTTTGACTCCTGTGTCACCTCCACAGCTCACATACTGTCGCCGCTGCTCTGCATCCTGGGACTGGAGCTGTGTGTAGTCAGTCTTTGGTTTGGAGTAAAATGTGTGATACGAACATGCCTCACCGGGATTAGACAGAACAAGGCATGCGAATAAGTGTCAAGGCAGAAGTTCTTCTTATTGTTTTAAATACTGAGTCAGATGATAACTTAATTTCTGTTAAGTTAGAGTGAAATGTCCTCCCAGTGTTAATGTGGGTGCTTTCTGGATTCCTTCCACCGTCCAAAGGCATGCATGTTCATGGGAACTGATTTGTCTAAATTGCCCCTACTGAATGAATGTGAGGGATACGATCTCTGCCAGTGTATGTCTGTGCTGGCCCTGCGACTGGCTTTTGTTATTGAGTATATCCTGTCCTCAGGCCAATAGCTGCAGGGAAAGGCTCCAGACAGCATCCTAACAAAAAAACAAACAAACAAAAAAGCGGAAGAAACTCTCATAGAACCATGACTACATCTGTAACTGTTGTTTTTATACTGTCTACAGCAGTTGTTCTCAAAGTTTTCACGCCAAGTACCACTTCACAAAATGTTCTTGAGCATTACTAAATAAGAACAAAAGAGGGACAAAACAGGATTAAACCAGGACTAAACCAGGACTAAACTATGTCTAAGCCAGGGCCAAACCAGTACTAAGCAGAGGTCTACTTAAAAAATCCATCCTGACTAGGATTAAAATAGGAATATAATGCCTCTAAATTAAACTAAATCAGGACTGGACTCCTGCGTACCACCAGGGGTACTCATACCATAGCTTGAGAACCACTGGTCTACAGCATGTGTGTCAGAAAAGTGATGCAAAGTGAAACGCTGATACATATTTTCAAAGCTTTTACAAAGCGAAGATAATTATGGGGCGATATGAACTCAGAGCTAGAACTTTAAGGTCAGCCCTTTAAATTCAGTTTGATGGTGTTTAATATTTTGCAGTTGTATTGTGTTTTAATAAAATAAAATTAGAGACATTGGTATGCAATTATGCTATGCTCTGTTGCTCTTATTTGTATCTGTGAGTTCCTGTATGTGTCTTTGTCATCTTTTTTATGTTCTCTGTACTTAATCATTACCTTTCATGAAAGCCCAACCAAGGACAAGTGCTGCATATTAGCGCCTGCTATAAACATTATGTTGCATGCATGGGGCTGCTGTTTTACAGTCTGCCTATGTTTTTTTTATTTTTTTTATTTTGTATCCTTCCCTGTCAAAAAATAAATAAATAAATACATTTTTGGGAGGGATGGACAAAGAAATTACCAAGCATACCTTTAAGTCATGAAGATAAGAATTATTACTTAGTTGCCTATTTATTTGCCACATCCATATTTTTATAGTATATCAGACATGTGTGTAAATTATTTAGCCCTACCTGTGTATTTGGATTTCATTGGTATAAACTGTAGTTAAATAACACAGTCTGATCAGCCATAACCATTCATTGCGTCCTTGTCAAAGATGCCTTAATCAAATTTCCTACAAATTAAATGTGCTGCATCCTTATTGCCCACCCACTTCAGCTGTCATGGCAGAAAACAGAAAATTAATGGAATTAACATCACCTGTCAACAGTCATAAAGTTATTGCTGTAATGGTGTATGAACAAGCAACTTTTCAGAGCTTTGATAATACTGTTAAGTGTAGGACTCTAATTGCGTATATCAAGAGACATTACATCTGTACGAGGCTAATCACTCTGAGCATATGCTAACCTCTCACTTATCTTTTTCCCATAGATGCAGATCCTGGACAAGTTCCCAATCGAGGGAGGGCAGAAAGACCCGAAGAAGAGGATCATCCCATTTCTCCCAGGTAATACTCTGCACCAGTTTATCCGAACAGGCTCCTATATTAATAATTCATGGCTGGCACTCTCGGGGCGTCAATATGAGCTGGGTACTGTATGTGTATGTGTGTGTATAGATTTGTGGGGTATACCATGTTACTGCTGACTCTGTGAATTTCAATCCTATCTGTATTGGGTTTTGTGACATTTTGGGGATGTTTTAGGGACATTTCGGAGCACTCGACATGGGAAATGGGAATGGTATGTTTGTGTGTATGTATGTATGCACTACTTCGTGTCCCACATGCTTGTCCCTCCGCTGGGCTGTAAGTCATGTGACGTTCAGGCTCACGGCGACCTACAGGAGAAGGATGGCAGTGATCGATCGCTGTGTTTGTTGGAGTTCAGCGCTCAGGGCAGAAGGGCTGGCAGGGATTGTGCTAATCACACAGATGTCTTGTGTACACAGTTTGTTGTGTATAGACTTTGTTTTTGATGAAAATCTGAGCAGTGCCTGTTTAGAGTAGTTTATTTTGGTCAACACTTTGTTTAATGCATGACCCAAGTGTCATGTTAAATGTCTCTTTTTCCTTCAAGCCTTGTGCTGGGGAGTTTTCTCACTGACACAGACACTCGAGTCAACACAGCAAGACAATTCGGCAACTAACCAAACGCTACCTAGCCTTTAACTTGAACGTTTATTGTTGTATGCTAAGATACATGGTATGTTTTTAAGATATATTCCCTTTGTTTCCAAATACAACTACAAAAAGCCGTCAAACCACTTAAACCAACTTGTTGGGACCAGCACCTATTTGACAGGATCCTCTACCTTTTAATATCTTATTTACTGATTTACTTTTTACCAGAATAAATATATATATATATGATGATATAAAAGAAACAAGCTACAATAAAAACTAAAACTTAATAAAAGCAGTAACAAAATAAAACCAGTTTGAAGGCTTCATAGCAATAGATGTTTCCTGACTTTTTCTTTTTGCTCAGTGTTGAGGGAACAATCTCAAAAAAAAGTCAGTGTTTCCCAACCAGGGGTATGGGGACCCCTAGGGGTACATGAGCACATTGCAGGGGGTACATGGAGTTATTTGAAAATTTTATAAAAAAAAAAAAAAAATCAAGATAATCAACATAAAGGACTTTCAGTTGTAATTTCTGTACTTTCTATATATTATATTTGTTTATATTTAATGCATTTTATTTTTTTAATTAGAAATTTATATTATTTTTATTTACTTAACACAGACACATTTAAAAGAAAAAAAAATACCATATAAATAAGTAAAAAAAAAAAAAAAGCCTTTGTACTAATAAAGACAGACATTGATTTTATTTTATTTTTTCAGTTAATACATTTAGTTGTGACACATTTTATATAACCAGTTTTTTGGAAAAACTATCAACACATACTTGAGGGGGTACTTATGACAAAAAAGCCCAGGTCGTAAACAAGACAAAAAAGTTTGGTAACCACTGATCTATGTGTTCCCTGACTTCTTGATTTACAAATTAAGTACTTGTCACAAGCCAGTGTATTATTTGTGCCAACCCCAAGCCAGGATAAATGGAGACTGCATGAAGAGATACAGTAGGTAGATGATTTGACCCCAGAAGGAAAAAGACTGTAGCTTACATTGTTATATGGTTGTACTGCAAGTTTATTAAATCCAGCCACAAAAAAGTACTTATTCCTTCTGCTACTATTACTAGTGCTTCTACTATTAATACTACTACTATACTGTTAATACTGTTTGGACAATTTAAATTTAATGTTCTTGTCTCTTCCCTTTACCGCTATCAGTCTAAAATTTGCATAGTGGTGCCATTAGCTCTGATTAAAAATAGCAGTGTTACATGAATGAAAATAAACTAATTTGAATGGCAAATGGCACTCAGTGGGTGTCTGTCCAAGTCGCAGTTTGTATCCAAAAACAGCATAGTTGCATGACACATTTTTTCCAATGATAGGAAGGAATGGTTTATGGACAGCTATTTTGATAAACCACTGTCCATTTTTTGGTACTGGAAACTCCAGACAATTGAAATATTATTTTGAGTCTGTATACTTCCTGTTTTTGCCGCTAAATATTTTTTGCATTTGGAAAAGCCCTTGTTTTTACAGATTGAAGGCAGGAATTTAATGACTGTATTGTAATGTGTCTATTATACACTTAAATAGATGGAAAAGGACAAAATACAACATACTAAAAGCCATTATAAGCAGAAGTCAACTTGTATTCAGCACTGAGCCATTCGTTAATGCTTTAATTTCCATAGCTTAGAGTGTCTCAAGTAGCGCTTCTAACAATGCAACAGCACTGTAACAACACACTTATCACTTGACTGGAAATAGAAAGCTTAGCATGCGTGCACATAATGTCTGCTGCTGCTGGGAGGGCTGGGAGAGTATGGAGGAGGGGGCTACAGTCTACAATGTGTGGCCTCTGTGCGGTGAAATCCTATTTGTTATTTAGAAAGCCATGTCACAGCAGAGGTCATACAATCTATAGGGGAACAGCTGGGGCCTTGTGTAGGACTGAGGCTGCTCCTGTTGTGAACAGCATGCGTTACTGACATCTGCTGGAGTCTCAGGATATTAAGATGGCTACAAAAAGTTGGGAATGTTTTTTGAGTGTGGGAGTGAATTGTTGTCAGTCAGTGTATGTACTGTATGTGTTGGTCCTGTGATTAACTGGCACGATGTACTCTGCCTAATGCCCATAGTTTTCACGTTGTGCCTATATGACCAATAACTAAACACCTCGATTATTAAAACATCACATCCTTCTTTAAGTATTTCTTTGCCACTTCAAAGTTAAACCTTCTCTTAGGTCAATTTACTATTTTTAAAAGGTGTCTAGATCATTTTAGCTGTATATATGAAATAGTATAAAGCAGAGATGTCCAAACATGTATAGGACATAGTTAGAGCAAGTCAGTGATTTTGCAAAAATGAAGGCCTTAAATGGGATTAAAAAGCATTAAACTTGATTCCAACAGGCAAGTTTTAAAATTGAATATAGTTTTGAAGCAAAATTGCTCACACTATTAATTTTGTTTGTGAATATAAATATGTATATATAAATAATAATTTATCATTTTTATAGCCTACACTAGCGTGACAGATGGGCAGAATGAGTTTGCTTCCAGCGGAACCAAATTACGCAAACATGGATGTTTGACTTTCAATATTATTTGTGCTTTATGAACTGTACTTTATAAAACTTGCAAATTAATGCAAGTGTTTAAAATTTAAGCTGCCGCAATTCAGTGTTTGTGCCATTCAGAATGTTAAAAATCTCATTAAAAAGCATTAAATTAGACTTGCTGATACCTGCAGGAACCCTGTATTTATACATTTGTATGCTAATTTCTTCATTATGCTTCTTTCTGTACCTCTTCACCTCCAAGTATTAATATTTCTGTCTTTTTTTTTTTTTTGGACAGGCAAAATCCTGTTTCGAAGGAGCCATGTTCGAGATGTGGCTATGAAGAGGCTGCGTTTCATCGACGACTATTGCAGGGTAAGAGGTTGTAAAGACACTTCCCTCCTATATGACTCTGTAGGGATTGTCCCAGTCTGAGGGGTCCTAGGTCAAACCCTTTCCCACCATTTCACTTGCTCCAGACATGATTTGTGAGATTTAGCTGAACAGTAGAGTGTTGTGAAAATGGCAAGCATTCACTGGAGAGCTTTTTTTAAAAGGCATATGGGACTAGATTTGGCAAAGAAATTGTATATTTTTTTCAGTCAGAATTGTTTATTTGTATGTGCTTGGAAACGGGGCGACCTGCTTGACCGTCCAGCTTTTTAATCACTCAGATTTCTAGGACTTTCCCCACAAATTGCTTGCTCCCAGTTGCTAATCCTGATCCAAAAACTAAATCTGACTCTTCCCATAGCACTTCCTGTTGCCTTTTTTGTTTTATTTATTCCCGAAATGAAATCCTGTCCCCCCATTATGCCCTCCCCACTTCCTTCCTTCCTTTTTGTACAAAGTTACAGTGGCACTAGGAAGATGCATTTCACCACATTTGGGCGTTCATGTTTTTTTCCCTATACACACAATTAGGGAACAGCACAGTTGGCCCACATTAGGAAAGGTTACAAATACTGCATCAGCCTCATAATTGGGACCAAAAGATTTTGAGAAACTCCAGGCAATTACACACACATCTGAAATGAACGTGATCAGGGCCAGCCCAGTGCTCATTACCCAAATAACCTTAGGCAGTTTAATGTTTACAGTTGCTATAGCGAGCGTGTTTTTGCAGAAAACTGGAGTGTGCGGCAGTGTTTACTTCCGACATCCTGTTTATGAGGCGAACAACAGAGAGGAAGCATAATTACCCACTGTTTCTCAGCGGATACGCTCTTGGGAGATGAAGATGTCCAGCCAGCTGTTGGTGCGCCACAAGGAGCCTTTTTCACGTTCAAATGGCCAGGCTTTCTTTAATAACACAGGATTGAGTCAGTCACATACATACTGTACAGCTTCATCATAGATATATGGGCATACTCACAGTCTGGTGTCTGAATGTCCTTCCTGTGTTACTGTGCGTTCTCTCTGGGTGCTCTGGCTGTCTTCCACCATCCAAAGACATGCATCTGTTAGGTATTGGAGAATCTAAATTGCTTCTAGTGAATGTGAGATGTGAGATGTGTGGATGTGAGGGTCATGGGTTGTCTCTGTGTCGAGCTTCTGACTAACTGGCCATTGTCCAGGCTATACCTTACCTACAGCGCATAGTTTCTGGGAGAGGCTCCATCCACCTGCACCCCATAATAGGAATAAACAGAATAAGACAAATGAATGGCAGAGAGGAAGCCTAATTACTGTGTAGGGATAGGTACCAAGACCCAGTAATATAACAGCAAATTCGTGTGTGAAATCTTTTTGCTCCACATCGCAGTTCCCTCAGCTGCTGCTGTGTGAGCAGAGCAGTGCCGTATGGCCGCGCACAGATGGAGAGAGGAAAAAGTGTGGTTCAACTTTGCCAAAGTAGATGCCAACACTGCATGCGGACACGGCGAGGACAAGCGTCGCATGCCAGTGCAGGAACACAGAGTAAACTTACAAAGAACACAGAAAGATGGTAGGCTAACGTTATGCAGCAGCCCACAGGTGGAATAACCAGAACCCAGTGTTTATCCACGAGTGCACTCGTAAATTTCCCTGAAAAATAGCTGTGACCACACACAGCTTATGCATTTATTTGTATAAAAATAGGCTATTGTTTTTTCTTAAATTATACTCATTTAATATTTTATTTAGATTTATAGGCCTATTAATAATATTTTAGATACAAATATTACATATAGGCCTATTGTTAATGAAAAATGTAAAAAAAAATTAAAACTGAGTAATTAATGATCTTAATTTGTTTTTTTGTTTAAAAAGTATCTATAAGAGCACTGTTAAAAGACTGGATCTACAAGCAGTATCAGAAAGAGTAGTAGTACTGTTAAAATCTTAACAATACCCATCCCTATTACTGTGGCAGAGTGGTTTGCGCTCTCAGGTCCAGGGTTTGAGTCCAGGACTTGGTGGGAATTTCCATGTTTCCATGATATCCCTGTGCCTATGTACATAGGTTTCCTCTGGATGCTCCAGATTTCTGTACAACCAAAAACATGCACAGTAGGTCCCCAATGGAGCCAGGAGTCTTCTGCAAAAGAGGGGGCTAATCTCAGTGGTACTTCCCTGTGAAATAACATAATAAAATAAAAAAATAAAAATAAAATAAATAAAAACACTGTTTCTTAGGAGAAGATGATGTCCAGCCAGCTGAAGCATTTTACTTCAGTCACGTCCGCCAAGCTTTTGTAGTCTGCCACAAATCATCATTATACAGTGGAGTCTGCTGGGGTTGTACACAACCAAAGAAATTGTTAGTTGACCAAAATAATGCATAGTACAGGAATTAATCGACCGAAATCAACCAAAGGTTATGTGGGGGACTTACCGGAGTCTTACACAAACAGGTGATTTTACATAAATCAAGTTTTAAAACATATAGAAAGGATGTCTGTAAAATATAGTATCATCTAAAAAAACATCTATGCCATTTTAAATAAAATGAAAAATAAAAGTTATCAAGCAATAAATGAGACCAGCTTTATTGATGCAATGAGTGGTTGCAACTAATTGACCTATATAATTTTGTCTTCACCGATTAATCGACAAAATGACCAGAGGCTGTCAGCCCAAGAGTCTGCATGTCCTCCATGTGTTACTGTGGGTTCTCTCATGTATTGGTAAATTGGTGAATCTAAATGGCCCCCAATCAATAAATGTGAGAGTGAATAGCTGTATGTCAGTGTATATCTCTGTCAGCCTTGTGACTAACAACCCATTGTCAAAGGTGTACTCCTACAGTTGCTCAGATAGGACCCCTAACAGGACTAAGTGGAAAAAGATGAATGAATGACGAGAGAGCGGAGCGTAATTATCCACTGTTTCTCCGGAGATGAAGATGTCCAGCCAGCTGTTGGTGCGCCACAAGAAGCTTTTTTTTTTTTTCAATCACATCCGCCAGGCTTTTTCAATAAAATAGGATTTAATGAATAAAAGATCTGCTGGTTTAAAAGGCCCCCGCTGCATATGTGTAGTCTGTCACATATCTTCACCTCGGTTCATGCATGGCCCCCTTTGATGCTGGTGCTAACATCATCAAATATAGATGACCAGTCAGACATATGATGCTATAATGTGGCTGTCTCACGAACATATAGAAGGGGAACAATGGACAAAGCCCGCGGTCAGGGAAGATGTGATTTTACAAGATTCATACATTTAATTTTGTATAACGTCTCTATAATTAATGGAGAGCATTAAAGCTAAAAGAATTGATCAATACAAGCCTTAAATTAAACCGTGATGTGACCAATTAAGACAAGGCAAATATTGACATTGCATTATTCCACATATTAACTGAACTGCATGTTGAATGTTTTCCTGAAAGATGTATAGGATGCACGACTATGGCTCACCTTTGACTTTCTGACTTCCGTCTGTCTCTCCAGGCGCTGGTTCGACTTCCTCCTCAGATTTCTCAGAGCGAGGAGGTGCTGCGCTTTTTTGAGACCAAAGCCGAGGACATCAACCCCCCTGTAGAGTGAGTATCTCTATACCAGTGTGTGTACTATGTAGGCGCTTTCACACTTCACTTGGTTCACTGCAGTAAATATGTTTATGGTGGTCACATTGCATACATAATCCACGACTGATTTTACAACATGTCTATGGGACCTCCTGCTGTGTATTCATGATTAATGATGGGACAGCTGCATCACTGTACCCCATCTGCAAACCACAGTGTGTAGATCATTTTGTTGTGGCTCTTAAAGTGTTGTAGTAAATGAGATTAGGTTTTGATTAAAATTACATCTTTAACACCAATGCAGATTTGTCATTTTATAATTAATGCTATTATAAATATAGATATATAGGTTGACTCACAATAGTAGTTGCTCAGGAGCATTGCATTGGTGAATGGTAAAGAGGGCAGCTGTGGCTTTAGAGGTAGCTTATCACCCCGACTGTGTGACTGAGTCAGTGAATAATTCACTAATGTAAAGAGCTTTGAGTGTCTGCAAAGGCGCTATATGAATAGCTTGGCCAGCCAGCCCCTCATACTTTCTTTTCGAAAGCAGGACAGTCTGGTTCCTCACTCGCAGCGAAGCCTTTTATCCCAGTTGAGTTGGAACTGGCCTATCACAGCCGTTTATCTGCTATGTGTCTTACAGATAGCACCAAAGCAAATTTAATAACTTTTCTCGCTAGATTGACGTTGTTTTGTGCTTTCCTTCATCACCTGTTTATTTTCTTCCTTTCCATTTTAACATCAGTAAAGTCCCATTGACGTCTGATATAACGAGATTCAAACAAACCCACTGTCTCCACACATTTTTGTAGAACTGGCTTCTTCTGCTGCCTCATTCAGAAATAAGTACAGAGCTGCTCATAATACAGCCTACTCTGGTGTTTTATGGCAAAAGCAGCAAGAATCCACCATGTTTGTTTTGCTTACAGGTCAGCGGTGCACTGCTTTACATCCTGCTCTTCATTTCTCTGATTGGTTACTCTGTCTGTGATTGTTCCGCCACAGAAATTAAACTTATGTGAAGGGATACCAGACTTCTTTGTTTAGAATAGGAAAAGTGTTTGTCTGGCTGGCCAGGATACTATGTGAATGTAATCCAGTATTATTATTACTGTAGGTGAATTGCGGAATCTAAATTGCCCCTATAGTGAATGAATGTGACAGTGATGAGTGGTGGGACATAACTAGTCAGCTGGCTAATGTTAGCCAGGGTATACCCCATCATTGCAGCAATAGGCTCCAGCAACCCACGTCCCCTAACAGGAAGAAGATGAATACATAAATAAATTGCTTTCCATTGTTTAAAACACATTAGTACCTATATTAGTACTTGCACACTTCAACGTATACTGCACTGAATGGGCTAAAAGTTTAGTATGAACTCTTTTACTACATATACTGGGCATCAGGGCCACTAGTAATGTTACTCCTATAAGATAATAGACTTTACTTTAGTACTGCATAATTGTACAGTGGCTCATTACTTCTCACATTCTCAGTCTATTCCCAAATCAGCTCTTTCTCTCCCGTAGTTTGTTCAAACCTCCTACCGGGCCGCGCTGGGTTGGTGGTGTTGGCGGCGGTGGGGGGACTGTGATGGATGTGCGTGGTGGGTGGAGGAGGATGACTTGTCTCATAGCAGGAGATAGCCCCTTTGGGTAGTTTTTAATTAGAGAACACACTCTGCTCTGCGAACCTCAAATGCCAGTATCTCGGTGTTCATTTGTAATGTGTTCCTGTATGCATGCAGACAGCTGGCCCCCAGGCGCTGCTACCGAGTACTCTTGTTAGATTCAAGCTACATCTTTTTTTCGCCGACATTTTAATTACTTTTCTTCTCCTTTCCGCTGTTTCAATCTGCACTTTTGAATTTTGTTGTTGCGTCTTTGGATTATAAGAACAAGCAATGCGGGGCAGGATTTAGTGACCTCTGCGTGACAGTATATCTCATTGCGCACTGCAAATGCTGTCGCCGTCTTTCATATCCCAATGTTTTTTTTCCTTTTTAATTTTTAGCATCTAAGTCTGCATCATAAATATCAAGTGTGTTTAATTGGCGCGGCAGCTCAAGGTTACAAACACCAACGCAATCATTCTTTGATCAACAGCTTCGGCTTTTCCGCGTCAGCCACCACGAACGACTTTCCATCACGCTTGAGCGCTCATCTATCCTCTCTCCCTTTTCTCATTTAAGCCCCTTGTGCATTGCCTTTCCGTCCTTAAGAAAATGGTTAAAAAGCAGTGTTTTTCTGTGTTTTTTGTGCAGTAGAGAAATGGCATAATGACTGTGTGCAGTGCCCTCAGAATGCCCCTTTTTAATCATCTGCAAACATTTATAGAGCATCTCCCAGTGAAATTACACCAACACCAGATCGTATATCTCATTACTGCAGTAACAGTGGGATATAGAGACGTCTGGGAGATACAAGGGGCAGTCGATAATGATTTATGTGATGAAACTATTGCATAAACCAGAGAAGTAATCACCCCAGTTTTATATTCTTGATGAAAAATAACTAGTTTGGCCATAGAGTATAGATTCATCAGCCATAACATTAAGACCATCGTGCGGTACAACAAAGTGTTACTTGCATTTCTTTGCAGAAAAAAAAAATCAATTGAAATGCCATTGTTGTGTTGCCAGTTTTACCTTCTTGCATCATTTTTGGTAGTGACCATACCAAGCCCTGACCTCTAACCAAAATATAGTGACCTTTGTCGAATTGCCAATGTTTTATGTCTGCACAATTTTCAATTTCAAACAAAAAGATCAATGTATTAAGCTGTACATTTACTGTCCCAAACTCAGATGCCAAAACTACAAGTTAGTTCAGTTAGTTTGATGTATTTGGGATCGGACAAATAGACTTTTCAAAGACACACTACTGTACAATAGTTCAATAATGCCTGGGCAATAACTTAATAAATGATTTTTATTTGGACTAAATTAAACATATCTAAAATAAAAAAGGAAAGTATCTATATTTAATTATTTATTTGAATGAGGACATTACACATTATTAAACATTTATGTAACATGCCAGTATTAGCCTCAGAGCTAGTTTTCACTTGCCAGGAAAAGACAAAATAACAACAGCAACATTAAAGGTCAGGGCATAAAAACACAAATAGAAATGGTAAATTAGTAAAAGTTCGTAAGTTGATGATGCGTCACCTCTCATCTCAAGAGGCTTTATCCATTGTGAAACTGCGCTGGTGAGAGCTGGGTTTTTATTTGTGCTCCAAGGAAGGAGGAATTTTGACCTGAAACCAAATTCTATTGATCTAAAGTAGATAAAAGCCTTAGCCCAATTTCAGGTTGTTAGAAGAGAAGTGAAACACCTTCCACTTAAAAACCAGATGGCCAATTTTAGACCCTTTTGTTTTTGATTCAATTAGCCACAGACATAGCTAAAATAGCAAAATTTATGGAAATAGTTTTCTCATTCAGCGCTGTAGACTGGATATTGCTGCCTTGAGCATTTTAGCCATATTTAATTAAAGCCAGTTCAATTATGTATACTAATTATCAGTGTTTGACATCAGTAGATACAATCAGAACATCCAGGGTTTGAGGCACACTGGGTAGAAATAGTCGTAGTTTTTAAAGTGCTTGCAAAAACTTTTTACATAAGTAATTAAGTACTTTGTTTTGTTTTTTTTAAGGATTTTTTTGGGACATTTTTAGGATTTATTGATAGGACAGAGTGAAGTAGGAATGCAGGGAGAGTGCAGGGCAAACTGTCAGAGTTGGGACCACCTGTGCGGATCATAGAAGTCTTATTGACAATAATAGGAAAACGTGGTAACTATAACTTTTGCTTAATTTTGGCTATTCAGACAAAGACGAAACGAAAATACTCCTTAGCCACCTTGAAATAGCTGCCTGGCTGTGGTCATAGTTAGCGGCTGAAGATCAAGCAGCATCCGGACCTCTCTTTCCTGGACTCTCTCCTACGACACTCACTCTCTCTTTGTCTGTTTTAATAAAAGCAGAATTACCAGGAGGTTAACTGCTCGCTCTGCGGTTTAAGAAAAGCAAAGACTGTCCAGTTAATCGTTAGCAAGACGTCATGATCCAGAGGTCCAGGCTGGAGTCACGGCTAAATTGGATGTGCTCCTTTCATTCCCTTTACCCATAATGCATCTGCTAAATGAAAACGAATTAAAGGAAGTGTGTTTAGGAATGAGATTGGTCATTGATTTAAAGCTGGACACTGGGGTTTTTATGCCTGTGTGCTTATATACTGTATGTGTGTGTGCAGCCTAAGTGCTGAACAGGAGGAGGAAAAGTCATTTGAAATCTGAGACGTATGGACCACGGAGGAATAATTTTAATCCATCATAGTGAGAGTAGATGTGTGTATCCTGTTAGCTCATCTCCTACTGCCAATGATATTATATTAACTCTTTCTATGCTGAAAGTTGAGCTAAAATGCTAACTTTCTCTCTAAAATTCAATGTATTCAAATCACTATCATGGTCTCTTATGGGGCAATGTTAGCAACCTCTTGATATACAATATATGTATCCCCTCTGATAGTTTTTGGTGATTTTTTTTTGCTTTTATTGATAGGACAGGATAGTAGAAAATCAGGGAGAGATGCTCGGCAAACAGTCAGAGTCCGAATTTGTACCCGAAACGCCGAGGCAGGCTGTAGTTGCCCAGTATATTATTCTATTGCTGTTTATAAATAATGACAATTTTCCAATATATCAGCTACCTTTAAAAGCTATAACATACTGTACTGCAAAGATACCACCATGACAAGTTGGACTGTTTTGCCATGCCTTTACATTTAATCTGCAAATGTCTTTTTCTTTTTACAAAAATGTGCTTGGTAGTAATATTTTAGCCACACCTTTTTGGAATTTAAGCTGAATAGATACGGCTAACATTAAGGACAGATATATGATTGAGTTTTTTGTTTTTTTTTTACTTTAAGACTTAAAGCATGATAAAGAGAAATCCTTTGTAATGGAGTATAGACAAGAGATTTCACCATGTCAATTTTTTTGTGTCATTAATGTGAGAAGAAAGATGAAAGGAAGGACTGATCATTTTTTATTAAATGCTGCTAAACCTGTCTGACCCATTCTTTGGATATTTTTCTTTTTCTTTTATTTTGTTGATTAGCTACAAGGACCATATAAACATGCACCAACTGTGCAATGCATTTATATGGCCATTGCTACAACTAATACTTAGCAGATTATTTTTTCTGATGGTAACTGGCTTCAAACAGCAGCGAAATAAAAGCACAATCAGCCTCTGTTCAGGTTTAGTTCATAGTTCAGAGAAGGCGACAAAAGGAACAGACTTTAATTTTTTTCTTTGTACTGTAGTTCAGTCATTAAATAGAAATTACCATTGTATGTACTGTATATTAATTTTGTATATTTAAATTGGTGAATCTAAATTGCTTCTAATTAATAAGCGAATGGTTGTCTGTTGGCATTTTTTAGGCTGTAGCCCACCTCAGGCCCATAGTTGCTGGGACAGACTCCAACCACAGCCTCCAGCCAGAAGATTAATAAATAAAATTATTCTTTGCTTTACTTAAATATCCTATAAGACAAGCCATGTTTTCAGTCTGATTGAAGGACACCACTCAAGCTTTGCAGACTCCTCAGGGATTCAGACCTCTGTGATAAACAAATGGAAGTGTTGGTCCATAATAAGACATTTCCCCTCTCTGGCCATCTCTGAGCCCTCACTTGTCTCATTGTCCTGGACTTATGAGCCGTCCCTTCTTCTCTCCTCCTCCATCTTTCTTCTCCCGGTCCTCCCTCCACTGCACTCGGCCAACCACAGTCTGTGCAGGGGAGCCAGGGCGACATACCCACTCAGGCCTTAATGGATAAGCTTTTCCCCGTTCCCTACGCCATTAGGATCAATAGCACTCAGTGGAGCCCCGGCGGTGGTGATAGGGTTAAACACTTAAAGCGCGTCGTAAAAGTGAGGAGTGGTCAGCCGAGCGTGCTCCAAAGCCGGTGGGAGGTATCTGCGTGCGTGCGTGTGTGTCTCTATGTGAGAGCATGTATCGACCCACATTACATGGAGCAGGTGTACACTTCTGGCTGTTGTGTTCACATCAGGAGCGAGCAATTCTTTCAAATCTAGTCTTGCTCAGTTTTCAGCTTATTATCTGTGGGGCTTTTGTTGTCACCAGGTTATTTCAGTGCAGCTCCTTTCTGTCCATGTTCGGTACAAATGTCAATTTTTTTCTTACATTGATGGACCCATTCACCCACTGTTGGTTGACTCATTTATGGTCTGTCTACGCTGATCAGGCATAAGATTATGACCACTGAAGGGTGAAGTGAATAACACAGATTAACGCTTCATCATGGCAGCAAGTGAACATTTTGTCCTCAAGTTGATGTGGTAGAAGCAGAAAAAAAGCAGCGATAAAGCAAGTCTTGGTTGCTTTTGAATGGCCAGACAGTGGATAATGAGCTATGATCTCCGCTGTCCTCTTCATACCGCCATGTCACCACTTCCTGTTCAAGGTAGAGGGGTGAAAAAAGGGTCAAATTCAGGGCCAAAGACGCACCGACTAACCAGCATCACTGACAAGCTGCATTACACTGCCACGGATCAATACAGGAGACCGCTAATGTCATATATTGGCATTTAGGTCAAGTCTTGGTATACGGTGTGACATCTCTTTTATGGTTTCATTAGTATAGTGTGGTATGGTATAGTATAATACAATATAAAGACACGATGAATTATTTGGTTTCAATTTTCAGACTTATTTGGGATTAAAAGGCCAAAAAATGTGATCCAACTAACACTTCTTTGGGTGGTACTCGGTAGTCTTTTGGAGTTCAGTCTGGATTTAGTTTAATTTAGATTTTTTTAATTTCCTTCTTACTTTTGCTCCTATTGAGGTTAGATTTTTCAGTATTTGAAGACTACTGCTTAGTCCTGGTATAGGCACAGTTTAGTCTTGGTTTAGTCATGATTTTTATCTGGTTCAGGCCCAGTTGGTCCTGGTATAGTCCCTGATAAGTCTAGGGTCCCGGGTTAGTCTAGATTTAGCTTATTAAAGATTGTCCTTGGAGAGCCAAACATTTTCTGTGGTAGTACTTGGTGTAAAAAGTTTGAGAACCACTACTATGTGATACTACTGTGTACTTCTGGAACCCACTTTTTACAGAAGTTACTTATTTTACTCTGGTCTTTGGGGCATGTGCATTTTAAACATTCACTTCTACAGTATCTACAATATCTACAATATTTTGGGTGAATAAGCTGAACATTGAAACTATAATCCACCACCTTACAACCCACTTTTGGGTTTGATCCACTGATGCGTGCCGCTAAAATAAAAGTGAAAGGCTATCTGCTATTTCTGTTTAGTCCATACCATGCATCTAGTTACATACTTTATTTTGTTTTCTGCATCATATACTGAGGCTGCTTTGAGTCAAGGAAACAAAATTTCATTCTGTACGCACTTGTATCTGAACTGAATGACAATAAAGCCTGTGTATGTCTAATATAATTCAAAGAATAATCAATGCAATCCACCCTTGACAGTGTCTGCTGTGCCCTCTTCTAAGTAAGATTGAATTTTCGAACACTGATGTGATTAGAAAGAGCAGGGCACGTGCCTCACAGCGCAGCACATGAGTCAATGCCATCAATCAACAGTGAGGAAGACAAACTACAGAGCCTCAAAGATACAGTTACAGTAATGTGGTATGGGAGAGAGGTTGCCCCCTGTCTGTGAGAAGCGGTACTGCAGCTCTGTGGTGGAAGCGGTAATCCAAGCTGATGCCACACTCCTGCAATAATCTGCTGGTCCTTTGAAGCCTTCACGTTTAATTTACATCAAATGGACATTCAGCTGTAACACTGGGTTTGATGTTTACACAAGTGGAAAATTATGGAAGTACTTGTCCCTTGTAATGTTTAATGTCGCTTTTATTGTGGAAAGATATTTATGGGGTTGCATAAAATTTTGTAGAAGCAAAGAATGCAACATGTATGAAGAACTACAGCAAAATCACCCCATAAAAAAAAAAAAAAATAGACCAAATTTAGACCAAACAGAGGGCCTTATTAATTGATATTCTTGTTTTGTTAGCAGAGTTTTTTGCCTGAAGACCTATTTTTCTAAGATTAAAAAAAAATATTGTATGGCACATTGTATGTATAGCATAAACAAACCTTTACATCTGCACAGTGCTCTCTATTTATTGGACAACCTACTTTTTTTTTTTTTTTTTTTAATTTTTGAAAGCGTTATTAACAATGCAGCTTTAGGAAATTTTTCACTATTTGCTCTTCAGCTTGGTCTAGGTTAAAAGTTTGTGCTTATAATGTAGAGCAGTGTTTTAGAAATGACTGAAGAGGGATTGAACACAGTTTTGATAATAAAGTTATTTCAAATCTAAATATAGTTTTGATTACATAAGATGGTGATTTTTAAATGTGTCATATAGGTAATAGTAAAAAATATATAAATTTGGTCAGAATCACAGATATAGATGATTGTACGCTGTCAAAATAACTTGTATTAAATGGGATGGTAGCAGCATGGTGACAAAGTAGTTAGCACTGTACCCTCACAACAGCAGGGTCCCAGGTTCAAAACCCATGACTGGACTATGCAATTTCTAACAAAACAAAAATATTGTATGCTAGCAAACCCTTTATTTAAAACTTTCACACTTTATGGCAATGTCTTCTTTTTCAGACTCAAAGCTATTTCACACATAATCTATTATAAGTCGCTCACTCAAATGACAGATGAGGAAAAGTTGAAAAGAAAACAATTTAAAACTATTCAAACCTATTTTATCTTACTGAATTTTCTCAGACTCTTATTTCTACTGTAATCCTTTGGTTATGTGAGTCTGGCATCAGTGCACCGCTTCTATCGACGAGCAGCCACTACTGAGTACAACCTGGGACACTGCAGCTGTACACAAGTCTTTTGACCAAAGTACACAAATCCTTTTTAACTTTAACTCCCCACTTGGTGGCGTTCTACACAACCCAAACAATTATGACTCCTGCTATAGTTCAAAACTCTTGTCCACTCTCAAACCTCCCTGGGGCTGCCTTTCCTTTTATGAATGCCCTCACTGTCTGACCATGTTCTTTATTTCTGTCCATATTGGCCACTTCCTGTATCTATTTTGCACTGACTTGAAATCCTTCTTTTTATGGGAGACACTTGCAATGCATTTTTCCCACATCTTGGCTTTTATTGAGTCAATTTGCATCGTGGGCCGTGATTATTTTTATCCGTCTGGAGCTGCAGTGGGCAGTCATATAAGTATCAGCCTAAATGGTATTTGCACACTATAATGTTGACAAATTTCTCTATTAATATGTGCATTTTTGACCCGTGATGGAAATATTGTCCACTGCCCCCCATAGGCTAGAGTATATTGTTAGACATGCTTGACGTTATCATTCATCTCGCCCTCTCACAGCAGTCTTCATGAATAACAATAGGCATCGACCTTGACTTGTGCCGCCAGGAGGAGAGATGGTGCAAGATTATCAGATTATTGCCGGGATAAAGCATGAACTGGTCCGATTGGTCAGTTTTTTGGGGGGGGGGGCTTTCGACAAAGGGGGCTTAAGTAGCAGCCCCCCCACCCCCAGCCCCCCCACCCCAGTGATGAGGCCAGGATGGATTTGTTGTTTTTGGGGTTAATTAGGATTAAGTGGAAACTAATGTGTTTGCTCCATCAGGTCATTTTGGATGGTGGGGAGGTAATAGTCTACTACTGGCAAGGAGATTTACTAAACTAAAAAGCTGCTGTTAATTGACTGAAATGTTCATGTCATTTTGGAAAGTTTGTTTTAAACTTTTAATTTCAAGCTGATAGCCGATAGACGTATATGTGCTATATTCATTGTTTTCCTTGTCACATATTATTTTGATCTTTATCTCCTAATACAGTATAACCTTGTGGATTTGTGCCCACTCATGTATTATGACTTGTGCCAGTCCGAGGTCTAGATAAATGGAGCGAGAGAGAGGGTTGCATCTGGCATAAAACTGCAAAACCGATGTGCAACTCACTGCAGTCTAGAAAGCTTAATGGCTATGGTGACACCAAAAGGGAAAAGCCTTGTTGAAAGTGTTGATTTGGTGAGAAAATATTGTCTGTCCCCATCATCCAGAGCAGTGATTCTCAACTGGTCTGGCTTCGGGACCCACCATAACCCTAAAATGACAACCCGCGACCCAAATGAAAGAGAAATTTCAACTGATCAAATGTATTAAACCTGAGACAGAATAATGTCAGAATATCACAGTATGTCAACACAAAAAGAACACATTTAACAAGCAAGTGATGCTAGAGAGGGAATTAAGCAGTGCTCACTTCAACCTTAGGTGTAACAGGAACATAACATTTTTATTCATCTTTTTTTTTTTTCACTTTAAATGGTTCCGCGACCCACCTTTGGATCCTAACCCACCAGCTGGGAATCACTGATCCAGAGTACAACACTAAAGGGCCTGGATGTCATAGATGCTCTGTCTATAAAAATATTTATATTCTGTTTTATGTTGAGTACCATCAATGTCTTTAAAGCTACACACATATCGTTTTGAGGTTAATCATTTTTTCCCCCAAAAGAAATGCTTTGTATAACTACTTGTGGTTTGCCTTATGGAAATTGTACATACTTGCAGTGTAAAAGAGCCAATCCACTTACAATAAAACAGAAATGACGCAATGATGTTAGCTTATTAGAAATTCAGCCAATATTTGTGGGGCGCATGTAAAGTCTGAGACGTGTCAAACAGCTCTTGGAGGTTAATTGAATCCCTGAACCCCCCATCTGGAGCGTTAATGCCCACATTAGTCCTTAGCCCTGTCCCGGGCCGCTCTGAGACGTCCCGGGGTCTTAGGGCAGGTGGTATTGTGGGTGGCTGGGTTGTGGGTTGAGCTTGATCTGAAGATACTAAAGGATAAAGTGGTGTGTGTGGAGTTCAGGGCTGGTTAGTGCAGGGGGAGGGTGTGCTAAAGTGCTAATCGGCGTTTATTTACTGGTCTTGAAGGCTCGGTGTAGCAGGGGGCCATTGAGTGTCATTAACTGGGAGCCATTATGCTAATAGTGGTAAACACATTGATTAGACCTTTATCAGGAAGACCACTTATAGCTGTTTTAAATCTACTCCTGTCATGATCTACTTTAAGCCATTTAGGACATTAAGTAAGTCATATAAAAATCTGCTTTCCTTTTGGCTTTTCCCTTTCCGGGGTCGCCAATGCAAGTCCAAGAGCGCAGTGATTCACATATTGATTTTTTTAGTACACATTTGAAAGTTTATAATAGTGTAAACCTAGGGAATGCTGTTTTTGATCACTTGTCTGGGAACAATAAGTAAAAGATGTCTAAGGATTTCAAGCCGTGCAGTGGAATGTGATGGGCTAAAGTTTCTCACATGTAGCTCAGAGCTAAGTCACGGAAGGCCTTAAAAGTCATCCGTAAAAGCCTAAAATCCATTTGAAAACAGACTCGAGTCCCTGAAAGAGGTCGAGCTTTCTAATTTAACTAAAGTTCATTTTGATACAGTTATAGAGACCTTCTTCATAATTGATAAGTTTGTTTTGCCTTCAGGTTTTTTTTTAATTGGAAACAAGATTAAGTGAACATGCAGAAGTAGCAGATTACTTCCAGGAGTCCCAAACTGAGCAATATCTGCCATGAAATCGGGACTTGTGTTTCTCCAGAGACGCTTAATTCTGCAACAGCCGTGTGGTGTGTACCTTCTAAAGCCATTTTAATCCCAGTACAGCAGTACCACTTTGAAAACTTTTCTTCCACTCTTTCAGCTTTTCTCTTCTTTGGTCATTACAGCAAATTATCTGTTGTCAAGCGAACAGTGCCGTTTTATGCATGATGCCCTTCCTGACGCAACCCTCTCCATTTATCTGGGCTTGTGACTGGCACAAAGTGTAGACTGGCTTCTGACTCCTTGTGGCTGGGTTACCCCTTTGCAGATTATACTTAGCGTGACTTGTAGTGTTGTAGCTTGAGACTGGTCTTGGCCTTGAGACTATTTTTTTTTTTTTTTTTTACTGGTCTTGGTATTGTCACAGTCTTGAATTCAGTTTTATACGGTATTTTGTCAGTTTCAGATGTGGCAGTCTCAGAGATCTTATTTACCAAACACCATGAGAAAAACTATTCTTCATAATTTTAGAGTAATTAATAAATTTCCACATTAGAAAAAGTAGGAAAATGATCTGTCTCTGTTTGTGGACTTTGTTGCATTAGAGCATTAAAATAATCATTTATATTTGAACTACTTTCTACTTTATTTTGTGTTAGTTCACAGGGTTTGTCTCGACCTGGTCTTGGTCTGCCTTGGTCTTGGTCTTGACTTTTTCTCAGTCCTTAAAAGTCTCTGTGTTGTCTCAATCTCTAACCTTAAAAGTCTCGGCCTTGTCTTGTTTTCTGTTTACTCTGGACTCGGACTGGTCTTGGTCTCCATTAGTATGGTCTTGACAACACTAGTGAGTAGTATTAAGTAGTATTTGTCATATTAGAAACAAGTTAAAATATGAAAATAAAGAAACAGCACTGAAACATGAGCACTGAACCTGCCTCGGACCACATTTGCATCAGCTGACCGCCGCGCTGACTTCCCTGACCCCTCACACCACACGGTCTGCCTACAAAGCATGCAGACATCTGCTTTTCCTTGACAATCAGTGGCGAGGGCTTGGTGCAGTGGAACGGATGAGATGTGCATGGAGGTATATACCCACGCTTCACGGAGCTGTGGTCAGGGAATACAGTGTGACGAAAGACCAGGATGTGATGAAAAACGTGACAGAATCTCCCTCTCTCTTTCTCCCTCGGTGCATGGACCCAGCCGACGTGTTGACATTTTTCTGTCGAGGACTTGCATACCTGCCTGATTCAGTCTGACATGTTTACACACACACACACACATTTACAATTAATAGACTCCAGTGGATGACCTGTTGCATTTTTATGGCTATAGGGTTGTTAAAAGGTGATGCCAACTCACTTATGCAATAATGTTTAAGATAATTTCTTTTAGTATCTTGCACATCCATAAAATAAATCAACCATCACATACTGTACATAAATCAGACAATAGCTCCACCACTTTGCTAGTTAATCACAGGGCTAAGATTTAAAGACATTCTAGACTCACATTTATTAACTATGAACAATTTAGATTCACTAGTTTCTTAAAAAGCTACATATCTATTTTTTATTTTACCACAAAGCCTCAAAGTCTTCTCAGTTGTGGCCTTTACTTTAAAACACTCAGTAACTTATTATCTTAAATAAACTGTTGCGAAATCCGTGTGATGGTTGTTGTTGTTGTGGGGTGAATGAAGTGTCCGGCATCTCCCCCTGCTGTCGCTGGGCCGAAGACGACACTTACAAGTATGAGCATCGACGACCCTGTGTCACGAAAGTCTCAAGTGTCGCAAGAAACCAAGCTAGCAATGGCTTTATTTCTTAATTTTTGTCATGACAGAGCGATCAAATGGCAGAAAAAACTTATTAGGGATACGGAGAGGGGAAAACAAAAGTCTAAGCTGAGCGAGGGATCATATAGGAGTCAACTGGACTACTATAGTACTAGTGCTTTAACCTTAAATGTAGAGCTCCATAAAGGAAAATTGGGAAAAACAGCAAAGAAAAGAGATAAGTTACTGAGTTCTTCTTTAATATAACCACAAAACCTTTTCTCTCTCTCTCTCTTAGTTAAAACAATAAATGAATTAAGTGATAGGACTTCAGTTTGAATCACTTTTGCTCACATTTACATTACCATCTGCTACATGTAGAAAAAATCTTCAGCTCCACACTTCTGTACTGACCACAAAACTGTCCTTGAGATTCCACCTAAAGCCACATAAAACATCCTTTTCACCAGTGCAGCCGTATGTATGTATGTAGTGTGTGCAGGTCGCCTCTCGCCCCTCACTTCCTCCTCTCTGTACCTCCAGGCCTCACAGGGAAAGGACTGGCAGCTGGAGCTGGTTCTTGAGCCTCAGGGGAAGAGTTTGATTTCAGCCGCAGGGATGTGGGTCACTGGATGGGACCCTCTGTGCGTGCGCTCGCAGCTTCTCGCTATGTTTGGCCCCTTCTCTGTTCAGTCTTTGTGCCCTAATGCTTCACAGATGCTAAAGCTGTACCTACGAACTACACAAGACAAAATGAGCATCTTTAATCCTGGCATGATCTAATTTAATGACATGATGCTTATAATTAGCTGCTAACTATATGCTAGATCTTAGTATTCCTATATTTTTTGTCTATGTTACCGTATAGACATATTTTAGTGGTTCTTGAATACTATACAGGCATATTTTAAAGCTTTGTGTCCCCATGTTTTGCAGATGCCTCTAAAGCTGTACTTACATAATCAAGCCCCCCCCACCCCCCAAAAAAAGCCACCTTTAGACCTGCCATGATCTAATTCAATAAAAGCATGAGGCTGCTAACTATGTTTTCTTTGCTTTCCTATTTTCCTTTATGTTAGCTGGCTTTTTGTGTGTGTGTGTGCTAATTCTTGAATGCTATGCAGGCATTTTTTAAGCTTTTAGTGCTAATAAACACTAGCACGTGACACAAACTAACCTTTTGCGTGACCTGCTTCACAGAGCAAAACACAAAACATGTGCTATTGACTGGAGCAGTAGGCTATGGCTGGCGTTCTGCAACATCTGTATCTTTCTGTGATTAACAAAAGGTTCAAATACAAACTCACTTTAGGGTAGACTTTGTTGATTCATATACAGTAACACAAGAAAGTGCTTATACCTCTGCCTTTTCTCCTGATTGGACTTGTTTATGGAGCATTGAGGTCGTGTTTGCCTTTCAAACCATGCACAGTGTGAATAGCTTAACAGTCTCCTTGGGATTTGACTACAGCAAAGTACTTTTCATGCTGCTGCTGTTTTCCACCAAGCTAAACTCTCTCTTTGGCCCTTGTCCTCACCTCCTCGATAACTTACAACATGCCATTTCCAGGTCTCACACTTGCATCTATTGTATCGCCACTCTCCGGAGATCATTAAATGCTAGCTTGTTCAATTAACCTGGCTTGTATCCTGCACCGAAAGTAGAAGTGACAGCAGGGGACTTTGTACAATGTTGCCACTTGACTTTTGATAAAGCTCTTTTTGTGACCACCTATTTATTAGCGCTATCAAACCAATCGGCCCAGGACTGCGGCAGGGGACACATGCTGTTGTTGCTGAGCGAGCTATAAAAGCTTTACTGAAAGGCCTCTTGACCAGATGACCCAAATCCCCGCTGCCACATTAAGCCCTAAACTTGGTTGGACAGAATGTCATTTTAAACACGGCAGTATTTGTGCTGACAAATCAAAGGCCGTTTAAAGGAAATTAATAGGTTTCCTGTAAAGGGAGGGGCCTATCACTAAAGAAACATTGTGCTCCTTAAATAGACTCCTGAACTTCTGTACTTTTTTTGCTACATGAGTCCAACTTTTGAAAATTTGGAATTAAACTTCTGAATATAATGCCAACAATTTAGCCTGGCCTGCTCTCTCATGTTATGTTGTAGCTTATGTAAAGAACATTTCTGATTTTGCAATGCAACTGGGCAGACTTTTAATTATAAAACAAGGAACAGTGCCAGCATTCATTCAATTATCCTCTACCTCTTATTACTGTTGAAGTCACTGAGGGCTAGAGCCTATCCCAAAAACCATGGCCCTTAGGGGTGGTACACTCTGGACAATGGCCAGTTTGTCACAGTGTCAACATATGCAGAATAAGAAGACACACTTTTTAAGACTCAATCAGAGAAACAATTACATACGCATAGTCCTTCACATTTTTAGGCTGACTGAGCTTTGGATGATTCTTGACTCTCTTCACTTCACAAAGAAAGTAATATACAAGTATATGCATGAAAAAATTGTAATTAATCAGACAAATAACTGCGTTGGGTCCATGTTAGTTTTGTTACATATGACTGCACTGCAAGACAACTTGAATAGGAGAGGATCCAGGATTACTTTATTAAGAAAGAGAATGGGTGTGGCTGGCCAGGCTACCAATTATTAGACTTTATTACAATGCCTTTTAGCCATGAATAGATTAAGTTTGGGGAGCATATGGTAAACAGCAGTGCTTAACATTTCTTAGAAATGTAAAACATCCCCTTGCACCCTTCCAGAGCACATCAGCATCTTTAATGCCACTGCGGCAAGTCTGCAGCTGAAGGGCCACGGATTCTGGCACCGGCCCTCGAACTCTGAGACAGTAACAGCATACTTTCCACTCTTGTTGAAAGTCATCTCGCATTGACAGAAATCCCATCCACTGGCCTTGTTTTAGTGCCTCTGCCTGTAGCCATGTGAGAGAAGGATGGGGTGACGCGAGTGGCACTGTCCCACTTTGGTGACAATGAAATGTATTCTGGCTGCTAGCACCGAGCGGTCTTGTCGCAGAGGTCGGTATAAAGGATGTATTCATCGGCTTCGGTCAGTCACAAAGGGGCAGATACATCAGATCACACTGGGGTGGAACAAGGACGATGACTGTCACACTCTTTCTCTGTGTGTGTCTTAAAAAAGAAATGCACCTCGGTTTTTGTGTGGCTTAAGGGGCCAAGTCCAAGGCTTTGTTACCCCCTTGCAGCGAGAGGGCAGCACCTTGAGGACTGGCTCCTCTGTCCTAAGCAGTTTGTCTTCCCGGTTGTGCGACGGTATATATTCTTACAAAGCTATTAGCTTGGTATTACACCTGACAAGATAAGAGTGGCTCATTAATGTAATGGACAGCATCACAGGGGCCACTAGGGCCACAATCAAACTTCACAAATCTCTGGATGATTTAAAGAACAGCACAAGTGGAAGAAGGAACAAAGTTAGTCCTGGATTTGGTTTAGTTAGCACTACCTTTAGACTTTTCCACTATGCCCCTATGCCTTTACTTATCTCATACCCCCAGCTCTAATATCCTTGTTATGTGCTATAATACCGTGATCCCCTTGAAATGAAACCCATGATGGTATCAGTCTCTTCAGCCTTCTTATTCCCTGACACAGTCTAGAGGTGATTTTACTGAAAAACTGCTGCAGCTATTTTTATATGCAGTGGGTATTTGACATGGAAGTGCAGTCGGATCGAGCTCTTATAACGACAGTGTTATTGCTTGGTGGATGTCTCCTCTCTGCACTGCAGCAGGGTTGACGAGCTAAAGTTGAGGCGGGCTTTTGCATCTTGTCATAAAAACCAGAGGACATTGATTTTGACGTGCACAGACAGGTGAGGAAGAAGAGAGGGAAGAAGGTGATGGACGCAATTACCAAGTTTGAATTTATTGAAATAATACAGCGAAAATCCAGCCACAGAGGGTCACAAGACAGAAATTGGCAGAATGCAGTGGTAATTAGGGTGCACAGTGTTTTCATACACTGTTCTGTGGATTTTGGGTGAATTTTGGGCAGATTTTGAGCAGATTTTGGGCAGGTTTTGAATGGCATTTAGGCAGGTTTTGAGTGGATTTTGGGCTGGTTTAGGCAGGTTTTGGGTGGATTTTAAACACGTTTTGGGCAGATGTTGGGGAGGTTTTGGGCAGGTTTTGATTGGCGTTTAGGTAGGTTTTGAGTGGATTTTGGGCAGGTTTTGGGCGGATTTTGAGCGGTTTTTGGGCGGATGTTGGGGAGGTTTTGGGCAGCTTGTAAGTTGCTGTTGGGTGGGTTTTGACTTTCACACCTGGCAACCCTATTTGTGACTCGTTAAAAGGAGAGGATTGTGTCAGGGAGGGCACCTGGCGTAAAACCTACAGCAAATCGATGCGTAAATCACTGCTCGCTAAGAGAAAGAAATTTGCTGTCTCAACCCCAGAAAGTATAAGCCAAAAGGAAAGAATACTTCAGACTATGTTAGAAGAAGTAAACTTTTTCAAAAACTCCCTAAAACATTTTCTGCTGGGTTGATGATGTGGTTTGTTGTCAGTTTTGTAAAGGAACATGCACAAAGTTGGATGGATACAAAATAAACACCAATGTGGCAAACTTCAAACGCCCTTCCATTTCACAAAAGGATACCTGGTACAAACAGTTTTTTGTGGGAAGATGTGGAGATAAAACCAGATCTTTGGTAAAAAGGAGACAGAAATTCTGCGACTTCTGCAAAGAATTATGGGATTGTTTCTTGACTGTTTGCAACATTTTTTGCATAAGAGAGATGCATATGTGTTGGCAATAGGCCCTGTCACTTACAGTGGATTTGGGCACATACTGTATCTATAATAGAGGGTTAGGTCTTCTTTTTTCATGTCATGGGACCATCAAAACAACTCTGTGGATACATATTTTAATGATTTTGTGGCTATTTTTCTTTGGCTAAAAGCTGCATAGTGTTACTTCAAAGACTGACAAAAGCTGACAATAAGGATTGCACAAGTTGCCCACAAGTTCTGTCTTTTTTTCCTTTAAATCTCCAGAGTCTCAGGCTGGATATCTGAGGCTGAAGAAGTTAACATTGCTACAGGACAGTGGGCACTCAACACATTGAGGCAGTATTGGCCATTCAAGTCTGGCTATGTTTCCATTATAGTTTTTTTTTTTTTTATAAATGATGCAGGCTATAGAGGGGGTTGTCCACAAAGTGATGTCTAAAACTGGAGGTGTCCTTGGTACGGCTGGGCAGTGAACATTTTTTTCCCCTAACGTGTTCTGTTTTTAGATACTGACGAAGATACTAACTTAGCTCACTAAAAGAAAAAATGCTTAGTTTTAGTAGAGTTATTACCATTTTAGGGGTTTTGTGATTCAATGGAAAGAGCGTTTACCCCTGAACTAGAAGATCTTTAAGTTTGAGTCCAGGTCTTTACCATTGTGAGATAGTACCAGCGCCTTGGTAGAGGTCTGATTTTTGTCCATTGATACACCTTTCTTTGAAGACTTTTGCACAACACTGTACATGTGTTAACTATGATGTCAACATTGCCAGTATCGAATCCCTACATTTGCTTTTTGTCACCTCCACAAACACTCTTTAGCTTAGCCTTGTGCCTTAATCTCATTACAATCCGGTAAGCAAGACTTCTTAAATCCACTCTGCGTCTCCATATGTGAGGCAAGCCTGGTTTTTCACCGACAACAAGCGAGCAGAGAGGGAGGAGGGATAGGACGGCGGTGCTGCTTTAGAGTCACGTGACTAATTTGTGTCTTTCTTTGCGGAGCGTGCGGGCAGCCGGCCAAAGTCGTCCCCTCCGATCTCTCCTCTCCTCTCCTCTTCCTTCAAACACATGCTTTTGTCAGAATGCTAAAGTAGCCAGTCAGGAGTACATCAGCCCACATGCAGTGAATGTATATGTCTTGAATTTGGGCATCCACTGTCACTAACCATGTCCCTCTTGTGTTGCTTCTCCTTCAGGGACTATGGCTCCAAGCGCAAGTCTGGTAAGTCACCTGCCTTTTGTTTTTTCTATCAAGTAAAACTGCACAATATTAATAAAACAGGTCATATCTATGTTGAATAATGGATGATCTGTGTACCTTTAATGAGGTTAAGAGACATAGCTAAAGTTCAGTTCAATTTTAATTACAAAGAGATACATGGCTCTGCACACAGTGGTCAAAATTAAGGCTAAACCAGGAACCAGCTCAACACATCAGTTACACAGTGTTAGTTTCTGTCACATGTGTTTGCCTGTATCAATGGATTTGCAATATATTGTGCATCCCTATACTGTACTGTCAGCCCTTACAGCTAACTTCCCTCCCTTGTGATCCTTTGAACTTGTTGCTCTTAAAAAAACGGCCTCTCCAGACCCAGTCCAGGGGCGATATGTTGCATGATGTATGATGTTCAGCTCTCTCAGTGACGCGTCTGTCATCCGTGTGATTTCCATGTGTGGTTTGTTTACTCGTAGCACCGCGGGACGCTGACTTTACTGCAGACTGTGTTTTTTTGGGGTGGGTTCAGAAATCTGTCAGGCAAGCCCTCAGCTACACGTGCCCTGGGATGCAAGGGTGTGGTTTTGAAAAACAATCAGATCGCCCTTGGATGTCAGAGTACTGTCATAAATAGACGTCATGTTTAGGGGAAGAGATATTCTCAGTTGTGGTAGAGTAGAAAGGATAAATGATGATGAAGGAGGGGCTCTTTGTTTGTTACATCTGGTATCTTTAATAACTCCATGATGCTTGCATGTTGTTATGAGAGGATTTGCAGCTGGTTTCTTGCGTCACAAAAAGGAAGCTCATAATAATCATATTCATAGCATATGCTAGAGCAGCACGAGCTTACAAAAATAAGGAATTTGTGATAAATTTGTTAAATGTTGCAATATTGATATGACCTGCGATATTTGGATATGCTTTTCAACATAGCAATGGTTAAATTCACTTTTATCACTAAACCAGAACTAAACAAGGAATAAATTAGAACTAAATTAGGACTAAAACAGGACTAAATTAGGACTAAAACAGGACTAAATTAGGACTAAAACAGGACTAAAATTTGGACTAAACCAAGGTAAACCAGGACTAAACGAGGACTAAACTAGGGCTAAACCAATGTAAACCAGGACTAAACCAGGACTAAACTATGGCTAAACTAAGCCTAAACTAGGACTAAACCAGGATTAAACTAGGGCTAAACCAGGGCTAAACCAGGACTAAACTAGGGCTCACTAGGACTAAATTAAGGCAAAGGACTAAACTAGGGCCAAACAAAGCCAAACCAAGACCAGGACTAATCCAGGACTAAACTAGGGCTAAACCAGGACTTAACTAGGACTAAATTATGACTAAGACTAAACCATTCTACATTTCTGACTGAAACCTGGCCTTTTTAAACTCCCAACACAGTCTAATAATTTATTTATCTCTGTTAGATGGAGGAGAATAAAATGATTGCAATTTATTTAGTTTTTTGCAATCTGGGTATTGTGGTAGCTAATTTTGCAATAATGATAAATTTGCAACATACTGTGCATCCCTAGCATATGCAGAGGAGTAAAAGAGAACTTACTGCTAGTGCATGGCATTAAACCATAGTTGTGCTGCTTATCCACTTACTTCATTATCCATCTTAGTAAATGCATGCTTCTCAAAGTGTATTAGCCAAACTATAGCTGCCTAACAAAGACATTACTGTTGTGTTTCACGTAGGTACTGTTTGTATGCAAGCCTGTGCGCTTAAGGCTGCAATATCAGTCATACCATACATGAATTATTGAAGAGGAAATGCATGAAATAGTTTGCCGTAAATCGAGATTATTCCCAGTGGCCGCAAAGGTAGATCTATCTAAAATATATTGCCTGATCCTGGTAAAGATATCTAGACTCTGCTCCAGTGCGCACTTATTTGGGGGCTATAAGGTCAAGAACACTACATCCAAGAAAACTTTTGAAGTGGCCATATGTTTATTTTTAGACTTAAAGAAGAAGGAAGAAGAAACTCTGTGACCCGCCTGTCACAAATCGATTTGCCACTGCCTCAGACAGAGCTCACTGCCAATTCAATTACATGCACATTCCTCAAAATGATTAGATTTCTTAGAAGATGATGGCTTCTGTGGATAACCCTGGCTTTTAGTGACCTCCGTGTGCAGCATTAAGCCACAAACAGGTGGTTTCTGCAGGCCAGTGTTTTTGCCGCAGATCCTCTATTAGCTAGATTGCAATTTTAGGAGCAGAAAAGTAGCATTTTTCTTCAGGCAATCAGACAAACTGCTTCTTTGAGACTCCCAGAGGTGGAGTTGCCAAAAATTGTACTCAAGTGAGAGTATTGTTACTTCAAAATAATGTTGCTCAAGTTGAAGTAAAAAGTATGTTGGAATAACACTACTCTTAGAATTGCAATTTATTCAAAAAGTTACTCAAGTAAATGTAACTAATTTCTACCCACTTCTGGAGACTGCTGGTATTTCTCACTAGACAAGTTGGTCGTTCTTACATATTCCAATTTTATAAGTATGGTAATGGAGGACAGACAGATTTGACTGAGGACATTCATTATAACCTTTATTTTTTATTTTACTCATGTTGCAAAAATCTGCCACCAGAGACATGCAGTAACTACAAAAATGTCCTACAGGTATTCATGTTTGCATCTACTGTCTTCACAATTTCAGACACTTCCATTTCATACAACTGTGAAACTACTCTCGCTTAGGTCCCCTGTTATGCTAAATTTACTTTTTAAAGCTTTTAACCATGTTATGATGTTGTTTCAAAATTATACCCTGAGTAGTATTTTGTTTTATTCACCCATGTTTGAGTAATCGTGTTTGCTGAGCCGCTGTTCTTCTCAAGATCTGGAAAACGCACAGTCTCACAGCTCTACATAAACACATGAAACCAGGAAGTACTCCTGTGTGTTTCTAAAGCTCATACACCATGACTGAACTCGTTCTGATAATTTGAGCGCATAAATTGCGGCCGCTATGACGCAGTCAGCCATTGTTGCCAGCAGGGGGCACCTAACCCAAGCATTCTCTGCAAAGTCAAAGTAACAGCTCTCCAACAGATGACATTTTCAATGCATATACATTATTTAAAGTTATAAAATGTGAAATACTAATGCATCGGTGTCCAAAACTATTTCCAAAAGCCTGGAAAATACATAGTATGACCGCTTTAAAATTAATTAGTTTATTAAACACACTTTAAAATAACCACAATTAGTGAGTTCTTTCATTCACCAACATTTGGAACCAAAGCCACTTTAGTATTGTTTCCAAATGGCTAATTACAGCTCACAGCTCTTTTGCTCTTCTGTATAACTCTGTTTATCGATAATAAAATGCGATAGTGATGTATTTATGGTGTGTTTTCTTTGCACTGCTGCTTTCAGTTTAAATCACTGAGCTGTGTTTGATGGCTCCCCATTACAACCAATGCATCAGCCACAAGTCAAAGAAACAGGATAGCACACACATACAGTGGTTATTCTAGCTCATTTTGCCAATATATAATCATAGCTGTTAGCGCAAAACTCAAATCTTTCTCTTCCGTTTCAGTCACTGGTGGAAACATTTGAGTTGATCGTGCCATTTAAGTCGAAAGCACTGGTTCAACATTGTGGGATTTGTGCTTGTTTGCAAAGGGAAATACTTTGAGAAACCAAATAAAATGTCAGTTCCAGTGCAGCTCTTACTTGAAGGAGTGTTTTAAAAAATAGGTCTAGCTTTGGGAGTACTCATTTTTATTAATTATCACAACATTACTAGCCAACATCTTTTCATTAAAACATACCAGGTTGTTTATTAATCTTTCATCTAATAATTGAAGAGCACTTAATCACTTACAAGATGATGTTTTGACCCAGTTTATGTTTCGAAGTTGAAATCAGCAGCTTCCCCACTGTTTAGCTAATTAGCGACAGTTTATTGGTGCTGCTATAAAAATGAACACAACATCTCTACAAACTCAAGTATTTCACCCTATAAACATAGGATAGGTTGATGCAAGCTCCAAGATGTGTTTGTTTTCCAACCTGTAGTCTCACAAATATACATCAGTAGCTGAAGTGATGGAAAAACACTCTAGTATCAGTTGTCATTATATGTTTTTACTAATTGCTGTTAGGGCATATACGATGTTACAGTTTTGCAAAAATACATCAAAACAACATCAGGTTAAGGGTAAACAAAAGCACAACAGCTTAGTCTCCCAAGACACAGGAAGAAGACACAGAAGAATCTTACGAGGCGAAAGAAACATTGCACCATAAAAACTTGTCAGATGTATTTTTTGCTCTCATTTTGGCATTTCTTATGCTGTGGTGATGATATTTGACAAAGATGTTCATTAATAAATTCATTTTAGAATTTCAGTGTCACAACTGAAAAAATCTGAATTTTCTACTGTCTGGGCAAAAAAACTTACATTCTTCAAAACTCTTTGTGGTCTCATTGACAAGAAAAAAAAATAAATAAATAAATAAATCACCACCAGACCCACATTTCATTGCATTGTGGGAAATAATTCCTTTATAATTCCCATTAGATAACAGTGACCTTAGACCAGGTCTTTTAGGGATTTAAGAGGAAGAACGTGTGTTTTAGCTCTTTTTTTGTGTGATTTTTTTTGCCTTTTTTTGTAATGGCACAAAAAGTAAAAATGTATTAAAATCAGTTTTAGGACTAATAAGTGACCTGCCCAGGGCTGCATGTTTTATTTATAAATATGTTGGAATTATACAAACTGGGTTTTAGAGGGTTATAAATATAATAAAAATGAATTCACTTTTGTTATGTATGATGAGGAGAGGGGTTATTGATAAAAAAAAAAAAAGTGTTTTTCTTTATATTTTATATTTTTAAATGTGACCCAGTGACCTAAAAAGGGTTTAAGCGGAAGAATGTGATTTTTTTTTTTAAAGCAGGGCCTGAGGGTTAGGTTATTAAACATGAAATATTAATGCAAAGTTGACCAAAAATATTTCAAAAAGCCTGGATACAGCATAATATACAACATGTAAGCACTTCATTTCAGACTTATATAAATAACTTATAAATTACCCTATATGATCATGCATTATTGAAAACAAGAATAATTGTTAGTGAATTGTTAGTATGCATAGTCTGAAAAAAGCAGTCAGACATTGCATTTATTTTTATGCGTCGCTGTAATCTGAAAGTCCTATTGTCTGCTGTGGTCCCAACAAGAACAGCAGCTTTACATCTTAACAAACAAACTTGTAATTTCAGTTTCAGGGATCATCATTTAGAAGAGTGAGGCATTTGAGGCTTGTCCCGCTCCATGTGGGGGCCAACTGTCTTCAGAGGAGGGAGCCGTTTTGGCTGAGAGGCTCCGTCAGACAGGCGCTAGTTTGTTTATGTGGCACACAGTGGATTGACCGGTTGTATTTACTCTGGGATTGAAGACTTGCAAAGACACAGCTTGTGTCTTTTTACAATTGTAGGTTTTGGATGTCCCCATGTAACCTTTTAGTTTCCTTATTACTGTGATTTTGCTTAACATAAAGGCATTTTTTGTGTTAATATGGATGCATTTAGCTCCTAAAGTGGCTACAAAACCACAACAGAATCACTGGGTCCATTGTATAAACAAAACATTTTATTTGGAAGTTGCATTGACCCCCCCCCCCCTCCCAAGCCCCCCAACCTTTATTTCCTCTGTCTAGGGTCTTTTCAGCTCTTGATTGTCACAGTCATTATGTTACATCATAACTCTTATTGTATCACATTGAATTTACAGTAAAGACAGAATTGACTAAAACATAAATATTATTGTCCTCTAAAGCTTTTAAGACACCAGGGTTAATGATCTGACCACAACAGCATACGTAGCCTTGATGGTTCCCTCCTTCTCTTCTTCCTTCTTTTCTTCCTTCCTTCTCACAAACTCAGTGCCGTTGCATTGAATCACATGCTAAATTATGTCTTTCTTGTTCTCACTGTATTCATTCTGGTAAGCTTGTGCCCTGAGGTTTGACGTTGTTAGCAGCTGCCTTTGTGCTCGTAGTAAATCAATACTCTGTTGGTTAGCGGCAAATTGTTACATCTATAGCCTTTGTCTCAGAGTCAAGGAACAAGGTTGAATCTTTCTATGCTCACGTCTTAGAGGTAGATGTTGTAGCTAAAGGAGACAACTTCTATTCACAATGATTTATAAATGGTCACAATTTATTATGATTATTGTGACTTATGGAAAATGCAACTGGAAAAGTACAGTGGTATATTTTAGCGAGCTCACGTACTAAGCAGGATTATAAACTATATCATATTGGCTTACAGGAAGTTAATATCGATACATAATCAATATACACAGAAAGAATGATATTGATTAGGGATGGGATTTGATATGATTTTATCAATGTCGATACTTTTGTCGATTCTGCTTATCAATCCAATTCTCTATCGATTTTCTTATTGATTCCTGATATATCTGTGAATAAAAATGAAATAGATTTGTGGCCATACAGTTTACTATGAAGCAGAAATAGAAGCTTATTTTTATTTTCATGGATGTGGGCCTATTTTAAACTGGGCTTACTAAAAAGAAACAACATGTATTGAATGTACAACTGTTAAATTACTGAAAGTGTATGCTTTTTAAATAAACAGATTGTAGCTTTTAATATTAATTTATGGGCAACAAGAGCAGCTTTGCAGCTGTCTGTCTGAATAAACCTCATTAACCTTATTAAACTCAACAGTAGTCTGTGTTACTGTGACTGTGCAAATCAGGGAGGGGCCACATCGCTGTCAGATAGGTGAAGTATTCAGTGTTTTCTATTCTCTGCGTGGACATTCAGATGGATTGGGAAAATTAGAACGGGTTCTTGGGTACAACTGGGTTTCACTGTCCATCCCTAATATAAATATTAGGTATTTGCATGTTAACTACAGTTTAAGGTTATACGTTTATTATTTTAGGCGTAGAATTTTTTTTTTTCATTCACACATATTTGATTAATCCTGCTTGCTGAGCCTTTACTCTAATGAAGAGCTGAGAATGCTCAGTCTTGCTGGTCCACATGTGAAACCCAGAAGTCCTCCTGCTTTCTGAAGCCTATATACCAATACTGGACTCATCCTCATAATTTCAGTGCTTAAATTGCCTCCAATATGAAGAAATTGCCTTCTATCAGTTAGCATCAGGTTGCTAATAGTCGTGCTGAATAGCCTTTTTTATGCTCTGTCCATTCCCCTTTATTGCCAGCGAGGGGCGACAGAAACCTAATCCAAGCGTTCTCTGCAAATTGAAAGTAACAACTCCCCAAAATAAGACGTTATCCATACATATACATTATTTTAAGTTATAAAACATGAAACACAAATTCAGAGGTGTGCAAAACTATTCTGAAAAGCCTGAAAAATGCACAATATAGGAGCTTTAAGTTACTGACGTTGACAGAAGAAAGAGAGGACGACGACGTGTCTATAGTCAGAGAGAGAAAGGGGACATGAAGTTTTTAGGTGTGAAAGAAGGAGGCAGATTATTTTCTGTGTATAGCAGAAAAGAGAAATGCAACAAATAAGAAATGCTTTATTCAAGACAAAGGGGAACATGATGTCAATACATCTATAACTGGATGTTATCACACAGGGGATTATTTGGTTCTAGGCCAACAAAAAATCACTTTTCTTATGACAGAATCTATTATTTATACAGTAAGTGGGCATTTTAAACTTTGGACATTATTGGGCTCACTCAGCAACATCTTTTCAAAAAATCTTTACCGGCACCTATTCTTGCAGCACACTCTGCATTCTCTACATTTCAAATACCTCCTCAGGCCACAAGATTTATTCCGCTGATGGACAGCAATTGGTATTTTGTCTTCCAAACACAATCTGCTTAATGCACAGAAAAGCAGGATAGCTGCTTAATAAGCCACTCTAGCATAAACCGAGGAAGACAGACTTCAGAAATGCCATTTTTCACTGTGCCTTGGCCTGTAATTGCAGGGTAATGTAGACGATTGGGGTCAGGATTCGAGGAAAAATGCCAGGGGCAGCAAAGGTACAGGGAAAACAGTGGGCTCTGCTGGCTAGTGGCGTCATCATCCCCAAAACCTGAAAGGAATTATAGGCCTGTGTGCGTGCATGTTTGTGTGGAGAGGAGTGGGCCTGCACCGTGGACCCTGAGCTAATATCATTCAGATGTGGAGCTGAGGCTGAGAGCAGTCGGGTGGGCAGTAATCACGGTGGGGCGTTAGGGAGCGGAGCTGATCCTGACTGACCTGGGACCAGCCCGAAACCCTCCCTCTGGGGCCAACATCAATCCAGCAGAGCTCCACGGGCTCTGGAGGATCCCCGGGATTTGGCTTTTATTATATCACATGAAGAAGAGTTGGTCTCTCAGCATGACCAGTGTCAGCCTGGATCTAAAAGAGTGTAAGAAAACCCTGTGTCTTCAGAGTCAATTTTCAAGGAACCCTTTTATTTTGGATATGTCTACTCATGTACTTCACTCAGCTTAAGGTTTTCATACTCTCATGTACTTTGCCTCTCATAACTAATTCAAGTGAAAAGATTTGGACCCGAATTGGACCATTATCTGAATTGTTTTTAATGACCTCTGCATGTTATTGTGCAGTGTTATTGTTTCATTTAATGGGGAGTCCCAACTTCTGGGTTTGTTTAAATAAGGAAGGGGATCAAAAACAGCCACATGATTAAATGCATAGTAACACACTCTAGCACGAATGAGAGATCTTTTATTTTCTGTTACTTTGTCTTAGCTGTGTTTTTACTCCCATTAGCAACCATAACCTTAAACTCATTTTGTCTGCTCTAGGGTGTGCTAAAAATGACTGACTTTGCAAATATACTTTTAACATTGCTGCTTTAACATTGATGTGAATAGATATACTGTATTTTGTCAAACTTGGTCAGAACATTTAATGCTGCTATTATAATCAACATTTTAAAACATGGCACAAATTACATTTTATGCTGTAAAAGTGTTTTATTATAATCTAAGGGCCCCTATATAATCTTACATAACCTTAAACATGAACTGTTATAACACCACTACATCCCAGTCCCTCTGAGTCTTCAGTATTAATTTCTGTGACCAACATCTCTCGGTCCTCACCTTCTCTGTCCCTGTCTGTCCCGATGCATGACATTTAATTTCCTGACTGGGGACTGCAGAAATATTTTTAGAAAAAAGAGAGGAGGTGGGGGTTGTTCAGGGGTACGGCATGACTTTAGAAGTGGCTGACGCCCATCCTAGGCATTCCAGGAGATCCATACAAGAAATTTTCAAACGTATGAATCGACTTGAAGGGGTAAATTTGACATTGAGGGAAGTGTTTCAAATATACTGTACTTATAATATAGTTCATAGAGTTTATAGACATACCTGGCCTTAGATGCACTTACCTCAACTTGGTGATGAAAAGCCTGATGAAAAAAACTAAGTCCCAGATGAGAAAACTCAGCTAAACTTGTTGGAGTCTCTTTCACCTATGCTTGCTTTTTCATTTTCTCTCTGCCGGCTGTCAAACTGAATAATCTCTCTCTTGTGCTTTCTTCCCCTCTCCGTCTGCAGTGTGGATGTACGGCTTTACAGACAGCCCCAGGAAAGAGGCCTCAGGTACCTCTGTCTGTCTCCTCTCCACATGCATACTCTACTGTACTGTTCTTGCATCAGTGAGGCTGGAGATATGCTTGCTTTTAACCACTGCAAGATGGAAAATGCATAAAATAACCTGTAGTCAGTTATGGCAGTAGTAAACAATGTACTATTTATTTATCTTTTCATCTTCTACTTATTCCTGTTTGGGGTCATGGGTGGCTGAAGCCTATCCCAGAAACTATGGGCCATAAGTGGGGTACACTCTGAACAGTGGGCTGCTAGCTGCCAGGCTGACACCTTCTGACTCTGACAGACTACCACCGACTCTCACATACATTCATTCAGGGCAACTTAGTGGAGCAGTGAGGGGTACAAACAGTAAGTATATCTCCAGTCAAGCCATGAGGTGATATAACAGGGTTTCTGCAGGGTCTTAAAAAGTCTAATTTAAGGTCTTAAATTTCCTGGGGAGATGGGGAGTATTAGGTCATAAATACGTTTAAACAGGTCTTTAATACGCCACATAAATTTGATGCAACTACCTGCCCACTGAAATGCTCAAAGTTGTAATAACATCACTGATACCAAAATGCTTTGCGGCAGGTATAGTCGCAAATGTATTTATTTATTTGAAAAGGGACAGTGTACATTAATCAACATTAAACTGCATCAGAGTTAGCTGATTTGGGCTAATTTTCCCTAATAGTCCCTTTACCAATTGTAAAAAGGCAGCCTAAAAAAAACACAAGCAATTGGTAGGCTTATGAAATAGGTCTTTATTTTTCTTGAACAATTGTTTTAAAAATGTCTTACAAAGTTTCAACTTTTCAACTTTTTGAACCCTACAGAGACCCTGTATAAGATACTGCCAGTGTAATGTAGGCATGGGATGACAATGTTTATTGTAACTTTTCAATACATATCCAATGTCAAAAACTGCTTAATGGGATTTTTACAGATGGTATGTATAGAAAAAAAAAAAAAAAGATTGCTGCCAGTGTTTAATGCTGCGTTCATGTGGTCCTTGGGTGCTTGTCTTTCTGAGATGAGATGTCATTTTCATTGACATCTTCATTTGTAAACCAACTAAGAAATTTGTCAATGGTGTTGTTAATTAGGGTTTAACACAGCTAACTTGTCAGATTTAATGTTAGCCTTCTCAATACTAAAAGGCTGAACATTACTACATTTTACAAATATAGCTTTAGCCAAAGAGCTTGGACGTTAGGATAAAATAAATTAACAGCATTTTTAACGCAATTCTGTTTGTTCTCTGCGAGCAACAGCTTATATTGAACTCATATCATTAGCAACGTCTAGTCAAAGTAATAAAACGAAAATTAATAAAACTGCTTTTCTGCTCTGTCCATGAAGCAGTTGAGTCAAGTGGAAAAAGTCAGGCAGCAGTTGAGTTCCCAAGTTCTTATTCTGACTCGTGCAGGTGTTCATGTGCACCTTTTAACTGGGAAAAACGTTGTCCCCGAGTTTCCGAGGGCTACATAAATGCACCATAAAGCACTGCCACCAACTGTTAAATGCTTACAACTCCTGTCCCATCAGCTTATATTTAATGAAGAATCTAGTACAGCCGGTTTACATAGTGTTGCAACTGCATTCCCACACAGGCCGTTGTCCCTTGCCTCCTCTGGCCCAACACACTAACTCGAGTGCAGCTCTTTCTGCTCCTAAACTTATTTCATTTTCCACTTCATCTCTTTGCCCCATATGTTCTTTGCATGTGCTCCACTCTCCATCTGGTCAAATTCTGCCTTTTCATCTTTCCATCAATCCCTACAGACTATCCTGCAAGACACGCTGGTGCTGAAAGCTAAAATCAAGTCTCGCGCCTTTTACAATTCGTCCACAAAAAACACGCACTGCTCCTCAATGTGACCTCGTTTGGCTTTTGACGAACCGTGACCAAGAAAGTCCAAATTGTTTGCTTGCAAAATTGAACACTCCAGCGAAGAAACAGCTCAGATGTAAACGGAAATGTGACGCATATACAGTGACATATTGGACCATCTGGTGGGAATTTGCTAAATGTTCTTTGAAACGATGACAGACAGATATGTTGTTTTCTTCCCTTAGAGCAAAAATAGTGTCAGTACAAGTTAAAAAATGACAACTTTTTAAACACACAATGCAATACACCAACTTTCCCTTTATTCTTAGCCTCAATAAAGCATCAGTATGGCCATTTAAGTCAGCAACACAAGTATATGTTTATGTCTTATGAATTAACGGTGTTTTCTACCCATTTTTATTACCCAGTGTAAAGCTTTTTAATGATGCATCTCAGCTAGTTTATTGCCTCAAGCAGACTTTCATTGCTCTGCGCACCTAGGCATATTACCGCTATTTACTTTTCTTCTTCATTTTGCCTAAAGAATGCACCGCCGTCTCCCAGAAGGGAAGCGGAGTTACAAGCTTTCCTGGTGTTGCGTGGAGAGATTGGGCGTAATAGTGTAATAGTGTAGCGTTTAATTCATAGAAGCGTTTAATGTTTGTAAACGACCTGGCTTGTGTGTGGTTTGCTTAGTGAAATCTACCGTAAAAATAACAAAATCTACATAAACGAGATGTTGTTTTTTTTTTTTTTTTTTTTTTTGACAAAATAGTGTAGAAACTGACAGACTACATATGTGTGCTGTCACTGGGTGGGTAGAGAACCTTAGTATCATTATCCAGGAGATAAGAATTCAAGCTACACCTGCTACAAGTGACTGGATGGCTCTTAGACCATTGATTCTCAAACACTGGTAGGGGTATCACTGGTGGTACGCGGGCTTGCTCTGGTGGTACTTAGGAGTCTTTGCAGGTTCAAGTTTTGATTTAGAATCAGTTTGTTTTAGTCCTACTTTACTTGGAGCTAGACCTGGTTTAGTCTTGAGTTAGGCCTGGTTTGGTCTTAGGATAGAGATTGTTTAGTCCTGGTTTAGACTTTGTTTAGCCCTGCTTTAGACCTGGTTTAGCCCTGCTTTAGACCTGGTTTGGCCCTGCTTTAGACCTGGTTCAGTCCTGGTTTAATCCTGTTTTAGACCTGGTTTAGTCATTGGTTTAGACTTTGTGTAGCCCTGGTTTAGGCCTGATTTAGTCGTGGTTTAGTCCTGGATTAGTCCTGACTTTGTCCTGGTTTAGACCTGGTTTAGGCCTGGTGTTGTCCTCTTAGTCCTTGTTTTGACCTGGTTTTATCCTTGCTATAACCTGGCTTATCCTAGTCCTGGTTTATACCTAGTTTAGTCCAGATTTAGGCTCAGTTTAGAAGACTGATTTATTTTTAGTTTTATCCTGTTTTTCTTGTCTTCATTTAACCATTATTTAGACCTGGTTTGGTAATGGTTTGGTCCTAGTTTAGTCCTGGTTTAGGCTCATTTTTGTCCATTAAAGCTGGTACTTGGAAAGCTTAATATTTTCTAAGGTGGGACTTGGTGGGAAAAGTTTAGAACCACTGTCTGGATTTTCCTTTCATTCATTTTATTAAATTAACAAGATAGCTGCTGGGATAGTCAAGTGGCAGGACCCCTTTTGGCACCAACATGCATTCTCCATCTTTCAAGCCCTGTTTACCTTTAGGCATCACCTGTATCTATTCGCCATACCATATGTTTCATTCTGATAAGGGTCAGTGTTAGCCAGGTGCAAGCCAGGCCTGCACTCACCTGAAGCTTCACATTAACATGTCAGGCTTGGCAAAATGTGTGGTTTTCATCTGCCTGCTGTATTTGGTTTGTTTCTATGCTCTCCCCTCTGCCCTCCCTGTCCGCACGCCTGATACGATCGTATCGTTCATAAATAAAAAACATACGTGGGGGTCTTCTGCCAAACTCTGTGCTCTAAATAGAGGTCCAAAAGTCAAAAGAAAGCCAGACATTTAAACTGAACGCTTATCTTCCTCAGTGGTTTGTGTACCAAAAACAGAGAGAAATGTTATCTCAGTTTTGCCCTATAACCATTCCTCTGTATCCAAAAGAGGGAGAACTGATAATTATTCAATGCAATTTAGCATGGCCTCTGGGAAACAATAGTGGTGTGATAAATGTACCCCATTGACAACTTCAGGCGAACTTTCTTATCACATTCAAAGTTTTTGACATTTTCATTGCAAATAAGAAACATTTGTATTTTCCTTTCCTTTAAAGCGACATACAGCGAATCATCTGCCTCCATCTAAACCTCTGCATCCTCTGCATCTTCTTCTCACCAACATCATCTATTCTTTAACTACATCCATACATCTCCTCCTTGGTCTTCCTCTAGGCCTCTTGCCCGACAGTTCAACATCCTTTTACCAATATATTCACTATCCCTCCTTTGTACATGTCCAAACCATCTTAGTCTGGCCTCTCTGACTTTATTCCCAAAACATCTCACATGAGCTGTCTCTATGAAAACTCATTCAAAAACAGCCTTGCAATAGTTAATTATATTTACAGTAATAAACTCTGGGCGTCAAAATCCAGTGATTCTCTGTAAGGATGTAACAATAGCCAAATCTCACAGGACGGGTATTAATTTCACGGTATGATATTTATTGTGAAATTATGGAAAAGGCTCACAGTGTTGTAGAAATGCTTACAATAACAAAACAAATTCTCTAAAAATTCCCTGACAAGCCTTTAGTGCATTAATTATTGTGATTTTTCAAAAGATTAAGACTAAATAAATATTGAATAACAATATTTTTTGCTGGCTGCACTGAAATGGAGCAAAGGATCATGGTCTATGTAGTTCTTTTTTTGCTTTTTTGCCATTCTGCTGCAACAAGACAAGCCCCCAGAGCTTACCATTTGTTGTTGTAAAAGTCCACAACAAGACTTTTGATGTTGTAATATCACAATATTGCCAATATTGTTACATCCCTAATTCTCTGTGCTGGCCCCAAGCCAGGATAAATAGAGAGACCTATGCTAAATCAATATGCAAATCACTGCATGCTGTGACGCAGGCAATCTAGACCACATCAGTGAACCATGAGGCCAAACCAAATCTGTAACTAATGTCAAATGTAAGTTTAACAGTGTTTATTATTATTATTATTATTATTATTATTATTATTATTATTATTAGAGTGGTATGAGATTATACAGTTGTTTGATGTCCAAGTCCTTGGTTGAACTTCCTCATGTCATATTTAGACGTTTTCAGGTCACCAATAGCAACAGCGCAGAACTTATGTTTCTTCGAGGGCCGCATGAGTCATCATTACTTTAGTGCAGAAATTAAATAAGTTCAGCTTAGATAATCTAACAGTAAATGAAATCCCAGTATTGAAAAGTTTAATGTTAATTGTTACTTACTTTTTTTTTTTTTTTTTTTTTGCACATAAACACAGACCCAGCCTCTTCCCTGTTCTTAGATGCCTCTTTCTCTCTCTCTCCCTTTCTCTCGATCTGGTCCACTCATATGTTTCTATTTAAGGCCAGCGATGGTTAGTGTGTGGGTTCACCCCCCTCCTCCCCCTCACACTGCTAACTTCTCGTCCAACGGCTGGCTCCCAAAAGCAGTCGAGGGGAGGCCTTTCCTCTCAACCGCACTGTTGATTTTCCACAGGCAAAACTTCACTCTTCTTCCAGTCACTCGCGCGCCGGGCTTCCCCCTGCGACTGTCCCACGGCTAGTCCCTGTTCATCAAATTGGACCTTAAAAGTTATGGAGGATTTGTAAGGAGCAAGATGGACCCCTTAAAGATAATTTCAGGATTTTTTAAGCTTTTGTTTTGATATCTTTCAATGCTGCTCCTCTCTTCGCTGTGGGACGGGGGTCGACTCAGCTATATGGCCAGACTTTTGGGACTATGCAGCCAAGTCGTGAGCGCAGGATCTGATTGGACAGGAGGGAACTTGGCTTATGGCGGTTTCCCGGGTGCACGTTGGTGGTGGTGGCAGTGTTTTGGGGTGCAGTGGTCGTTCGAGGGGCGCCGCGGCAGGCAGCAGGTGGTTTACGGCGTGTTTCTTCCCCTCAGGGATTGACAACTCGGAGCCCATGGTGCTGGAGCAGTACATCGCCGTGGCCAACTACGAGAGGCAGGAGAACTCGGAGATCAACCTCAAAGCTGGAGAGACGGTGGACGTGATTGAGAAGAGCGAGAGTGGTGAGTGGAGCTAGCTTCTTATTTATCTGAATGACAGTGACATGCTTTTTAACTTACCGCAAACAAAATCCAGATTGTTGTGGTCTTGTGTCTTACTTGAGAGCTTTTTTCACTCTGTTATCTTATTACTGAGCTGCCTGACAGTTGCTTTTATCTCTAAATGGTTAAAGTCAAGGTTTAGTGAAGATTCAAGTGTACTTAAGGTTTGATATGCTGTTGGTTATAATTACATTTTTGTTTTGTCAAAAAAGGTTCAGTTGTTCAGTCAAAACTATTCTTTCATACCCATCTTAACCTCTATAGGCCAGTGAACAGAGCGATAAGTTTCTCTATTTCCACTACTAGGCTTGGAGTGGACAAAATTAGCACTACTGCAGTACATTAGCTGTATTTTTCTGATCACACAACCTTGCATAAAAAGTTTTGGCTATTTACAAACTACATTTTAATATGTGAAATCAGCATCTGACCTATTATTCTTGGGGCTGTTTATAGACATGTCACTACAGGGCTACCATAGGTGCTCACAGGCTGTAGAAATGAGATGTGAGGTGTCTAGGGCTTTGTTGGCTGAACTGAAACAGAGCAAAGGATCATGGTCTATGTAATTCCCTCTGCTTTTTTACCATTCTGCTGCAACAAAACAATCCACAATCCACCAGGAGCCACGCTTCCATCAGTCTGCCCCAGGGCACCTTTGGCTACAGAAGTCGCTCATTACCACTGAATGAATAATTCACCAAATTGTAAAGCAACTGTCTAGAAAGGTGCTTAAGACTAATGCATTATTATTATTATTATTATTATTATTATTATTATTATTATTATTATTATTATTATTGTTATTGTTATTATTATTGTTATTATTATTATTATTGTTAGGGTTAGGTTTAATGTAGCATTAAATTTGATTCAAGCCTGTCTTAAATACTAATTAATGACATTACTGACCGATAACTCTGTTGTAAGTAGTGAGGTCAGTATGCAGACTCTCCAAGATAAAAACACAGGATTATTAACTAGTACAGAAAAAGTACTTGTTATCTTGTAAACACAGACATTTGAGGACCACATGAACACAGCATTCGGCACTGTGTCTCTACACAATATTTGCTGATTTTAATAATAATAATAATAATCCTAGCCGTTGTCCGCAACAGCCCCCCTCCTTCAGCCTCCTGCTGTTTGGCTATTCTTTTCTCCCTGTTGTCCAAACGTTGTAATCTCTTCGCTGAGGCTTGGCACCACCTGGAGGTGCAGTGTTACTGGCAGCAGGCACTGTGTTTTTGTGTGTGCTTGGAGCTTAATGCAGAAAGCCAATGGAACAACTAAATCCACAAGCAATTCTTCAACAGACACCAATGATGTTTAATGCGATGGATTATGTGCATGTGTGGGAAAAGGTGGCAATGAACACAAACAGAGCAAACAGAACAGCCATGATTATGTTTTAAACGGTGGACATTTACTAGATTCTTTAATCAAAGTGTACTTTTTCTAATTACATTTTCTAAAAAATACTGCTATTTCATTTTTTTTTACCTTTACCCAAGTTTTTTTATGAGCTCTAAAAAAGTAAAAAGCATTTTTTGACCTCAGTGGCAGTGGATAGTAGCTGAAGTAGTAGTAATAGTAATCATAGTCGTGGTAGTAGCAGTAGTGATAGTATTTGTATTATTAGTAGGAGTTGTGGTAGCATTAGTAATAATAGTAAGTGAAGTTGTGGTAGTAGTAAGGGTAGGAATAGTCGTAGTCTTTGCACCAGCAGTAGTAGTATTAGTTATGGCACTGGAATTAGTACTCGTAGTGGTAGTAGCAGTAATTTCTACTTTAGCAAATTTTACACTTCTGCCCATGTAGTAATTTAGTACTCGAGTACAGATTTAGAGTACTTCTTCTTCCACCTCTGTTGTTTACATGGCTTCTTCACTCTTCACCTCGCCTCCACCTCTGCTGAAACACTGCTTTGTATTCCCAGAGCTGGATCTCATTTTGCAGCGAGTGACTGACAGCCAGCAGCTTGCACAACTCTGGCAGAAATCTTGGCTCAGGCTCAGAGCATCCGCGTCTCTCTCTCTCTCCCGGCTCTTATCTCTCCTCTGATTACCGCTGCGAATTCATTTTCTTTGTGCTATCTTGGCTCGTGCATCTTTTGAGTGATTACGCTGCCTAAGTGAATCAGCCCAAACACGGAACTAGCTTTTCATTGTAACGTCCCTGTATGACAGTGCGGCTTTTTGAGTCGCTCACTGTCAGCATAAATGAAGCAATGGATGTGTCTGACGGGCCCTAAAAGCCAGCATAGAAAAGATAAAATTTGTTAAGCGATTAAGAAAATTCCAGTCTTTATAAGAATGGCCTTCATTTCTGCTTTTCAGAATCTCAAGTGTTTTTGTTATGTTGTAGCTTAACCAATTTCCAAGTGAGATAAAAGCTAAATATAACAGTTTTGTTTTGAAAATTCATACTAGGGCTGCACAATATGCAACAACAACATGCCTTTTTTTTGTCTTTCGGCTGCTCCCTCTCTTAATGTTGGTCACCAGAGGGAACCAGTCGCACGTTGATGTGGCAGGTTTTTACCCCGGATGCCCTTCCTGTCACAACCAGCAACTAACTGTGACTGGAGCAGGCCATGTTCGTCTAGTGTCTTGCCCAGGGACACAACAACAGTGCTTCGGGTGAGGTTCGTACTGCTGACCCTCTGGTTAGTGGGTGAACACTTAACCAACATGCAGTATGCATTAACTATGTTCAGTGTCATGATAACAATATGACTTTCCAAATGCATACCCTTAATTTTAATGTATAAAAAGACCTCAAGGCTCTGGACTCACTTGTCTAAATCAAAACTAAGGACTAAACCAGGTTTAAATTTAGGACTGAATAAGAATATTTAATTAAAGTTTTTTTTGGTCATGACATAATTTGATCTAAGACTCCAGACACTCAACATTTTTGTGACCTAATTTATTTTGCTGCCCCAATTCATCCAAACCGCAAAGTCAAAAGAAAATTTTATTTTTTGACTTTAGTGACAAAATGGCAGAAGTAGTAGTAATAATAGCCCTAGTAATCGTAGCAGTGGTATTACTTCTGTAGCCATAGCTGCCCTGGGACAGAATGACAAAAACATGGCTGCCATTCTGTGCCTATGACCTCTCCAACCTCCACACTAACACATTCATACAGGCAAGGTGGGTGAAGTGTCTAGTCCAAGGACACAACAACAGTATGAACTGGGGAGAGCAGGATTCAACCTCTAACCTTCCAGTTTTAAAACGATCTCTCTACCACCTGAGCCACTGTCACCAACAGTGGAGTAGTAGTAGTAGTAGTAGTAGTAGTAGTAGTAGTAGTACTAGCTGTTGTAGTAACAGCAGTGGTAATAGTAGGAGTAGTCTTAGTAGCAGTTTTAGTAGCAGCAGTTGAGGCGTCAGTAACAGCAGCAGCATTATTTCTAGCAGTGGTAGAAGCATTAAGTTCTTTTTACTACAATAGCTGCAATTCATACACACTCCAAAGTCAATCGTTAATTTTCTTTGGTGAGCCCACTTCTTCTCTCTATATCCACCCAGCCAGCATCTGCTCACCAGACGCACTCAAAAAGCGTTTAACCACTCGTATTCAGCACTGATTTGAAGCACTTACAGCATCAAGAACAACTCCTGGACTCAAAACGCTTGCCCAGTTCTTGAATATGTGTTGTCGTCATTTACTGGGCCAAAGAAGTGGGGCAACGGCCATGACATCAGTTGAAGGCCATGCCAAGACAAACACATGTGAGAGAGCTTGTATAATATTTCTCAGCTCTTTCTTCCCGTTTTCAAGGCTCTGCTGCAGGCGTCCCAGTCTGATTGTGCTTACACTTGCTTGGATGTGCCGAGAGCGGGAAAGCTGACAGTTTATGACAGTATTCTCGTTAATTAGGGTTTATTTTCTTTAACATCCTTCGCAGTGTTTGTCAATGGGGCTTCCCAGTATCTTTCAACATATCCTTGGTCCTCCTCAAAATTGGAGTTGTTATTTTAAAGCAGCTTTAACCAAATAATTCCTTCTGTCATGGTCCAAAGCACACCACTCACCCCACAAAAAACAACACAGCAGTATGTTTTCTTTTTATATACAGTGTTAAAAACTGAACCAAACTGCAACTTCTTCTTTCCTTTCGGCTTTCCCCTTCCCAGTTTGCCACCATGAATCACCTGCATCCTAGTGGGAAGTCATTTGCACATTAATTTGGCATAGATTTTACACTGGATGCCCCTGCTGACACGCATTTGTCCAGGCTTGGGACTAGCACAAAGAGTACACTGGCTTGACCACTCATGGCTAATAATGAGACCATGCAATCTAAAGCCCAACGGATAATTTCAGTGCTTAGATTGCAGTCACTACGAAGCAGTCAGCTCCTTTATCTATTTGTTAGCGTCATGTGGCTAATAGCTTGCCCAGTAGCCATTTTATGCTCTGTTCCTCATTGCCAGCAGAGGAGTGACAGACAGCCTTCTCTGCAAAGGGACTCTAACTCCCCTAGAGAAGAGACATTTTCCTTACATGTACATTATTTTAACCTTCAGGCACTCCAGGCTCCCTTTTAGAGCTTTTCAAATGTATTTTTTGCTCTCATTTTGGTATTTTCTATGCTAGGGTGATGATATTTGACAAAGATGTTCAGCAATAAATGAATTATAGAATTTCAGTGTCACAACTGAAGAAAAACAATTCTACTGTCTGGGCAAAAAACTGACATTCTTCCTCTTAAAGCCATTTTTGATCCCATTGACTTACATTAAAATCACTTATTTTCACCCTGCTACCATTGCAATACAAAAATGTTAAATCAGGTTAATTCCTCTGTAACCCTGTTAGTCAGAGGCAAAAAAAAATACACAAACAAAAAAATCACCACCAGATTCATCATTTTCTCATTGCATGGAAATAATTCTCTTATAATTCCCATTAGATAACATTGACTGTAGACCAGGCCTTTTAGGGATTTAAGAGGAAGAATGTTTAGCCCTATTTTTGTGTGACTGTCTGCCCTTTTGTTTAATGGTACCAAAAGTAAAAATGTATTAAAATCAGTTTTAGGACTAATCAGTGACCTATCCAGGTCCGGTAATTCCTGCACAAACAAAAAAAATACTTTGCATCTTTAAAAAATAAATAATGCATGTTTTATTTTCAAATATGTTTTTTTAGAGGGTTAAAAATATAAAAATGAATTCACTTTTATTAAGTATTTTTTTTTATTAAGTATGATTAGGACAGGGGTTAATGATCAAAAAACCAACAAAAAAGTTCTTTTCTTCACATTTTATATTTTTAAATGTGACCCAGTGACCTGAAAGGACTTTAAGAGGAAGAGCACAATTTTTTTTAAAGGAGGGCCTGAGGGTTAAGTTATAAAATGCAAAATACAAATGCAAAGGTGTCCCAAACTACTATAAAAAGCATAATATAGGACCTTTAAGCATTGCATAGATGTCTTACCAATATTTAGTTTTCTTTTTATTTATTCTTGTTATCTCCTTGCACTGCTGATCAACCAGCCAATGGAAGGATCCCTAACTCCAGACCCACTTCTATGCCAGCGTGTGATTGGCCCAAACTTCTGTTATATGCTTCACATTGTAATCTCTTAAATCCATGTTAATTGAGCACAGATGGCATCCTCGAACACAAGGACAAAAACCGCATACCCCTCTGTACTGGGGTACTCCACATTACTCAACAATAACAACAACACTCAGCTGTATATTTTGGGGTTTAAAACTCCGTAGACCTGACCTGATGTATTTATGGCTTCAGCGCTGGACTCGGAAGTCGTTTCTTTTTACCCCTGTGAGAAGTCATTGGCCTTGCGTTGAGCCCCAGCTGTTTTACTGTACAGTGTCAACAAGCGCTGTCATCGCAGTGAAGACCAGCTTGAGAACAAAGTGCACTGGGGACTAGAGGTTAGAGAAGATGGCTTTTGTGTGGGTGTTTCTGATCTTGAGCACATATGTCCTTACTATGAGAGTCAGAGTAATCTCAAGTATACAACATGCTATCGCTTAAGTGAGATTTATAAACTTACAGTGACCAGAACTGCCCCATAGAGAGGGAGGTTTAAGACTGTCCTCATTTAGGCCACTGTCCCCTGTTTTTCCCCTCTCTTGGTGCGGACATGGGAATCGTAGAGCATCTGGAGAGAAGAATGTCCCAGCTGGAGAAAATAAATCTGCGTATGTGACTGGTGAAATGATATGGCGTGTGTGTGGGTCTAAAGGGAGGCGATGATGTAGGAAGAGGAAAGGTTAATGTGGGTAAAACATCATTGACCTGTGCTGAAGAAAACTACTAAATACTTTTCGGAAAATCGTTCAAAAAGAGGCGCAGCGGTAATTAGAAACCCAGAGTGAATAATGAAGAACGCTATAATTTTGTTTCATAAGCAGATATTGTGCGGTTTATAATTATGTATGCACTGTCTAGAGAGCCTTAAGATTGTAGATGTCTTGCATGCTTTAATTATAGTAAAAAAAGTAATATAATAAAATAAAACTATTATGTTAAAGTTTAAAGCTTACCTACAATTTTTATCTCAGAGATCAGCATAATCCCAAGTTATCTTCACTTTGTTAAACATTGCCTGAATGCATAGCCAAAATGTGCAAGCATTACAGTTGATTTTTGTCTATTATGCTTTTGATCGAGACGATTATGTGTATATACACTAAATATACACAGAATTACAGATACACCTCCCTGTTTTTTTCTCCACAACAACACAGATAACGTTTCTGCTGTTATTTTGTACAAAGCAAATTTGGTAACAATACCATGACAGTTTGTTGTAAAAATAAGTTTAGTTGTTCACTTTACTTCCCTTTTGACTTTTTGGACTTTATTTTTAGGCTGTTTTTTCATGTAGGAACAACGCTAGAATAGCCACTTTTCTGTATTATAGGCAGCCCATAATTCTTTGTTGACAAGTGGTGTGTATCCACTAGCCAATAGGAGCATCCCTTATTTGACCATGCAAGTGTCTGATAGGCCAAGGTTTGGCTAAATGTCTTGTTCTTTTAGTTGCAATGCACTATTAAGTGGTTAAACAGTTTTCATACTTTCCTTTTATCATTATCATGAATGTAGGGCCCTATACGTCGGTTTTATGGCATAGGGAGAAAACATACAAAGAATTTTCCTCATTTCATCATCTGCTGTGGCTAATTGCTCTGCCAGGAGGAACCGCTCAACTGCAAACAGGATTCTTTGGGTTAGTGGGCCGTCCAACCCACAAAGCCAGAAGGAGAAGCCATTTGCCCAAATATCTCACTCCGTCGAGGTCCTGCCAGGTTTTTTTGAGGCATTTTGTCACAGTAGATGTGGAGAGATTAGGCAGATTTACTTAGCTCTGACTGGACTCTACGCCACTGTCCACTGTAGGCAGCAGCGTGTCCAGATCAGGCAAATCCATTATTTTTAGAAAGTTACTTCTGTCATAAATCACTGCACAGTACAACAGACTTTGACACAGTTCAGTTAAAAGACAGAGAATCTGTGGAAAAGCAGGATTTTAGATCAGATATGAAAGAAAATTGAAACTTAACTATTATATTTTGAGTTATATACTGGATGAATCTGTGACCACTTTTTTCAGAATAGGTATTAGTACTTAAAATTGAGTACTTACCTGGTGCATCTCTTCCTTCATTTTGGCTTTTCTTTCCAGGGTTACCACAGCAAAGCATCTGCATTCTAGTTTGCAGTGATTGCCATATTGATTTGACCCACATTTTACGCCGGACACCCTTCTTGACACACCCTCTTCATTTATCTAGGCTTGGAACCGGCACAGAAAGTTCACTGCCTTGTGACCCCTTGTGACTGGATTAACGTATGTGTCATATAAACAAGCAGTTATATATAAGCATGCAGTATCAGAAAAGGTCTAATGTGTGGACCTGCATGGTGTTTTTCATTAAGTTTTTCATTTACGCCCTGCATAGTTCCTTATCATGTATTAACCACTGGAGCACTCATATTCTCCATAGTCAAAAAGTTGCTCTATAAAAAACACTGGATACATTGGCTGGGTATAGAACACATTTTGGGTCTCTGGGTTGCACTATATGGCTGAACGAAGGTTAAATGTTGAGCCAAGTCAGATGACCATACCTTTGCTACGATCCCATAAGGCTGGCATTAGTCATCCTGATCCAAAAATGTAAAAAAAAAAAAAAAAGGCAAACGATATCCCACCCTTTCTGAGACTCTCCTTAAACAAATGAGTTTATAAGACATCTTAATAACAGGCCTCACAGTAAGATTAGCTATCATAACCTAATTTTGCATTAGGTCATCTGGACTGTAAGCTCCCGTTAGCTCAGGATAAGCCTAACCCACAGGCAATGAAATAATTGCATCTGTTTCATCTCCTGTAGAAATTTGACATTCAGCTAAATCAGTTCAAGACAGGTCTGTTTGTCAGTGCTTCTGTTTTTCTTAGGGCTGTTCATTTTCCAAGAAAGCAGATAGCACAGGTAACAGGTAAAGGTTTTAATAGCTTTCAGTAATCATTTGAGAAGTATTTCTTAAGAACACCTTGTTTTAGAAATAGATTGATTTGCCAAAAGGTGAAATCAAATAATGTCTGAAATGTTTGAGCAAGATGAACTGAAAATACAAATGACAAACAAAATACAGCATTTTCTGCCTAAAGAATAGATTTGATCAATTTAAATATCTCTTTTATTTGGGCCACAGCTTGTCATTGTAGGGTGATGATAACATTATACTTAAATAGATAGACTAAAATGCTTGATATACTTCTTCATTCCCAAATCTAGCAAAATTGAGGACAGATAACCCATGAGTCCGTAATAGTAACATACTGTAGCTGTGACTTGCCTGTGATTCTGTGTGAAAGTGGATGTCAGCTCTATTAAGCCTTTATGGACCCCCACTGCTTTGACAGGACTCCCAGACAAAGAACCAAATACTGAGTCAATATTTTGTCATCCTGATCTCACTGTCTTTTGAACTTCTTCCATCATCTTTCTGATTGTGTTTGCTTTGAGGATAGGCTGCTCTGCTGGAGATGCCTTATGAAATGCTATAATTTGTGAACATTGGTATTGAGCTGTTTATCTGTTTTTTTGCAGCAGTCATGGTTTGCTAGTATTTCCAAACTTTCTCACAATGAACTATTCCACTACCAAACCTCTGTCAAGCATATATATGAAGGTTTTTGGTGGGTCTACCTTTGCATTGTGCCTGTACATTTGTCAAACATCATATGCAGGCCTGGTTCAAGGGTTGACCATGACCTGCTGAGGCTGTGTGGACCCCTGCAGATATCTCCTTTCACTTGTAACATTTGTGCTTCAGTAACAAGAGCCCTGTGTTTATAAAAGCTGTGAGCAGGTAACACGAGCTTCAAACTAAGATATAATGACTCAATCTTATACTGACAGTAAAGACTCGAGTCCTTGAAACCAGATAGGACTTTCGAGGAAGAAAGAGCAGTAAATGGTCACCGCAATTTTTTGACTTTGATAGATGGATAACTTGAAGCATGCTTTTGAAATAGTTTCTAGGCTTCCTGTTAGTGAAGTGGTTAGCTCTCCTGTGTTTAAGGAGGTCAGAGGTTCGATTCCCCGACATGCTGCCAAAGAAACTCCAGTTCTTTGGTGCCTAAATTAAATACACGTGGTGCTTGACAGTACAGTAACTCAATCTAGGTCAGTGCTCCATTAGTTTTGCTGAATGCGGCTGTTTGCTCATATGATCTAGATAATACTCTGGCCCATTTCGCAGCTGGTTTTTAGACAGCAATTGTTGTGTTGCTATTTTCAGCATCGTCTTTGAAGCAAGACCCTCTTCTGCTGGCTCTGCAGAAAGATAAGCAGTCGGTTCAATACGAGGCCTCGTGGTGCATCTCACCGCTGGAGATCTGGTTTTAATTAGCCGACCCATAGGCCCCTCTCTGACATCACCATCGCTGGGACGACAACTGTGCGATGAGTGACCCGGCTTTGCTCAAATGAGAAGCTAAAAGGAAAGTGTCCATGAGTACTGTAAGACTGGTATATGAGTGCTTTGAAGCAGCGGCCAAACATCTGGCTCTAGATCCTTTGTCTTCTCTGCGTACTTCTTGCACTCTGCCAGTTTAATCTTCTCATTTGTTTCTGCTTTTTGCACTATTATTTTAATCGGCTTAACTTTTCACTATCACGTCACGCGTGTCCTGTTTCCTGATAATAAGCATGTTGTACGTTTGTTGGCGACAGCACAGAGAGTTCACCCTGACTTCCTCTTCCCCTCTGTGGGAGAAAGCCGGTAATTATTGGCTGCCAAGACACGGTGTAGCTTGAACCTCCAATTAGAGCTCGCCGCTGTAAGAAATGCCAGCTACAGCATTGTTACTGTCTTACATATTCATATTTTGTGCTGTGTGTGTGTACTTGTGCGAGACAGCAGGTGTTGTTGCGTAACCTTTCCGAGTATAGCAGAAGTCATTAGCTGCTGAGCGCCTCATAAATCCCTCTAAACAAGCTCGGTAGGGTCTGTTATGTCAGACAAACTAGGAAGACGGCATAGATCAATTTTGCAAAAATGCAGCACAATTGTTAGCCGGGTCCCTTTTTGCTGCAGGTAGAAAACAATGCGGTGTCTCGGCCTTCACCTAAAGAGCAGGTTGAGGAAATGAGCACAAGTTTCAGTCATATTAAAGAGTGTCTCATCTGTGTGTCTCCTGGACCAGCCACCTAAACGCCAAAGTGATTACTTCAACCTGTTCAAACAGCAGCCCAAACACCTGCGTACCTGGGTCTTGTTTGATTGTTATAAAGTAAACTTTTACAGCTGCTAAATCTGTACCAACTGGATCTTTTTCCATGCCAGCTCATGTACTGTAGATGTTGAGGTATTTGGAAAGGGTCCATGGAAACTTCAGTATTTTGCGGAGATCAAAGCAAGTCTTTGATTAATGTTAGCGCCATTTAGTTTTAGCTCTGCTTTCTTCATTACATATTAAAATTTAAAAAACAGGTGCACTAAGTTTGGTATTTTCTGAGTATTAAGTTGTGCCTACTTGGTGATGGTTACAAAACCCTGTCACTATCAAGCACGTCACATCTGAAATAATGTTATTTCAACCTGAGTGGCCCAGGGGACTGTTACACAGGCTCATGTAGGAGGGCACAAGAGTCTTTGCAAAGGGCAGACGCTTTCATACTGATAAGTTTCAGGCGATGAAACGGCTGCAAGTAATCATCTATCACAAGGTAACTGTATCCAATCAGAGCAACATCTTGTTATTGCTTATTCAAATCTAATATATCCATAGCTTCCATATTTGCCACAGCATTGATCTGAACCAGCTGTGGGCCAGTGAAGATAATAATGATCATGATTTGACATTTGTTTGTGAACTTACATCTCAGAAATAAATGTAATAATAATAATGGTTTGGATTTATTGCACTTTACCATCTCCTCCAAGCGCCTTACAATTTTGGTCCATTATTCATTGACTCCTCAGTCACACTCAGGGACCCCTCCAACCACCACCGAAAACAGTCACACTGACACATTCATACATAGACAAGGAGGGTGAAGTGTCTTGCCCAAGGACACAACGACAGCATGCAATGCCAATAGTGTGGGCTTGAACCGCCAACCTTCAGGTTAGTGGGGTGCTACAAGCTTTGCAAACCGTCATCTTTTCCTTTTTGCTTTTCCCTTCTTGAGTCGCTACAGCAAATTACAGGCGTATAGTGACTGTTTACTGATTTGGTATAAGTTTTAAGCTGGAGGCCCTTCCTTGCGCAACCCTCTCCAGTTATCCAGGCTTGGAAGTGGCACAAAGATTACTTTGTTGTGACCTCTTATAGCTGGATTGCACGTTTAACTAGCATTTCTAAATATTAAATGCGGCACACACTTTGGAAAGTTTTAACTGGTTTCTACAATAATTTCTGTTAAATTAAATCTGTTAACACCTGTTATTTTACTTCCAAGACCTGTATATTTAGAGATTGCAGTTTATTTTTTGGCTTTTCGCAGTCCCTCATCTTGCCACACCTTCACTGAACCTCTCTGCATCATATTCTTCTTCACATATGTTGAGCCAAGTTAAGACTTTGCTTTAATTGACTGTGAGTAATTTCTCTCCATCTGGCTGCCAATCTTTGGGCCGGCTCTCCTCCTACGGGACAGATTTTCAGTGAGAAGTGTAATCTGTCTAAAGGCTCCACCACATGCGGGTCGGCCCACTCCCTCACTGCCCAGGCTCACCACTCTGCCAAATGAGTATTACCACGAGAGAGTGACAGTTTGTTTTTATTAGCATCTGCTTCAACACTTTATTTTTCATACCTATTGTCTTTGTTCGATGTCCACTGGGATACAGTGCAGTTTGTATATTTGAACAGACTTTCTGGTCCTCATTTATCAACTTTTACTGCAACCACTTTCTCCAGAGCTGGGTTTATTGGAGAGTGGGGTCCTATGAAAAGTCTGCCTTTCACTGCCTTGAGGATGGAGCCAAAAGCTGTTTAAGACACAGAGTTTAACCCATGAAGGAGGTTAGTGAACTGTATTATCCATACAGAAATACAAAATACAAATGGGGTAATCCTTGTCAATGCCATTGCAGAACTCAAGACTTCTCTAGGTTATTAAACCGGTCTAATGCCCAGTAATATAATAATAATGATAATAGCGCTTTTCTTGCTCAAAGTCGCTATACAATTAGGTGCTTTATTCATTCACTCCTCAGTCACACTCTGGTGATAGACTTCTTTTGTAGCCACAGCTGCCGTGGGGGCAGACTGACAGAGACGTGGCTCCCATTCTGCGCCTGCAGCCTCTCCGACCACCACCAAACACTCAATCACACCCTGCCACAGACTCTGGAGACACGGTGGGTGAAGTGTCTCGCCTGAGGACACAACAGCAGTGTCCAGTGCTGGTAGTGGGGATCGATCCATCAACCTTCCTGAGTGGGAGACCGGCTCTACCTACTAAGCTAGTGCCAGCCCTTATCTCTTAATCAGTCACACTTAGTGTATTTCCACCCAGTATTGTCTTGGGGTTAACATTTTAATTAAAATTAATTAACAAGGAAGTGCTTCGCACATCTCAATCTTGAGACAGGTGCGTCGGAAAGGGCGCGCGTAACGCACATCAAATTAAAGAAGAGATAAATCCCGCACACTGTCAAACTTGCAAAGGTGAGATTTATTTACAGGTGAGGTCTGACAACGTTTCGGCACTGAGCCTTCATCAGGCAAAACCGACAGTGTGCATGATTTATCTCTTCTTTAATTAAAATTAATTAACCATGCGTCATTTTCCTCCTATTTACTTAAACTTGGACCGTGACTGGACTTGGAGTGTACAGTCTGTCTTAGTGGCTTGATTTGGCTTTTAGCCCCTGAAATTCTAGTGTGTCAGTGTGGTCTTTACTAACACCACAATTGTAGACTATAGAAATAAGTAATGGTCTCACAAGTGTCTCAGAGTTTCACAAGCAACAATTAACATTGTACTTTTTCTGCCCGTCCAAAGCTCAGATAAATGGAGAACAAACCGTGCCAAATTAAACATGCAACTCACAAACACCACTTCCATACCAGATTGTCCACAACCACCTCCTTCGGTGCTGTTGACCCACAGGTTGCCAGTTGAAATTGGGTTACTATTGGTCGAAGTAGAAGAGGATGCACATGGCAAAGCACTTGACTATTGCAAACACATTTTTTTTTTTTTTTGCAACATTTTGTCAGTAGAGGACAGTGCAAAATGACATTAAGTGAACTTCTGTGCACGAATTACTCAATCACGTGAACTTAACACAAGAGCTGCCATATTTTGATTGTCTTCTTGAATTTCATTGTTGTCACGATGCTCTTTTTCATCGTCGTTACTTCACCCAGACATTCATTGCTAACTTTAGATTTTGATTTACTGCACACAGTGAACTTTTACTTGCCACTGTTGATGTTGAACAGTCACCTCAGTCCTTTATCACTACACATGATTTATATCTGTGTTTTCCACTGTTTGCAGGTGGCTCAAGTAAAGGGCCATCTCTTACATTTATCTCTGCTACTCTCTGAACAGGTGGCTCCAATTCCTCACCAGCTTTTAGACTATCCCCACAGTGAGTCAGTCCGTGGAGGCCCTAATGTTTTTCATATGGACTAAGCGCTTTTCAATGCTTCAAATCAGAATATATATATATATTTTTAAACCATTTAGCTCCATTTACCTTTTTTTTTCTGGAGACCCACATTTCGAAATGAATAATGAACATCAGCAAACAAACCTCAGGGACTTAAAACATTTAGCTGTTTTGTTTTTTTTGTATTTTACTGTGTTACTTAGGCTGTATCTGGTTCATTTATGTCACAATTTTTTGTATCATTCTCATCATAATCATACATCTTTATCCATTAAATAACTGTTGTTCATTAATAACACATGGAGATATGAAATCATACATACTGTAATTAAACAAGTTTGAATTTAGTGCTGTAATTTTTGGTTTGATCCAAATAAAACCCAGATTTCAAAAGGTGAAGTGCTATCTCTTGGACGGGTGCATGCAATGGCAGTGGTTTGCATTCCTGCCTATCAGCAAGGAGGTTGTGAGTTCAATCCTCGGGCAGCATCCTCCCATTGACATGCATGTGTTAGAAGAATTTGTGATTCTGAATGGCCTCTATAGCGAATGAACATGAGAGTGAATGGCGACCCACTGTCCAGCATGTACCCCGCATATGAACCTTAGTTGCTGGGATGTTGAATATTTAAATCTCTCGTATTGACGATCATTTTGTCATAATCATTTATCTAAACTTACTGCGGGCCTTATGCAGTACTTTGTTTCTCTGATTAGTTGAATGTCCTTTGAACTGCATTTGCCATTAGTTAGTTAATGCACCTGCCCCAACCTGTTGACCCCCTACCTCACCCCCACTCCCCTGTCTGGATGAGGCCCACCTGCTGCATCCTTACAGACCTGAACTATTTGAACTATACGATTTTTAGGTTTTTCTTTTCTGAGAAGGAGGGTCTAAGGTCAGGGGATTTTCTGGGGCTGTTTAGTTTAGTTATTGTTTTTTTAATTGTGTGTTTATGTCTGATTGTGTGTTTAGGGATTATTGACCATGCTGTGAAGGTTCGTTATGAACAAGTGAAGCACAAAGATTTATTGTGTGCAATGTAATTAGACTGCCTAAGTGTTGTGGTTTTCATATAAAGCCTTATATTTTATCATAAAAACGTCCAAGTCTAAAATGTATAACTTCTTCTAAAACCAAGCTCCTGTGTCGTCTCTCTATTGCTGCTGTTAACACACTGTCCACAGAAAGCTGCACCGCATGACCCTGAAGAGGTCTGTGTCAGATGGGCCACTGTACGGCTACTGTCCCAAACCCCTGTGGGCCTGTTGCTCTCAGCCTGAGTGAACTCCTGTGGAGGTGACTGTGAGACCTGAGCCTCCGTAGGGAAAACAAGCCGACACCATTTTCACTGTGATTTTGAGTGTGTGTGTGTGTGTTGGAGGAAAAGTTGTCAAATGCAGTGTTATACCACACATAAACTGTCAAAGTCCTTGTCTGACTGTAACTGTAAAGTGTGTGGCTTTAAGAGGAGATCCTGGACTCATGCAGGAGACTGGGAAAGTACTGTCAAGTGCATCAAGCGCTTATTCTGTGTTGGACGACTTTTTGGGAGGCAGTTTTTTTGTCAGACACTGCAAAAGCTTCTGAAATGCTCCAAACATTAACTAGAAGTAGGTTTGATTCAGGCACAGTCCAGTACTAATGGGTCTTTGGGATACTTATGTGTAGGTAACTTCATCCTTCAGCCCACTCTCAGTTTGGAGAAGCAGATAGGAGCAATGGCACAGGCTTTGTGTTATGTATGACTGCAAATAAGGCCAGTTAATACCAGTGGTGAAAAGTAACTAGATTCTTTTTGTCAAGTATTTTCCTTATAACTTGACTTTCTGTATACATTTTTATAAAACCTACTTTTACTTCTTTACTATCGAAATAGATTTTTAAACTTAAATAAAGTAATTATGGCCTCATGGGGAAGTACAAGTAGATAGTTAGTCACCTTGCAATCAGAAGGTATCAGACTTGGGCAGACTTTATTGATCCACAAAGGAAATTTCTTGGTCACAGTAGCTCAGTTTTTCAACAACACAAGTAAAGTGTAGTATGGGTATAGAATGATTACAGCAATAAAAAAAAAACTTTGAATAAAATACAATACAATAGAATAGATCAAAATTTACAAGATTTGCATATTTACAAATATACAAAAAATAAAAATAGCAGTAAATATGTAAAATATATAAAAGTAAATAAACTCTATATACAGCGGGTGGTAGGGATAATGCTGTGAGATGATATGGCTGAGCATTAACATGAGTGATACAGGGTTATCTGTGACAGAAAGGTGAGTTGACTCCTAGTTGTAGTAATAGTATTAGTAGTAGCAGTAGATTTTACTGTGCAGTTGCAAAAAAGATTAACATATATTGTACATCATTATATTTTACTACACTTACTTTTACTCAAATAATAATTTTGTGCTTTTCTTATATTTTAAGTAAAGAGTTTGAGTATTTTACCTGTAATAAATTATTTTGTCATTAAACAAGGCTTCTCAAACTTCACACCCTGCTATTATTGTACATTTATTTTTTATACAGCTTTTATTCTGTTCCCCATTTTAAAAAGTCACATGACCAAGAAGAACAGTCTGTATTTTGTCTTCATTTTGCATGTTTTACCTCATTAAAGTATTTATGTATCAGCTGCTTCATATTAAACACAGTTCTTCCTTAGGCCATTACAGTTACCATTACTTATCCTGCCAGACAACTCACTGATAAAGACACAGTTTCCACATCGTACATAATATGTGCTAATGTAATCAGTGTCTTCCTGTAAAAAAAAAAAAAAAAAAAAGCGTGTGATGATGGATTGATTCACCCAGGCTTCTCCAACCGCACAGAGCCGTGCCATGTGGCGGTGACCTAACTGTGAGAGAAACAGAAAATACGGGGTTTTCCAATATTTATTCCGCATTTTACTCAATCCCTGTGCATTTTTTTGTCACTCCCACTTAGCTAAAACTGCTAACCATCATTATAGACTGGATATGTTATCCATTAGCATACACATAGGAGTTACCCTTGACAACAAGAAAGCTGGGCATCTATTTCCAGGTCTCTTTCCAAATGAAGTAAACATATGTGTATTAAAAGTATGGCACATTGCATCTGTCATATTGGATTATTTTAAGAAACTTGCTTTTCACTTTTAGGATTTTGGTTGCCACCCCAAAGTGACATATGCTTTTGTAATTGCGTCAAGTCGTCTCAAAAATATACCGCAAAAGAAATGTTTAAATGTGACCGCAAGTGTCTCTTCAGTCAGTGCTGTTTAGAGACTGAACTTTCTTTACTACAACAGTCAGGCGGTGGATGAAGTAAGTGAAGTTGTGATGTTAAATTTGGAAGACGGGGACATTACACCATGAGCTTGGCAAAAGCATGAGGGGGGTAGTGAGAAATTGACATAGCACACAGTCAGTAAATCTTCTTAATGTAAACAATAATCCAGAATCTTGCAGATGTGGTTCTTTTAGATGCTTTTGGATGGTTTAGAGCAGAGAACAGGAGCAGGACACAGAGACTAAACCATGCACTTTTGTAACTATGACAGAATAAGTGCAGTTTTTACCTTCAGTATAACCTACATAACATTTTTTTTATGTATTAAAAAGTGTGCATTTACTGCCACTATGACACTAAGCGTTTATTACTCTTGCATGTCTGCTTCTCCAAACTTGGAGTATTCTGTCAAAAAATATGTTGAGTGTGTTGAAACTATGTACAGTTGTGTATTCAGTATTGCACAATTTTAGAAAACAGTGCAGCGCAGTTTTGTTATGAAGTTTTGCAATGGCAATGTGACTTGCCTTAACAAAAGAGGATAGAACAAAATGTCAAAGTTTTAGTGGGTCTTTCATAAAATGCATAGAACACTGAGTGAGCTTTCCATTAATGAATCTATTTGTAATGAATACTGCAGCAGTTATTCAAGCATTCAGTCTAATAAGTGCATGTCTTTTTGTCGTTTTGTAGGTTGGTGGTTCGTCAGCACAGCGGAGGAGCAGGGCTGGGTCCCGGCCACATACCTGGACTCTCAGACTGGCACCAGAGACGATTTGGATCTTGGCACTTCCCGAACAGGAGAAGGTTAGCAGCACAACCACAAACACCAACAAAACATTATTGGATTCATAAAACACGGAAGCACATAGACGCCAAGCTGCTTCACTTCATTTTGTGAAAATGGCTCCAGTGCTTTCTTCCATCATCTCAAACATGATCATAAACAGTTTCCCAGTCACACATGAGGAACCTTGCAGACCACAGATGCAGTGGTGTAATGGTACCAAATGGCAGCCAAAGACTTTGCAATATTTTGGCACCATAGAAAATTCCTTATAACTCCCCCAGGAGGCTGCAGCTCCTGCAGGAGCACTGTTGTGTTGTGACCCCTTCCTCCCGAATGTTTAGTCTGAGAGCCGGGACAGAGCATTTCAACACTGATGACCTGCTCTAACTCTGAAACCATGAACTCAGCACACATAAATTTAGAAAGACCTAGGAAAACAAGTCAATAAAATACTTTGTTTTCTTCTGCATTTCACTTTGGGCAATAATCATTCATAATCCATTGGTGTATTTAATAATTTAACAAACATTTTACCCACCGCTTCAGGCTGCGAGCAATTTTAATGTTGAAAGATTATTGTTCAAGGTTTGAAAAAGTACATGATTAAAATACTACTTTATGTGCATCCTTGTAGCACAACATTTTACACTGTGCAAATATGAAACATTTAAAAGGGCACTACAGTTTTCTGATGATTCACCTTACAACATGCGTGTGTTGTAATAGGAATGAACAGTGAAAAACAAGACTGTATGATTTTATACGGTAAAGGCTGACTTACAAGGGTTAATGATGAGCTCATTCCCGCAAACTTTGGCACACCTTGGGATACATTTGGATGTAGGGCAGACACTGCTATTGGCTTTGTTCTACTTGTTCTGTAAGAGTTATTGGCAGCCAAAAGATCCTGCTGCTGAAATCTGCTGTAGAAGCTTAGAGTAAGCTCTGGACTTAAGTTTGATACAACATGTTTGGGGAAAATAAGCAGGCTGATTGATTTATTAAAAATAGCATGACTTGGTAGATTACTAAAAAAGTACAAAACAGGAACTAAACCAGGACTAAGCCAGAACTGATCTTGGACTAAACCAACACAACAGGACTAATTTAGGACTAACCCAAGTCAACTCCTGGTTTAGTCTGGGTCTAGACCTGGTTTAGTCCTAGCCTGGCTTAGTCCTGGTTTAGTTACTGTTTTGTGAGACTTCAGCAGACTCAACAGGTGAGGAAGAAAAGCACTAAACACTGTTAATCAGGTCAGAGACATTAATAAATTAGCTTGGTAGCTAGTGCTACCTTAGTTAGCTCTTCCTCTTTCGTAAGACGCACTGCAAATAAACGTCTGTGATAGGCCATTTCCAAATTGAACTGAAGAAATGCTCCTTTCTTTGTCACCTGTTAATTCTGCTGAAGTCAGTGTTATTGTCCAGTCCTCTGTAATTTTTTTCTTTGTCTTGTTGCTATTTTAACAACAGTTAAAACTGTTGTTAAACAGTACATCCGATGATTAACAAACGTATAAAACCCCCTGACTTTTTCCACCAGTCTTTGTACAACTGGCTTCTATTGCTGTCCCCGTTCAGAAATAGGTACAGAGCTGCTTATAATACGCCATATTCTGGTGTTTTAGGAAAAAAATAATAATCAATAATCCCTGTTTGTTTGGGTCAGAGGTCCGCTGCTTATTTCCCGACCTCAGTTTGACTGATTGGTTACTCTGCCTGTCATTGTTTCACCTCAGAAACAAAACTTAGGGAAGAGGTTCCAGACTAACTTCTTTGTTTAGAATAGGAAAAGAGTTTGTATGGCAGACCAGGTTAGTTTAGTCCTAGATCAGTTCTGATTTAGTCCTTAAGACCAAACTAAGCAGGGGACTTTATGTAAATGCCCCAAGCAGAGCAAAAATAAAACTCTAAATTAAACTAAATCAGAACTTGAACTGCTAAAGACTCCTGAGTACCACCAGAAGAAGTCTGCGTACCCCCAGTGGTACCTGTACCACATTTTGAAAACCACTGCTATACAGTACACTGCTACAGTGGCTTGCAAAAGTATTCATCCCCTTAGCTTTTTCCCTTTATTGTTGCCTTACAACCATAAATTTAAATGGATCATTGGGAAGTTTATGTCAGTCACTAGCCATTCAAAAACAATAGGACCTTAAATGACTCCTAATTATGATTTTATGTATTAGCACAGACATGAATCTCACCTAAAATTACCAAAAGCTGAAAAAGCCTTGAATTTGAAGTGCTTAAATTTGCTGTTGGATTAGTGTGCAGATTCTGGCAGACACACACAAACAGACCAGGCTCCAGCGATGACAACTCCTGCGCAGCTGCCACACTCTCTGCTCTCTGCTGTTCCCATGATTTTATATGTGATCCCCCCCCCCCACACACACACACACTGAAATCTGTTACAGTCGTGTATCCTGAAGGTAAAATAATATTAGGCTGGAGACGCAGCACTAAAGATGTCTGCGGTTGAATGTTTTTACCATTGCAGACATTTGTTATTCTTCATATATTACGGTTAAACTGGCTGTATAATTACATAGCTCAGATTTATTTCAGTAGCATTTTTTCCCATCGTACCTACAGAGCGTTCTGACACAGGAGCAAACTAAAATCAAGTAAGGATTTGAACAAAGAAATAAATAACAAAATTACACAAAATTACAGAAAAAGAAGAAAAACTAACTACAAGCACCTTGAGAGCTCTGGCCCTGTCTCGCAATAGTAGAAATAGAACTGGACTCCAACTTCAAAAGACCTTCTAGTTCAGGCAGGGTTCATACAGTCATGGAAAATCTGGAAAAATCATGGAATTTCAAAATGCAATTTCCAGGCTCTGGAAAAGTTTTGGCATTTTATATTTTGGTGTAAAGTTTTGGAAAAGTTTTGGAAATTTAAACAGTCTGAATTACATTTGGCCACTATTACTTAAACCTCCGCCAGCTAGAACAGGGGTCCTTAAAAAGTCTTCAATTTGATTTGATAAATGTAAGGCTTTGAATTGAGTTAAATTTACCATCATAATCTTTTTTTTCATTATTTATTTCTTGATATGCAAAACAGGTTGCCTCATTCTGTACTATATCCAAATTATAATTTTAAGATATGTGCAACAAAAGGAAAGACAGTAATATTTTCTATTAGCGTGCCAAGTTGCTCAGAATAAGGTTTGTAATATGGATTGGATCAATTTTACATTATATAATATTATCTTCTCTATGCGCTTGGGGTCTTAAATTTGATTTGTCAAGGTCTTTAAAAGGTTATAAATCAGTAAATGAGTGTTAAGTACATACAGCCCAGTAACCCGCCGCCGGGATATTTTCCCATGTTCATCAGTCACGTCTGTCATGCTGGGAGTTAATATATTTCTGTGGGAAGAAGCCCAAATAGTTTTGTTTTCTTCAACTGACTAATATCCAAATTAAATTGCAGCAAAAGTATGTTTCTAATGTACCTCATTAGACATTTTGAAAACCATTTAAACACGTGTAAGTCATTTTTCAGGTCTTGGAAATGTAGTCAAAAGTTTTGGAAAAGAATTGGTTAAAAAAAAGTGTATGAAAATACTCTTTTCTTTGAGCTATGAAACCCTTATGGTATCTCACAGTGGTGTAGAATAAGATTTTTCTCATTTGTTCTTTTAACGAGGGAAGTTAGTGTCCTCGGTCCATATCTCAAAACAGGACAGAATCCTTTTTACCACTCCAGGATCTTAACACTGATCCCTCTATATTTAATTTTAATTTGTTCTATCTAGTTATCTCACACACTGGAGCAGCCACATATGGTTATAATGATAAAGAATTAATTTAGGACTTAAGAGACATTGCTTCAAACGGATTTTAATGAATAGACAGAGGAGTGACTGGGGTTATGGGACAGAGGAAGGTAAGAGGTAAGAGTTCAGGAGGTCAAGGGTCAGTTACCAGGAAGTCAAAGCACAGGAGAGCGATGTTTAAAGTCTGGAGTCAGTGTCTAAAAGCTGTCATTTTTTTAACTATGTGATATTCCCAGGTCATTTAGCATATTGACCCATTCAGAGACATGACTGCATAACCAAGTGGTGGCTCTAGATCATAGTGAATAAATGTGAGGGAGAGGGTTTTGAAAGCTCTGTAATTAACTATCATCTGTTCTACCTCATCCCCAAATCAGGTGGAACAACTCGCTCCCCTTTGTTACCTGTGTAGGATAAGAAAGGGGAAAATGTAATGAACTTTGGTGATAAAGGTAAAAACTAACAATTTTAAGATTTAACCGATAGAACCTTGTTTGTCCAATGGGGGTATCCTGGAGGCGCTCAAGGGGGTACTCGATCATAGTAAAAATCAAACAAACAAAAATCACTAATATTAAAATCTGTTAAGATACTAAATATGTTCATAAAATAAAAGGGTGATGGAAACTTTCTATTTGCTTAAAAACTCTATTTTTTTTTTTTCTTTCAATCCAAAAATGCTGAAGCGATAGGTGAGGGTGCTTAGCTATAGAAAATAAAAAATCACTGTGTACTTAACTGAAAAAAAGTTTGAGAATCACTGCTGTAGAAGGCCGTGGCCTCTCTGGTGGATTAAAAATTGTGTGCTTTCATTCATTTATCTTTTTCACATATTCCAATAGGAGTTTCAGGTGGACAATGGCCAGTTATTTACAGGGCTGACATTTAGAGACACACATTGACAAACAGCCATTTACTCGGGACAGTTTAGATGTCACCAATTTAGTTTTCTCCAATTTATATTACACATAACAAATGCTGTGGTACCTGGACAGAACCCAGACTCCTATCAGAGAGATTGTGTGTTGGGTGGCCCATGGATAACCACTAACCACTCTGCCGCCTTGCACCCCTATGAAATATTTCTTGTTGATCAAAATTTCTATAATAATAATGATCAGTATGTCAATTTATTTCTCCTGTTAAATCAAAATCATTTTTGTATGATAATTCTAGCCTTACTATTACACAGCTCATTTCCCACAGTGTGTCTCTGGCCCCCGTCCCATTAGGCCTGGTGTGTCTCTATGTTTGCACACATCGTCACTTCACATTTTTGATATCTGCCGTCCCACTTCCTGACGCCTCTTACTCCTTATTATCTCGGCGTGCTCTGTAACCTAATTCATCTGACAGCTCTGCTCACTGGAGAGGGACCCGCAGCCCGGGCTTGTGCCGAAATTACCTCCAAATAACATTTCCCTTTGTGCTTTCCTTTAGCTGATATTTCAATTAGGAGGTCAAGCGGAGGAGTAGGGTGGCCCATCACGAAACAAGACAAGAAACAGAAGCATGACAAAGAGGCGAGGGGCGGATGTTGAGAGGAAGATGCAGAGATAAGAGGACAAGGAAAGGAAGGGAGGAAAGGACGTAAGATGAGAAAAGTCAGCATCAGAGACTGAATTCGATTAGTGCGGCAGAGATGGCAGAGAGATGCGAGTCAAGTGTTATTTCCATCTATCTTTCTCATTAATGTTTTGGCTCCTCGTGTGGTTTTCGGAGAGCACATTTAGATGACTCATCATGCCACGACTGACACTTTATCAAACAGACTACGAACTAATGAGCACTCAAAGCTGTGGACGGTGCAAACTCTGACTTAGTGCAGTCCTATAGAGAGACTCAATCCAGGTCTCACCACTGAGCACTTCTGTGAATGTTAAGATGTGTCAGTGCTTCTGGGATACTAGGTTTTATTTGCATCAGTGTTTGGTTGTCAGTGTAATGTTAATGGCAGAAATTGGTGACATGTAAAGTACGTTTGCAGTATGGAAATGAACTGGATTTGATTTAAAAGCAGTTGTGGAGAGTAACTAGATACTTTTACTTAAAGGTAATGTCAGCAGCATGTGTGTGTACTGGTTTAAAAACAGTACTGCAGTCTAAACCAAAACAAAGGTCTGTGGGTTGCCAGTCACAGTTTGCTCTTTTATTTGCCCTCAAGCAAAATTGTGAGATAAAAATGTTTCTTTTACTCAAATAAATATTTAAAATCTGTAAATGATAAAGTATGAGCAGAAGTAAGACCTCAGTGACAAAGTGGGTTATCAGAAGGAACGCAGTAGAAACGCAGTTGTAGTAGTGGTAGTAGTACTAGTATATGAGTAAAGTTTACATGAATATTCTTTAAAGTAGTTATTTTATGGAGTACTTTTACTTCTTCTTGAGCAATATAAGAGCACTTTTACTTGCATACAGATGTTTCTACTTCTGTTTAAAGGTTCAAATGCCATAGACATTGTGGTCATTGTTCTGCCGCTGTTGTGAACATGTAGCCTACGTAAATAGAGGTTTTATAAAGTGACACTCGCATGAAGAATGAGAAGTTTTGACCCCATGAGGCTACTGTAGTTTGTTTTGGAGGCAAGATGGATAGTTAGCATAATAACTGGTGGTGTCTACACATGAGCCTTGTAATTGTCTCAGTCAAGTAAATAATAAAAACAGTGGGGAGCATAATACATGACTGTTTTAATATTACCCCACTGGCTTGATATAACTAACTACATTTAACAGTAGCTTACAGCATTTTTGACTTTTGTTAATTTGGCTTCTTATACTAACTCCGTGTTTCTTTGTTTTGTTTTTTTTCTTTTGGTTGCTCCCCCTCAGTTACTAAGAGACGAAAGGCCCACCTGAAGAGACTGGACCGCCGCTGGACACTGGGGGGTATAGTGAACCGGCAACAGAGCAGAGGTGAACACACACACACGTACACACATATTTAAATACACCTAATGGGCTCAAAGGGGAAATGTATGGAGGATTCACTCAAAAGGCTAAACCTGCGTTACACAGAGATCTGCACAGGACCGCAGACACTGACTCACTGTCTAACATAAACAGAAACAGTGACTCTGCTCATATGTATGCTCCGAAGACACCTCATGTTTAGATTAAAAGGTGGAAATAAACTGGAACATGATACTAGAGCAGTACATTTTCTATTAATACAATTGTTCCTGCTTCAAATGCATCTGTTAATAATTCAAGCTATAGAAGTGAATCCTGGTAATAGACAGTAGCTTATACAGTTATACCTTTATTAACACCATTCAGTTTACTGAGGCAGTTTTCATATTGCTTTTTGGCATTGGGTTATCTTAGAAAGCCAGTGAGGAGTACTATTTAACTAGTTTTTTTTATGTTTTGGATTAGTAGCATTGGTGGTAGAAGTATTCAATTTCTTTACTTAAGTAAAAGTTTAGAAAAAAGAGCAAGAATTTCCTCAAGTAAAAGTATCACTTTAAAATTTCTACTTAAGTAAAAGTATAAAAGTGCTCACTTTAAATGTACTTGCAAGTAAAAAAGTAAAAGTATTTTGCGCAGACTCGACAAAAATTGTGCTGATTACTAAAGAAATGAACAAACTGGTGCAGTAGAAGAGACTGAATCTGTCGCTGAGGTCATCTGTCTTTATTTTTCTGATGTTTCTAAGGACTACTACTTTACTGCAACTTTTATATTTAAGTACTGTGTGTCTACAATAAGGGCACGACTAAAACATGAATACTTTGTACTTCAAACACCTCAAATGTAGCGGAGTAAAAAGTACAGATACTTGTTCTAAAATGTATTGAAGTAAAAGTAAAAGTACCCCTTGTAAAATTTACAAGTACAAATGCATGAAAATTGTACTTAAGTAAAGTAACTAATTACTTTTACTTTGTTACGTTCCATCACCAATTAGTAGTAGCGAGAGTAGCAGCAGTAGTAGTAGTGGTAGTGGTAGTAGTAATATTAGTAGTAACAGTAGTAGTTGTGGTAATAGATTTAGTGTTAGTAATTGCACTAAACGTTTTTGTAATAATTGTGGTAGTACTAGTAGTAGAGCTTTATCAGTTGGACTATCAGTGGTAGTAGCACTATAATATTAGGAGGGGTAACAGTAAAACTGTACCTTTATTTACACTGATTACTTTCCCCCAAGTAAAAGTATTTTCACTTCTTCTTGAGTAATATGAAGTTGTAGTACTTTTACTTGAGTAGAGATTTTGAGCACTTTTGTCCAGAAAAAACATTAATAACGCCACAGAACATCTCACTACCATTAAGCAGTAATAAAGCAGTAATAAATATGTCAGTAACCATATATATAATAAATAGTTTGTAGATAGTGTGTTAACCCTTGTGTTTGTACGTTAAATAATCACCTAACCTTTCCTAACCTTAACTAATACTTAACTAGTGCTGTAAAGTGTGAGTTATTGGCGTATGTTGGGGAAAATAGCCTTTGGTATAGTGAGTTTTCTATTTTCCAGCCCTGGTTCATTGCCATATATATATAAAAAAAAAAATTGTCCTCTCGCCCTCCGCGGGCGGTTTCATCCATCCAAGCTCGGGTCCTCTACCAGAGGCCTGGGAGCTTGAGGGTTCTGCGCAGTATCTTTGCTGTTCCTAGGACTGCGCTCTTCTGGACTGAGATGTCTGATGTTTTTCCTGGGATCTGCTGTAGCCACTCTTCCAGTTTGGGGGTTACTGCCCCGAGTGCTCCGATGATCACGGGCACCACTGTTGCCTTCACTTTCCAGGCCTTCTCAAGTTCTTCTTTGAGGCCTTGGTACTTCTCCAGTTTCTCGTGTTCCTTTTTCCTGATGTTACAATCGCTTGGTATTGCGATGTCAACCACAACGGCTTTCCTCTGCTGTTTGTCCATCACCACAATGTCCGGTTGGTTTGCCACTACCATTTTGTCTGTCTGGATCTGGAAGTCCCACAGGATCTTAGCTCGGTCATTCTCTATCACCTTTGGAGGTGTTTCCCATCTTGACCTCGGGACTTCCAGACTGTACTCTGCACAGATGTTCCTGCATCTGTATGTATATATATATATATATATATATATATATATATATATATATATATATATATATATATATATATATATATATATATATATATATATATATATATATACAGTCTATTGTGTAACTGGGTCTCATTACTTGCAAAAAAAACCAAAAAATAAATAATTATTATATATATATATGTGTGTGTGTGTAACTGGGTCTCATTACTTGCAAACAATAAAAGTGAGAATTACCAGTACAACAATAACAGTATACTGAATTTAAAGTTTTGGAAATATTCTATAAAAGTTGAAGGATATGTTTTCTAAGTAGCTAAAATAGCACCTAAGCCTATTACAGTCCTTTGTGTTGTGCCAAGGCGTACAGTACAAATATTTAATGTGGAAAACCGTGTAGAGCAGAACAATGAAGTCTAAATAACAGCCAATAATCTCCGGCATCAGAGGCGGCGTACTGTAACAAACACATTTACTGCCGCGCCTCTCAAGTGGCCCCTCTCTTTTGTACCTTTACATAATTTACCACAACACGGTAAACAAGCTCATTTACATGCTCACTAATCGGCCCGACAACAACAGTACAATGTGTAGGGGGAGCAGTATACTGGGCTTCCATGAGTCAGCCCTTCACAGTAAAAAAAATCTCAAGTCTCTTCGCCGTCAAACTTGGACCAGTCTTTGTCTTCTCACACCAAGCAGCAAAATAATTGGACTGCATTAAAACAGATTTGGATAATGAAGGCAATTCAACTCCCACAGCACAAAGAAAACAACCTTGACAGCCACCGAGCATTGTGCGCATTATTGATTATGTAAGCATATTTAAAACAAACTGTATGTTTAGATAATGAGGATATTTCACTTTTATTTAAAAGCAAACAATAGACTGTGTGTTTGGATTTCATTTTAGTGGGTGTGTTTTCAACCAAATGATATTCACCAATTTTGTTCTGGTTCCAGGATTAGTCAAGGTCTCTTGCGCAGTTACTTTGGGTTTTACTTGTCCTGGGAGGCCTATGTGAAATCTTTATGTACACCAACAGAAAATATAAATTGGAGATCAAATATACTTAACTTATGACTTGGTAGGAAGGGACAAGCACTGGTATTTGTTCATTTTTAAACTCTTGGATGGAAAGATGCCATCATATCTTAGTTCTTTGTTAAAATGGTCTACTTGTAACCATGCAACACGTAACAATAATTGTCTCCTTCTCGTTGTCCCCTGGTCGCGTACTGAGTTTGGTAGAATTGCTTTTAGTTTCTCAGCTGCAGCTGGAATATCTTGCAGCGTGCAATTAAGCTTGGTGCAAAGCTTCCCCTAGGTAAGTTTAAACCATTGGTTAATAACCTCTCTACCTTTCATTGCAACTGTTTTAAATGACTTTGTATTGTCTGTGTTGTTTGTTGTCTGCTGTCCTCTGTCATGTTTTGTACTCTCAACATTATCGAACATGAGGGTTACTCTCAATGATTTTGAGGTTTAAATAAAAGTTGAAGGAATGAATGAATGGAACTTATCTAGAGAGGGAAATGATATCAGTAAATTAAAAAGTCAATTGATATGTGGTACAAAAAGTACTACTACTGCTACTGTATACTACTATGTTATAAACGAAAACTTACTACTATCCACTGGCTCAGAGCTGGGGGACAACCAACTCAGCAATGCCTCAAATAAACTTTAGCCAATTTTGTCAGTCCAGCCAGACCCATTGACTTCTTTGCAAAGTGAAGTGGGTTTTGTACCCTCCCATTCAAACCCATTATTATCAAAATCAATCTTTTATTACCAATTATAACTGTTAATCTAAAATGCAATACTTTGTTTCTATGTTTTCCATAAAGCTGTACTTTGTATATGAGCACTGCTCCCTGAACTCTGATTGGTGCCAACTATTTTTACATTTAGAACAATCTATTAGTTCTGCCCCCAGGAAATTCATGGACCAAGGACCAAGTATAAGGATGGTTGGCTTATGTCTGGTGTCTGATTTGCTGTGATTTAATATGGTCTTGACTTTAACACTAGTAAAAATATCCACACAGACACTGTTCCCTTATAGCAGCAGCCTTGAGCAGTTGATACAGCACATCCCCACATTACCATCTTGTTAATCCTCTTTGGCTTTGCACGACTGAAAAAAGTGTGAGCCGCTAAAGAAAAGGAAATGTTTACTCTGTGAATGAACCTGTCCAGTTATTTTAAAAGATTCAGACCAGAAACCATTAAAAACTGTCAAGCTGCCAGTGCACATTATCATCCCGGAGTCCTAACATGGCAAACACAGAGTCGTCAGGCAAAGATTAAGAGAGTGTTACCTAACCAGATCGCTCCTCTAAAGCAGTAAGGTCTGGTCTGAGCCAGTGGAAAGTGTGAAAGCAGGAGCCCAATCTGTAGACTGGTTTTAATCACACAGACCACCACAGCTACAGAGAGTGGGTGAGTCACACGGCTCACTGTCGCCACCAAAGAATGACGACAGTATTTCTGAAGACCGCCGTTACTTTGATGATTTTTATCTTTCTTAGACACCTGGGTTTTCACTCTTTATGGTTAAGGTGCTACTTCACTGATTTCAATCAACCTTGCAGGGTATTTGGTGTCTGTTGGTACTACCTTTTTAGAAATCCAAATTGAATCCACAGAGACAGGGCTAATATTACTAGGTCAGTCACTGAGGGGGATTGTGAGAAACAACACAAAAAGTCTACTTTTGCACAAAATGTTCTAACCATTACAGACTGCACAAGTGGGAATATTTTGCCAGTGGTGATTAGTTTTAGCCTTGTGTTTGTTTCATCTAGAGAAGAGCTTAAAACATACACTATATTTCCAAAAGTATTAGCTCACCTGCCTTTACACGTATATGAACTTAAGTGGCATCCCATTCTTAAACCACAGAGTTTAATGTGATGTCAGCCCACCCTTTGCATCTCGTCCAACGTCACTCTAATTCATCCTAAAAGTGTTCTGTCAGGTTGAGGTCAGGACTCTGTGCAGGTTCAGTCAACTTCTTCCACACCAAACTCGCTCATCCATGTCTTTATGGACTGTGCTTTGTGCTCTGGTGCAGTCATGTTGGAACAGGAAGTGGCCATCCCCAAACTTTGTCCAAAATCTCTTGTTCTGCTGAAGCATTCAGAGTTCCTTTCACTGGAACTAAGCGGCCAAGCCCAGCTCCTAAATATAACCCCACGCCATAATCCGAGTTCAGTTATTTGGGTGGGTGAGCAAATACTTTTAGAAATATGGTGTAGATAAAAAGCAACTAATAATGAACATTAGGGTAGGCAATAGGCACCTTAAAGGAAGTATCATAATCCTACAAGCACTTTATCATATGCACAACCTAATATAGACTTTCAAAAATGTATATATAAATAAATATGTAGCACTTTAGGTCAGGGTAGGCATTAATCCAACAAGCACTGTATAGCTGCCTTATTCACTGTTACATGTATTGTGTTTGTTACTGTTTGTCAATTGGTGTTTTATTTTATGTCTGGGACTACAGATGGAAATTAGCTTTGTTCTAAATCATATTTACGACAATATTGTGTGAACTTTTACAGTTGTTGTACATTCAATAATATTTACTGTCCCAACCAAATAAACTAATAAATGAAATGAAATGAGTGTTTAGAAATGAATTTGGATACGGGACTAGCCATATGCACAGTGTGTATCACTACTACTACTACTACTACTACTACTGCCTTGAACACAGGACATTGTGATTATATTGGTCACTTTTCCACCAAAGTAAAAAAACAAAACAATACTTTGACTCATTTAGACTTGAGGACCTGAGTAAAAGTACCACAGTCTCTTCAAAGTGTACTTAAAAGTAACTGGCTACTTACAAACAAGTATCTTTATGGACAATTATCTTTTTCCAACATAGAAAATACAGTCTGACTATAAAATTCACAGCTGCTAGTGACTAGTCAGTTGTTTGTTTTCTGTAACCTCTCCAACTCTTTCATTCATCACCTCCCTCCCGCTGTGTGACTGAGTTAGTGTCCGTCTGCTAACCGTCGAGTTTCCCCTCTCTACCTCAGACCTGAATACCATTACTGTACTGTTTGTGCCGGCTGCGGTTTGTGCCGATGGTGAACTCTCTGCACCAGCTGCGTGAGGTTTAAGTGGGAATAATAAGAGGAGGAAAAGAAAGTTGAAACAACCACAAGAAAGTACAGAGAGGTGGTCTGCTTCTTACCTCACCAATGAATTATTTGCAGCAAGTTTTTTGACACTTGCCAGAATCAACTTTTCTCAGCTTTGAACTCTCCCTCCTCACTTTGTGAATGGGAACACCATTGTACCACTGATAATACATCACAAGTTAGATAAAAAAAAAAAAAAACTTAATGGGTTTATAGTCAAAGTCACAAGAGATCAGAGGTGGAAAAGTTTCTTAAGTGCATTTTGTGAAGGGATACTTTCTGAGTACATTTTTTAAAACGAAAAAAAAAATCTGTAAAAATTACGGTAAAATATTGGCAGCTGTGGTTACCAGAATTTTACCGTAAAAAAATCTGATGTCAGTGTAGAACTAGTAAATTAGCTTAATTTTCCCTCTACAGAACGATAAAGCAATGTTTTATGACAGTGAGTCATATAGAAAGTAAACGTGTTAAGCTGTCACCAGATTTTTTGTGGAAAAATTCTGGCAACCACAACTGCCAATATTTTATCGTAAATTTTACTTTTTTTTTTACAGTGTAGTTTCATTTGAGAAAATTTAGGAGAACATTTTTTACTTTTGCTCTCAGGTAGATGTTTCATAAAAGTATTTTGTGACCTTGTGGCAAAGTGGGCATAACCACCTCATCTAGCAGTAGCAGCAGCAGTAGTAGTTGTACTTGTAGTAATGATACTAGTAGTAGTAGAAGTAGTAAATGATTTTGCTATGAAAATTGAAAACATGAAAATATTTCAATTGTACTTAAATGTATATAACTAAACTTTACACTCAATACTTTTAACTTTTACTCCAGTAGTAATATTGCTGAGTGTTTTTACTTCTACTTTAGGTTGGTTGTGATTGGTTGTGTTTAGAGCTGGGTACCGTTCAGATTTTTTCGATACCAGAGCCTAAACGATACCTGGTTTTTGATACTGGTACCTGATAACTATGGTGTGCTGATTTATCTTCTACAATCATAAAACACAATAATACCGAATAAAAGAGAAAATGGAGCAAATCTCTTAGCTGTGAGTTAAAACCAGTAGTTTGTATGATTTGTTTTGTTATTTATTTGATTCATGAATGCAAAGGAACATTAAAGGTCTCACCTTTCTTTCGGTACCCAGCCCTAGTTGTGTTACCATGGGTTCTCTCCAGCTTCCTCCTAATTTTCTGTGACCAAATGTCCAGGTTGTACCCCGCCTGAGGCCCATAGTTACTAGGATAGACTCCAGTTACCCCCGATCCCTAATGGAGATAAGCCTAAAAATATTAGTGAAACCAGTTTGAGTACTTCTTCCACCTATGCTCAAGATACAGCTTTGATTTAGTAGCACTGGCAAATGACAAAACAAAGATCTGACACATAGGATTTACACTCGTGAGGATTTAATTAGCTAATGGTATAAAGTGGCTGCCTTCTCGCCTCTTTGCTGACAGATTCCTTTGTATTTCACTCCATAAAGAAGACGTTGAGGTCAAAATAAGGGTGTGCTCTAGGCTTAAATTAAATTAGCTCTTGGTTTTGACTTGCTCTGACAAAAAGCCAGGTCAGAGTGTCTTGATCTCTGCGGCGCTGTTGATTAGCCACTGACGGCAAAGTGACCTCATCTTATTAAGGGCTAAGGGAGGAGTCTTGGGCTTGAGGCCGTCCTTCCTTCTCTGTCCTTTTTCTGGCACCATTTTTGTACACAGCACTATCATTTATAGCATGTCCCTAATCTGATTTATGTAGTCCCGCTGCTGACTGCCCACTCAACTTACTGCTCTGTCCCTGTAGAGGGTCACCCTGAGCCAACAAACACAGTGAGATGGACAGCTGAGCACTTGTACTTTTCATGTGGGAGAGAAAGATGTGATTAATTTCATTTTATAATGCAATAAATCTGTGGGTTGTAAGTAGTAGTTTTGAACAGTTGTTACTTTAGTTGGAGGCCATGGCCACCTTCAGACTTGCTAATAAAATCCAGACAGAATGATCATATCTTAAGGGGGCAACATTATGCAAAACCAACTTTTCTGAGCTATAATGTTGTTGTTTCCTCATCAAAAACATACCTAGAGTTTTTGTTTTATTCATGCATGTTTGACTAAACCTCTATTCTTTTACATTGAGTTTGTGAGAGGCCAAAACGGCTCGTTTCACTGTTTCTGCCTTTTTCACCTGGCCACGCCCCTCCCCCTTCACGGCCTTGTCCCGTTCAAGAAGCACTGTTACGCCTCTCCCGCAGCAACCAAACAAACCCACCTGCGTACTGCAGCGGACAGCACTGTTTCTGCACTGATGTGTTTTTGTGAGAAGTGCTGAAGGGGCATGACAGCAGCGGGACAGCAGGGAGGGAGGGCTCTTAAAGTGACAGGAACCTAATCTGAGCGTTTCTCACAAAATCAAATGATGAGTTTCTTCAAATAAGGTTTTTGCAATAATTATTGCGTTTTCTGACCAACAAAACGTAAGATGCTGATCTAGATGGGTCCTAGATTAATTTAAAAGATTCACAAAAAAGCATAATATAGGCCCTTTAAAGATGCACTAATTCAGGCAATACCACAGTGCCACTGATGCACTGGGCTTTTCTCTAAAGAGTTTTTGACAAAGGGGTAACTAAAGCAGGGACTGAGCTTTTTGACCAATCATACGCTCAGAACAAATGGCATGGTTCCATTTACATCTTTATACACTGTAGTAATGGTAGCGAGGGGGGCAGTGTGTCTTTAGTCTAGCAAAAATAAGCAGCAGTCTAGGATGAAACAAGGTATGAAATTCAGGAAGCAGTAGCACAATTGTTAGAGACATTCGCACACTAACCCAAAGGTTGGCAGTTTGATCCCTGCTGCCAACATTGTATACTGTTGTTGTGTCCTTGGGAGAGACACTTCACCCACCTTGCCTGTATGAATTTGTCAGTGTGACTATGATTATTGGCTGTCAAAAGGGCCATAGGCACAGATTGGCAGCCACATTTCGATTACACTGCCCCAGGGCAGTGTGACTGAGGAGTGAATTAATAATGCAATTGTAAAGCGACTTTGAGTGTCAAGAAAGGTGCTACAGAAGATTAATGCATTATTATTAATAATGTACAACACATTTTAAACAAGGAACACTACTTGGAAATGTGTATTAATTTATGTACTGTTGGAATTGAGCAATTTTGACCAAGAAGCAGTTGTTCACTGGGTGTTCTATTTTATCGCAGTAAAAGCAGTGTCTATCCCTGCCCTCATTCAAGTATCCTATATAGTTTTTGTAGTTAGCATTGCATTGCAGTGTTAACCAACGCACCCCATGAAACCAATATCGACAATGAAATTCTGTAAAGACATTTCAACAGAGTCAGCAAGCAAAATTTCAAATGGCCACTAATTGTGACCCTATTTTGTCTTCGCTATAGTTAACAGTAGCTAACAGTAGGCAGCCTATTTGTCAAGTTTTTTTCCTTCCAACTTCTCTTCAAGTTCAGTTTTTTGCCACATAGAATGACTAGAAACACAAAACAATGATTTGTGAACAATAGAGCCGTTATTTTATCCAACATTGTCACTTTGTCCTCCAACGCTTTAAATTCTTTTGATACATGTTGCATATTCCTTTGTAAGCAGACCCATTTGTTATTCCCCTGTCCATCTGTAACCACTCACTCAGCCTCTCCACCCTCAAACACACACACACCTCTTCTACTCAACATGCCGGACCAGCCCAAAGTCAAGGCCAGGCATTCCTCTCACCATCGTGTTATTGACCTCAGCTGCTCCGAGATGACAGGCTGCAGAGGAGCTCCAAATCCCTGCCGTCTGGATCCGCCGCTCCTTTTGGAGGCACGCATACAGATAAAGAGACCCAGATACCGTTGAAACTCATCTATGTGTACATTAGAACTACACAATATATTGTAGATTTATTGTTACCTGCCCCAAAGGCGTTATGTTTTTTAACTTTCGCTGTGGAGGTTTTGTTTTTATCAGCTATGATTGGATTTTGATTACATTTCTAGAAAGGGTCAGTAGAGGGCCAACGAACAAATGGTTGAGGAGGTGCATCCAAAACACTGGATTTTATTATTATCTACCACTGTGATACTAGCGCCAACCACAAGGGGTCAGTTACTGCACTATGAGTTATAGATATTTCAAATAGTGGTATTACATTATCAGAAAGAACTGTTTGTGTTACATTCATGTTTTTATTGCTCTTGCAACAAGCATTTGTATTTTAAATTAATCGCCTCGGCTGTAAATTAACTGCAAATAGTCCCTGTTTAGGCCTAGTTTAGTCCTGGTCTAGTCTGTATATGATGTTGATTTATCCCTGTTTTGGATGACTCTAACTTATTTGAGGGCCACAAATGAGTTAAGCAAAAGGGCTCCCTATTTTATCAAAGGGGGCATTTAAATACCACAGATCATATTGTACACAATCATAATTAGGGATGCATATTCAATTAATTTTCTTTAATCGATTAATTGGTAGTCTTAACAAATGACATGGCATGAAATATCATAAAGTTGTATTTAAAAAAAAAGCTCTATTAAATTCAAAGTCATGATAAAAAGTGGCTTTTTAAACTAAAGACATAGTCTTGTATATTTTAGTAAACATTTGCTTAGTTTTATGTTATTAATTTGTCCTAACTCTTGAGCCTGTACCTTTACTCTGCTGTACAGCATAATGATTAATTGTTAGTATTTCTTTCAATTGATTAAGGCGATATGGCTGATTAATCAATTAATCAAATAACCATGAACACAACACAAAAATCAAAATATTGTTCACCTATCACACATTTTGTTCCTAAAATAATTCTCATTGGGGTTAGTTTGGGTTACGGCCCTCATCTTCTCCAATAAGGGCTTATCCACATACCAACTTCAGTACTGTCTTTAAATTCTGCTTGTATTTATTGAAGCTCTGTTCTTTCTCTTTTGTCCCTGTATACCTTACTCTACTCCCACTAATCCCATTGTAGGATTTCATGAGCATGAAAAGAGAGAGAGTGACAGTCGAGATAGAGATCTGAGAAGGAAGATCTTGCTCTTAATATCTTTTGAGGAGGAACTTCAGTGAGATGGGGCGCCCTTGTGTGTGTCCTTGTTAGGGGAAAGTAGGTCCAGCCTATGGAGGGTCTTGGTCTAGGACGAGTACTGTATGTTTGTGTTTTTATGGAAATATTCAGAGCATTTTAAGTAGGTCACATTCACCATTTCCCCCTCATCAGGCCCTCTGGGAAAGTGACCAACCGCTAACTTTGTTTCTTTTTCTGTCTGTCTTCGACCTACAGAGGAGAAGTATGTGACGGTCCAGCCGTACACCAGCCAAGGGAAGGATGAGGTCAGCTTCGAGAAAGGGGTCACCGTGGAGGTCATCCAGAAGAACCTGGAGGGCTGGTGGTACATCAGGTGTGCCTTCTGTTCGCTTCAAGAAATCTCATTTAAAAGGACTATTTTAAGGGACATCCGGGGACAATGAAGCACACATACTCAATTAGTTGTGGTTTGTCTGATAGTGAAGTAGGTAGGGGTTCCCATGGGTGCTTGCAAGGTTTTAAAAGGGCTTCAATATGAAATACTTAAATGGGCCATAAAATGCTTTTTTCAGACTTTTTGGAATAGTTTTGGACATCTTTACAAGTGCATTCACGTTATATAACTTAAAATATTTAAATTAATTTTATTTTGGGGAGCTGTTCCTTTGACCTTTCAGGGAAGGCTTGGATTAGGTGCCTGATGCCCCCTGCAGGCAACGGTGGGGACTAGACAGACGCTAAAAAGGCTATTATCAACATGTCCATAGATATGCATGTGTTTGATGGATTGGTAAATCTAAATTGCCCAAAGTGAATAAATGTGAGTGAATGATTGTGTGTCTGTGTATGTCTATGTATCAGATCTGCAACTAATTGGACACTGTCTAATGAGTACCCCGCCTTAGGCCCATAGTTGCTTGAATAGGCTCCACCCACTCATGACCCGTAATCGGAATAAGCAAAAGAAGATGAATGGATAAATAAATGATTTAATGTATTGAGCTAACAGTCCCATTAGCAACAGCATCATTTCCTTTTGTGAGTATACATCCTGAAAAAACTTACATTTCGCTAACATCTGTAAGCTGATGGAGTGAAACAATAATTGTACATTTGTCTTTGTTTATGTAATCTACCAGAGCTATAAAGTACAGGAAAGCTACAAAATGCATCTGTGTACCCCTTAGCAAACTAGGTAATGAAATGATTATGAAGAACGCACGCAATTAAATGTCAGACAAAAACGACAAACGGTGAAGACAAATAGTCAACGAAAGAAATGCAATATGGAAACTGTGCCTGTGTTTGTGTGAGTGATTCATTCTGATCTACAAAATAAAATGTAATGCTTTGTTATGTGCTCAGATACACAACATACATTTTTAAAGCTGCAAAATGAGCTTTGTTTGTTATTCTTTGTAACCAAACGTATCATTATATTTGTCAAATCATATTCAAACAGCAGTATAAGTCATCTTATGTAAATTCTCAAATCACATGTTGTTAGTGTGATAATTCAATAAACATTTGGTGACTTTGGTGAAAAAAAACAAGTTAGTTGCCACATTTTTTCCACAAAATTTCAGGACTAACATCCCCTGGAGGTCCAGAAGGTGTTTTTGTTTAGTCCAGTGATTGGGCCAGGTTTCCTGTGTTCCTCATTTGCATAAAGCTCTTCAGGAGAAGTCATTATAACATATGGTCCCCTCTCCACAGGTCTTCTCAGTGCCCCGTCTGGGCTGTCTGCTACATCTGTGTTGGCACATGTGTGTGTTGTTTTCCTAGTCGTGTATCTCCTGCCTTTCGTTTGTTTCCTTGTATTCTCCCATGAGCCTCCACTACACACAGCTGATTGCTATCACATGCTGCCTTGTGACGTCCCACTAACACGTGCAAAAACACACACTGGTGTGGAATACTGGTAAACAGACATACGTGTAGCACAGTAAACTGATGGGATATCTGTGGCTAATACTCAGGACAAACTGCTTGTTTAAACAGCTCCTGCCTGCTTCTCTCATTTCAATGTACATGTCATTTTAGCAACGGCTGCCCAACATGAAATAATCTTCCAGATGTAGGCTTGAGTCATGCCGGTCGTAGCTGGCCTCTTTTACGGGGCTGTCCAGGCTGTGGCTGCCTGTAGTCATGGGCGGGGGAACTGAAATGACCACATCTCCTTTGAGCAGAAAATGGCCCATCTAAAAACGAATGACTCAGAGTTACAATTGCAGCATCACGTATTGTTGCGAACAGCTCTCTCAAATGACTCATTTGGCTTAGCAGTGAATGTATAACAAGTGGAGATGCAGACACTATTGTTGTATGCAATGTGTGGATCTGCCCTCAGAAGAACTTTTTTTTAATTCCGAATCTTAGGCTCAGCATAATCGTTTTACGTGAGCTTTCAATTAATCCTCATCTCATCATTTTTTGGGATGAGGTGATGCATACCTATTGACTGTAGACTGTCTATGTGCATTACAAGAGTCAACTTCTTATTACAGTGATTCTCAACTTGTGGATCGAAACCCAAACATGACTAATTATAACAATAATAAGAAGAATAAACTTGCTTTAATTGCATAGTGAAACTGATTTTGAGGTATGCATTTGCCCAAATGTCATAGTAAAATCTGTTTTCCTTTTATCTGCCTTCTAGTGTGTAGTGATTTGCATATTGGTATAGGTTTTACGCCAGATGCCCTTCCTAACCCTCTCAATTTACCCAGGCTTGGGACCGGTACAAAAGGTACGCTGGCTTGTGACCCCTTGTAGCTGTATTATAAATGTCATAGTAAAATAATTTAGAAAAATAACTTTTCAAAGCTGGGTCACAGTAAAATGATCAGGGATGAAATTCGATTGACCAGTTGAAAATTTGTTCTTATTATATGCAACATGCAAAATATGTGATGATGACAAATGGTGTTGTCCTACATTACCAACAACATTTTAGGGTTTCAAAATCAACAATATTGTAAAAGAAATTAATGCCCAGTGATTTTTACTGACACAAGCATATCATGTGTTTCAATAACAGATACCTTGGAAAAGAAGGCTGGGCCCCTGCGTCCTACCTGAAGAAGCTAAAAGACGACTTCTCCCCCCGAAAGAAGACCCTGACCGGCCCAGTGGAGATCATCGGCAACATCATGGAGATCAGCAACCTGCTCCAGAAGAAGTCCATGAGCGAGAAGGACATCCAGACGGACGGAGAGGGCGGCCCGTCTCCCGAACGCCACATCTCCAAGAGCGAGATCAGCCTGCCCATGCCGTATAACTCAGAGATCAACGCGGAGACAGGCAGGAGGCTGAGTGCGGGCCGGGACACCAACAGTCCGTGTTTAGGGATTGCTGCGAGTGCCGCTCTGATTGAGAAGAACAGAGGAGAACCGGGAAGTCCCGCAGTGGCCAGAGTCGCTCCTCATCGAGTGGAAATTGGTGAGTATCTTAAATTTACTGAACTTAATACAACAGTAATTAAATCAAGAAGAAATTAAGATATTTGTTTTCCTTTTGTGTAGGCTTTGAGGCTATAGGTAAGATGCATTGGTGGTGTGTTTTTATCTGGGGATATTTAACACAGGGATCTCAGTGCTTGGTGCTGGGAAATAATTTGACTCACACGAATCAGAGTGGAGTGATTTACTTTCTAATTGGTTACTACTTCCTCACATATAATTACTTATTGGTTAAAGTTTGCAAATGTTGAATGCCTATAACACACAAATAACTTTAAACTATTTCCTTTTTAGGGTCTCCAAATTTAAGGCAGAAACCTCCCCCAAGAAGAGACACTAACCTGGTAAGTTTTATCGTCCCTATCGTCTTGGCTATATTAGTTTTTATTTATATTTTTAAACCAATCTTGGTCACCTCTAAAACAGCATTGCTTGTTTTACAACCTTTAAAAATGTGTTCTTTACTGCCATAAAGAAACAGGAGGCCAATGGAGTGCAATTCTGTTTTGCCCTATTGAAGAAAAACCTAGAAAAGCTTTTTATTAAACTTTTTTTATAATTGCAATTTTACTACAAAATGAAAGATATCTGTGAGGAATCAGTGGAAACAGAGCTGTACACCGCTCTTTGGGTAAGTGAATGAGAGCAGACGTGGATGTAGAGGGGTTGTTGATTGGTCAATGCTTCCTGGAGTGGGCAGGGGTTCATGCCACCAAGCGAGGCCTCAGAAAGGCCGTGCCAGAGAATACAGAATTACTTAAACATACATGGAACAAAACACAACTCCAGATATGTTTTAAAATGAGGGAGCAACATTATCATATGGTAAAATGCTTGCTTTTGCATAATATAGCCCCTTTATAAAAAATATATATATTCCTAGCAGTTTAGATGCATTATATGTTGTATATGCCAAAAATATACAAGTAAAAACATAAAAGAAAAAAGTATTAATTAGCTCCCAAGTTACAGCAAGTGTTTGTACAGCAACCTTCAAAGTACAATCACAAAAGGACAGATTGGATTGACTCTCTCTACCACCGGGAATGCTTTATTTCTGTATTTACTGTGATAAATGAAGACTATTATTGAACTAAATCATATCTCGGAAAGATTGATGTCTTATAATGGCCTATTATGTCTATTTATAGTCAAATTGTGCATAATGATTGTCTGTGTTGTCAGCAGCTCACATCTTCTTTTTTTTTTTTTGATGCAGGGATTTCAGTTACCCAAGCCACCAGAGCCCCCTGCTGTGGAAGCGGAGTATTACACCATAGCAGATTTCCAGTCGTCAATCTCGGATGGCATCAGTTTCCGTGGAGGACAAAAGGCTGATGTAAGAGGCCGTGTCTTCACTGTTACAGCCGAAATTATACAGTCGGAGAGCAGCCATTGAATATGTATATGTGAGCTCCCAGATAGACAGGAAAGCTGAGGCAATAAGGGACCGACCTTGAGATTTGTGATTCAATGTGATGATGCAGACAGAATTTGCACAGCAGCGGTAGAAAGTTAAAAAAAAATACTGTCAATGAAAAAGTCAGGGATTTTCTGAGTAGAAAATAACTCATTAGCATTTTCTTTAGCACATGTAAAACAAAGCCAATATGTGCTAATTGTCATTGTCTTATAAACCAAGCTGGTGTTGTTTGTTTAATTGGAAAGATGCTAATTAACATAGCTCCTATACAAAGAGATCTAATTTGCAGCAGAGCATAGAGCTTATTTTCAACCCTTGTCAGTAGTTGGGCTGGTCTGTTTATACATTATAAAAAATCTAAAAGACATACTAAGTGTTGTAACAAGACACATTCTTGCTTAATATCAGTGGCACAGTATATGAAAATGTAGGGCTATTGTAAAGAAACATTTAAAGTATTGATTTTCTCCATAATGTCACATATTTAAAGGTCCCATATTCTGCTAAATTCTGCAATTTAAAAAAAAAGCTTTTAATATACAGAGTTGATTAATGAGATGCTAACAGTTATGGGTGTCAACAGCTAGTGCAAATCACAGATATTACTAAACTGTGCAGGTGCATATAAATGTGGCAACAGCAATGAAGTGTCAGAAAATTGAAAACTGTGTAGAGGGTTTAAGAGTAATAAAAAGTGATTGCTGTTTATGAATGAGTGAGTATGCTATAAATGTATTAATTCTCTGCTGTGTTGTTGTGTAGGTGATCGAGAAGAACCCGGGAGGCTGGTGGTACGTGCAGATCGGAGAGAAGGAAGGCTGGGCTCCCTGTTCCTACATCGACAAACGCAAGAAACCCAACCTCAGCCGCAGATCCAGCACTTTAACCAGGCCTAAAATCCCACCGCCTGCCCCGCCTGTCAAAAAGCAGGACTCTGAGGAGGCCCCTACCACCACTACTACTACTACAACCACCACCAACAGTGCTACTAAACCATCAGAGCCGCCCAGCCGCCCCGTGTACGAGGAGCCCGAGTATGACATCCCGGCAGTGGGGTGCGAAGGGGAGTCCGACGTAGATTCGCTCAAAGAGGATCGATCCCTGGACGTCAAAATAAGCAACATTGTGAGCCAGAAGTATGGCAGCTCCCCTCCGTCCTGCAAAGCCTCCCCTCCTGTGTGCAAAGCATCGCCGGTCTTTAGCCATCGAAAATCCTCCTTCCGGTCCGTGGAGGAGGTGTCCAAAGAGGAGTGCATTTATGAGAATGACTTCAGGGCTAGCAGCAGTGTCGACGGGTCCTCGCTCAAAGGGTCAAGTGAACCCAGCTCTCCCAGGACCTATCACTCTTCCACCGTCCCACGCAAACCCTCCGGCTCTTCACCCCTGTCCGGCAGTAGGCCCATGAAGACCATGACCCCAGAAATGAACAGAAGGAGCCAGACCCTAGGAAGACATATAGACATTAGTTTGCGCTCTCAGGACAGCAGCAGCCCTCATTCCTCTTCGGATGAATTAAGCAGAGGCTCTAAAAAGAGTACAGGCTTCAACCGGGATGTTGAGCAGAGGATAGGTCAGAGCCCGTCGACCCGCCCCAAACCGTCCGTCCGACCCAAGCCGCTCCTCACCAAATCAGAGCCCCAGAGTCCCGATAGGATGGATATTGGTTCTCTAAGACGCCAGTTGAGGCCTACAAGTCAGTACCGCCCCGGCCTGAAAACGTCCCGCGGAGAGGATTCAGAAACAGCGTCAGTCATCTCTTCAGAGGACTCCATGTGCTCACGCAGTACCTCAGACGTGTCCTCTGTGTACTCCAAAGGCAGCCGCGCAGACTCCGACGTGGAAGGGCCAACTTTGTATCGATCCGTGGATGCATATAAGAAAGTCCAGGATTCGGAGATTAGCTTCCCGGCGGGGGCTGAGGTGGAAGTCCTGGAGAAGCAAGAAAGTGGCTGGTGGTACATTCGCTGGGCGTCCGAAGAGGGTTGGGCTCCTTCTTACTACCTTGAGCCAGTCAGACAAAAGGGCAATACAGAGTCAGAGAGACGTAGTAGTAAATCGAACAGCCTGGAGAAGAATGAGCAGCATGTCCTGGCCCTTAACAACATTAATATTCAGGGTCAGAAGCATCAAAGCCTAAGCAGAAACACCCCTCCGATTCCCTCTAAGCCTCCTGGTGGCTTCTCCAAACCGACTGGGATGGTGAACGGAGGGGTGCGGATGAGGAACGGGGTGCGGCAGGTGGCGGTGAGACCCCAGTCGGTGTTCGTGACCACATCTCAGCCGTCGAAGGATGCGCACTACATGACGGGGTCCCTCAGGAGGAATGACTCGCTGGGCAGAAGCGATCACTACAGCTCCGGTTCAGCCACGCTCGGAGTCCGCCGAAATGCGTCTTTTAGCACGGTACGGCCGCATGTTGTTGTGGAAAGTCAAACCAGGCCGGCAGAGCGCACCGGCCTGGGGTCATCGAGCAGCGGATTCAGCACTAGCAACCAACGCAACGGCATCCCTGTGTCCACCGTCCGACCCAAACCCATTGAGAAAAGCCAGATTATTCACAACAACCTCGGCAGGGATGTCTATGTCTCGATTGCTGACTACCGCGGAGATGAGGAGACAATGGGCTTCACAGAGGGCACCTGTCTGGAGGTGTTGGAGAGAAACCCCAATGGATGGTGGTACTGCCAGGTCCAGGACAGCCTGATTCCCCGAAAGGGCTGGGTCCCCTCCAACTACCTAGAGAGGAAAAAATAAACCCCAAACTTTTTACTTTTTCTTATATCCCCTCCCCCTTTTTGATGTCTCCAAGCAACCGGACGACATCACTCCTTAAGAATGTCACCCCAATGTCCCATAAGCAATATGTTTGAAAATGTACACTGAAGAAAAAGACTGTGTGTGATAAGAAAGATGTTTTAAATTGAGAAGTTTAATTGGAAAAGACACTTTTAGTGCTGGTTTACTAAAATATACTTGGAATAATGTATGGTTTGTAATGGGATAAGATAAGATTGAAAACATTATTGAGAACGGACTTTAATAAGTGGTAATGGGAGTAATAATGTCTAAAAGACATCTGCATCATGTCATTGAGCAGTGGCATTGCTCCTGCCACTGACAGTGATGGCCAATAAGTGCCTTCAGTATTTGATCACCTGAATGGAGGTCTGAAAAGGTGGATGGCATCGGAATAAATCAACCATTTTTTCAAGAGTGCCATAGGTCTATGATCACCACCAAGAGTATTTTTACAACTAAGTAAGAGCTCCACTGAAATGGACTGCTCCTTTTGGTCCAACACGCAAAGTAAAAAAATAAAAAGTTTAATTAAGCAAGTTAGGATTTACAGTTATAAAAGCAAAAACTAAAACAACATATAAATCTCATTTGTGTTTTTGTTGTTCATGTTTGTTTTGAAGCAAGTCTTCCTTAGAGAATTATTTCTGCTTTCTTGTGACATCTGTTTTCCATCCACAGCCTAAAAAGACACAGCTCCTGCCTCTTGTCTCTGGCCCATCTGTAGAGACACAGGCAGATTATGCAGTAGGTGCTCCGCTTGTAGAAATTGGCATAGTTTGTAAACATAGATTTGTGTTTTTAGCCCTGAAATAGTGTCTGTTTAAATGTGTCCCAGATGTAAGCATCTGGAAACTAATAAATACATCCTGCAAAGCTTGAAAATAGCATTGAGATCTTTTAGTTTTGTAAAAAAAAAAAAAAAAAAAAGGAAAAGCAACTCTAACTTGAGAGCTCCAGAAACCACCTCATTTCTGGGCCACTGACAAACAAGTTGCGGACAAAAGTTTACAAAAATATAGGTTTAATGTTGTGATTTTAAACCAGGAAAATATCTTTTGTATATAGTTTGTTTTTATCATGTTATGGAGGTGCAGTAGTTCATACTGGAAAATAAGTGAATGACGGTATAATAAAATCCCAGGGACATACTTTATTGCATTTTGCCCAGAATGTGATTAACCAAAGAGTAAAGAATCAGCGACAGGTTTTTTAATCTAGCTATTTATTTACCAGCAAAAAGTCTTTTATCTGGAAGCACTTGATTGAGAGCTGAGATTTGAATGGCTGATGTTCAAGACTGCTGAAATACATTTTCTAATGAACCATGAGATCTCTCCACTCGAGGCTCATCACTAATTATCCATATATTTCTGCTGGACAGTATCATAGTATTAATACCTGCTAGATTGCAGTTTTGTCTTTAATGTTTAGTTTGTGGTCACACAGTGACAATATCGAAGATCGAAGTGGTTCTGTTTTGTGAATTAGTGCACTTTAAAACTCTTAAGGTGCATTAATGTAAAGATGCAGTTGATTTGCAGCATTTAATTTATTAATTTATTTATATATATTTTTTAAACATTTTGTTTTACCTCAAAGAGGTGAATTTTCAGTAACAAAGAACAATCAACATTCACTTCAAATGGGAAAATACAGCCCTCTAGTGGACATAAGCGGTACAACAACAATAGTCCACCTGATGTTTTTTTTTTTTTTTTTTTTTTTACCTCAGTGCAATAAGAAGTGCACTGCGGGTCAGTGAGGAATCCAAATATTGTACTTTTTTTTCCAAAGTGCAGCTGTTTTTGTCGCACAATTTTTCATGGGCAATTTTTATGTATTTTTTTCTCTTTGCTGTGTGCTGCAACTTTGGCAAATCAAGGGCACTTCCTTCATCTTTATTGTGCTTTACATAATGCCGGATTTTAATATATTTATTATTATTACACTCAAAATATTGTTTGACAATCAAAATGTTACTCAACAACTATTTGTTTATTGGAATTGCTACTATCCCCTGTAATGTAACATTAGGAATCAGTTTTACAGGCTGGATCATTGATCCATCACCATTCAAACTAAACTAACGTTCAAATATAAAACCCCAGAGTGAAGTTGTTGAGGCATTTCCACTGTGGACGAAGGCATTATGTAAATGTGTTGATTCACTAACATTGGCTCCAGCACATATTGTTTATTGCTTTAAATGCTTTGGCTAAAAATGCAAGGGAATCATTTTGTGTTAAGCATATTGTTTAGCTGTGTGTGGCATCCTTTACTCTTTAGTTTTTATTGTACTCTTTTATTCTTTCTTTTTGTCATGTTTTAAAATGTCCCCCGAGGAAAAGTGCAATAGAGAAATTCCATCACGCTTCAATGAGAGGAAAAATCTGAACAAACCGGAGACATGTGTTGGGAGCACATGTTCCCAGTCCAAACTGCCAGTCATCAGCTTTTAGCATATTTCAAGTGTCACAGGCTCCCGTGTGTAAGAACAGGTGTGTGGGGCCCTAAAAGCATCAGAAAACTAAAAAGCGTTGGACCAAAGCAACCGTATTTCCCGTGAGTGTGTGACGGACATTTTGGATGGATGACCCCCGTCCTCTCCCTGCCCCTCCTGTCTGCAGTGGACTGTGATTTGTGGATGACATGGCAGTAACCCACTGACCCATACAATATTGACATTACAGCCATCTGGGTCCAGTCCAAGAGTCCTGGGACAACGTCAGGGGCCTTGTGTCCTGCTCTGAGCTGTCACATTTGTGCCTGAATGGAATTTTGATATTTTGTATGTTTTTGTGTTGTTTTTTTCCCCCTTTCATTTCTATCCCTCCAGACTGTGTCCTCTCCCTACCTACTCTGATGCCTCTCTTGACATTTACACAACAGATTTTTTTTTCTCTTTCATATCCCAGAAAAGGTGACATTTGGATCCACTGGCATCGGTGAATAAAAAGAAATGGACCAGAGAAAGTAGGCAGTACACAAGAGAGTTGGCAGATGTTCACTACTTCAGGCCAGCTCACCTCAATACATTCACTTCCAGGGTGTAAGGCCAAAAATAGAAAAGCCTCGCTCTTCTCCACACTGGGCTCCTGGCACTGGGCTCCTGGCAGGCCTTATCATGCGCCGCAGGTGAACACACCACTGTGCTAAAGACTTCACTCGTGGACAGGCCAAAACTTAGCTCCCTGTCCTATTAGGGGCGAGTATCTGTATGTTCTCTTATCCCAAGTGTAGTTCTGTTACTGCACCTTTGAGAAACGCCATCAGTCACCTTCTGGCCAAAAGATAGACGAGAACAATGACACCATTACGAATTATGAGGCTAATGCTAGGATAATGTTAGTCTGTTTTGGAGCAAACACCTACCGCATTTTGACAAAGAAAAACTATTTTGGGGCAAGATTTCAATGGTAATAGCTTCACACCTTTAAATTTACAGTGTTACACAAAAATAATTCAGTAATATAGAAGTTAAAAGTGCAACAAACTATTAGTAACACAAAAGTAAACTGTAGCCTATGCCACATGACCAGTATCCATCAAAAACCTCAAAAAAGCTAACTGAAGTATCACTGAATAATACTACTACAAATGTAATATTACTTTTTGGATTATATGTAGTACAGGAGAACGTAGGCTAGGTACTTGTGCATTCTGGAAGGTCCTGATGTTCCCTAACCTTAGCCCTAATTTTAACTTTAATGTTCCCCAGTGAACATAGGCAGGAGATAAATAAAACACCAGAGTGGACAGTCTAATGGTGACTCCGGAACAGCCGCCATATTATGATTGTAGCCATTTTACCAAGCGCCATGTAAACACATAGGGAGCTGCACTTGCTTGCATGATATTCTTTTAATTTATTTTGTTAATTTTTTATATTTTTGCATGATCTAATGTACTTGCTTCAGTACAGAGACATTCTGGACAATTCTCGATTTCCAACTTGGTATAATGGCATATTTTAAGTAATTGCCATTATTCTCTTATACTTGGTGCAGTGGTCATCTGTTCTAATACCTGTACAAATACAAACATACAGTGGATAAAAGTACAGATCACTGCAATATTAATGATGTATTTCAGTGAAAAACGTACCGTCTGACTGCCAGACTTATTATGAGTTCAAAAATATTGCTGTTTCTCGATTGCCAACATTTATTTCTTGAATTTATTTATGTCATTGTTTTTACATTATTTGCCATCAGAATTAGCCTTATGCTACAGTAACAAGATATTGAATTGCCACTGAAGCAGTTGCCATGGCCACTCTAGTGTTTTTTTTTTATCTCTAAGGGGCTGATGTTGCATTCATGTGCTCCTCGGGTGCTCGTCTTACTGAGTTGAGAAGTTGTTTTCCCGACTTGTTTATGTTCATGTGCTTTTATCTCAGAAAGTTGGGATATTGACATTACCATAGCTAGACCAACGAAGTCATTGGTCAGTAATGTTATTAATTAGCATTTATCACAGCTAACTAGTCAGATTTACCTTCTCAGCTCTCTAGCTTCTCTAGCTTTAGCCCAACAGCTTGGATGTTAGCGATAAAATAAATTAACGGCAACGATTAGCATTTCTAACGCAATTTTGTTACTTCTGTGTGAATGACAGCTTATATTATTAGCAAAGAGCTCATGCATAAAATGTAAATTACTAAACCAGCTTTTTTTCTGCTCTGTCCATGAAGCAGATGACGTCAAGTGGGAAAAGTTGGGCAGTAGGTTTTGACCCGAGTTCCCGAGTTCTTTTTCCGACTTGTGCAGGCGTTCATGTGCATCTTTTAACTCTGAAAAAATTTTTCCCGAGTTTCCGAGCACCACATGAATGTACCATGACCCCCCAATCTTTAGCAATTCCATACCACCTAGCTTCTTCAGTGTTAGCATTATCATACTCGTGTCAACCTAAATATGCAAATGTAACATTGTTGTTAATATACATTGGCTAGACTAAGCTAAGCTAGCCAGTCTTTACTTACCAAAACCTACTGTTTCCTCCTAGCTAGCTTCATATTTAGCGTTAGAGTGGTGTTACCGCTTTTGGTCAGAAGGTTTACAATATGTTCAACTAAAAAGTGACATCCCTGTTCCTTTATCTACAGGGCATAGTGGAAGTTTTGTTACACTTGGGTCGCCATACTGACTCACACGCCATTAGAATTTTTGTAAAACACTCCTGTCCCGTCTCTTACTGTCCCATATTGTCAGCAGTACCTCGACACAGTTGTTTTTGTCTTTGGCTGGTGCTGATGATGACTGAGGCGTCTCTGGGAGTTCTCCTTGGAGCAGTGCGTGGTTGCCTAAATAGGCGTGAGTGTGAATGAATGAGTGGAGTTGTGTTTTGCATGATGAGATGGATAGTTTGCAGGTGCACACTAGAGCAGGAGGGGAAGGTCAAGGAGGCCATTTGCGAGAGGAGTAGGACGCGGGGGAAGACACAAGAAGGATCAGAAAGTGGAGTGTAGGTGACAAGCTGAGAGCGAGGCGGCACTGGAGCTTTGGTAGAGGAGAGATTAAAGACTATTTCTCTTCACTGTTCGACGAGTCACACTTCTTATAAAAGGACATTTTATCTAACAAGCTCCTCTCTTACCTGAACCATTATAATGTCATCGCTCCCAGTTTTAATTGCATCACATGGAGCGTTTGAAAGCCGCCATCCGCAAGTCACTTCAATAGTTTTTCTCGCTCTACATCTATGGAAAAAAAAAGTTTCTGAGCTGATCCTACGTCTAACTTTACTTCTTTTACAGTCAGCGTCTTCAGATCTTGTGTCGCCCCAAGGCTGAGCGAGATGAGATGAGCCAAGCTGTGAAGAAGTTTTTTTTTTTTTCCTTCTCCAGAATAATACAAAAAATGGCTTCAAGTGGTAGAACGCTTTTTGGTCTTTTGAGTCTTTTTGTGGAGAGTATAATTAAATGCTGTAAAAATGAAAGTCAGATCTGAACGAATCGCTCTTAAAATCTTCTAAAGGTTGCGTGAAGAGGAACAAGAGAAGTCAATAGCAGCTTGGGAGCGCAGTTATTTTTGTATGAAGACAGTAGTTTTAAATAAGTCAGGCGCAGGTTTGATAAGAAAGCATCAGTAAGTATGAGTGGAAGTTTACATAAGTTGATTTTGTATGTTATTTAATTAATATCTACTTTTTGTTTGAGGTTGAGAAAAGTAAAAATCGAGCTGTAGGGTTTCAGGGAATGGGGGGAAAAAATGCAAGGAAAAGCTTATTATTTATGTCTTTGAGTGCACTTCCCCAGAACAGGAGTTGTTGGAGACACACCAGCGGGCATCAGCGGGAGTCGAGAAAAACTTTGTCGAAGAGTAGCGCTGCTCTCTTTGTCTTTGTGAAAGTGGTTTATAATTAGCACAGTGGTGTGTTTTAATTATCCTTCACAAAATATCACAACGCTTATGGCATCCTGAGTGACGACTTTGTGTGGAGTCAAATTTGGTTTTGACAGAAGTGATTGATGCTACAAAAAAAAAAAAAAAAAGCCAAGGTCAGCGTCCTTTAGTTTAACTTTTTGGGACTCAATGCCATCGCCTGCTATAAGGACAGCAGTGTGCCAAATATTTAAAAAAGTCAGATACTAAAATGCTTTCATACCACACAGCAGTTCATTACCAGCAGCACACTAACAGTAACAGATACAGGCCTTGAGGTGGACCAAAGGAGGTGCTAATCTTATTTTGTCTTTTTTTTTTTTTTTTTTTTTTTACTACCATTGTTGCAAATTATGTTTATGTTTACCTCCCTCTTTTCAAAAGGCATGCCATGATGAAACTTAAACAGGCCTTTTCCATATCTAACCAAGAAACATCAGGTCAAAAATGTTTATATGATTTAAAGGTCTCCTATTAGGCTAAATTGAGTTTTTGGGAGCTTTGAGCCATGTTATAATGTTGATTGCACCTCAGAAACATAACTGGAGTAGCATTTTGTTTCAATGCCTAGCCACTTTTCCAGAGCTGGAAACGCTCGGTCTCACTGCTCTACAAAAATACGTGAAACTAGGAAGTGCTCCTGTGCGTTTCTAAAGTCCATACACCGTCACCGGACTCATTCTGATAATTTCAGGACTTGAATTGCCGTCCCTTTGAAGCAGTCAGCTCATTTATTTATCTGTTAGTGTCACAGTTGCTAATAGATGTGTTAAATAGCCATTTTATGCTCTGTCCATTCCTCACCGTCAAAGTAACGCCTCCCCAAATAAAGATGTTTTCCATACATATACATTATTTTATTTGTAAAAGGTGAAATACTAATGCTAAGGTGTCCAAAATAATTTCAAAACATTGGGAAAAAAAACACAATATGGGACCTTTAATAAAATAGAGGTGCAGCTCAGTATAGTTGAATATTGTGGAAAATTTACTTCAGTAGTTTGATTTAAAGGTGAAAAACATTTATTGCACAGTCAGTACACACATCAGTACTTTAATTTTGATGATTATGTATGTAATATTCAAATTTTATGGGATACTAAATTTATCATCATAATTAAAATGTTTCTTTTCCATTTTCTCTTCAGGGGTCACCACAGCCAATCATCTGCCTTTCAGTAATTTGCACCTTGATTTGGCATAGGTTTTCCAACAGATGCCCTTCCTGACGCAACCCTCTCCATTTATCTAGGCTTGGGACTGACGCTATCACTCTAAATTGAACTACTAAAATATTCATTCACTTTCCCACAGTGTTTTAGTTTATTGAAGTGCACCAGTGATTCTTATTGGATACAGCCACCACATGCCTTTTGAAAACAGGCCATTTTCTTATCTTTTTTTCATTTTGACGACTTCTTTTGTATCTTGTACATGTTTACATTGTATCTCGCATTGCCCAAAAGAGAAACAATATTAAATGTATTATCTTTGTTGTTTTACATTGACTCAGCCTCTTCTGTTTTCCTGTGCAGATAAAATGCAGCGCACCTTTCCTTGATGTATCCAGATATGATGCGACAGTAATATTACAGATTGAGACATTCATCTTCTCTGCTGTATTGTTTAGTTTAGACGTGCAGGAGCAGAGCAATGCAGCTGGTTAAATATAGCGAGGCAGCGAGTTATGAGAGAGAGAGAAGTGTTGAATGAAGACGAACGAGCGCTACACCAGACCTAGATTTTAAAGCTAAACAGGGGAGACGCACCCGGTCCTACCCGGTGTGGAAAAGATTTATCACTCTTGTCAACAGCAACGTAAAATATATGCATACAACTGTGTCCCGAAGCAGGAGTTCAAATCCTATGCGCTTAAAGCAAAGCACAGTTTTCCAGGAGGTTACTGTGAGTCAGTCCATCACTCATACCACAGACAGTAACAGTGGAGGATACAGGAGCACAGCTGCTAAAGTGACTTGCAGTGTTACATAAATGAAAACCTTCACATCCATAGATACACATGTAGTGGCAGACCTTAGTTCACAATATTTCTAACACTATTTATATGACTGAATATGATTTTAAAGCGTTCCTGTGCCTTTAGGATCATCGTTGCAAAGCTTGGCACAAAGGTCGTCCCACAGCAAGAAGCTTCATAGTTCAGTTCCTAAAGTTTGCGCATTTTGCACATTTTACATACTAGTCTCCAAATAGGTACTCCTGACCAAGATCCTGGCTCAAGATCTGGAGAAGGGTCCCTGACGGTCGCCCATGCACTGCTCCTGACCGGTTCCGTCAGCAGATTGCATCATAATCTACTTTTAGCTGTGTGTTATATAGAACATGCATTTTGTTTGACATATTGTAATACAGTATTAATGATAATAATAACAATGCAATGGATTTTCTATAGTGCCTTTCTAGATACTCATAGTGCTTTATTGCAATTATTCATTCACTCCTCAGTCACACTCAGTGGGGGTGAGTTACTTTTGTAGTCACAGCTCCCCTGGGACAGACTGACAGAGACGTGGCTGCCATTCTGCACATACTGCTTTTCCAAAAACCACCAAACACTACTAGCAAATTCATACATAAGCAAAATGGTCAAAGTGTCTTGCCCAAGGACATAACAGCAGCAATGCGCTGATTGTGAACTCCCAACACAAGCGCCTCACTGTGGTGAATCAAACCAGAAAATAGCCATCTCTTCCCAAAATAAAATATAGTATATGTTAAATATTCAGGCTTTACAGGCTTTATTTGCACTTGTAACCTACATTTTTCCTCTGTTGGCATTGCTCCTGTCTGCTTCTCTAAACTAGGATTGTGATAGGGAATAAAATAAGCTGTACAAAAGTATCTAAAAGAACCACAATACAAATTCGTTGCCATCTCTTTAAACCAGTCTAAGCTCAGGAATAATACACCACACACTGATAGAAACATTACTGTCACAGCCTAAAATAATATCAAAGTTATATTCCACTACAGAGCTCTGAGATCATCTGTGAAATCTTTTGAATTTACAAGGCCTCGTTACCTTGAAAATCTTTCAAGAGCCCTTGGTTAAAATTGCCACCTCTCTCTGTATTATATTGACTGTACAACTCCTCACGTCAGTACTCCTCCACCTCCACTAGATGGCTCTCTTGCCCCGGATTCACTGTGCTGCGACGAGGCTTTTTGATTTGAATATGAAAAAAAAAGGATCTCCACATTATACACTCAGAAAGTAAGCCCTGAAATGAGATTCTTTTATGATCAGGTTATAATATTAGATGTTAACATTAAGAGACGGTGATATCTGTCAGCCTTGTGAATGCTCGGTTGCACAATGGAGAGTGTTAGATACAGAAGTATGAAGAATATTACTTCTCCTTATTCATATCCTTTGTGTTTTACGTCCGCTGTCGTTGATCAGATATGTGCAGACAGATGGGCATCAGGGCTGTCTGAGGAGCAGTGTAAATTATAGCATTAATATTTCCATGTGTGTAAATTTGCGCTTCTGTCCCTGTATGGGTCTCTTACCGCCGGGGCCCCTGCATGATTTAGGAGTGAGGTTCTGGAGAAGTTCAGCTGTGTTACAAGCCAACTCACATTTCACTTTGTTTAGGTCTCAGAGTCAAAGGTCAAATACAGATAAACACAAATAAAACGTGTTTAGGATGTCTGGAGTTACAAGAACATGAGACAAGGGAACATCATACTGTTATCCTTAAATAAAGTGACGACAATCCAATCATCACAGCTCAAAAAATAGTTCCCACTGACAAAGTTTTCTGTATGAGAGACTCCATATTTACATCTTAACTCCGAATACAAAGGAAGGGATTTTGGGTGGAGCCAAAAGTTAACAAATATAAAGAAAAACTTTTCAAAATAAATCTTAAAGCTGGATGTTCACAGTTAAATTAATGTGTTTGGTTTCTTCATGAATTCCTCTTGTGTCGACAGCTCTAAGGACAGGGACTTTATGATAAATTGACTTTTTTTCACAGTGACTTTGACTGATAAGTATTTGCCCTGGTCTGTCTGTGACACTGTTCGTTGAACCACACAATAAGCCCACGTTTGTTTCAGTAACAGTCAGCAGAAGTACCAAGAAAACATGCAAGAAGTTTCTCATTTTTATCCCATTTATGAGTATTAACCACAGAGACAAAGAGTTGTTGAGTAGGCATTTAAAAGAATAATAAAAATCTCGTTTTGGTTGGTTTTGGTGGTTTTATGTGACTGCGGTATGTACGCTTTACCATTATTATTGACTTGTATGGTACCTCCTTAATAAATCTATCGTGGTCCAAAAAACCTCATTATGTATTGAGAATCATTTAATAATGGTCTATATTTCTTGTGGTTTAACCCACCTTTGAGTATCCAAGGCCAAAACCATGGCCCTTGACCCAATACATCACTGTCAGGACATGTAGTTGTCCTTCAGTCATGACCCCTTCTTATTAATGAAATATAGAGTGATTACTCAAGAGCGGGGTAAAAAAAAAAAACTATTCTAACCCTAGTCAGAGAAAAAATGGCTGCTTAGACTATTGTTTGGACAATATTATTTTGTATATAGATGTTAGTTTTTTACCTTTATTGTTAAAGTATTTAAAAAGTAGATATATTTTTGTGACTTTTGGGGGTCATCAGTTTTGTTGTAAGATGGTGAAACACTGACTTTCACAGTGAAGAGAAAAAGGTCTAAACCCCCTTTCACTCATATCAGGGTAGTTCCAGGTTTTTCTCATAAAATTTAAAACTTTTTTAAGACTTTTTAATGCCACTTAGAATAAAATTTAATGCCAAGATTTCTGCCAAAAGAACAACAATCTGTATACATTTTTCACTAAAATAAATAAATAAAAAATAAAATATCAGTATTACTCTCTGAAACTCATTGGTTTCATTTTAAAAATTTAATACAGGTGAAATAACACTTGTTTTGTATTGAAAATCTCAAAATGGAATCATAAATTTCAGAGGTAACAGCATTTACTGTGTTGGAGAGATGTTTTTTTTTTTTTTTTGCAACAAATAAGCCTATGCCTGCAACATTACACAGCACCTTAAACAGTAGACTTAGCTTTCAGAAACTTACTAAATAAAGGCACATTTGAGTGGGTGACTTTAAGATATTTGTAAAACCACTATTGATAGTATTTTTTTTGCCAAATTCTCATCCAACTCGCAGAAAATACAGACTTCTATGTTGTGACTTACAAAGTATTAAGTACAACACTGAAAAACCTGACTTAGATTAGTCCCAGTTTGATCATTTAAGACTTAGATGAGCTACATTTATTACCTGGCCATACAATTTAATACTTTTAAGGCCTTGATTTTGGCAACATCAAATTTAATACCTTTTTAATAGTTTAAGACCTTGGGGATACCATTTTATGTCAAATGAATAATTGCTCAATCAGAGAGAAAGTCCAAAGTGCTCAGAAAGCTTTTGTCAATTCATTATTTTGTATTAAAGGTACTCTTTGGTGCTCGGGAACAAAAATCACATACACCAAGGCACTCTTTTGGACCCACACATAGCAGCCAACAAATAAGTAAGCAAAGAGTGCCTTGATTAGTCTGTGTTATTTTGGTACAGTCTCCTCTGATTGGTTCTATGTTTATTCAATTGATTTGAGTCAGTCACTGTCTATTTGCTCTTCTTCCTAATAAACCAACTTGAATTGCATTGGGGGTCACAGCAATTCTTTAGATGAGAAAATGTAGTAGCTGGACTAAAACATACCATTGGATATAGTATATTTAGGAACACAGGCAAACTGAAATACATAGCTTTTGTGTAAAACATTAGTGTGAAAGTTTTATAAGTGTGCCTATAGGGTTAAAAATGTCAATATAGTACATACAAAATACTGTACAAGTAAATGAAACCAAGCAGTTTTGCTCAAGCACGTGGAAAGTTTATTCACCACAATCATCTGACACACACAACAGAACTCACAATGACAATACAAAAGAAAGAAATTACAGGTTTTTTGCAAAAATCACTTCAGCTCCTGTGTCACAACAATGGCTGGAGAGAGTGCAATGTTTGTAGCAATGTGACAGAATCCACTTGGTCTGCCATTGGTCCCGGAGATCATGCCGAGTAAGCACTGAGTAACTCATGCACGACAAAAAAAAAAAAAAAAGGTCTGCAAGAAGAAAACAAGCTGCTTTGTGATTGGCTGGACACAGAGAAGCCATATCGGTAAAAATGTAAGCAAACACACACAAAAAAAAATAAGCAAAGAAAGAGTCCAACTTGTAGAGATGGACAAATAAATAGGACACATTTCAATCACATTCAATGGAGCCTGTGTTGGAGCTCTGCAAAACAAAACATGTCTGTATGCAAATGAGTTTAAAACATAACATGTATAGTATGAAAAGTCAAATTGCACCAAAGGAAAATCATTTTTTTTTTAGATTTGGTCAAAAAGTGTCTGCACAAATAAAAATAATTCTCAGAGAGCAACACTGGCCGAAAACATTTACAAGATTACAATCAGTAGCTTCATAAAGTGACATTTATCATTGACCATACAGCAATGGCTTCGACTATATCATGATAAGAGCTCTATAAATACACACCTGGCTAGTACAGCTCCTCCTATTACACACACACAAATTTAAATTACAAAAAGTCAGGATGATACAAATGTACATCTTGCACCTCAAAGCAACGCGGTTCTGATTGTTTACTGCAATATATGTCTTATTGCTCTGAGGTACAAGAAAACCCCTATATTCTCACTAAGAGAAAATAATAACATTGTACATTCTCGTGGATTTAGATAAACAACAAATCAAATCCAAAATAAACAGACACAATTTTTTCTCTATTTTTTTCTATTCAAGCGCACAAATAAGTCTCTAAATATATAAGTTAAACTGTGATTGAACACGTCAAGCAGTAGCGTAATCAAATGGTCGTCATGTGGGAGGCATCACTATGAGCATAGGCCAGTCGTCACTTCACTGGCAAACGCTGTAGCAGCAACGGTTTTAGCCCCATTTATTCATTATCTACAAAAAGAATTATATATAAAACAAATAAAACCCTTCAGCGTGTAATGTATGGAAGCTAGGTTCTGCCATTGTGAAAGAGCCAGTAAAAACAGCCTAGGTTTCTTTTTTGGAAATTTTTCGTCACAAGTTATATAGGTTCTCTGATAGTCATGTTTAGCGTAACCTAATGACTGTTTATTCTGGAAACTCTCTAAGGAGGCACAAAGGCTGTCACGGTGAACATTTTGGATTATATCGACTGCTAAAGCTATCTTAAACATGTCCAGCTGGGATGTAAACAGTGTAATCCAAGCCAGGACGACACCATATTTCCTAAACTCAAAATTTTACTTTAAAGGTAATATATGCACTGAGCGACCTCTACTGTTTTAACAAGGTACTGCGGCCTAAACTCAAAATACTGGAGCACATTGCCCCTTTTCTGGTCCAATCTCCAATCCTGTTGACTATGGCAAGCGACGAGTCTTACACTGTAAGTTAGTGACTGTTGGTATAGTATAGAAAGTATTATTTGTAACACGCTATTATTTTGTAAATGGCAATAATTACAGTACAAAACAGTTTTACTTTTGATTAAATTGGCTGTACCATTCTTATCAGCAAAAATGTTTATTTAATATAACATGTTTACTTGATATCTGGGGACACATGGGTAACTTATATGATTTTTCTCCCAGAATAATATCATATTGCCTATACCAGCCATTTCCAAAGTCAAAACTGTCGTGGCCCCTTAAATTTCCGAGAATCCCACATGGACCCCAACTATAGACCTTACCTCTATCAAAAATACATGTCATGTCAAAACACTGACTCTTGGCTAAAATCTGTTTTAAAGTAATATTTTAAAACAAGTATATAACAGTAATTAGTTTCAAATTTGATTTTTTTAAATGTAGTTTCAAAAATCATGGATTAATTTCTCACTTCTTTATTGGCTGGCAGAATCTCGCTTCCGTACTCATAAACTATGGCTTATATCTTTGAAAAATGGTTGTAGGCTATATACACAGGTAAGATGTCTGTTGGGGTGGGGGATATCAAGACAATAATACTAATATATATATATATATATATTAGAATTAGGGCATAGGAATAGTATAAATAGTTAAAAAGATTTTTAATAATTATCCTGATCGTGTCCCTATAAAGGTTCTCTGCTGGTGAAATCACAAAAGATAAAAATTTTTTAGTACTGGAAATGTCATGGATATCTGGTATAAAAATATCGTGTGCTTCTTCTCCTCTGAGTGAACATTTGTGCCGCTTCAAAAGCATAACTTTTTTTTTTTTTTTGGTAATTTGGTTTTGAGTATTGTCCCTAAACATGTGAAAAACCTATTCTTCCGTGGGTTAAGGCAGGAGGCTGTGGGTATACGGTGGCTTCAGGAACCATGGCAACAATCCTTAGTGCGTTATAACGGGATCTATTTTTGAAACCTGTCAATTAGCCTAGCGCTCACAGTGTATGAGGTTGTAGGTAGATTAAAAAAAAATACGGCTGGCCCTGAGGAGAATCACTTTTTTTCCAACTTTCTGTCATCTTTCAGGATTTCTGTGCTGTTAAGGTGTGTAGGACGTTTGAGTTTGTAGCCTATTATCTTAGTATAATTTTCTGAAGACAATGCTAACTTCAGTGCAACATACCACATGGCAGAGCAAGCCGCTAGCTAGCACAACAACATAGCTACCACCACTTTTTTTTTTTTTTTTTGCAATAGAACTACCATAGAAGTACATTAGATAATACAAGATGTTACAATCCTACGTGTTACACTCAGCACCACCTCTGCGTCGCTAGCTGCTAATCACCAAAACGATAACAGAAATGAGCTAATTCACGTTTAGTTTTTCTTCTCAATGACGCAGACACAAGTTGTGATGCACCAAGACCATCACCATATGCGTTTAACATCGAGTTGTTGGTAAAAATCCCATAGACATTCAGCTCCAAGCATGTTATTAGCTTAGTTAGCGCTAATTTTTAACATGGCTCGACAAATGTGGAATCTGATTGTGTCCTGAACCTGAAGTGTCACGTCGGAAAGCAAAAAAAAAAACTCCTTCAGGCAAAAAAAAAAAAAAAAAAAACGCAGTCAAAAGTGCTGCAAAGTCCAAAGTGTGCAAGACCTTTCCAATGAAGCGTTATGAGCTTCAGTAAAGGTCACGTCAGAGCCAACCAACAGGAAATCTTCAAAAATGAAAGTACCACAGTCCTCAAAATATTTTTCTGCTCATGGGATGTGAGACTTGAAAAGGAAACCCTCTTCTTGTTGGCGTCCGTCTTTTTACGTGCTCCGGTAGGTCTTGATAATGTCTTTGATTTGTCTCCGGCAGATGGGGCAGCATGCGTTGGACATCTTCTTGAGTTTGATGCCGCACGTGTAGCAGAGACACATGTGACCGCAGGCGTAGATGACCGTGTCCACCATGTTCTCGTAGCAGATGGAGCATTCGTCAGTCCATGGCCCGCGGCCTGATGGGAACGTGGGAGACTTGGGCAGGCTCACCGGAGAGTTGGGAGTCGTTCCTGGGGTAAGATGGAGACAGTGGGTTAGGGAAAGGTTTATAGTTATATACCACACTGCAATCAGTAGAAGAAGCACTAAAGCAAACTGATACAAACTTTATCATGCTAATGCTAATGTCAATGCTTGGTTAAACATTTTTTGTTATTACTTTAAAATACAAACATTTATTACAAGGTGGTTTAGGCAATTGTGGGCAGTAATGGAGTAAAAAAATGGACTACTTATTACTTTACTTACGTACATTTTTCATGCATCTGTAATTGAGTAAATTTTACAAGAGGTACTTTTACTTTTACTTCACTACATTTTAGAGCAAGTAGCTGTACTTTTTACTCCACTACATTTTTTTGAGTTGAAGTGCAAAGTATTTTGAGTTTTGGTTTAAAATTGTGTTTTTCGCGTCCCCTAACTGTATGCACACATTATTGAAATATAAAAGATGTAAAGTAGTACTCATTAGAAACATCAGAATTATAAAGACAGATGACCTCCGCGACAGATTCAGTCTCTTCTACTGCACCAGTTTGTTCATTTCTTTAGTAATCAGCACAGTTTTTCAGAAAAATCCCTCAAATTTAACACATTAAAAAGCTGTCAAGACTGTGTGGGATACTTTTGCTTTTTTACTCACAAGTACATTTAAAAGTGAGGACTTTTATACTTTTACATTTGCATTTCTTTCTCTAGTTCTTGTACCAGATGTTTTGATATACATGTTAAAAAAAATAAAATTGTGTATATATTAAATTGGCAGGCTGAGAGCAGTGAGGGAAAGCTGAATTAAAGTAATCTGAAAATCTATTTTGAGCATTTTGAAACAATTCTATTCAATTCAAGGATAAAAAAAAATCAAAATCTTTTTTTAAATACCCCTATCTGATACAAATGGTGTAATACAAATTTTGGGTGGGAATAAGCATTCTCAGGCAGCAGGACTACAGTATATAGGTATTTAAAGCTATCTTCATAGTTTAGACAATGGGTAACATAGTTAGAGCACATAAGTATGAAGTGAGTATCAAACAAAGCAGTTAGCCAAAGGATGGATGCTAAAAGTCACACTTTTTACGTTAGATTAGAAAATTATTTACAGAAATGTTGCTGACCACAAAAGTCTATGAAACTGATTACCAGAGTAAGGTGCTATTTTTTTATTCCACAGTACTTTAGCAATAAGAACTTGTGCATTTATTGGCTTATATCTGCCTTTAAAGCGAGCTAGCTGTGCACTGGGGGATTAATTTAACACATGTTAAAAGCTGTTGACAAGGCTCATGTTAGCTTGATGCTTTATGTGGGGGAGTAATGTATATCCTACTTACACAATATGATGTCAATGTGATAGATGGTGAATTTAAGTTACATAATGGGAAGAAAACAGGATGTGTAAATCAGGTAAGCCTGGCCATATCTCAGAAGTGAGACACTGCTTTGGGACTGTTTATGTAACATATGTGTGCAATGTGACCTATCGGCTACACGAGCCAAATATGTATCCAGCTGCAGCTGCTGTCGCACTGGGACTGTGTAGCCCTGGCCATTGTGTGGAACAGGCCCGGGACATCTGCTCACTATCACATAAAGGCCCGCACTGGTTCTCCCCTCTGGGCTGATTGATTGTATGAGCTTCTGTAGCTGTAGCCGCCTGCTGGGTTTGAACTCACCCCCCGCCGAGCTGCAATAGGCCGCCGAGCACAGGCCTCCATTCAGGGCTGGATCCGAGCTGTCGCTGCCCAAAGCGCTGGGGGTCTGCGGCGAGGAGGACGGGGAGTTGGGGTTGGAGGCCGCCCCTGTGTCTGCACCATGGGTCGAACCTAGTCAAAGCAAATAGGGGAAAAAAAGGGTATGCTTTCAATGATCATAGACCCAACACATTACTTGATTTTGAAAAATAGATTTAGTGCAGTTCAGGCTCACATAGGACAGCTTACAATATTTCTTTTATATACTATATGGAGTGTGCAAAAAGTCATGCTCTTGGTGGTACCATGCCATGGCACACATAGGCACACTAGTGTAGTCAGTGACTGACTTTTGGGTATATTTTTCATGTTTAAATACAAAAGTGTGTTGTTATAAAGTGCACAGTGTTGACCAGCAGATCAAAGAAAATGCCTTACAATAAATTACTCCAAGGCTGTGCTATTGTAAAAAATGTCTCACAGCAGAACATTAGGCATCTATCATTCCTGCCACATATCTCTACATGACACCAAAAAGGAAAACAAATGGGAATTCCAAGTTTGGGGAACACATGTTGAAATGCCACAGAGGCCTCGGAAGATGGATCAAACTGTAGTGGCCCCAGCAGGACTCGACTGAAACGCCATCAGTCATTAACACCGCATTTCAGCCAACTGTGACAGTGAAAACAACTGTAGGCCACTCCTATTGTACAAACCCAGAGTTAACTCCAAGCTCAAATGTAACACACGCAATTTCTCAGCTTTTTAAAATTAAGAAAACTAAATGTAAACAACTTTTTTTGTTGTTGGATTGGAAGAAACCTGTCTAATTATTCAATTGTATATTGCAATAGGAATACTCTGTAAACAAACCTTGAAGACGTTATGTTTGTTTATGTGAAAGTGTCTATATTATATCCTAAGCTTTGTTTTAAATAAGGCTTTTCAGACAACTCTGTTATTATTAGTTATTTAGTAAGAAATATTTCCCCCAAAAGTAGTGGAAATACTAGCAAAATATTCAACAAATTTAGATGCAAATGAGCTGCATAGCAAGCATGTAATCACCAACAATGTATTCCCATCAAATGCTTTGCTGCTTTTGAGTGTAATTGCAGATTACTTTAATTACCTTCCCTCAAGCTCACTGTCAAAAAATAGCACACTATTTCAACTATTTCATCAGGACTGGGACGGGAAGGTGTTTTTTTTCCAAGTCAAAAACTGGTACGTCTGTCAGTTTAGATGGCCAACACCGACAATTTGAAGTCTGTTTTGGCAGAGCGACTGTAACATCTCGTTGTTGTCACACAAAAGACCGTTTCTGTCTCTCTGTTGTCATATGCATCAACTGTACGTCAATCCAAGCGCACCAGCGGACTCAACTGGGTCACTGCATTTGAGACAAAGTGTCCCGTTATTGTCGATGTTTTGTTACTGCCGGTGTGTCATCCCCGTTACTCATCATCCCTCTATTTCAGGATCTGTATGATGTGGTATGTCTGCAAAAGAACGGCTTAGTGAGAGGGGGGCTCTTCTGCTTCATGGCAGGGGTTGCCCTAATGCTTCTGTATAATGTATAATGTATAATGTGTGGGGCATATGGATGATGTAACAGGGCATTTAGGGCAGAGCCTATCTTAGCAGATGCTCTCAGGTAGATTAGTGATGGTGGACAAGGTTACCAAGAAACATAAGTATAATGTTTTTTTCACTGAACAATACATGTGCTATGTATAGGTGGCATAAAGCGGGCTTACAATTGTATAGAAAACAACAAAGAACTGAGCATTAAATAATTGTAGCTTGCTAATCACTAGCTTTTTTTCTTTGGTAATTGTTGCAAACCTGTTAGCATGGTGGATACATGGCTGTCCAAAAATTAAACTTGACGATGCAAGATGATGTTAAACGAGGCAGAGATAAATCTAACAGTAAACTACAGAAGATTAAGGTGAGCTCAAAACTTCAGAGTTATGTCATAGTATTTTGTGGTGGACAACTGGTCTTGTTTTACATCTTTAATAAAATAAAAGCAGGGGAGTGTTGTGGGTAAGTGGTAGGGTTGGAAATGCTATAGGTAACAGATTTCAGTGTAACACCAGCCAAGACGGCAGTGAAAATGAATAGTTACTTTATTTGCATGTGTCAAAGTTATTCTCAGCTTTGTTTTAAATTTGAAAATAGTATTTTTCAGACAACTCTGTTGTTATTTTTTTTTTGTGAGAAATATTTTCCCCCAAAGTAGTGACTGACTGTCCACATGTACTGTGGCACTGTGTCACATGTACTGTCTTGCAAATTAAACTGAAGAATGACCCACTCTAATAGTACATCTTAATAAAACAACTTGATTTCAGACTAGGCTTAGTAATAATTTGTACATGCTTCATCACCAGCTATTGAGGGCCCATATAATTAGCTGATAAGGGTTTCAAAAGATGCATGACAAATTTATTAAGATGTGTGACTTATGGATGAAGAGTGAAAAAGTGCTTCACTAACGCATGATACAGATCTGTTTACATCACGGGCTCATGGCATTACTAGCTGAAAAAGGCTAACTTTGTAACCCATTTCCTTTCTGACCTATGACCTTTTTCCTAATACGGTAATCACTTCTGTCCCCTCTCCTAAGCTTACTTGACTATTCTGTTGTGGTCATTGCAGATCATTGAAAGCATGTATGAAAAGGTTATTCCTACAAGCTTCCACTTTCCAGTCCATTATAGCAGTCACACCAAAGCTTGTAGTAAGAACTGAATCCTCTTTCGCTGGCTGTCCTGCTTCACTATCACTCCATCCATCTTGCAGCTAATCCCCCCCAGCAGACGCGTGTCCTCCCCTCTTACCCTTCCCACGTGGGGCAGCTGAAGCAGCCTGAGCAGTGCCCGGGACCTGATCCCGGGACAGTAGATTAAACGACCTGTGTGTGTGAACAGCTGTGAGCGTCAGGCCGTCCACATCTCCACTTCTGTCCCCCCGTCTAATCACACAACCATCCAGCGCTCTGTCTTTAGCATACGGGGCAGGGAGGCTCTTCCCTACAAGCACGTGGGGCATGTGGAGTATGTGATGAGTGAGGTGGGTGGGGTTTGGGGTTTAAGTAGGTCCAGCATGTAGACTGCTGGCTTATGCTGCGGTAAGGGTCACTTTTTAAAGAATACACAACTTACGCACATGTTTATAGACATGAGCAAATGGAAGCACTTGGAAAGCACAGGCCTCCAACAAGACATTAGCCCTATGTCACAATGGTAAAGATATATGGTGTGTTCAGGGTGTCCTTGGAAGTTTGAATTTCTGAATTGCCAGTAGGAGTGTCTGCTGGAACACCCCTCAAGGTCGGATTTCCCACTTGGAAAGTCGCAGCAACCCCAGCAACTTCAGCAACTTCAGCAACTTCAGCAACTTCAGCAACCCCAACTTAAGATGGTTACCACAGGCATGAACTTAACTGAACATTTCCTTTTTCTTAATCTCTAAAGCAATTTTGTAATAGTTTTTTTTGTTTTGTTTTGTTTTGTTTTACATAGAGGCAACCAGTAGTGTTGCTCAATTTAATCAAACTTTTAGAACAATACATTTTTTTGTATGAATACACCATCATGTTTTTATGTAAGATACACCAATGAGTGCCCAGTAGGGGTGTAATGATACAGTCACTTTGTTGATTTACCAATTTTCTATTCCTTTGATCTTCACTCCCACAGACCTGTCTGGATGAGGCCCACCTGCTACATCCTATGGACTTCCCAGCCTTACCTTACTCCCCACCCATCTGCTGCATCCTTACAGACCTGAACTATGATCCTATAGATGAGCTAATGGACTTTATTTAACAGTCCTAGACACATGTTGCCTGTCCTTCCTGGGAGAGGATCTCTCCTTCAATATGGGCTCCATAAAGTTTCTTCTTTTTTTCTCACAGCTGTTTATTTTTAGGAGTTTTTCCTTACTGAGAAGGAGGGTCTAAGCACAGGAGTGTACTGGGTCTGTTTAGTTTAGTGTAGTTATTGTTTGTGTTGATTGTGTGTTAAGTCTAATTGTGTGTTCATGTTTTATTAACTGTTGTGTTACTGGGCTATATAAATGAAATTGAATTGAAGGGAATTGATTTGATGAGGCCCGCTGACAGGCTTGCTGGCGCTCGGGGCAAAAAGGCTTCACATCATTTATAATAAAAAATATAAAAAGAGGGACTATTTCTGGGCCCCTCTGACCCTGAGGACAACAGACCCCTCACCCCACCCCTTCGATGGGCCAGCCTATGATAGAGCTATATTGATAGGCATTACCGTGATTTGAATTGTATCATTTTCTAGGTAGTGTATTTTAATATACGTATTTGATGATATTGATTGTATCGATATGAAGGAGTTTAATCGCATTGCATCGTATCATTCTAAATTAGCTGATATCGTTCTAGAATTGTATAGAAACAATTTTAATCGATAAATATTGTAAAACATAAAAATGTATTGTTGCACCTTTAGTGGTGCCTATGGTTGTTTCCGACATAAATGAAATGCAGTGGTGACCTCCGAGAGCACTTGGGATACAGCAATAATCCCCAGGCCTGGCCTCAAGCTGGGGATCTCATAATTCATGGGTAAATGCTCTATCTATTCAGCCACAAAGCCCTATGGCGGAACACTAATACTTTTTTTACTTGACCCATAAATGACTTTGCAAAATTCAAGCATTACCCTTTAAGTTACAGACAAGCAACCTAGTGTCTGCAAAAACACAACCTCCTTGGTGGCTGTAGTAAAACGACTAGACTAAACTGGGACTTTGTTAACATTTCCTCGGCGGCATGTAACCTTTAAAATGGCTGTTTGTTAATTTAATTGCAGTGAACTCTGGTACTGAGGTGCTCTGAGGACAAAAACACACTTTTTTGTTTACTTTTACGAGTGCTTAGATCATATGAGAGCTGAGCGGTGCACTAGTTTAAAATTTGTGGTTTACCAGCTGCATAAAAGTTAATAGTCCTCTTTTTCTGAGATTTTATCATGGAGGAAGAATGGAGCCATTTTGGAAGGAGGGCAGAGTCTGTCAGTGGCTATCTCTTTAATGGAGTAAGAAACATTTAGGTGCTTTTAAATGTTTATGAATGCATGTATTATGAGGACTAAAAATAGACAGGAATGAGAAGGTCTTAGGGTTGTTACATTAGAGATATTGCTATTAGAAAATAAACTCAGAATGGACATGGACAACAATGAATTACGTGATAATGACTGGGTAGAGCAATGGTTCTTCGGGCTAAGAGATAAAGACTACTTACTGTTCACAATGCCATATCAGCTAAGCAGTCTTATTTGTCATTGGCAAAGCCGCTCAGCATTTGATTTAAGCTGCTCTCTCTGGCTGCTGTAGTTGCCAGCACTGACAATCTGCCATCTTTTATTATTGTGTTATTATTTTAAACATTTCCAAATAATGTAATTGATGCAAGCTGCGCTCCTGTGGGGCATCTAATCAGCTAACTATGTCCTAACAACTTTCCACTATGCACTTGTAGCCTTACTGTCAGACTGATGGCCATAGGACTTCACAAATGTATTGGAAAATTACTAAAACTTTGGCATAACTTCTTGACTGCACACTTTGCTTGTTTCTTCCCTGTTTTGGTTGCATTTTCTCCCCCTAAATTTCAGAGTAAAGTCATAAAAAGTGTGTGACCCCTTGCATAGTTTGACTCTCATTTTCTCCTCCATGTATTCATACAAAGGTTTCCTTTCCCTTCTGGCTCCTCTGTCATGATGAAAACCAAAGAAGAAGTAAAACCATCTCTAGTTTTTTGTAATGGCTAACCGGGACATGGCACTTTCTCGCGAGACCCAAGGCAGACTCCTGGGCCAGTGGGATGATTCTGCTATTCTTGTAAGGCTACTTTTTCACAAAGATACACAAAAGAGAGGTGAAGGGAGCATTAGTCACCCTGCAACAACTTATTTAGGAAACACAATGTTTTAACCCTAACCCTAAGATAAAACTGTTGCATTGTTCTCCTTTAATAGTGCTATAGTCCACTTAGTGTGTGATGGAAAAAAATATTGCATTTCTTACAAACTAATAACTTATAAATGAGAATAACCAGAAGGATTTAGCAAATTTAATTTTAAGGAATGTCCTGGGCAGCTTTTTGTGTAAACGCCTTTGGAAGAAAATATCAAATCTCACAGTCTCTAAAAGTGATACAGAGTCTAACAAGAAATATCATTAACTCTCAACTAAGGTGTGAAAATTGGACCATCTCTCCTCCTAACACCTGCCACTGTTTTTCTACATCTTTAAAAAAAATCACTTATTTATTTATTTTTTTTCCAGTAAGCAAATCATAGGTCTATTTGCAGCTATAAGGAGATCCGGATTCAGTGGAGGAGAAGGTAGTAGGTGGGATCAGGAGAGGAGGAGAGGAGCGCGGCAGCTGCACTGTTGGGAGGATGTGGGTGGCGAGCACGAGCGCCTGACATTTTAATGGACTCTATAATACATGTGAAGTGGGTCAGTGGATGGGTGTCCTATTTCCACGCCACACGGACCAAGGTCCCCTCAGTGTCTCTCTCTCTCTCTCAAAGTTCAGGGCTGCTGGATGGCACTGCTCTGGTCTAGTGCCACTCTGCTGAGAGAGTTTACAATATAGTCATACTGCAAGATATTTGAGCATTACCAAAGCAAAACAGTGGTGACAAGTGGATTCAGATATTGCGGTGTGTCGGCTTAGCTGTTGCATTGTGGAATCAGACATTATCTGTGTATACTTGACTGAAATGGCGTAGGTTAGAAGATATTTTTAGGCCTACCTACTGTGTCTTTCTTGGATAAAGCATTCCTCACACTTCTTTTTCTTTCTGTTGCCACAGCAAATCACCTGCCTCCATGTAGCTCTATCATCTGCATGCTTCTCTCACATCAGTTAACTTCATCTTTCACTACGTCCCTAAATCTCCTGTAGGCCTCCAACCTGGCAGCTCTACCCTCAGCATCCTTCAAAGCTTTCACTATCCCTCCTCTGTACATGTCCAAACCATCTCATTCTGGACTCCCCAGGCTTTCCAAAACATCTAACATGAGCTGTCCCTCTGATGTACGCATTTGTAATCCTATCCATCCTCTTCATTCCCAAAGAGAACCTAAACATCTTCAGCTCTGCCTGTGTGAAATGTGCCCAAATTTATTGGATATTGTAATGCATGTCCTCACTTCTGCCTCTAGAGGGCCTTGGCTTACATGTTGGAGAGTCCTTATCATTGTAGCTAGTTAGACAAACTTTTTTTACAATAAGGTCTTACTTTTAAACAAACATAACCTTTTATATGTATCTAGGTTACTGGGGCTTAACTTCCATTCTAGTTAAAGTTAGTGTGGTCATGTCACACAATCTCTCATAATAACTTACTGACAGGATGACAACAGTTGGCTTGCAAGCTAACAGTTGGCGTCCACAAATGAGATTAGTGCTAACGCTGCATTTTTACAGCCACTCCTGTTTAGATATGTTACATGTTAAATGTGGTTAAAGCTAAACAGGCTAAACTTCCTGAAATCCTGAAAGCAAATGTCAAATGTGTGTAGTTCAGCAAGTACAATGCAGATTCTTGGCGTACTTAACAAGCAACTACTCGTTGGTATCACTCTTAAATTTGCAGTGTAATGAACCTGATTATGCTAAAGCAGTGGCTCTCAAGTTGTGGTACAGGCACCACTGGTTGTATGCAGGGTCTAAAGGGGTACTCAGGAGGGTCTGAACTTTTTGAAAATGAAAAAAATAGATCATTACAGATTGGTTTAGTCCTGGGCAGGTCTTGGCATTAACATTAGCTAACTGGCCAAATGCAGATAGATGACCATTTTGGTCAGTAACATATTCAGTCTCACTAGCCACTTTGTCTGGTTGGATTATTATTTTTTTAATTTATTTTAACTAGGGCTGGGACTTTAACGCGTTAATCACGATTAATTAATTACAGTGAATTAACGCGTTAAAAAAAATTAACGCAATTAATCGCACTTGTTTATGACAACACGGAACTTTTCTCAGTGGCCTAGTTTCTGGTGCACAGTAACCAGGGCTGGACATCCACACGACCAAAACACCAAATGTGAGTGGATTTCAGTTGTGAACAGTTGGATACTGTGCCTACAGACTGCACTACAGGTAACTGCGGGGCAGAGGTCGGCCGCCTCTGTGCAACCAGCGCAACTTTACTTTCACTTTCAAACACGCTGCTTCAAGGCGCCGCTTACAAAGCCTGTAATTAATTAGATTATTTTTTTAATCGAGTCCCACCACTAATTTTAACTATTTTAGGTGTGACTTTCTGCTCTTATGCTTATAAATCCCAATTTTATATCATTTAAAACCTACAGCAAAAATGAGTAGAGAGACAAAATTAAGCTCTTTACAGGGTCTTAATTGAAAACGTAGTTTCCTTGTCTTGTGACTCAACATAAAATGAATGTATAACATAGCACACGATTTCTTTCATATGAACTTGTTCAAAGCCTCTTGTCTGCTTGTCTGACCTGAGCTGCCTCCAAGTATCCTACATGTTGGACATCATCTATTTCTATTCTTTCTAGACAGCTCCATTACTTCATGCTATGTTTAAAGAGATAGGCCTCTGCTTTATCTCGCCGCCCTGAAGTGTCTGAGTCCACTGGGGGTGCCGAGCGTTCCCGTTTTACATGGCTCGCTCAAGGTTGTACACATGTCTTAAATAGAGTGCGACTGAAAGCTAAATAACTTGGCCGTCAACACACAGGAGTAGATGAGGAGATGCAGGATTGAGATAAGAGCGTCCTATAATTTGGAGCAGCTGTAGTTAAAGATGATTCACACGTGGGACTTCTCAGATCAGCACCGATAAGGAAGGGTTTCATTGTCCTCGTGTTCCTGTTCTCGAAATGGACAGAGCAATCTTTCTTTAGATCGAAGTACAGATGCCAGGAACACAGAGAAAGAACATTTGAAAACACCCAAACTATTACCTTTTTTTTTTTTGTAGCTCCTCATTATATCGTGTATTTGGGACAATGGGCTGCCAATGGACAATCCTGTAGCATTGATTGATTTTGGCTGCTACAATTACATTAGTGTCAGTTGTAAAGTAGGTCATACACTAACACATCTACCCGTAGTAGTAAAAACGAAAGAACTAAAAACAGTAAAACATCAGCTCTGAAGAGGTTTGGGCACTGTGTAAAATGTACATAAAAACAGAACACTATGATTTAAAGGTCCCTCACTCTTCTAAATCAACTTTTTTGAGGTTTAGACCATGTTATAATGTTGTTTCCACCTCAAAAACATAGCTTGCAGTAGTAATTTTGTTTCACTCATGCTTATTTGAGTAATCATGTTTACTAAGTGAGTGTCCAAAACTATTTGAAAAAGCCCCAAAAAAGCATAATGTAGGACCTTTAAGAGATATTTTGCAGTTTTATGCAAAATAATAGTTGCTAATGCTGGTTTTAATGGAAGCTACACATCTGAAAAAGTTGGGGCAGGGGCAACAAAGGCTGGAAATGTTAGTGGTACTAATTAAAACAGCTAGAGAAGCAAATAGTTTGATTAATCAGCAACATTTTAATTAGTTGACTTGGGGTGAAAGGGGAATTTTAGATGTGTTGCTGCCATCAAATTTAAAATCTGTTTTTTTTTGTCCTGGCCAAATCTTGTACTGTATGTCCGATTTAAGACCTGATATGTGATTTTTGTGAGATTTGCAAAGTATTCTTGTTTAAATTTTACACAGTGCCCCAACTAAAGTGACCACCAGTCCCACATTTGGTTGTACTGCACAGCCATTTGGTCCTCAGTAGATTTTATTACAAGTGAGATTCAAGTTAAGAACAACATGATAATGTCAAAATAACTTGTGTAAAATGTAGAATAAATATTTGCTGGCATCCCACCTTGCTGGGTTTTTCAGAAAAGGGCTCTCCATGGAGCTGTGAATTGGTGTTGGCGCTGGATTGTTTTGAGAAAATGCAGACTGAGAGCTTAGATTTTTTTTTCTGTTTCATCTTTTTTATTACAATGAATAAAGTCTCAGTAAAGACATTACTTTGCAAAACCATTGTCCCTAAACTGAAGCAACTTGTATCTCAGTAATTTGATAAGTTTGATTTGTCAAAACCTTTATTTCTCGAGTTGGTTTACCATTGTCCCACCAAATCGCACAAATTGTCCCACTTTTGTACATTTTAAGGTGGTCATCCAAGCCCCAACTCATTTGGTTAGTACTATACAGTATATGGATAAAAAGATCCTTTTAGGCCTAATGCGCTTGCCTCTTAATGTCGCCCTCTTCCAACCTCTCCTTCCTTTTTCGTCAGTGAGAGGAAAGCGGGATATATTTAGAGATCACTCTTCCTCCACAGACAAACACTTACAGCACCTTTTACATGGGCTGGGGCTTTTTTGGCTGCGCCTCTTGAACACTGTTAATAGAAGACAACATGTGTTAATCTAATCTGTCCCGACCACATTATTTTGTCTTCTGTATTGGACAAGTTACAACAATGCACAAATGATAAAGCCTGTCCTAAAACTTGTATTTCTTTGGCCCCAGCCATGTGGAGGTGGGTGATAAGTTGGACATTGCACTTTGAAAATGCCAGGCCAAAAGGTGCCACATGCTTCACACTTCTTGGTCATTACAAGCATTTAAAAAGGGCAAACAAGCCTCAGGTGTCCACGCGGTCCTCTGGCAGCCAAAGTGTTCGCCCACCGGGATATGTTGTTGTCCCCGCTGTGAAAGGGTCAAAGCTGTCCCTCCTGCTGCTGCTGCTCTCTCAAATCTGCTCATCCACTTCCTGTTTTCATCTTCCCAGGTCATGACCAATCATCTTTTTCTCACTAACCCTATATACACTGTGGGTCTGAGCCAAGGCATCTGGTGTAAACAAAGTAACAATGCAATTCCTAACTTCTGACCTGCAGGGGTGGGCCGGACAGTGGCTGTAATTTTTTTTAGGTGGAAGATGTGGTTGGCCTCAATTGGCATACTGTCAGAGCATTCAACACTTAGCACAAATGGATTTTCAACCCCAGGGAGTGAGTGAATTACGCTCTCGCCAGTGGTGTTGGTTGCCAGATGAAGATCAATATCCTGATCTGTAAGTTCCTGACCCGGGACACATCGCTGAGCTAAAGCGGTGCTTATTTCCACCGTAAATTACTCTTTCAAGTGAGACTATTCACAAGATTAATCGGTCAAAGAACAAAGAGCACTCATTACTCTCTTCGGGACACTTACAGCCTATCGACCAAATAAAATTTATGGAGCCTGAGCTACAAAAAGTATCTTCACCTCCAGTTTAATTTGATTAGAACTATGTTAGACATTTACATCAAGGCACTTTGTATATATTGAGTTTTCATTGCCCTAATGTATGGCAGTAAGGGTCCCCAGGCGGCGCACTGCAATCGGCCGCTGCCTCTGACAGGTTGCCCCAGCAGCATTGAAATATGGGTCAAATGCAAAGAACAAGTTTCCCTGCTGGGACAATAAAGTATACCATACATTATGGCTGATTATTTTTAATATACAAAGCTCAACTTGATATGGTAATGGTGCCACAACATACTCTTCTCTTCCACTCTAATGGATTTAAAATAATACTGAAATACTGTTAACACATTAGTAATACAAATTTAGGTAACAAATGCTAGACTGATAAGAATGCTAGAAATGTGGCGTAGAATCTCTGAGCAAAAAGCTTTCTTCACGCGTATCCTTTGGGGCAATAAAAGCTTTTTTGTCTAAAATGTTGTACTCTACAGTTGAATAAATGTGAACACAATGGTCAAAACGGTGTGGTTTCAGGACAAAACTATCAGAACAGTCTTATTTGCATTTCCATCTTTGAAAAATAAAATGCATTTACAAATCCTCTACACTACTGTCTGTGTTTTTGTGGACTGCTGAAGATGAAGGACATTCATATTTGGTTATGAAACCCACAATTTTTTTGCACACTCCACAGCCTACACTACAGATTGTATGATGTTTTTTACCCAGAATCCTGAGCTGAGGGAGAAAACCTCACAGCCCTGAAACTGTGGGACTTAATTTGTTTTTTGGGACAGCGTACACTGGACAGTGGAGTGCTGCTGAAGATCAAGCACAATCATATTTTGTTATACAAGCCTCAATTTTGCATGAATACGCACATGGTCATAAAAACATCCTCAAATGCACTTATCATCTGAGCTATTTCCACTGGGGATCATTAACAATAAAATGTCCCTGAAGGGCTACCATAGCTATTGTGCAGACCTAATGTCCTGATGCTTATGGATATGGGACACTGCAAACCTAATACTATTGATTGCATTATTGTTGTGCTTTTTCAAACCCAGAAGCCTGTGTTCCTGTCTGTGTTTTTTGGACACTGGTGAAACTGAGCACAGTTAAAGGCAAAGCACATTTTGTTATGGAACTGCCGATTGATGGTTATGAATATGTGTGCCTGCAAACCTAGTCACACTACAGATTGCATGATGTTTTGTAAATTTTTACCTAGAATCCTGAGCTGAGTGACTGCTCCATGGAGGCCAAAGAACATCCAGAGCGGTCGGGAGTTGTCCACGCACACCTGCATGCCCACATTTGTTCCGTTGTGGCTGAGGATGACCTCTCCTTCCTGGTTCACCAAGAATCCCAGGATGTCCCCGCTTTGGAGAGGCGTGGGGACCCGGCACACCGCCCAGAACTCCTTCCTGTCCACCAGAGCCTCGGGGTTGTAGGGCAAATCACTGGGACGTAGCACGGCCGGGTCACATGACGTCACCCCGTAGGACAACGAGCCAGATCGTGCAGGACTGGACTTGGTGACTTTGATGAAGACGGTTTCTCCAATGCGCAGAGGACGATTTGTGAATACTAGCGTACGCTCTTCTCGGGCGTGCTCCGATCTTGCCACTGTCTGTTCGTCTAATGTTTTGATGTGTGCGCCCCTGAGCTGGTGGAAGTGCAGGTCGCTGTCCAGGGACGATGGTAACAGAGACGACTGCTGGGAGTTGAGGGAGTTCTGCGGGATGGGACAAGCCGAGGAGGAAGAGGTGGACGCCAGGTGCAGAGTATGGCGGTGCGGGTGTCCGTGGGCGGGACCTCCATCCTCCTGCTGCAGGTTGAGGTCACACAGGCTAACGGACAGGCGCGAGTCGTCAGCTTCGCGGCGCAGGGACGAGGAGCGCACTGTGGTGAAGGAGCGTGGGCGCAGGCAGTCGGGAGGAACAATCTCACTGTCTGAAAGCACATGAGAGGAAGCAGAACAGCAGTTAATAGCAGCCTTACAGTGTTGTGCTTTGATTAGCTATTTGCCTCTAGGCCTGTACTGATGAAACTCGCAGTCTGCTGGATCCGAATTGTGAGCATATACAGTTCTGAGAAGGGCTGAGTGTGCTGCTACTCCGACAACAAGATAATGATAAAGAAAGAGCAATTTCACTTCAGTTATGTGCAGCTTAGATCTAATTACTCAAGAGTGATGGAAAAATGTGCTTCAAGTTAGAGAAATTAAAAGAAAGTAGTTGGTTGCTCTTTTACCAGCTCTGAGCTGAATCATCTGGTTTCATATGAGTACAAAATGCTTTCATTCGAGGAAAATTATGTGCCTGAATGCTTGTGTGAATTTGTTACACTTCTTCCAATGCCTTGAATGGTGCCACAGCAGAGAGCTATTTACACTTCATCTGACAAACATGTCTCTAATAGCAAACATCGCAACAATATTAACCGTTTTCTGCAATCAGAGCATGCAGAGTGTAGTGTGTAATCAAGTCTCTTTCTCACAAAATGGTATTATAAACAGTCAAGTATGGGAGCAAGCAACGCCAACTTGAATACTAGTTTGAATAAATAGCAACATGGCCAGCATACAGATCTAAAATAAACTTGTCATTTCAATTACTTTGTGACATTTTGAAGCCTTGGTTTTGACAAAATCTAAGGCTTTGTAAAGTGATTTAAAGTAGTGGCTAGCTACTTACTAGCATACTTGATCTACTAAGGAATTCTCTTGCCTGCTTGATGTTTCTATAAGACTAATGTTAGATAGCAAAAATGTCAGCTTCATTTAAGTAAAATTACTACAAAAGACAATGGGTCCTCCATGAAGCCTGGACTCCAGGAGCCAGGAAGTTATCTATCAACTTTACAGCAAAACATCAGATGAGATACAGTATATCCATCAAAATATAGGTTGAAATAGCTAGATAGTACCAGGAAGTGAGCCCTGGACCCTCTTTCAAAACCATTTTGTGTGCCTTAGCCTTTTGCTTGTTAGGCTTTGAAAAGGGAACATGCTAGGACTGCCTGATTCAAATTGTAAACCTGGGCAAACAGAGATGCTTAGCAGTCATCACAAGATAGTATGCTTTTTGCTCATAGTAAACAAATATGGATGGCTATGAATAATGGCTTTTAAATATGCATTGTTTAAATTTTTGTTTTATACAGTTGGACACAATCATGATTTATGTGTCCACTGGTGAAACATTATGTAGTAGTGCAACTGCCCTGACTGTATTTGTCTTAAAAAAGGACTTTTAATCTGCAGCCATAAAAAAGTACAACAATTTGGCATAAAGCCTTAGAGTAGATATGGCAGATATATTCTCATCTACATCAATTTCCTGTCTCTTAAATCTGTCAGATCCTAATGAGTGTTGAGACCAATCATCGCAGCTTAAAATAATTCACTGCACAGGCAACAAGCACACTGAATTCTCCACCAGCTCTGATAAGCCGCCCTCAGGTTTCTTACGTCCCACGCCTCGACACGACTTCTCAAAATAACACCTTGCAATGCAGCCTCCTTCCACCTCCTTCCCTCTTATAAAATTAGCCCTATGCGCGTCCTTAAAGAGACCCTGCCTCCTGGGTGGTAGTTGAGGAGTGTCTGGTTTTCTGTCCTATCCACATGCACAAATGACAGACAATGGCCCTACCCCTTTATTACATAGAAGGGAATGAAGACTTCTTTGCAGCAGTGCATGAAGAGTAATTAAGACACAAAAGTCAGTACGGAGGAGACAGATGATGAAAGACATGACTGTGAGCTCTAAAGAAGCTGTATCTGACCTGGACCTAAGAGCCTGACTCCAGATAAACCTCTTAGAGTCAATTAGCACAACTGTGAGGCCGACTGCTAGCTGTAGCACTGAAAACAGAGCAAGCGAGCTACTTATGTTAAAGACCCACTACAAAATGCAGCACAAATGTTACCGGCTGATCTGTTATTGCTGGCGTAACTACATTTAATATCTCACCAATTGGTACAAATTTGTAATATGCAGTGAGATTAGTAACTCATCAAGATATTAAGTTTGTTTTCTTTTTAAGAAAACATTGATGTGTCAGGTTAGACACAACTATGGGAGAGGAGGGCTACGAGGGTGTTAAATATTATTGGGTTTGTCAAGTCAGCAGTTTTGTCCAAGCAGGGGTACAGGACAGTACAGTGTAAAATTAAACCAAAAAGCCTCTCTCTTCTCCTCCCATGTCCAACCTCTTACAGTGTTTTTGGCACTGATTCATGCTGCCTGTTTTTGACCTTATTACAAATGTAGCCTATATAGCTAGCAGCAATCTGACAGTATCCCACAGAGTAACATCTACTAATAATATAAAATATTGGAAACTGTAAAAAAGCACGCTGGTCTTGTTTTGTGCCTACAGCAGTGTTGCTCAAACTTTATATTCTGAGTACTACAACAATAGAAAATATTTGACTTTCTCAGTACCATCTTTAACTGGATGTACACAAGTCTACACTCAAGATAGAAATAGTGGTTAAATCTGAAGCATGACTATAGCAAGACTAAGCTGGGCCAAAAAGCCTAACTAAACCAGAAAAAAAAAAAAAAAAAAAAAAACAAAACAAAAAAAAAAAAAAAAAAAACGGTCTGGACAAAGGTATAAAACTTGGTCTAAACCAAGTCTAAGCGTCCCATTTGAGCTGGAGTAAAACAAATCAGTATATATCCAATCTGTCATTATCTATTTATTAGTTTATATCTTAAAAAATTCCAGACACAGCTAAGTACCACTACAAAGAGACTGCCAATAGTGGTACCCATACCCCAGTTTGAGAAACACTGGTCTACAGAATACAGTAGGGCATCTTTGTAGCGATATAAAAGCAGTGTTATTTTGGTATTATTATTATTATTATTAAACATTACCAATACTGTATAAATCCTGTATACTTCTTTCTTCAGGTAAAATTAGTTTGCTGAAATTCATCAGTACAATCCAGTCGTGAGGCCCAGCGTGACTCCAGACCAAACTGTGACTGTCAGTCTAAGCCGCACCCCACACAGAGACAGATTTTTGGATTTCACATCACTATAACTTCCTAATGATGAGCCCAGCTACAAACGATGTTATCTCCTCTCTTTCAAAGTCATGTTAGCTGCCAATTACTGTTCGCTTCTCCTCACCCAGATCACAACGCTCTGTGAGTGATCTTTAACGCAACTAAGCCTCAGTAATGGGGCTAATTGATTTTTCATAGGGGCATAAATTGGAGAAGACAAGTTCCTCAATAGACGGGTGGCGTCTAGAATACAAATCAAGTCTTAAAACAACTCAGTGATGATGGTGAAAAGTATCATCATATTATGCTCTTTAAAGGTGCAATGTATAGTTTTTGGTGGCATCTAGTGGTGACATTACACATTGCAATGTCACACTTTATTCTTCTCCCATCAATTAGCGGCAGTGGCATCCTTGCAGAGACATAGTGTAACTAATAAACACAATGAGCTGAAAAAATTAAATTAATTAGTTACCCATTATAAATAAAATCATTAAAAATTGTACAATTCCTGTAAAACTCTAGTTTGTCTGCTCTGGGCATCTGTAGAATTAATGTAATGAAAGCAATGACATGTATGGCTCCAAAAATACAAGTAGCATAAAAAAACAACATTGCACTGGCTTTTTTGAAGGATTAATTATAACTAAATGGCTCACATTATATTATAAAGTAGTACCAGTATGTGCAGTAAGTCATATGCCTCCTTTAAGTTTTTGTTCCCTTTTTGAATTAAAATCATTTGAAAATTGAGTTAAAAAACATTCAACATATTTATATATATATAAAAAAAGAAGTCACTCAAAAGCCAAGTCTAGCAACCGAGTCAATGTTAGCACATAAAAGTGACCAAAGCCAAATAGGACTGGCTTTGTAAACGGCCAGCGTCTGACAATGTGTTGCAGTTAAGCTGTAATTGAACTGCTCAATCTACCATTTGATGATTTTATGCCGTTTTCCTCAGACAGCCGAGGGGGAGCTTTTAATAAAGTTGAGAAACCTCAATGTTGCTTGAGCTTCAAATGTGTCTTTCTAACGACAGAGGAAGGCCTTAGAGGAGCGGGCCAGGCTGCTGGTGTGGTAACTGTCCAACCACAAAGCCATTGTACGCTGCTCTCGCTCAAACCAATCATTGGGGGATTTAAACGACATCATGAAATAAAAACTGGCCGTGTCTGAATCTTCAGAAGCCGTTTCTCTGCTGCCCATCACGTCGTTGTAAATTGGATTACTCTTCAGACTGGAGTTTGTTGCAGAGCCTTAAGGCCGGTGCTGGAAAGTAACTGGATACTTTTACTCAAATAATTTCCTTAAGTACATCTTTTGAAGAAAATGTACTTTCTGTGTACCTTTTCAAAAACATACATACATATTACATTCACATTTTTAGAGTCTCTAAATGGTTATACGTGTTTTTGTGGAAATGGCAGTAGTACTAATAGTAATAGTGGTAGTGGTGATGTGAACAACTGTTTTACTCAGTCTTGGTCTTGGTGTCGAATCCAATTTTACTTGTTCTTGTCTCAGTCTCGGATGTGGCTTTCTCAAAGATTCTATTACCTAAGATAATAAGAAAATGCTGTTCTTCATAGTTTTTCATTTTGTTTTCAGCTTTATGAGAACCAGGAAAATTATTTGTGAAATCTGATGCATTAGATCATGAAAATAATTATTAATGTATTTAAACAACCTTTTTTTTTTTTTTTACTTTACTCCTTTATTTAGTGTTAGTTCAAAGGGTTTGGTCTCGACCTGGTCCTGGCTTGCCTTGGTCTCGGTCTCGACTCGGTCTTGGTCTCAGTTCACTCTGGACTCAGACTGTTCATGATCCCGATTAGCACGGTCTTGGCTGCAACACTAATCCTAGCAGTGGTATTATATATTTAGCAGCAGCTGTAGTTATAGTAGTAGTAGTAGTAGTAGTAGTAGTTGCAGAGTAGGAGTAGTAGTTGTACAGTTTCTACTTTCTACACTTTATGCTAATTTTTTTTTTTTTTTACTTTCACTCAAGTAACTATTTTGTTGAGTACTTTTCCTTCTACTTGCACAATATTATTTTTAAGTAACAGTACTTTTACTTAAGTACAGATTTGGAGTATTTCTTGCAGCACTGAGAGGATGATGGGACGTCTAAAGATAACAGAGCCAAGGTAAAACCGGAAAAATAGGAGGTAGGGCACCATGTGAAAAATGCTGGATTTATGTTGAAAGCAAAAGCTCCCCCTCCCAAAAGAAGCGGCAAATCATGTCTCCATCCCAGCACCGCTCCAGCAGTAACTCATACACAAAGTCGTACGCACAGGAAATTGATTTCTCAAAAATAAGAAATAAAATAAATAAATAAAACTGTCTTTTATCAGCTATTTTCAAAAGCAGCCCTGAGACTTTGTGGTCCCTTTTAAACCCAGTTCGTCTTCATCCCACGCTTCGCAAAAAAAGATGATTCACATTTAAACCAGGTTGGTTTGTGTGACACGTCTTTTTGCATCTTTAAACTCCTGAAAGTGTGGCGAGACAGAGGCAGGCACCACCGAAATGCACGGCTCCTGAAGCTTGTTTTTAACCCGGAGTGGCAGAGCGAAAGAGAGGAGGCTGAAAAGTCTGTAAAACTGTTTATTGTGAGTTTAAATAAAGCTCGGTGCATTTCTGTTTGTGACCTCGGCAGCTGCGGCTCCCTCATCTTGGTGCACCTGCGCATTTTTTTTATTTTTTTTTTACACAATCCTTTGATCCCATTGGTCTCTTTTAAAACACAATGATAAGTGCTGGCTCTGATTGGTTGAGGCCAGTTTTTGGCACTTGGTAAAAAGGGACAGTAAACAATGTGTGTTAGTGGGACAGATGCAGCTGCTGGCTTTGGAAAGGAATTAATCCTACTTTTACTTGAATATTTCCAAATTAAACCATGAATGTTGAGCAGAAATATCAAGTAATTCCATTTTAGTTTTCACATACTTTTTTGTAACATACATATACTTTAGTTTTAAGTCAGTAGGTCATTTCTGAAGGCTAAAAATGACTTGGATGCAAATAATATAATCATAAAGATGCATTGTGTAACAAGTTCATGACACTGCTTGTTTTTTTAGCATAAAAAATAATAATAATATTCTTTATAGAGCCTATTTTGTGCAGCCGTATTTCATTATTTCCTATTTCTACAAATGCCAAGAGTGGACAATCTAGAGCAGTGGTTCTCAAACTGTGGTATGGGTATCACTGGTGGTACACGGGCCTCTCCTGTTGGTGCTCTAAAGTTTTTTTTCACAGTTCTGGTTTAGTCTAATTTAGAGCTTTTTATTGCTGTTTTAGTCCTGTTTTTATAGCACCACAAGTCCTGGTTTAGTTTTGTTTTTGTTTAGTTCTGGTTTAGACCTTGTTTAGTTCTGTATTTGTCTCCCTGCATTTGTCCCGGTTTATAACTGGTTGTGTCCTGCATTGGTCCTTGTTTAGCCTTGGTTTAGAACCTGGTTTAATCTTGGTTTAGTCCTGGTTTAGTCATGGTTTAGTCCCATGTCCCGTGGTTCTGTCAGGATTTAGGCTCATTTTAGTTCAATAAAGATGGTACTTGGAAAACAAAAGGTACTTGGTGTGAAAAATTTGAGAACCACTGATCTAGAGTACTACTTTGTGTACTTTTCAACTCATAATTTCAAGTGTATTTATTTGTAAATGTTATAAAAGTTCTTCTGACCTATCTAATTTTGTTAACAAGTAGTATGTCCCTGCAAGGACACTATAGATGCTGTATGACATTGCAATATGTAATGCACCAGATGCCTCCAAAAACTACATCTTTATATCAAAACACACATAAGACACTACAATTTTCTGTCTGAATAATTAAGAGCCTGTTGTCCTAATCCACCTCAGTACATGGCCACTGCTGGTTTGGCTCACACCAGCTTTGGCACACGCTGTAAATGTTTTTGATTAGGGCATGGCCGTAAAGCAGGTTAGCTAATTCTGCGCATGGGGAGGTGCACGGAGGGAGAGGCTGGCTTATAGTGGCTTTAGTAGCCTGAGCAGACGGAACGTGCCAGGGGTTTTTGAGCCAGCGCCGGGCCCAGGGTGGATTTACTGTGCTCCACTCACGTACACACACACAGACACACAACCCATCGTCCAGGGCTTATCTTGATCCATGGGTCTCTAGACGGCCTCATCTCATGTCAGTGAAGGTGGAGAGGAAAGTAGGACTAGGAGGAAGATAAAATGGGGGTAAGGTGTTAGGGCCAGTAAATGGGACAGTGAGTAGATCAGCTGGGACAGGCTAAGTAGGAGTAGGGCATATAGATGGATATCCAGGGAGCGCCACTGTGAGCAGATAAAGGACAGAGGCAGACATGGGGTCTCTGAGGCAGAAAGGGGGACAGCACACATCGCAATGGACCGATCCTGGGATTAAGCGCTGACCGGCCCATGTGCAAAAGCTGTCCCTTATAACAGTGATTCTCAAACTTTGCAAAGCAAAAAACACTTCAGACTAAACCAGGTCTAAACTAGAACTAAACCAGGTCTAAAACAGGACAAAACCAGGATGAAACCACAGGACTAAACCAAGACTAAACCAGGTCTGAACTAAGACTTAAGAAGGACAAATACAGGGAGACAAACACAGGACTAAACCAGCTCTAAATCAGAACTAAACCAGGTCTAAAACAGGAATAAACCAGGATCTTCCCCCACTATAAAAACAGGACTAAAACAGCAATAAAAAGTGCTAAAATAGACTAAACCAGAGAATTGTAAAAAAAAAAAAAAAAACTTGTGAGCATCAACAGAAGAGGCCTGTGTACCACCAGTGATACCCGTACCACAGTTTGAGAACCACAGCCTTATAACACACACATATAGCATCAGAGAGGTCTTTGTGCTAGATGTTTGAGATGCTCTTTATTCCTTTGGCATTGGTCCAATCCTCACTCGGGTGCCGGAGCAGCTTTGAACCCGAGGCTATTGGAAAGAGCAGCGGGCTCCGAGGGCGACACATGGCCCAAAACAAAGAGCCGGGCCAAACACCCGCTAAGTCACAAAAGCCCTGTCATCTCCACCTATTGGTCATATGCAAAATCCAAATCCTGCCAATAAGCTCATTTGGAGAGAGGTGGTAAAACCTGGCAACATGAGGTTCTTATTTAAATGCTACACATTTTGTATTATGAGCCCAGGTTTTGGATAGAAAACTGACCTCTTATAATTGTTAGTGAGCTATAACATACAAAAACTAACCAGGCATGGGCACATTCACACAGTTTGAGCTGGGTTTTATGATACTCTGCTTGGATGATTGTGTGACAATAGAAATAGAACTAAAGGGTTTGGACAAAATACTAACAAGAGCTTAAATAAGGTGATACAGAGCAATTCTAACCAATTTATTTTCCAGTAAACATGATAAGGAATCCAAGATGTAATACAATAGATACTAATAAACCAATTGTATGCTTAAGCTACATCTTATTTTGTCTTTGCATTTACTGTGATCCTTTTTTGTTAAGTTAGAAAGTGAAAAGTAATGCAAATGAGTAGCACTCTGATTGGCTTCTCAGAGCTTTGTTTGTAAAGTCACTGCTCTTGTGATATTGGTCTATATCAGTGGGTCCCAAAGTGGGGTCGAGGGCCCCATGGTGGGCTGTGAAGGTACTGCAGGGGGGCACCTCAGAGGTTATCTACATTAAGTACATAAAAAGAAATTGAGTTTGTAAACAAATTACAATTAAGTACATTTATATAGTTGTTTAAAATACTACTTTGAAGCTACTTTAGCAAACAAATAACTCACAACTATAAAGCAGCAATGAAGCATTAATAAACATGTAATTAAATTACAATAAATTAAGTCGTTTTTAGATTAGTTTTTAGGTCATGAATTACCACTGATGTTTTTAATTGTGCAATATTTAAATTAGCTGATTCCTAAAGAATTAAACATTAATAACAATATTTATAACTCAAAGTTGCTTATAAATGTTGAAGTAATGTTTTGTAAATATTCAGTAATAGGTTACTAACTCTAAGCTAATACTTAAATAATGCTTAATAGTGTGAGTTATTCTAAAGTGTTACTGTTTTTTTTAAATGTTTTTAATAGAAATCTATGGGGAAAAACATGACATAGTCTTTTGAATAGACTGAAATTTTATTGTTGGGGGTCCACATTTTCAGATTTTTGACTTTGGTAATGGTTGGTCTATATAAATAAAAGTAGACTGAATTAAACTGGAGCAGAGCCCTACACTTGTGAACATTGACAGATAATCTTTTCAACATTTTTTTCTCTTTAAAATACAACACGTGTGGTGCATATGTCTTTTAAACACTACATGGATAATAACTGTCCTAAAAATCTTCCATATGGCAGTGTTTGTTTGAAGAAAAAAACTTACTAAGACCAGATGTCTGTTAAAATTATAGTCGTTAGGTTGATATAGATGTCTGTGATTACAAAAGTCTCTGGTTAATCAACAGACATTCAATAACACAGCAGGTTACGACAAAAATTATGATTACAGAACGTTTGCAGTGGAAATGCACAGTGTTAGTTTGGGCCTATCCCAACAACTATGGGCATTAGGTGGGGTACACCCAGGACAGTGGCCATTCACTCTCATATTCATTCACTATGGCCAATTTCGATAGTTCTCTCCTAACACATACGTGTCTTTGGACGACGTGAGGGACGGGCCAGTCGAACAGAAATTACCCAAACTGTGATTCAATAGGAAAACTCGCACATGACTGTAATGAGGCGGCTGCTGGTAAACCATAACTCTGAGTATCTCATTCATAAACATGTTGTCATTTTATCACTATCAGTAAACGGCAAAGTCTGCTTTTCCCCCCTGCCCAGAGGCTTTGTAGCAAACATCAACATATTTGGATTTACAAAACATAAACTTACAGATTAGGCAAAATGGAAAAAGCTCGCCTCAATGTTACCTCTGTTATCTGTTAGCAGGAGATACAATGGAGAGTAATTATTTCGGCTAGGTTTTAGTCAAAGGAAATGTGTGTGCAGTCCCGAAGCCAAAAAACACAAATCGAGTTCCTCTTCTAAGCCTTTGGAGCTCTTTGACCAATAACTATCTGAAATTACATATAGCTCATTTCGGGCCAAAAATCACATCTCTTGAATTTACATGAAATCTCTGGGTCTTAACAACTCTAAACCCGCACTTCCTAAATGAGAACATAAAAGCCAGATTTGCTCTATTTTTTGCTCAATCATGTGTTTTTCTTGGATAGTTGTAGCATCAGGACTGCTAAGTGCTGCTATTAACAAGAAATCTCTGTCCCGCCAAGTCAAACACCAGACCACGTCAAGGAAACGCAGAGCAAAACAGTATTTCAATGAAAGTGATTGGTTTCTCTGAGTACACGCAAACTAGGACAAAATGCCATTCTCATGTGACCCCAGCGCAACGGGTTTATTTAAAATAAAATTTTCAGAAATACGTTAATACAATAATTCCCTTCAGTTAGCTCTGATTAAGATGCCAGTCATACATAATAATAATAATAATAATAATAATAATAATAATAATAATAATAATAATAATAATGGGAATTTGGGAAAGCACTATAGAGAGCAGACTTATTTTAAGGCACTGGCCACAACTCACAGTGATATTCTAGTTCAGGTGTAAATACTCTATGTGTTGAGCCACAAAACTGTTTTGCCCCACAACAATAAAAAAAATCAACTGAAATTAATATGTTTTTTTTACCTTTACTGACTTTTTTTTGTCTTTTTTACCTTTACTGACCTGTGTCCGGAGTTAGCATATCTTGCCCTATCTTGCAATGGTATAGAATTATTAAAAAAACAACAACTTAGATCCAAACAGTGCTCCAGATGCACCCCAAAACTTGGGAATTTTACAATGAACTAGAAGCACTAAATGGTAATACATATGTTCTAGTTCAGGGATAAATGCTCTATCCACTGATCCACAAAGCCATTTTGTCCCACAATGGTAAAGAATACACTCAAATTAATCTTTTTTTTTTCCTTTACCTTGACATCTGGTAGCTAAAGTTAGTATTTTTGGTACTATCATGCTATGGTAGAATCATAAAACATTTTTTGGTCCAGGCAGTGTCGTGTTTTGGGAATTTTACAATGAACCAGAAGCACTAAAGAGCGCAGACCTTCGCTAAGACATTGACCCTATGTCGCAGTGGTAAAGACTTAGCCCAGACATGGAATTGTGATCTTCTAGTTCAGGGGTAGATGCTGTATTTATTGAACCACAAAGGTCCCAAAGCTCAGATTATCCCACAATAGTAAAGAATCCTCTACAACTATTATTTTTTTTTTTGGCTAGACGTAGTATATTTGGCCATATTTTGCATTAGTACAGAATCATTTAAAACAAATACTTGACTCCAGACAGTGAGCCAGACTAAAAATGTCATCATTGGCCCCTTTTCCGTCTCTTAAAAGTAACCAGATTCATTAAAGAGTGCAAATCTTTGCTAAGAAATTGACACAATTTACAGTGTTAAAGATATAAGCCCATGACTTGGAATTAGGGATTGTCTAGTTCAGGGGTAAATGCTCTATTCATTAAGCCACAAATCCAGTTTACCTCACAATGGTAAAGAAGCCATTTTCTTTCTTTACTGACCTCTTGAAGCTGGAGTTATATTATTTGAGGCCCTATATCGCAATGATACAGAATCCTTTAAAAAAAATCCTGGAACCAGACAGTGTTTCAAATCTAGTATGCCAAAAAAAAAAAAAAAAAAAAAATTTCTTCCTTGGTCCATTTTGTAAAGATTTTGTCAAAATCCAACCAACTACTTCTTGAGTTATCTTGCTAACTGACAAACAAGGGAGCTGCCCGGTTTTCTGGGCCCCCCGAAAAGAGTCCTGTCATTGTATACTATTATTGTAAGATTTTTCAGGGCCCCTGTCAGTCATGGGCCCTTGGAATCATCCTAACCTTTTCTCCCCCTGGCGCTACTACTGACACACACACAAAAAATGCTGTTAAAAAAATATCAGAGGCAATGAATTTTGCTGATTTAATATTTTCTGATTAGGGTTAAGAAATTCCATACTTGTTATACTTGTTGAATTAAAAATGACTATTAGCTTTAGCCTTGAGCATGTTTTTGTTTTGACACTCTCATGTAAGCCGCACAAGAGTCTGACGTCTTAAAGGAAAATGCTAGATCAACATTTTTCCAAGGCCAGCCATGCGTAAACCGTGTAGAAAAAAGGCGCACGAGGAATGTATCAGAAATGGCATCCTTCACAGTTAGCCTTGCCAACTGTGACGTGTTGTGAAAGGTTCATACGGGATGACCCTGTCCGCAGAGTGGATGGGCTGTCACTGATAAGATAGCTCTGGTGACACCTCTTGTGAAAGACGTAAACAAAAGAGGCAGCCCGGCCGCGCCTTCATCCGTCAAACCTTCACATATTGTTTTACTCTCGTCAAACGCACTGGGTTAGTTTTCCTTTCGCCTACCTCACATCTGTCATCGTTCCACAAAGACCGCTCGCTGCAATCACGGCAAATGTAGTCTGCCCATGCAAACACATTTGTATGAAGAAGACAAGCTTATTGTGCTTTACTGAAGATAGATAATCAAAGGTAAACTAATTTGAAAAGGGTAAATCTATGCCTGTAGGTAAACTGAATTATATCCAGTGGTGGAAAGCAAAATTATACTTTTACTTAGCAACAATTTTGAAGAATATATTTTGAGTACATACAGTTGGGTTAAATAAATCTAGTTTTAAAACTCGAGGGGATCTGTCTTTTCAAGCAGTATCCCCAATTGTGGAACGTCCTGCCCCTCTCTGTGTGGCTGACTCTGTTGATTCTTTTAAAAAGCAGCTGAGGACACTTTTATTTAGACAAGCTTTTACTTGACACGGTTTTATGTTTCATTGTTGTGTTTTCATTACTGTTGCTTTATCTTTGTAGTTTTAAATGTTTTCTTTTATATTTCTGCAACTAAATAAAGTTTACTTACTTTTACTCAAGTGAACTTGTAAAAAAGTATTTTTGACCTCAAAGTGGCAAAGTGGGTGCTAGTAGTAGTAACAGTACTATAGAAGTAGAAGTAGAATATAGTAGTTGTAGCAGTCATACTGTATTATTATTAGTAGTAGTGGTACCAATAGGATTAGATTGGACTGGATACACAAATAATAAATCAGAAACATGAACTGTAGTGCAATTTGAAAACAACCAACGATTAAAATTAAGCATGGCATAAGTCCCACCTAATTTTAGCTGAACGCTTTTAATTGGTACAACAGGATTTCCAACATCCCTAAACATAGAAGCTGCTCTGCCAATCATATAGACTGACAGAGAGTTTTGTTGCTAACCGTTGGAGCTGTGGGACCACAATTTCCAGTGTGGAGCTACTGTGTAACTCAATCTATGACCCGAGGACAAGCTCCTGACAGTAGATGTCAAAAACTATTGGAAGTAATTTTTTACAACAGACAGGGAATGTGATTTCCAGTTCGGCTTCTCTTCCAGGAGTCTATGTTTTGTATGGGTTGAATTAAGTGCTTTGGTTTGTTGTGCTGACAGCGAGATTCCTTCATCGGCTCAAAGCTTGTATAAGGTGTGAGCACGGCTCTGGGCATTGCAATCAGACTCCATTCTGTTGTCCTTCAGAGAGTCCCGCTGAGGGCCCCACTTGATTAGAGCCGCACTGTGACTGACTCATACAATCTGCTGGCTTCACAACAGCTGGAATTACTCACTTAGTCCAGGCCCAGTCCAGTCTGTGCATGTGTGTGTGTGTATACGGCCAGAGTACGCGTGAGACTGACAGCCCACCTCAGGGACTGGGACAGGGCTCCATATTAAACAACTTTGTGGCTTGTTGGTTTCGGGCCTTATGGGGATATACCACCAGTCTGGCCCGAAGTCGCTCAGCCAGACTCTGCAACATTGTACGTGTCCATTTGTGACCTGGGTGTCGTCAATCACCTGCTCCCTGTGGCTCTGGGGGCCTCAGAGAGAGATATCAGCACTCCACTATTTCTCTGGCCATAAGTCGCCAACACGCAAAAAATAAAAAGTCAAGATTGGAAATGGTAGTTCTTAGTTCAGAGGTAGAAAATAACTAGATACTTTAGTTTTAGTTTACATGTTTTTTGGGTGGATTTTCTTGAACATAGTTTCATTTGAATATTTTAAGGTTATATATATACCAGTAAAAGAGGTTGAACGGTAAGGTCATCTGGACAAGGTTTTGTTTTAGGAAGACGTTTTGCCCTTAATGATGAGCTTAATGATTTCTGAGGAAAACTGCTGCTAGAGTGGAAATTTAAATACAATACAGTACAGAAAGACCCAGTTTCACTCCAAGTTTCACTCTAACAATAGACCATCAACTTCAGCCTTAGACTCCAGCCCAGGGCATTCAGCTGCTGATTGTTGTTTACTCCCCTGAGTCTCATCAGGTCTGACCACTCCCTCTGGGAGAGAACTACTGTATATAAATCTCCACTCTAACAGCAGTTTTCATCAGAAATGATTAAGCTCTTCAGAGTAACAGTGAAACGTCTTCCTAAAACAAACCTTGTCCAGATTACCTTCTTGTTCAACCTTTTTTACTGATTTTTCCTGGATGACTGAGAACCTACACAGACGTTATATTGATGCTTATACTCATGTAAAGTTTCCAAATAAGTACTTTCCAAAGTACTTTTTTACTTTTTGGTGGCATAGTGGGTAGCCCCTGTCACCTTATGATTAGAAAGTTCAGGGTTTGATGCTAAGTTTGGGCACAGAGTAGTGGCAGTATTAGAAGTAGTAGGAAGAGAAGGAATAGCAGTAGTAGTAGTTTTTAGTGTAAAAAAAATCTAAAGCAATTTCTTAAAGTATTTTTTTAACTGCTTTTACTTTACTATTTGAGTAATAATACCTGAAGTGACAGTACTGATTTTGTGTACCTCTTTAACCTCTGGGTACTACTATGGTATCATGCTATCATATTGTTATAGTTACCATTAGAATATAGCTATGTGTCAATTACTTTTACTTTAATAACGTACACATACCAAACAACGTCCTAGCAGAAGATGGTCTGATTGACAGTTATCCAAATGATGACGATAGTTGGGCCTAGTCTGGATGTCTGCAGTACGATGACATTTTAACGCAGGCAGTTCCATCATCCTCTATGTGGGACGGTCAGATCATACTGAGGTGTCAAACCACCCCTCATGATCCTGTCACGCATGACGCATCCCCATGTTCAGTCCTCCCGGGGGCCATTATCACATGATACGGCTCCTGTTTCACTCTTTCCTGATCAAAGGCAGTGGTAATGTCAGCTCGGGACATCCAACCCTTCCTACGTCTGCGCTGACCTCAGAACAGCCTTTCCCCCGGACCAGTGCTACACACAGTCCAAGACAGATGGGAGACATCACTGTGTATGGGCAGAAAAAATGTAAACGTGTGTACGCTCCGGGAACACAGTTGGAACCATCTTATGTAATATAAATACAATTGTAATGTAAGCAAATAGTTCAGGAATTTCTTGTTATAGCTTTGAGACATTATAAAACCCAATCTGCTATTTGCACTGATTCACATTTATCCCGATTTGTTGCAAAAACAGACAAAATGAATTATCTGTGGGCTGTCTGAGCAGAAAGTCCAACCACTGAGAGCAGCAACAACAACCTGTGAGGTCACATGACCATCCACTTGTCCTCTGTTAGTCACAATGAGTTAAGTGTTTCACTCCAAATATATACCAACAGGAAGTAATGTGACCAAATAAGGAACCATATACGGCGCATAAGGCAACACAAAGATATCCTATAGAACAAAGCACAAATACTGGGCTTTGATTTAGAGAAATGTTGAATAAAACAGACCCACAGGACTTATTTACATCATGATAATACAGCACCCATAAGCTCCGCAAAAAGTGTTAGAGCCAGAGACTTAATTCACCCTAAACATGATTCTTCTAGAGAGGATTAGGCCTGAGTGTTTCCAATAGGGACAAAGAAAACTATAATCTCTCTTGCAGCTGAAACGAGTTGCGAGGAGTTAAGTGGAAATTATTGATCCTAAAAGAAATGTGAACACAGCAGCATAGAGGAAACAGAGAAAAAAGGGGTAGCAACACCAAATAAATGGTAATAAATGATCTCAATAGGTGTGAAACTACAAGCACAAACAAGAAAAAATTGGTCTTATCTTGAATTGGTAATGAATCCATTAAAGGGGCTATATTACGCTTGTATTCATATTTTTAAACCAATCTTAGTCACCTCTAGATCAGGATTTCACGTTTTACAACCTTTAAAAACATTATCTGACTAAAAAAAGAATGTTTTTAATAAGTACTGTACTGGTGCCATTAAGAAACAGGTAAAGAGACCAGCAGATGGCAGCAGAGTGCAGGACAATGAGGAATGTTGCAGTCTTTTGAACATAATTTAAAGAATAAAAGGAACTTCACACCCTCAAAATTTTTGTATGATGCAATTTTAGGGCTTGATGATTGGTCAGTGCTTCCTAGAGTGAGCGGGGTTTGTGAGAGAGGCAGAGATTCGTGCAACCGAGGGTTTTGAGGGCTCATAATGGCCGTGCCAGAGATTAGAGGATTACTCAAACATGCGTGAACAAAGCAAAACACAACTCCATGTAATGTTTTTGATGAGGGAACAACATTATAACAGGGTAGGAAGCTCAGAAATGTTGATTTTGCATAATATAGCTACTGGATCCAGACAGTGATCCAGTTCCACACCAAGAACTAACCATGTGTTTCTTGCCACATTACTGGCCTTTACTAAGTTATCGGACAAAACAACAACCAAACAAAACAAATTTGGCAAAAACATAATTTCCTGGGCAGAAAATTGGCACAAATAGTTTCAAAATCCCACTGCATTTTCCCTAACCTTCCCAAACATTTAGTTATCACAACAAAACATGGAGACAATATACAGTAACAATAATGTAAACCCATATAGTAATGCCATATAGAAAAGGCAGTGAATTCAGGCTAAGACCTCATCTGCAAAAGATCCCGGGGGCTTATTGCAGGACGGGGAAAAGTTTCATGGAGTGCTGCACACAGAAACGTGATGCACAGCGCTGACACAATTGGCCATTGAGCGTCACAAAGGGCCATGTCTGGTCTACGTGATGTATTTCTATGTGGACCTCGGGTGGCGTTCCAGTCCTCTGAACGGGCCTCTGCGTGTGGGGCCACTTGTCAGTCAGAGGAACAGGAGCCCCCAGTATAGAACAGTGGAAGTGAGTTAAGTCGGGCTAAGGGGAAGCCCAGTATGACTGAAATAGAGCTTGGGGCAGTCCAGGAGGTCAGGCATCACTCAGAAAGATATATTAAAGCAGAAAACCTAGATGCCAGAGAGTTCAGCTATAGGCCTCTGCCATAGGACATCTGAGCTTTGATTGTGAATTCCCCTTTATTTGATATGGAAGCAATAATAAAGAGGGCCCCTAACCAGGACCCTTCATTGTAATGGGTCCACCAAAAGCACCCCATACAAAAAAGTCACATGTTTTCCATAATATTTTTACCTCCGCCAAGTAAGTGTTGGATTTGTTTGCAGGGCATCTAAAATTTTCAGTCAGGTATGGGCATTTTGTGGAATTCTGAAGCATTGCGAGATAGGGCCAAATATAATCATTCCAGCCACAAGGGACCAGAAAAGGAAACTATGATTAGTTTTAGTGGATTGCCGTATCTTTTCTCCAAACCCAGGCGGTCCAGGCAAACAGCTGGTCGCTCAGACTTTGACTGTCTGTTAAAAGGCAGTTTTTCCTTGCCACTGTCATCAAGACAAGAGCAATGTTAGGTTTTCTCTCTAAACTAAATCATGGTCTAGATCTGCTCTAACTGGAAAGCGTGGATAGAGATTTACCAGTTTCAGTCCTGGCCTGGGTAATATTTACTATTGCGAGATAGGGCCTTTGTAGAGGTGACTGGCATGCCTACAGATAGCCTACACTGTGCATTACTTTGATATTTAAGAACTTGAGAGAGGACCCAACTAGACAAAGTGTTACTTCTAAACATGGACGCGGGAAGGGGGGGTGCTGGGGGGGCTGCAGCAGCCCCAAATTTGACTCCAGCACCCCCAACTGTTGGGGACGTTGTAACTGCAACTCCAAAAGGTTTACAAAAATAAATTATATTTTATTATACATTTTCAGATGAATTGCGTTCTCTTCATTGGTTATAAATATTGTAATTTACCAACGCTGTTTAAAGCCGTGTTGTTGCTGAGCTATTGAAGCGTTTTAATGTTCTCAGGCTTCGTCTCAAAAGACAATGGGCCGGATCGTCCGCTCTTTCAGGGCGCCAGGCGCGGCTGACATCCAGGAGTATGTAACAATTTACAGTATACAGTATACACATTTTTTCCCTTTGCTTTTTAGCACAACGGAAAAGCACGCCAGATTCAGTGCCATTTTGCTGCCATCTCAACGCATTTTTCACTTTTTGTGTCTCTCATTTGAATCACTTTCTGATCCTAAATGGGACGCCTCATATGTCACATCAGATATAGAAATATATGGGGACATAGTGGCTTGTCGGAGACAGAGATCACGTTGCACTATGGTCATACTCAGAAACAAGTCCAAAAATTGGCCCACATGAAAGGATACTATGTGAAAAGCGTGCAAGTTACTATAGCAATAGCATGTCCCGTCTGAGAGAAGACAGGACTGCAGCCAGTAGGGCAGCACATGCCCTTCACCTGTCTGCAGCTGTGATGGGAGCACTGTCCTTAAAAGCGGTGAGCGCCAGGACACACAACAGATTTAATGCAAACAAAAGATGTTTTCCCTTTCGCGCAGCCTTCACGGATGCCGAGGTAACACTGGCACACTGTGCAGAGGGATCTGTGGGCTGTGGCGCACCGTGCAACAACTGCGTGGCCACTACTTGCTCATAAGAGCAAATCCAAAACGAGCCCATGTGAAAGGTTTGAAGGAGCAAAGTGTGCAACTGGCTAAATGCTTCTCAGTCTAAAAGGCAGACAGGACAGTAGCAGATCACTTAGGCACATGCCCCGGCCCCTCACCTGCCTGTAGCTGTGACAGGAGCCTCGCCCCTCACCTGTCTGCAGCTGTGACAGGAGCACACCGCCTGAGCACTGCCCTGAAACAGCCGCGCACAAAGCTATGCTGCCTGGGTCCAGACAGTGACCAAGACCGTGTTTTCCCGAAGCACAATTTGAGGTCAAACAAATCGGAAAAAATGAAAAATACAGCACTCTGGGTTTTCATTTTTTGTTTTTTGAGTTTTGATGTATAGTAGCCTAATATAAAATAGTAAATGGATAAGGGCTTGTTTCCGTTTTTTGTTTTCTTATTGGGAAACGTGAAAACGAAAGGCCAGCAGGTACACGGGCCCCATGCCTTTCCCGATCTCACTCAATTTTAAGAATAAATGACTGTTAAAATTAACAGAACTCAATTTAATTGCTTAAATAATATGAAGGTTATTATGACAAAAAGCTTACCCCCCCCCCCCCCCCCCCCCCCGATGGCAGCACCCCCATGTGAAATTGACTTCCTGCGTCCATGCTTATAAACCACCAATAAATGCTAAATGTTTACTGACCCAGAAGTTTTTTAGGAATTCAGAAGCATTGTGAGAAAGGGCCAAAGATGCTTATTCCTGCAACAATGGGCCAGTAAAGAAACACATTACTACTTTTAGTGGATTGCCATTTTAAGATATAAGGGCTATGTAGGATACAGAATTTACATTGCAGGTTTGACCATTGCGAGATAGGACCTTGGTGTAGTTGACTGACATGCCTACAGCTAGCCTACATAGTGCATTACTTTGATATTTCAAGACTCGGGAGAGGGTCTTTTGGTCTCTTGGTCTTTTGGTCTCTTGGTGTTTTGGTCTCTTGGTGTTTTGTCTAGCTTAAAACTACATGTTTTAAGGCAAGGAGCTAGACAAAACACCACTTCCAAAAAATCACTAAATGCCTTAAAAATGTCACTTTTATACAAACCCAAAAGCAAACACATAAAGAGGCGGACAAAGACTCCAGCTCCCCTTAGACTTCACACGTCCGCCCACTGCCGCCCCGAGATACCAGTGTCAATCAACAAACCACGGTTACAATCAAATGTGCTATCTCCAGGACATGTGACCCCGGACTATTTTTACTGCAGCAGAGGGGATGACAAGCACTGGAGCTCTGGGGAAAAGAAATATGTGTATACATTCTCTCACATCAAAAGCCCGGGCCGTGCGACCTAGCGCTAGCCCTTTGTGGTATGCATGCTAAGCTAGCGAGCATACCTTGATAATTCACTTCAGCTAGGGCTTCTTATCCCCTTTCGGCTGCTTTCGTGTAAACATGAGCGGGGTAAATGTTGGTCAGATATAGATAAACTTTGTTCATTGTTACCCCATTGGTTCGTGGAAGGCTTTAGTGTACACAAGATGGGTAATAGCAGAGTGGGTGTGTTTACAGTAAATAAAAGGACAAAACCACCTCACTTTGTCATCAAGACATGCGGAAAGCGTAGGTGCAAAAAAGTACCTTGATAACACAGAAAATCCCCTTAAAAGTGAAAGTAACATCTCTCTCTGTATGAGCACTTTAAAAAGGTTTAAAATGAAAGTAAAAGCATTTCTAGTTCTGATAAGGTACTTTCCGGCGCTTTCTCAAAGTTGTAACTTGAGTCAACGCTAATGTAAATACAAAAATAAGGCAGCTTAAAGACTTGGAGATATGTTATTAGGCTATATATTCTCTTTGGACAAAAATCACATAGCGTGCCGACTTAGAAAATTAATCTTCCTAAAGTCGTGGTTGGTTTTTGCACAGTGCAGATGCCAACTCAGAGGGATGTACTCCATGTCTCTCTGTATCTCTATCCAAAATGAATGATATAACCTGAAGTATGCGTTCCACTTTATTTCCATCTCTTGTTTGTTTGGGCTTTGCTGTAAACAAAAATGATATGTTGAGCAAATGTTAAGTGGTGCTGTGCTGAAGTGAAGAGGCTCAAAAACAAGTAATTAATCTGAAAAATCAACATCATCTGTGTAGAATATTCCTTTTGTTACAAACAAATGCTTAATTTGAAGGCCCTATAGTTGCATTTGTTACAGGGTAAATTGTGTCTGAACATGTCTACCTTAACTGAAAGCTCAATAATTAAGGCCCATTGTTTTTTTGCTAATGCACTGCCCAGCTCTTGCTTTTTCTGAGCTGATATTTATTGAGTATATGTGGTCTATCCTCCTTACTTAAACATCTTTGCCTCTTACCGAGCAGCTGCACCCCTCGTGTTAGTCCGTAAACGTCGATGAGTGCCCAGAGTGGCTCGGCTGTCCTCACCCCGCTAAAGAACAGCATGGGAGTGGACTCGTTGATGCGGTAGAAAACGCGGCCCTTCTTGTCCACCCAAAAGGCGATGACGTTGCCCTCACTGGCAAACTCCTCGGGGAGCGCCTTGGCCCAGAAGCCGCTCTGGGACACCAGGTCAGGACAGGCGTACTTGGGCAGGTTGTCTGGGTTTATCCGGGATGGGTCTTTGGAGGTAAAGCCCAGGCGGAGAGCCCCACTCCAGCAACACTGCTTTTTAGTAATCTAAGGGAAAAAAGAGAAAAACAACAAAGGGTTGAGTGTATAAGCGTTTTATTTAGCAATTAGCATCTTTAATTAGCATAAAAGCAAAAGGCTACATAAAATGCATTCCTCAATTTTAATGTTATGTTTTCAGACCACAGTAGTTTTTCAAAGTATGCTCAGATTTTATATTCTCACCACAAATACTACATTATTAAGTTAACTTTAGTAAATAGATCTGACTATCAGATATGGTAGTTTTTAATTCAGGGTAAATTTGGACAAATATATAAACAACAAAAATTTCTGGCATCTAAAAATGTCTAAAAATTAATGGAAAAGAAGGCTATTCTTGTAACCAAACTCGTGTATGCAATTTATCTGAACACATCACTCATGGAAGTGTCTATAAACATTCGAAGAGAGACACTATACTGTGCTATCCATTTAGGTTTAGTTTGATTCACATTACACCTGTAGCAAGTCTATGGTAATAACATGCAGTATATGTGAAGTGAAATGTAATAAGCTGTTGTTAAAATAGATTATGTGGTCAGGGAAAATTATTAATATTTTTTAATTACAGTACTTAACTTAAGCATCATGTAAAAAGTCTGTCATCTAGAACCACACTACAAAATAATAATCTGTTGTCCATTTGTGACCTTTCCTAAAAACGTGTATACATAACTATTAAATATATTCATAACAACTTCATTACATTCAAAGTGGGGTATATAAAAGATGTATTAAAAATGTACAGTAAGTGACATATAAAACATTACAGCAATCCAAACAGTTGTCAGATCCATATTTAGGGATGTCCGGTGAGAGAATTTCCCCTGTGGTAATTATATGTGGCTCAACACCGCGGTGTGCGGTATAGGCGGTATGGCATAAGCTAATAATAACACCTGAAAAAATGACATGTCCAAACAAATTTTGATTATAAAAATAAATTGAAATATAGTTAAGCCTCTGCTTTAACAAAAACCCGAGTCAGGCACGAGTGATAATGTCCTTGCAGCGCGTGTAATGTGGTAGCTTTATAAAAACCCACATGTTCACCTTGTGTGGTTTGAGAGATGAGCTAAGGAGGCCAGCAGTGCTCCCCAAAGCACAGACTCTACAGAGCGACTGTGTCACACATGCCCCTGCAGGCGAGGTGAGAGGGCAGAGAAAAACCTCACGTAGTTATCGCGTCACCAGGTGAGTGGATCATCAGTCGAGTTGGCTCCTCCGCTGAGTAACGCAAAAGCCCAGTGTCTGCCTGGGAAGCGGTTAAACGTTGATTTATACTTACATGTCAAATCGACGGCGAAGCTCCGTGAACCTTCTCAAAACCTACGGCGCAGCCCTGACGTGCACCAGGCCAAAAATGTAACTATGTGTGAGGCGCCGCGGACCGCAAGCGCTGTGATTGGTTGCTTGGTCTCGCGGTGAAATGGCACTGCATGGAACAACAAAGGTTTTCAACGCTGTCGCGCCAACTGCGGTAGTTTGGCGTCAGGAAGACGAGGCGAAGTATAAATCAGCTTCTATTAGCTTCAATGAAGCAGCGCAGCTCCTGCAGAAGCCTTTTCCTTTCTCACCATTAACCCTCCGTTCTCCACTCCCAGCGCCTATGAGCGCATATACGTGCGTAAACATTAAATGCTTAACGGTTTACAGTAAAATTAAACTGTGCATCCCATTAGTGCATCATTAAAATGATAAACTGCGGTTACCGCGGTCGCTTGTGCCCCAATGCAGTTGGATTACTAATAGCGGTATGACGATAATGCGGTCACCGCAACAGCCCTATCCATATTATAAACAGGGGTGAAAGTAGATTTTTGCTTATGCCCTTACTACAACAAATTATGCCTACATATATATTTTTAATAGCAGAAAAAGCAGATATATGAGGTTGAGAATGAATCTTGACTATAAATGAAAAATATAGACATGGCTTATATGGGGTTTAACAGGGTTTGAAAACAAATCAAACACACCCTATAAAGGCCAACACACACCGGACGCACGTCAGAAAATACACCCCTATTATTTTCTATGAGGCGCATGGCGGTGGCTGAAAACACATGTCCCCCGTACTTCTGCAATAACAAAGATGGTTCTCTGCTCCATGTGACACAGACACACAGCTGTAAACATTGAGGGACAGTAGCTGCTGCTCTGGGGGACACAGGCAGCAGGTCCCGACTCCTGCTGCAGTCAGAGCACAGGGAAACTCCTTTCTGTCGCTAACTCGCTAATAAACTGCTATAGACAGGGGCGGCTCCAGACAAATATCATTGAGGGGGCAATGGGGGGTTCATATCAAATAAAGAGGGGGCAATGAAATTCTGACGCAACAATATACACCAAAAACAATAGGCTAAAATCAATAAGCAAAATATAAATTACCATTAGTATTGAGCAACAGTTCTATCTAGACCAGTGGTGCCCAACCTTTTTCGGCTTGCGATCTACTTTTAAAGTCATCAAGGCCAGGAGATCTACCTTTTTTTTTTTTTTTACTCCTTATTTCTATTAAACATAGTGGGCATTTATCAGGGTTGTAATTATTGCAGTGGTTAAACATGAAAATAAAAATAGAAATAACCACTTTAATAAAGTCACATTTTATTAAACTAAAATGATAAACGTTCATTATCAACTCAGGACAGGAATAATTGAATCTGATAAATGTAGCATATAAAGTTTTGTCAGTGACAACATTCCATCATTTCCTAAAACAGCTGATTATTATGGATTATAATAGGTCTACTATATGTATAATTATGCCTGAATTAAACTGCAGTATCAATGCAGTTCATCATCAAAGCTCAACATTATTTTAGTAACATTGATGAGTGACAGGAGCTCCATGGTAACGCTCAGGGGAGGAGCTTGTGAGACTTCGACAAAGTCAGCTTTCCTCACGCACGGCAACAACAAACTACTGAAGGACAAAAACAAAGCAAACAGGTGACATACATCAGGCTCTGACACCTTCCTCACCTGTCTCCTCCCTGATACTGCTGCCGCTCCTCCTGTGTGTGCGTGTGGGCATGCGTGTGCATGTGTCTGTGTGCATCAGCCCCATGGCAGTGTTCAGAGCAGCCGCGGAGCGCGAGCCGCCCGCAGCCTCCACAACAGAACTGAAGTGAAAGCAGCCAGAACTCTGATTGTTATTAAGTTGCTTGTATTCTGTTTAGTTTGTAGCTCATGCGGTTTCCTCGCGCTTCCGCGGTGTCTCGTGTTTTAGAAAGAATCTCACACTGATCGATCTGCGTGTCATTCACATGCCATAGGCATATGACTTTATTTGGAAAGACATGGCTCCGCGATCTACCCGCACTGCTTTTACGATCGACTGGTAGATCACGATCGACGGGTTGAGGACCACTGATTAAAACCTTCTCAAGCGTTTGGTGTAATTTGAGGCGGCACTCCAGGTGTGCTTTGGGCTTAAGGCGCGCATGCTCAATGCGTTTGTTTAAGGAAGCGAGAGAATCAGTGAACGATGAGAGGGGAGAGGGACATTCTGTGCATTAAATCACATCACAGAGCAATCATAAGCCACTAAAAACGACACAGACACATATATGATGAGATAAAGCACTGCCTGATTCACATGCTTTAGCGTCATAGCTGATCTCTTTCTACCCGGTACTGCGTACCCCCTCTAAATCTTATGCCGGTACGTAGTACTAGGCCGTACTGGCTTACTTTCACCCCTGATTATAAAAAACTAGTATTGCAACTAAATTTATTTTGCAATGTAAAAGCCCTAAAACAAATTGTGGGACAATCAAAAAATAGTTTCAAGCACTAATGTAACCAGTAGTGTTCAATATGTAATTAGAAAAGTATTAGTAAGATACAGTAGTTTCGTTATTTACAGTGTGCAAGTGGATGAAATGTACAAAATCCCTGATCTGTATATTGTAAAAGAGTTTGCTGTGATCATAAATCATTCTCAAACCCAACATGTCTGCTTTCTATTTGACTATTCTGGCATTAGCCTACATTATATTTTCAACACTGTTTCACTCTATAATAGACGACTGTGATTGTTTTGACAGATTAAAAGCTCCCAGACTCTCTGCGGCTCCAGTGCCAGGGACAGGGATTACCTTGAGGCGGACTTGCTCATAGAGTGCAATGGGCCTGTTGGTGAAGGTAATGGCGTTGCAGAAGCTGGCCTGTCTCTTGACCGTCTTCTGGGCCAGGTCCATCACGATCTGGGACCCCTTGGCGCTGGGATGGAACAGGAGGGGGCTGATGGGAAAGGGCCCGCCAACGCCTCCGCAGTGCATGGGCAGGCAGCGCTTGGGCTTGTGGTGGCATCGGTGGGATGTGGATGGGAACGGGCCGCCCAGGGAATCTTAAAAATAAAGAAAATAGAGACAAGGATGAGTGTAAATGTTGAATGTGTCCTAGTTTGAAACAGGTGAGAGTAATGATGTAGAAAATCTCTTGTTTTTCAAGTCATAGTTGATTATTTGAAATAAGCAGAGTATTCAAATGTAATCACCGGACTCTGCAGGGCAAATAGCAAAACACTGCAGCTCAAGTTTAAACATTGACTGCACTGTTCTCATACAAACCATATATTAAAAAGCTAAGTGGTTTGATGGCTAATTTGCTTGTCAGGGATTTTGTAGGGGGTTCACAAAGGTACTGCAAGGGGGGCCCCCAGAGGTTGTCTATATTAAGTACAGAAAAAGAAATTGAGTTTGACATTGTTTAAAAATACAACATTTTGCCAACATTTTGTGTTTTTGTAACATTTTTCTAGAAATCTATGGAGGAAAAACATGACGTAGTATTTTGAATATGGTGAAGTTTTATTGTTGGGGGGTCCGCAAGGGATTTTTGGAAATTTAAGGGGGCTGCGACGCTCTTGACTTTGTAAACGGCTGTTGTACGGTATCTCTAGCTTATTTTGCCACACGGGGGTCATGCACCATGTACTCTTTGTGCCAGTCCCAAGTCTGGGGAAATTGGAAGGGTTGAGTTCCTGAAAGCAGAAGGCCAAAAGGAGAGAAGATATTTAACTAATTCCAAATTAACTAAATTGAATTTGTGTAGACTTTATCCACATTATTATATTGTTTTATCACCTATTCCTTATGAGACTGTGCAAAGAGCAGTCATTCACTTCACTTCCTTGTATTGCACATAAGCATCCACAAATTTGACGTTGCCCTAAACTTTATCAAAATTTGAAGCAACTTTGCAGAAGCAATGGCACATTTGATCATCCTCCAACAACAAAAGACGTCCAGGTAAGTGGTCAGTGAGTTGGCTTAAGGTCTGGTTGGACAATGTTAGCATCCTTAGCAAAAAGCATTTATGAAGCTTTTGGTGTAAATCCAGCATTAAATGTGAAGCTCAAAATGTTGCTATGCCCCATGACCTGGGAATGAGATCTGAGGTCTCTCAAAAGAACCTTGGTAAAACATAAAAAAAAAAAAAAACTCAAAAGTGAAAGTTCACAGCTCTCTGTACAAACACAGCCTTGCTTAAACTGAAAGTAACATCATTTTTCATGGGTTTGTGGAAGTTCATATTGTTGTTAATCAGTCATATGACCTGGGACACACCAGCATTGGCAATTCAAGCAACAGCTGGTTGTTGATACGTTTAAGCATTTATTTTAATGTATTTTCTTTGGCCAATGAAAAGCACACATTAATGTCCATTTTGTGATATAACTAAAAGATAAAAGTTTTTAAATCTATATCTCACTACTAAATCTCAGGAGTTTGGTTTTTGAGTGGATAGACAGTGTACGATGTCTGCCAGTTTATTTGTAATCCTGCCAGGTAAGTTTTACATACATTTGCATGGACTTTGCTTCAAAATCATTTCTGGGGATTAAGATAATTTTACTGTGAATTCAATTTGAAAATGAAAGCACATTTACGTAGATATCGCCAGCAATATACACTTCCTAGAATATACTTCTTCCATTGCCAGTTGTTACTCAAGACAAAACTCAAAACGCACTTTGTCATGTAATTCGTCCCAGGAGCCAGAGGAAATGTGGCTTCATGCCGAGACTGAAGCAGCCTCGCAGAAGAAGAGTTGATAATTACAGAAAATGCATCTGAACGACTTTGCCTCAGTGGTACTCGAGCAACTCCTAGAAACAACATGAACTCAAACATTTTCACAGATGTCCCAGAGAGAGCCCGAACTGCCAGATTGAAATGACTAAATTAGTATTCAGAAGCCGAGCCGGGATGGGACTTTTGGCTTCAGCTCTTTTAATATATCATCGGTTCACAACCATTTTCAGAAGCTGAGTTTTAACATCCCGGTGCGGAGTCCAATTATTGAGTTATTTATGTCTTTTGGGACACCAATCCTGCAGAAATCCTGGATCGTTTGTATCCAGATGGTTTACTCTTCTCAGCAGTGGCTGCAGTTATCAGGGTGAGAACGCGAGTGCGTCCAAAATTCGTCGTCTTAGCTCCTGTCTCTTTGCTATGTCTGCACCGTTGATCGATTCTGTCAACTTTGAAACTTGCCAAAATAAATGTCTGCCAGTGTTTTTTTTATGGGGCGACAGAAGTAAACCACAAATCAACAAAATAGAATGGCAGCTATAGTAAATTTGTACCAGTAGAGATGACTTATTGATCGTGTATTCTGCTCAAGGGACACATGAACGTGCTATCCCACTTCATGGCAGCCATCTTGTTTTAGAGAAAATAGCTGGAAATGGTTCACTTTACGACTTAACGACTATTTTAATTCTGACAGATGAAGTCATTGTGCACAGACGTAAGCTAACATGTGCTGCAGCAGGTGTCTTGTGGAGGCCTGATAAGAGCATACAGTCCCGGAAATGCTTTGTGTCCTCTCTAGGCTATTGTCTCTCTGTTTATCTAAATGGGCCTTGCAGTTTTTTTTTGTTTTTTTTTATCACCCTCGATGGATGTGTCTCTACCGTTCACTGTGGCCCCAGCCTAAGAAGGGCAGCGTTGTCGGCTTTTGTTTTAGGCCCGAGCCACAGGAGAGTGCTTGTTGAATGCGGCACACATGGTCCGGTGGCAGATTGAGCTGAATGCATTAGCTTTGCTCTGAAGAGGCGCAGCTGCTGGAGAGGCAAACGGGCAAAGTGTGAATCCATGTTCCTTAGCAACCCCCCGTTGTATCTAAAGGTCCTGATCACAACACTGGATCAGTCGGCGACTATCAGCGGAGACACAACACGCGTCTTTTGTGAGGCTGAGACTCCACTAAATATTTATAGTCGTCCAATCAAGCATTTTATGGCCAGTGTGCAAGTCTAATTTAGGGACAAGAGATATATTGTTTCTAAAGGCACAATTGCTGTTACTGTGCAGCTGAATAGTGCAGTGCTTCATGGGAGCATCTTGAACTGTGTGATAACAACTTGCCACTGTTCAAGATAGTCAAGTGTGTGGTTCCAGACAGCACCTCCTAGTCTTTCAAATACAGGTTTATGGGTCATTTTTTTCAAACCGAGATAAGCACTAAGGCAGTGAAACCCAACGTATGCAGCTGTGGTAGAGGCGTTTGGTTTCATTTTGGCTGGTTAGTACATTTGAATTTATTTTTGTGAATACACAAATATATCTTGCACATTTGCATATACAAGGCAAGTTATAAACTTACACAGAGTACTAGTGGACTTATTTGTAGTATTTTGTATATAAACTTATATATGTTCTGATAAAGCTACAGAACCACATAGCCTGGTCTAGAAATTGATATATATCAGGGATCTACTCTCCAACCTATTTTCCCCTGAGAGCTACGTTTATAAAATGAAAATGGCAGAGAGCTACTGGTGTTTTGTAACATTTATTCATCTTCTGCCTTTCCCCTTTAAGGGTCATGAGTACTGGAGCCTATTCCAATAACTATAGGCCTTAGGAGGGGTACACCCTGGACAGTGCCCAGGTAGTCACAGGGCTAACACTTTCAACCCAAAGAAAATGTATTTTTGTTTTCCCTGAACATTTACAAAATGTTGATGTCCACAACTCACATTTTACATTAAAATAAACTGAATATTAAGTTTCTCCTGTTTACTTTGACACAATACTCTATCATCTAATCTTAAAATAATAATTTTGTGCCTAAATGCAATGGGCACCAACAAATTTGATTGGATAAATGCACAATTGGTTTGCCAATAGTCAAGTGATAAATTCAATTTTACTACTCAAGCTATTCATAAAACCTTTAGGGAGCTACTTGGAAAGTGGTTGAGAGCTACTGGTTGGAGACCTCTGGTATAAACTGTGTATTATTAATGTGGTTATAATTACAATACACCGAGTAACAGCTAACCATAAAAACAGCTTTGACTTGTCTAGAAGTTCACACATCCTGTGTTGGGTTTAAAAGTTATTAGACAGACCAAAGTGATGCTGAGCCTGAGGCAGTCTCAGACCCCCAATTACTGCAGTAACACAAATCATGGAGTATCTTCACCTCCTGCAGCCTCAAATGGGAGCGGCTGATGTGCAGGGCTCCTGTTAACATCAGTCTGACATCTGCCTTGTATAAAGCCACGTTTCATACACACAACTTTATCCAGGTGTTATCTGAAAGCACCAGTTTTAACAGCCTCACGGGAGCCATTTTGTCAATGGCCAAGGATGTCTTTTTATAAACAAAAGTTAAAAAGTTGTGCTCCTTTGTTTTAAAGTTAGAGGTCTTAATCGCACAACAATGGACAATCTGATTTTTCTGTGTTGGTGACGTAGTTTCTGTTCCAGGACCATTCCACGAAAGAACAGTCACCTTATTATGTGCCTTAAGATAGAAATTCACAAAAAGGGTCTGACTGATTTATTCTCAAACACACGTTTGGTGTTTGGGCCGCTGGTGTCTAGAGCCTAGCCGGCAATCATGTGTGTAGCAACCGATAATGTAATAATGGCCAATAATGTATTACCTGCTAATAATGAAATAATTTTGGCAATTTTAAATGTAATAAAGCCAATAACGTAATAACATTTTGTCAATAATGTAATAAGTTATTGGCCTAGCATTGGCCTAAATTCTTTGAAAATGTAAAAACTGCGGGCTATAATGTAATAATATCAGTAAGGCTACATATGACTTATGCTGCAAAAGCTAATGTTTTTTTTTATCATTTCCAAATCTTACCTCAGCATAGTCATAGCTTCTGTTCATTTATATTTTACATATAGCGAATTTGCATATAGATTACTGCAGGCCCAGCACATCCTCATAAGCAACTTCAGAGTCTAATTTTAGCTCTGCGGTGTAACATGAGAAGTCTGTTTTCAGTCACAACCAGCTTATCAAAGCTTGTAAAGCACAGGTAGCCCACTCTCTCCTTCCCTGTTGCTCTGAAAAGCCCAGCCCATTCTGTGAGACTTCAGTTTAAATCTATTTTGGGCACACACTTCAGCTGCCATAAAGCCATTTGGGAATAAGTGTAGATGTTTACATTGAACAGGGTGTGATGATATATAAATACTTACATGTTAGTAAAATGGGTCACTTTGTATAGCAGCTATTAGAGTGAATTATAACAATTTGTGGCTTTAGTTTATACAATGATAGTGTATCTGTAACATCAACTTTTATGTATGAAAGTGCTCTGGGACAAATATAATTCTGGCCTGTCAAAACAACTATAATTATTACTGAAGCAGCAAATAGAATAACATGCACTTAATCTTGTACAAAGGTTATTTGCATGAAATGATAAAGTTTCTTCTTTGATTTCACTCCCTAAACACATTGACAGTGTCATTTACATTGCCGCCAACAAGCCTGCAGGGCAGTGACAAACAACATCTTAATGATGTTTACATAGCAGTGTCGGGATGATATATTCAATCCCACTGACTCATGACAAAATGGCGTTTCAGCCTCATGTAACAGCGACTGCAAAATGAATCATGCAATAAGGCCAATGATTAATTACATACATTATCATTTACAGCTTAAACGCTTAGGAAAACAAGTCTGGTTAGATGGATTTATGTTTGCTGTACTGCTGTGTTTCTCAAACTGTGGTACAGGTAACACTGGCGGTACAGAGGTTTCTTCTAGTGGTACTCTTTGCCGTTATTACTTTAATTTAGAGCCAGTTTTATTCCTGTTTTAAAAATAATATGAAGACCACTGCTTAGTCCTGGTTTAGTCCTAGATTAGTCCTAGTTTAGTACTGGTTTAGACCTGGATTAATCCAAAATTAGTCCTGGTTTAGTCCATGTTTAGTCATAGATTCGTCCTAGTTTAGTACTGGTTTAGACCTGGTTTAATCCTACATTAGACCTGGTTTAGTAGTGGTTTAGTCCAGGTTTAGTCCTAGATTATTCCTGGTTTGTTACTGGTTTAGTCCTAGATTAGTCCTAATTATGTTTGGATTAAACCAGGTTTAGTCTTGGATTAGTCCTGGTTTAGTATTGGTTTAGTCCTAGATTATTCCTGGTTCATTACTACTTTAGTCCTAATTTAGTATAGGTTTAGTAATCCTCATTTTAATCCACTGAAGATACAGGTACAAACATCTTCTGAGGTCGTACTTGGTGTGATCAGTTTGAGAACCACTGCTGTACTGCACGTGTAGCGCAGATTATGTTTCACGTCATCTTGAAAATTGCCTCTATGTGAGTTCATACATGTCTGGCAGATGCTGCGCAGATACACGGGCCAACAGCGGGAAACCCAATATGGCGGAGCGCGGGCACACAGGGGAGAGTGACATTAACTCTAGCTGCTGTACCTGGGGACGTGGGTACAAACCTATTAGGATCTATCATTTCTCATGTCTGTGGTAAACAAAATGAGCTGGAGCTGCTGCTATGGCAATGATATTACTGAGCTGTGCCTGTGTTTGAGCGGTGCCATGGTAATGTGGCAGTGACACAGGCCAAGCAGCATCAGGTGACCAGGTAACTCAAGATGCAACAATACGCTATTTATAGGGATGGCTGGCTCTTTTTAATAGCTTCATGATTGGACTCTAGAGCATTTGCGGTCTAAAAGATACTTGATTGCACTTATGGGAAGATGTGTTTTTTTGCCTTACGTAATGGCAATAAAGTTGAAACTAACTGAATCAGTCAACGAATGAACGTCAAGTAAATGAAAATAACTTTTGTCCAACATTTTGAATTTTGGAAGGCCTACTTCAGCTTTAGCTTGCCCAGATATCAGTATCTCAATCGCAAAATTAGCAAAATATTGTGGATGGATTGCAAAAATATGTCTATATGTTATGCATAGGGCTGGATACCGTTAAACGATACCTCTGAGGTATTGAAAGAAAGGTGAGACCTTTAATGTTCCTATGCATTTATGAATCAAATAAATAACAGAATAAATCATAAAAACTACTGGTTTTAACTTACAGCTAAAAATGTTGCTCCAAAAATTGGTCTTTTATTCAATATTATTGTGTTTTATGATTGTAGAATATGAATTAGCTTACTGCAGGTATCAGAAAAAGTATCGCTCAGGTACTGGTATCGAAAACCAAGTATCGTTTAACTATTGGTATCAAAAATATCTGAATGGTACCCAGCTGTATGCGTAAATATACTTGCACAATCTTTGACTAGACAGAGCTATAATGTCTTTTTTGGGAAAAGGAAGAACATGATATGACATGTGGCATAGTTTAAGCTTGCAATATTGCCAAAATTCCCTGGTGTTTTAGCTCTAAAGCGATATAGTGATCCTGCAAATAAAACAAAAGTAGCCAAGATTAAAAGGGTCATCAACTATTTGGGACAGTTGGTAGTAGATTTTTTACCTTTTGCCTCTAATTTGTATTTACTTATTGTTGCATGGAGTTAGCCATGAAGACAGTGACCTACCTAAAAATGCTTGAGTTGCAAAACAGCTCCCCTAACAGGCTCTGCTTTTATATCTTTCTAGTGCTTAAACTACTGTAAAGACACCTCCCTATCAATTATTCACAACTGCTATTAGCTCACACTGAAAGATGAGAGCACATGGATGATGAAGTTGGACTTACGTCACCCTTTATGGCTAACCACTACTGTCCCGTATTGCATTGTCTTAGTGGCCACCATTACACAACAGCAATCAATAAGTAATAATACTGCAAGGTCCTCTGTGTTGCTGAGAACAGTGTAATCGAGTGGAAGCTCGACTGACTGAAAAAAAAAAAGACAGGGGGCGTTATATGTGGCGTGTATTGACGGAAAGCGGTCAAGACATTGTTTAGTGGTAGCTGGAAGTCATTATGTGGACTGCTGCCTTGAAGGTGACCTGCGGTGAGGGATGGTGATGGGAAAGGTTGGCCGTAGATGCACGCAAACACATTAACGAGATGTCCGATTGACAGATAGGAGGAAGGACTTGCACGTGTGGTTTGGGGTAGACCATGTGTCCATGTTTGTATAAGTGTAAAGAGGTGGAAGTGGCTGAATAAAATGTGCCCAGTCAGAAAATGTCAAGTACATTATACACATAAAGTGGCAAGACTTGTTTGGGTTTTATGATCTTTGGTGAAGACAGTTAATCTTGTGAAAATACAATACAAAACAAAGAGTATTGTTTTACAATGGGGAGACATATTTACCAGAGGTCGACCGACATGGGTTTTCTATGGCTGAATTCAGAGCACCCAATAGCCGATAAACACTGCCAATTTTTTTGGAACAATATGCAGGGCCAATTTTCTTTATTTTTCTTGTTGTGCAATTACAGCTTGAGGGGCAGCTACAAAATGCATTTGGATTTTTTGATATACAAAGTTTTCACGCTAAGATAAAGTGATTTTAGATGTTTCCTTTGAACTGCAGTGTAAGATGTCTGTCAGAAACCTGCTAATCTTTTGGAGAAGCTGGGGTTGTTCAGTCACATGGTTGCCCTGGACATGTGCCTGACCAAAAATCTGCAAAAAAGTCCAAGAATCTGCAACTGGCTGATTGTCAAAAAACTGCAAAAAATCTGCACGATATATCGACCAAGTTCTAATATATACTACCTCCACCAGAGGTTATGTTTTTGCAGTTGTTGGTTGCTTTCTTAGTTTATTCACATAATAATTAAAAAATAATGGTTCTGAAAAATTCATGTTATTGACCGAAAGAAGTAATTTTTTGTGTGGATCCAGATTGATTACTGTAGTTATATTATAGAACAGTATTCTTGATAGAGCATTTACTCCTGAACCACATCATTCATATCTTTATCACTTCGAGATAAGACCAATGTCCTTGACAGGGGTCTACACTCTCCAAGTGCTTATACTTACATGGTAACCTTACTTTGTAAGGTTTTAATTTGTACTCTTAGAACAAACTCATTTAACATTTAATCCTGGGCTAACTAGCAGCTAGTTTCTCTACAACATTGATACTGAATGAACGAACTAACCAAACTTAAACAAGATTCAAACTCAACATGTGCTATGATTAGGCTTGTTTATTTAGAGTGTAACATATACAAACAGTGAAAATTAGGTAAATCACTTTGATTTACTCTGGATGGCTCGTTCCCCAATTCATAACATGGCATCTTCCGAAACCGGCAAACACCACTCTGACTGTCTGTCAAAATCTTCAGTCAGTTCCTTCAATCATCATCGATCAGCCAGCGTCACGGTCTGCCCACTGTCCATTGACTCCCAGAGACGCTGAGCATCCATGGGCGGGTCAATTTTGGAGCATTTATCCAATCACCGTCTTGCTTTGTCGCAGTGAAAAAAAAACGGCTCGCTTTTCTTTCATAGGGATCCAGTGAGGCTCAGCGTTAGTCAGATTTACAAAGCGTCTGAGCTGCCCTGAAGTGAGAGGAGGATCACGTCAGAGAACCAGATTAAACAGCTGATAAATGAACGACATACTCATGAAATTAAACACATTCCAGCACATATTTAATGTAACTTATTATCTAATTTTATGGGAAGTTCAGCTTCCCTTGTTGTCAAATAAAGATAAATCGCGGCTGTAAGGTACAGTTCACTCTCCTTACATACATAGTGTAGTTTCTCAGCAGCTGATCAGAGAAAGACTACTGGCCTTGTATCGTTCAGTCAACATTGACTTTGCTGCTGTATGTTTTAAGTCTTGTTTTATAACTTTGCTTTTGTTCATTCTTGTTAAAAGTTCTGTAATGTGCACGACGTACTGGAAGCTCATACAACATTTCATCTTAACTTGTGACATATGTTTCTGTCACCTCAGGCAACTGTCGAGTTCTGATTAATGCTCTCTCTTCAAGGTCCACCACTCCAGAAAAATGAAGGAATACCACTGCCATTTTTTTGTTTTAGCTGTGATGAAGGACAGTGGCTGCTTTCTCATCTGTCCAAATCAAAGCCCTTTAACATCCCCTGACCCAGGGTGCACATCCCATGACAGTAAATTTAATCATTCTGAGAATTTAAGGAACATTTTTTATCAGTTTATCCATTTTGCTTTTGGGTACTGAAGTCTGTTTGTTATGAATCAAGCCAGACGATGCGATCCAATGAGCCGCGCTGCCTCAGACACTGGCCCACTTTCAGTCAATCAGAGATGCACAAGTGGGAGCTCCCACACACTCACTGCAGACTTAATTATGCAACTGCCTCTGTGAGCATGGTTTAGCTTCGGCAGTGCCTTGCTTCACACCTCGGGACAGCAGCCTGAAGGAGCAAAAGCTTCAAAAGCATGAGCCAGTGCATAAAAGACACCATGTATTGTCAGAATAGTACCAAAACTGACCAAAAAGGTTAGAGATGCTTGGGTTTGGGGTTATTATATGTTACTGCCCTGCTTTTTTTGGACATCATCCTGGTTTGAGAAGGACACAGTGGGTTTCTATCAATGGTTGTGGGTCGCCATAGCAACGACAGTGCCTCAAATCAAATTCACTTTAACACTTTTTTTTAACCATTTGGACTAACAGCCTACAGTTTTATGTAACAGAAGACTTTGAAATAAACTGAAACTAAAACTTAGTCTATGATTATTATGCATTATAAACAGCCTAATATTTGTGTTAAAGGCCTAAAACGCATTGTAAATAGGTTGCGTTCACATTCTTGAATCTGATGATGTCAAAAACTCAGATGGGCCAGTATTACTGTGTAGGTTAGACAATATATTTAAAAGAAATCTCCAACAAAAAAATCCCAAAACATTGTACCTGATCTTTTTATTTCTGGGATTGGGTCCACAACCACACTGTACTAAACTTGTGGCTTAATGTCCTGTCTACTGACAACAATCATGTCTGTGTGACTGAATAATAAGACAATGGAAAAAACTAACTTGTGTAACTTGTGCTGACAAAGGAGACATTAAACTTTGTGCCACTGTGTTTGTGTTGATAGACCCAATAACTGCACAGATACAAACAGAATTCTTAGCTGTCTCCAGCTCATTCTCACAACACAGGCCCTTTATAATGCTATGACTTCACATGAACACAAACTATTTACAAAGTTGTATAACCTCAGTGACATTTTTTATTACTACGAACAATTTTGTAATTTGTCTATTTAAGTGTTTATTAAAGGATAACAAGGATATTTTCTCCAGTGGCTTTGTGCCACCAGAGCAATGGCTGTGTCTAAAAAATCTATTTCACTTTAAAAATTTGCACTAACAACAGATTTGAGTACGGTTTATTTGTAATTTTACATACACATTGATTTCAGCGTGACTTTTTTCACTTATGGGGTTGCCACAGTGAATCTTTTTTTTTGTAACGTCAGATGATTGTCACACAAAATGTCTAAATGTGACTCACAAGTTCACATAGGATAACAATCTATCACCAGCCCAAAGACAGGACAGCCTATTACATTTAAGAATAGCATGTACACTGTGATTGTTAAGCTATTAGCCCGCCACGATGTCTGCGATGGACTCAGAGCCAGAAAGGCATTAAAACCAGACACTGCAGGGTTTGTTGCCTCATCTGCCACCTCCATCTGGCTTTTACCAGACCACAAACAGACCATAATGAACAATTACAAAGTTAAATTCGAACAGGCGCATGTTACAATAAACTTGGCACTCGTTGGCCGTGGCCTACTGTGTCACGGGGGAAGCCTCCTCATTACTCACTGTTTACAGGCTCAATCAAATCCGCGCTGCAAGGAAACGGCCTGGGTCCAAGTTTATTTCCTGCAAGTCACAGATATTAGTTGCACTCATTTATAACAGTGTACATTGCAAACCAATTATACTGAGTGTTTGTGTGCAAAAATGTGATTGAAGAACTGATAGCACATTTATACCACTGTTATATCCAATATTTATCATAAACAAGGAAATGCCATTTGCTATGAGTCAGGAAAGGCCAACAATGCAATGCTAACACATACCACTTATAAAGGTTGGACATGACTTGAGTAATATTATTTTAAAGTAACAATATTCCTACTTGAATACAATTATTGTCTTCTCTACCCACCACTGCGTATTTAGCAATAAACTACCATGACATTTATGCAGAGATCCTATATTGTGAAGACTTTCGGTCGTAATCACAAAGCATGGCGTCCCCATGGCAGCGCAGATAAACTGCACACAGTAAGAGAATAAGGGGCTTGACCTTGATTTCACACAAACAGCAACCGCACTCTCCTGCTGTCTTAGCCTGTCCCTCTTTCACTAATTGGATTAATGCTGGGGCTTTAATTAGAATGATCAGGTGGTCCAACCAGAAGAGATGTCATGGCTTAGACACCATGTTAGTACAGTCACTTTCTATACATTAATGTCTATTCTGTCTATACTACTATAAATGTGTTACATGCACAAGATCCAAAAGTGCTGTCTTTCTCGTGTAATGGGCTGTAAAACCACAAAATAGTTCCATAAAGACCCACAATTCATTGCACAATTTTATTACCAGCATTTTAGTGTCAAAATGTTATATACAAGGAAGTCCATTTTGAAATAAAACCAGCTTACCATTTGAAAACATAAATTGCTACAACAAAGCAACTCCAAAGCCAGATTACTCGCCATTAAATGTAGCACAGGGGCCAATTCAATAGGAAATCCATACATTGATTTGGCTGACCACAGCTGGAGCGCGCTGGGTTGTTTATTAAGTGATGGGGGGATACCACAGCACAGCCCAGAGCTCAGGGAAACCCCACAACTTTCCACCTCTGCCAAACAGCGACGCTAACGCCGCTCAAGCCCATACATATACATTTACAGTTTAAACAGAGAAATCCAGGAAATGGGTACTGGTCTGAGCGCGTGGAAGCGGTGACATCACGGTTATTATAGCAGCCGCGAGACCCAAAGAGGCTGGCGTATATTATAATGACGTAAGTGACGTAACTGTGAGCAAATAATACGCTCTAGTAGCCATACGGGTCATAAAAGCAAAATAGTAGCAATTTTTCTTTACGTTCTGCTATGAATGAGCCGCTTTCTTTAGCATTTACGTCAAATATAGGGTAAATTCTAGTCATACACCTGCGCGCGCGGTCAAAACATCCATTTATTGCTTACCGTAGAAGGAATTCCGTGTGATCTGGCCGCCCATGGCTTATTCCTCAGTGTGTCCGCTTATCGCAGGATGTGGATTATTCAAGTGCTTTCGCTGCACAGCCAGCCAGCGCCAGTGACATGATTGCACGTTCGCATCCGAAGCTGTAGCCTCTCTCCTGCTTCTCTCCGCCGCGAATATAGATGCAAACACTAAGCAGACCCCACGCCTCCTTGTGCGCGCACGGAGAGACGAAGCTACTCCCCCTCCCATTCACTGAGCGTTGTCTCCGCCTCGGGTCCCACTCACTCGCGCTGGGGATTTACATAAAAGGTGGAGACATAGACACTGAGCGCTTTTTTTTTTAACACTGTCACTGCCGCGCGGAGGAGGCACGGCGAGGAGGAGCTTAGTAGATGACAAGCCGGGCATTACGCACGGCTTCAGAAAGCAACTGAAACTATTTTTTTTATTAGAAATATCACATCCCCTCAGCTGATTATATTCTCGTTACAAGTAAAGGAGGCATAGAGGCCTTGAGTCTAAATGAAGCTAGATCTCCGAGAGCATGTGTCCACATTCTTTACGCTCAGCACTCATTGTTTCACGTTCCTACTCCTCCATGCGCCTCAGGCCCCTGGCAGACAGACTGGGTGACCCCTCAAGAGTCAGGGCTCCTGACTCGAGCTGTCATCGGGTTTCCTCAGTGAGCTAGAGCTTCTCAGGCCTCAACTCATTGTTTACATTGGGCCTGAGGCTGGAGGCAAATAATAACACTGTGAAGGGCAAGGGAAGGTAAAAACTGATATTTTGATATAGCTCTTAACACACTGTGAGTGCTTTTTTATTTATTTATTGATTTATTTTTACTCTATTGCTTTTACTCAGGTTTTAAATTGGCTTTTATTGTTTAACATGAGTATTGTATTTAGTTTTTTTCTTCTTGTTTCTATGTTTTTATTGTTCACAGTGTGTTTATTTGGTCTTATTTGTTTTATCGCCTGTGTACAGCACTTTGGCCGACTGCAAAAGTTTAAAGTTGGTATGGTTTATAAACAGTAAGATGCACATGGTTGTCCAATGTCAGGTATAACTGCAATAATGCTATAATATAAGTAATTACACTACAGCACCCTACAAAATACAGTAGTGGTACCTTAGTACTTTACTTATTTATCAATTATCACTGTGTACTTATAAGGACAGCCCACAAACCTAGTTTTTAAGATTCCAAAAAAAGCTCACCTCCTCTCTTTTATATCGTGTTTTATTTTGTTTAATATTTGCTTCTCTTTTTTCTGTTTCTGTCTTTTTTTTCTCCATGCTGTTTTGTGATGTAGGAGCCAGTGACATTACTCCAGTGTATAAAGATGTGCACAAGCTTGGATTTAACCAATGAAAGTGTCCCTGATCTGAATGGGACCGTCCCACTTTGTACTGAGCGTGAGATTGGTAAAAAAAAAAAAAAAAAATCAGTCCCTGCTCTAGTTCCACCATTGTCAAAAATGTGGGTAACACTTAAGAATAACTCACAACTAATAAGCAGTAATAAAGCATCAATAAACATCATTAGCAATAATTAAATAAATGAATTAATACTGTAAATGTATATTTATATTGTTACATATTTTTGCTTTTTAGACTTTTTCTTGTAAATAATTTATATTGTACCTTTTTGTTTGTGATGCATGCTCACTTTATTTTCTTGTTTTCTGCACTTTATTCTGTATTAATAGCTGTCTTAACAAGTAAATTTCTCCACAGTGAGATTAATAAAGTTCATACTAATCTAATTTAATCTAATCTAAAAAGTTTATTGATCCCGATTTACCGCTTATGTTTATTATTTTGCACTGATTTATGTGCACTTATTACTAAAGAGTTAAACATGAATAAAAATGTTAATAACGCAATGGTGCTTATGAATGTCTAAGAAATGTTTTGTAAATAAACAATTAACTGTAATCCGTAACTAATGCTAGATGGTAGTTGTCCTACTCAGACTGGGCCAACTCAGAGTCTTCTGTTCAGCAGGTTTGGAGTTTAGTCAGACAACTCTGAGTATATTCACCTTGACTTTAGCTCAGGGGTGCATTCATTATCAATGGAGCCAAGAAAAGAGGTCTGATATAATATAAGGGGAATTATATGGTTTAAATAATAATTTGTTGGACACAAATAAAGGAACACACTACACTACTAATATTGTACTTGCAGTATAAATAAAGTAAAAAAAAAAAAAAAAAACTTCATTCAAGTAATACCGCAATCTGCCATTTTTCATCTAACCTCAATAAACTCATTAGCTTATTATTTTAGAGGTTTTAAAAGTGTATTAAATGTAATCTGATTGAAGAGTTGTTGTAAACCTGGCATTATTCAAATATGATAAAATAAGGCTGCAAAAAATATTTATATAAAAATCTATTTGCATGACATCAAACATTTACTTAACTGAGTTGAAAGTTGCTCAATTATTGTATAAAGTACATGTATAAATGTTAACTATACATGCATGAAAGTTGTAACAGCTAACACATGACCCTTTAAACTCTTAAATTCTTTTTTTAAGTGTTCCCAGAATTCCCCTGAATGAGGAAGTGAATTGTCCAATCAGAGCACTCCTTCAGACAACAGCAGGAGGAGGAGACTCTGGGTTAGAGGAAGAAAACTCAAACTTCTTAGACTCAGGGTTAGAGGAAGAAAACTCAAACTTCTTAGACTCAGGGTTAGAGGAAGAAAACCTGCTCCATACCAGGGCTGTTTCTCAAAGCCCAGATGCCTTGCCTTGATTACATCACAGAAAGGCATCCAAGTCATGATCTGTCACCCAAGGTGTGCTCCAATGTTCATGTCCTTCCCAGGCAGGTGTCCTCCTCTGTTTGGCTCACATGTGGCAAATTCACCAAGTGGATCCTTCATTGCCTTGCATCAGCCAAAATCACCCACAATGCACTGCAGCCTTTTTGAGAAAAATGGCAGGACTTTGACGTGTGATAATTTCAAAATCTTATTTAGCAAGTTTAAGTTTTGACTATTTATAAGCTAAAATGTGGCATTTACACTACACTCTGTTGCCCACCACCACCCACAAATGTCCCCCAAAGCCCCCCTCCCCAACAAAAAAAAAACCTTCACCTGCTCTCCTGATGACCTCGCCTCAAAAAAGAAACCCCCAGCTGCCCCCTCCTCCCAAAAGGTGAACTCCACACTCTGTTTATAAAAAACAAAATATTGTATAGATATAATACAGTTATAAAGTTTTCCCAGGAATAAATGACACTAAACCCAGGCAGGAGGTGTGGCTGTGGTGACGCTGCTCGGTCACTCTGAAGTCTGTTCCATTAGCCGTTTATTTAGACCGAGGCAGGACACTGGCCTTGGATTAGAAGGAAGTGGCTTTGGAGGAAATCACTTTCAAGGCAAGGCAAGGTACCTGGGCTTTGAGAAACACCCCTGGTTAGGTTCACAGAGAGAGTTTAGGTTAACTTTCTCCGTGAAACTGAAACCTCAGAGTTTCGCTCTCTTCAGGGTTAACATACTCTGAGTTTGGACTAAACCTTGAAACAGGGCCTTTATCAAGTGTTTATTTTCCTCTCTCCAATTACACAAGTCAAAATACATGTCACCATATCAAACACAACTGAAACAATAACAATCTGCCTGTTAAACATGCCATTTGTGCTGAACATAGCCCTCAGATCCATATGATGTAATTAAAGTCATGCCATACATTTTGTTCCCGAAGCCTGTTTACACTGAGGACTGACACACTAATTCAGTAATAATACTTACATGTGTCCTTTTGGCATCGGTTCTAATGATTATGACCGTGTAACCATAACAAACCCTCACGCTCTCCCGATGGCTGCGATGTTAATCAAAATAAAATCAGCGCTTCGTTGTCCGTTTTGGTTTTGCTAAATGAGACACAGTAGACACATGGTGAGCAGATCTGAGGCGCAGGCAGCTGGCACGGATTACTCACAGCTAAATGAGAAGCTAACTACTTTGAGTTTTACAGTAAGTATCACCTCTGCAGACACTTGTAAAAATCCGGTTTAAGGTTTTTAAGCTGACTTAAGCCAACAAATGACTATTTTTAATTATAAACACAGGTGTTTATATGTGTCAGGCAGGGTTTTGGGGGTAACCAGTGACATTTGTGCCATTCCCGTCCTGTTTAATTAAATATCTTTATATCCATTGGTTCTCCAAGCTTCAGATCCAAAAAGTATTATTTTCTTTCTTGGTCCATTTAAAAAAAAGGTTTCATTAATAATTTTAGAATTTAACTATGACTTTTTGAGTTAATGGGCTAACAAACCAACCAACCAACAAAAAAAAAATTAAATAGTGATAGTGGCCCACTTTAAAGCTCAAATACATTTGTTTACATGTGTGTTAGATTTTCATTTAATTGTATTTATTTAAGCAGATAATGTTTGTACGGATTTGCTGTGGCACAATAAATCTTTTTTTTTTTTTTTAAACAATGCTCAAAAGGAGTAGGATTAACTGCAGACTTGTGCACGCCCCCTTTACAAAAATACAAAATGACAAACTGAATGTACAAATGTACATTCAGCAAAGAGAAAACAACACTAGTGTCAATCAAAATCAATCCATTTACCATAATGTATCAAAATATTTGTCAGTAACGCACATCCACATGCATACCACCGGCGTGCATGTGTGTACGCCTGCTGCAGTCAATATATCCTAAACTGTGCCAAATATCTGTTATTACCATGCACTGGGGCTAGACAATGGAAAAAAAAAAAAAAAAGAAATCCAACCGTGGCTCACTGTTCAGTAATAATACGTTTAATTAAGACAGACTGAGATGACTATGACCTCTACACCTTTACCTTTTGATCAACTATTTTACTTAAGAACTTTTTTGACTGCAAAAACTTATCACTATTAAGCAGTAATAAAAATTTTCCATGACTTTTCCAGAAGTTTTGACTAAATTTTCAACACCTGAAAAATGACTTACACGTGTTTAAAGAGTTGTCCATGAGAAACATACTTTTGCTGCAATTTCATTTGTTAAATTTGGAAATTAGTCAGGGCTTCTTCCCCCAGAAATATATTATTCCACTGATTTAACTGACTTAAAGCTTATACAGTGGTGAATAAAAGATAATTATGCTTTATTAGATATAAACTAATCATCTATGCTCTTTTAAAGCATTACCAAAACCAGCAAAAATTATTTAGTTCAAATTTTCTGACAAAAAATAGATATTGGTCACTTTTTCCTGCGTTTCTACTGAACACTTATATTAACTGTATTCTAGCTGGCAGAGGTTTAACTAGGAGTGACCAAATGTTACTCAGACTGTTTAAATTTCCAAAACTTTTACAAAATTTTACACCAAAATATAAAATTCCAAAAACTTTCCCAGGGCCTGGAAATTGCATTTTAAAATTCCGTACAAACCCTAAATAAAGCTACTCATCTTGTAATCAAAAAGTTGTGGGTTCTTCCACCTCTGCTCTACCCACAACAGAGAGATTTGCATGCAACGGCCTTCAAAGACTTTAAAGTATGTCTGAAAAAAAAAAACTGTCTCTATAGGACACTCATGAATGACATCACCACATTTCATAGCCCACAGTCACGCAAGGGACAAAGAGTACGGACTGGACAGTGGCCAAACATCTTTCGGGAACGCGGTCCTGGTTTGAACTGAAGACGTACTGTAACCTTGTGAAGACGCAGCGGCGGAAGAAGCTGAAGTGAAGCACACTTCCTTGCCCCACTCCGTGTTGGTAATGTATACAAACACGCTGCCGGGACATCCTTCCTCTGGACAATACATTTTACTTCCTGTTTTAATCATGCACGTGGTTAACCTTCAGCTCGCGACAAAGAAAGCATCTCTGCCAAGGTTCATCCCTGCACATTCAGTTTCCTTATGGAAGCCAATCAGACCACACTTCACTACTTAGTTATAAAGAAGAGTCGCACAGTTAAGCTTTTGGCAGCATTAACATGAGCATAACTCAGCTTTTCTGTCGTTGGTGACCCATATTTTAGTTTTTGGACAAACTGTAGACAGGGCCAGTGTTCTCTGTTGTCCAGAAAGTGCCTGTCTCTTTAAGGGCCCGGTAACACCTGCTTTGATTGGACGGCTTCCAAGAGGTACACACTCTCTCCCTCGCTACCTCTTTGTTGATCATCTAAACAAACTGTAGTGGGAGAACGGGACGGGACTGGAGGCTTCTGAAGTTAACTGAGCTTAGTCCAGACACGACATAAAACCTGATAAAAGAGACAAGAAATTTAGGTGCTACAATATAATGGTAGTAACATTTTAATTAACCTTTTCTTTTAGCATTTTTACAATATTTATTTTGGAAGTTTGGGAAGTTTACCTGTAGCAGTATAATGTTATTAGGAAACAGAAACAATTGTATTTAATTAAAGAACAGATAATGTAATCAGATTATAGTTACTTTTAGTACAAACAGACTACTAAGAAGGATTACATTTTCAGGGAAAACTGTGTATACTATATTTTTAGAGGATTCTGGGTAAACTACATTATACCACTACTCTTTCTACTAATACTACTACTACTAGTAAGAAAATAAAGGAGCCAGATAAGTACATTACACTATACAGATAATAACTCAACACAATTATCATGTTTTTTCAAGTTTTTCACTGTTATACCCAAGAAAACTACTGATAGTGCTAATAAAGTTAAATTATTTTGAGTATTTAAATGTAATCCATCAAAAGTACCCAGTTAGTACACCATTACATTACTTGTATCTTTTGTTATACTAACAACAATTGCACTGGACTGCTACATTTGGAAAAAAGAAAAATCTGAGAGTAAGTCTTCAGTACCAATGCAGACACTAAACTGGTTTATCTAAAATTAGAAAAAAAAAAAAACAAACTTTAAAGATATTTTTGGGCAGTTTTGGAGTCCGGACTTGAACCCACGATGCTGAGGCAGGCTGTAGTTGCCCTGTTACTGAGCCATACAACAGCGCATAAAAACACTTTAATGTCATATTTACATCCATGAGAAATATGTTTACACTTAGAGGCATATTTGTATCTCAAATGGTCCTTAAGGTGTCATTTAAAGTGACCTAAAGTGAGTTTTGGAACTGGATATGCACCACTCTCTCAAACTAAACCTGTAAACGCTGTCAGCAGGGGCACAGAGGTGAGTTCTGTCCTGGGGCTCTCTTTATGACAGAGTCAGATCAGTCTTCAGTGCTATTGAGCTGGTAACCTATTTGTTTTTAGTCTGCCAGCAGTAAGTATTTTTATTTCTTCAAGCAGCACATTTTGGGAAGGTCCTATAGTTTCAAGTCAAAGGACACACATTGCTTTTTTGCTAAATGTGTTCTTGTTTTTTTCTTCTTCACTGAAACAAGCTGTAGGTTTTTATTGACAGAGGGCAGCCATTAGCGCCAAGTGCGGCGGGATTGTGGCTGATAATTAACTCATAACCTCGTCGCCTCACGTCCCAGCATGCAACAGCAGCTGTGGAGCAGGCCTGACCAGAGTCTCCCTGGCAACCTTGGCCTTAGATGTAGATGCATTATTTACAGCTCTAAGATTCACGAGTATCCAGGAGGAGAGGAGATGAGTGCTTTTACACCGACCAGTGTGTCCGTGTTCTGAGTCTGGTCCTGGATGTGATCATGTTCAGGATACACAAGCACAGGTGAAAGAAAATCTCAAGTAAATGTACAGTTACTTCAAAAGAATATTACTCAAGCAATATTATAAACCGAATTCTGAAAAAGTTGGGACATTCTTTTAATTTGAATAAAATGAAAACTAAAAGACTTTCATATCACATGAGCCAATATTTTATTCACAACTGAACATAGATAACATGACAAATGTTTACACTGGGAAATTTTACACTTTTATGCACAAAATGAGCTCATTTCAAATTTGATGCTTACAGGTCTCTAGTTGGGACAGGGGCATGTTTACCATGGTGTAAAATCTCCTCTTCTTTTCAAAACAGTTTGAAGACGTCTCAGCATCGAGGTTATGAGTTTCTGGTGTTTCTGGAGTTTTGGTGTTAGTATTTGGTCTTATTCTTGCCTGATATAGGTTTCCAGCTGAAGAGCAGATGGGTTTTTGAGCAGATGTTGCCCAAAAACCTTTCTATACCTTTCAGCATTCATAGTTCCTTCCAAAACACACAGCTGCCCACCTTATGCACTTATGCCCCCCACCCCATCAAAGATGCTACTTTTGAACTGAACACTGAAAAAACACTGGAAGGTCTCCCTCCTCTTTAGCCCGGAGGACACAGTGTTCGTGATTTCCAAAAAGAATGTCAAATTTGGACTCTCCTGACCATACAACACTGTCCCACTGTCACACGTCTATTTTAAATGTCCCAGGACACGACGGCGCTTCTGGACCATGTTTACATATGGCTTCCTTTTTGCATGATAGAGCTTAAGTTGGCCTCTGCAGATGGGACGGTGGATTGTGTTTACCCACAGTGGTTTCTGGAAGTATTCCTGGGCCCATTTAGAAATGTCACTGACACAATTAGCTGATGAGTGATGCAGTTTCTCTGAATATTTTGACAATGTTATGCTCTGTGAAATGAGATTTGCAAAGCCTTTGCATTTAAAGCATTCCAAAATCTTTGCACGCACTCTTTCACAGATTGAAGAGCCTTTACTCAACTTTGCTTCTGAGAAACTTTGCCTCTCTAAGACATCCCTTTTATAGCTAACCATGTTACAGACCTAATGTCATATACACCTAATTGGTTGCTAGATGTTCTCCCAGCTGAATCTTTTAAAATTTCTTGCTTTTCAACCATTTGTCCTGCCCCTGTCCCAACTATTGTGAGACCTGTAGCAGGCATCAAATTTGAAATTTGGCATATAAAAGTGTAAAATTTCTTATTGTAAACATTTGTTATGTTATCTATGTACCACAGTGAATAAAATATTGGCTCATTTGTTTTGAAAGTCTTTTAGTTTTTATTTTATTCAAATTTTAAAACGTCCCAACATTTCCAGAATTTGGATTGTAAAAATAATCAGCAATTGTTTCTTGTGTAAAAGAAAAAAAGTTGATGTGGGGTTCACTGAAGTAAAAGGAACCAGCTGCTACTACCACTATTACTACTATTAATACAACAACTTCTACTGCTGCTACTACTATTACCACTACTACAACTACTACCACTGCTATTTCTATTAATACTACAACTTATACTGCTGCTTCTACTATTACCACTACGAAAACTGCTGCTGTTGCTTTTACTATTGCTGTTACTATTACCACCTTTATAACTAACTTCCACTACTATTACTATCACTATCTACTTCACTACCAAGGTAAAATACTTCTGCTCATTTAGAAATGTAGAATACTTGGGCAAAAGTTCTTTCTCTAAAATTTACTCAAAAAAGTATAAAAAAATTTACTCAGAATGAAGGTGCAAGTCTTTCTAAAGTAATTTACTCCACTGCTAACATGCACACTACCAGAGGATCCTGACCAGTTTACTGACAGATTGTAATCACCATATTTTTTAAGTTATAATGTTAAAAATCCAAATGTTTGTTTGTTATGGGCTTATTTATCTGAGACCATCCCTGCACAGGTAGTCACCAGAAGTCAGAAACCAGAATAAACTCAACATAGACTTTACTTTACATATAAGTTACTTTAACCCACTTTCTTTTGAACTTTGACACAAGTTGCTTAGGAGCTTAGACTGCTTGACTCCATTGGGATACCATGTGAAGACTTACGGTAGCCCTGCAGGGACATGCTATTTTTTATAAACAAAACCAATGGCAGGGGCGTAACATCAGGCAGTGCAGCCAGCGCAACTGCACAGGGGCCCCGAAGGTTTAGGGGCCCATGAGAGCTCTTGTCACAACACAGCAGCAGATGGCTCTGTTATAAAATATAGTTTTTTACAGTGGTCCTGAAAGGCAGGTCACACCAACAAAATCAAAAACACGCAAACAAATTTTGAAACATGCACACAAATTTGAAAAGATCCACACAAATTCCATGTGCGTGTTTCCAAATTTGTGTGCATGTTTTACTATTTGTTGGTGTGACTTGCCCTTCAGGGCCACCGTAGTTTTTACCATAAATTTAAATTAAGTTTATAAACTTATTCTAAAATGTAAGACCTGAATATATACCTTTAATAAATACGAATTTTAAATGAATAAAACAATACCACCTATAGCACCTGTTTTTGCAATATACTGCTGATAGTTATGATATTATAGATTAGATGTTTAATTAATTTTATTTATTTATTTATTTATTTATTTATTTATTTATTTATTTATTTATTTATTTATTTATTTATTTATAAGGACAATATACAAATTACATTGTGCACAGGGCAAATATGCTTGTATCAGATTATAGCTTTAAAGCTAATTTCCATCTGTAGTCCTTGGTTACACAGAAAATAAAACATACATATACTAAAATATACAATTACATTGTTAATGTCAATGTTAAAGTGCATTCATTCACAGTCTCACAGTTAAAGTGCATTCTTTCACATACAACAGGGAAGAGGTAGCTGACTTTTAGTTTTTAGTGATTACATACCTGATTTTGTAGTAGCCAAGTCTTTAATTCCTTTGAAAATGAGTAAAGGTTTGTTGAGGACACAATTTCATGAGGTATTGTGTTCCATCGTTAATGAGCCTAATGTACTTCAAATCTTTAGGGCCCATTCTTAAAACATGCACTAGGGCCCCTCCTTACCAAGTTACGCCCCTGGAAATAGGTCATATAATGTAAAGCATTTATGTTCTATGTCTTTTTGTAAGATTGGGCATTAAAAAGAACAAACATCCACAGCGAGTCACAGCCAGTGTACTCTTAGCACTAAGACCAGATAAATAGAAAGAGTTGCAACAGGAAGGGCATCTGGAATCAAGTCTAGGCCAAGCCAATATGCAAATCACTGCACACAATGGGCAGATGATTTGTTGTCCCGAATGGAAAAGCCTGAAAGGAAAGAAAGGTGTAAAGGCTATAACCTTGTAGCCATTTAACTCAGCAGCACTTTTAACTACATATAAAAACTAGGACACTCAAATCTATGTAAATGTATTCACTGACTCCAAGTGCGTTATGTACCGTGGAAAAATAAAAACAATAGCTACACAGCCAGACAGAGAGCCGTAATGTAATAGAAAGCAGTTTAGCAGAGTAATATCGCAGTGGCGTGAACTGTGCACCACTACGCTGAACCACAGGGGCCGAATAACATCCTGCCGGAGAATAGGGCCTGCTGCCTGTTTGGAGTGATTTGCATGGGAGTGAAAGGGAATCTGGCAGCAGATGCAGGAGGCGCAGGGGTGGGAGGTGGGTTGTGGGGGGGTCAGCAGGGCGGGTCCCGCAGCTGGTATTGTCTGAGAGTGCTGCTCGGCACGTGCGCACAAACAAAACCTCCCATTCACCGAAGTCTCTAGAGCCCCATCACTGGCCCATTTGCAATAAGAGGAGCTGGGCATTTGTATATAGGAGGCTATGTATGGAGATGGTGTATAGGATAAAAGAGAGGAGAGGAGAAGGGGGAGCAGCCCAGCTTTAAAGCGAAGCAGCTTCAAATGTAAGGATTTTTAATATAATGTTGTTGTACTGTAGATAATTCAGCCACTGAGGAATCACAAGTGAGTATACTTTGTTGTACCTGTCCCAAACCTGGATAAACAGAGAGGGTTTCCAAGTTTCAATACCTAGTAGGACCTTTAATGTTCTTTTGCATTTATGAATAAAATAAATAACAGAATAAATCATACAAACTACTGGTTTTAACTTACAGCTAAGAGATTTTTTCCAATGAATTAGCACAACATAAATGTCAGAAAAAGTATTGCTCAGGTAGAGGTATCGAAAAAATCGGAACAGTACCCTGCCCTGGCATGAAACCTGTGACAAATCAATAAGGAACAGAAGAAGATGGATGGCACATGAATAATTAATATTTTCATGGATGTAATTGTATGATATTGTGAAATTAGGAAGTTTTGTCATGAATCCAGGCCTGACTAAGGTTAAACTAATCTTTTCACCTTTTTCCCTTCTCCAACAATGTTAATCATTATTAATTATTGACACAAATGACATGGTTTAAAGGTTAACATATGAATAATAATATAACCTTGTAAATAATGATGCTTGTCCTGAGTCTGGTGACTTGTGACCTGAGTTTTATGTTAAAATGCGGTGTCCTGCCATTGTCCAGGTTGTAGCAGAAGACATTTGACCGTCTTAGTCTTATTCTTCATGATTCAAGTTGGATTTCTAAAAGTTACACACAGGATAATCTGACGCAATTTAAAATATACAAACCAATCCCACCCCATTTCAGAGAAAGAGTTGATGATTGGTCAGTAGTTTTGTTTTCAGTAGCAGATGGCTTGAGGATAGATTTCAGATCCAGTTCACTTTGCTGACTGAGGCTAGTCCAAGACTCACCCCTGCACACAGCCACATGACTTCTTTGCCAAAAAGCTTTTAAACCATAATATTTTTGTGAGGTTAGTCAGTGGACTCAAAGGTGCAGTGTGTAAAATGTTGAAATAAACACTATGTAAAAAAAAAAAAGCTCAAGTGTATAATTGCACTTCTGCCCAGACATATTCTTGCTGAAGGCTTAGAGCATTTATGAACAAAAATATATCTTTTTGCATTGAAGCATGTCCCTGCAGGGCTACCATAGACACTCATAGGCTCTGGGAAGGAAGTGTGGAGCTGCAATTGAAAATGTCACCTCCAGATTAGGTCAGCAAAAACTACACACTGCACTTTTAAAAGACAAATAGACATAAATGCCAAATAATTCTTTCTGTTTTCTAAATAGTTTTTTTTACCTTTCCAACCTAAAAGACTATGCTCAGCAAGATACAAACTTTCAGGGTTTGTGCACCAACCAACTCAAACTATCTCCTGGTAATAAGAAAAAAAATTACTGATTTAAAATGTATAGTTTTTCTCAGCCATTCCCAATGTCAAGAGTGTCACAGCCCCCTTACATTTCCAAAAATCCCATACTTCATTTCAAATTCAGTTTCTTTTTACTGAATATAGACAACCTCTGGCGGCCCCCTACAGCTGCTCCTTTCCAGCCCGCACCCCACTTTGAGAACCACTGGTTTATCGCAAAAAGACTAATCAGGAAAAATGAGTTGTTGTGTCATCCTGTTCTGCAGCACACTTCTCTCAGACGTCCACTGGCTTTTCTCTGTTATTTCAAAGCAGCATACAGGGGACAGTCCAAGTTGTTCAGTACAGCACCGTCCTGTGAAGTGTCAGTTCCTCCAGTCCTTCAACCTCTAAAATCTCTAAACTAATGCCTAAATTTGAACCTAACCTGGTCTATTATAACCTACAATATATCGCTGAAAGGAGAAAGAGCTTCTTAGTTTAATCTGGCAATGGAAATGTTACTTTAGTGCCCTTCAAAGGAAACTGAAAATTGTTGGAGTCTGCAAAAATGTGATTTAGGCCCCTGATGTAATTTGAGAAAATGAGAAAGATAGAAAAAAGTCAGGGGTAAGGAGCGGTGAACTTTGCAGGGGGGCATTTTCACCGTCACTGCAGCGATCATCAGAATAACGACGATCTCTTCCTTTTTTCATAAATCCTGCTTTATTGCAAATCCCTCCCTGTCTATTCAGAGACATGCCCCCAGCAGGTTCGCACACAGACACACTCTTACTTATTAGTGAAAGGTGAAAGTTAGTTTGAGGGCATGGCGTGTCTCTGTAATGTAATACTTTTCATCAGAGTTGGAGCAGAAAAAGTGGAGAGTGATAATTAGATCTGTCAGTCAGCTTTAATATCCCCTGTACTGTCCGGCCCGCAGCAGATTTGGGGCAAAAGAAGACCCTTATTGTCCGTGCGGACCGGGATGGCTTCCACATCTGATACAGAGGGACCCAAATGTAAAGGTGATGATGGATGGCTTTGAATCTGATTTTAAAAAATTGTTTTATGATGTCCTTTGTGCTAGGTCATAAGCAAACAAGGAAAAGTGTAAGATTTGTATGCATTGTCTTATGGTTACTGCCTTTTAAAGAACTTGAAAAATAATACATACTTTTCCTCTTATACAACCAACTTTTACATTATCACTTCTGTGTGAAACAGTGTGCTTTGCAGTGTCTGAGGCCTGCTATTTAAAGTTATAGGTACTAGATTTATGACACAGAGACATGTGGGAGGCAAAACTGTGTGAAAATCTCTCAGGGATGAAAATAGACAAAGAATGACCAAATCACAACCAAAAAAAGCTCTGCAATGAGTAATGTTCTCTAAAGTACTAAGTATTTATGGTTGTTTTGATATAATCCATTCATAATAGTCCTATTGTGGCAGACTTAACACTGGTAGTCCCTTTTATACAATCAAAAGGAAAAGTAAATTGTAGCAGACAGTAAACTGGCCCACTCCAGGAAGCACTGACCAATCAACAAGCCCTCTCCATCCAGTCTGCTCTTATTCATGTATCCAAAAAACAGTGTACAGCTCTGTTTTCACTGATCCCTCACAGACATTTTTTTATTTTTTTTGTAAAATGGCATCATAAGGACCTGTCTCTTTATAGCACAAGTACAGAACTTTCTACAAACATTTTCTTATAGTCCGATAATGTTTACAAAGTTTGTAAAACATGCAATGCTGTTTTAGAGGTTTAAAAATGAACAAAAACGAATTAAAGAATAATATAGCCCCTTAAAAGACTAAAAATTTATATTTGTATGATATTTTCAACAACATACAATGCAGTTAATTTTAATTTAAAATATCTGAGAGCACCTCTATTTGAGAACATTTACAGTGTTTCCAATTAAACCCAATATGCTAAACCCAATTTTTTTTTTTTAATTAAACGTTTATATGATGTGGACCACAATAATAAAGATTCTTTAAAAATTCTAATCATTTATACAAAGGTGTTTAGTTGTTGTTGAGCTAAATGTTTCTTCAATGATTTCAGTGCACTTAAAAACTCCAGAAGGATTGTTTCTAAATTCTGTTATTGACACAACATCTTTTAATTCTGGAGCAAATCAGTACAATATCATCGCTTTGTTATCACATGTGTTCAAAGAGTCAAAAGAAAAAAGAAAAAAACACACAGAGAAACTTGTTGTTCCCTGTAGTCTGTAGTGTGTGTTACGGGCAGAACTCCATGTGGTTGTAATTGGTCCCAGAAACAGATGAGCACCGCTTTTTAAAGTTGCAATTCCGATCATGATGGGCTGTTTATTGTTCATTACATGAGATTAATACGGGACAGCTGCTGCGTGGGGGGAACATATGAGTGTATTTGCATGGGTTTTCGGCGCCATCGATCAGAGGCCCTGCTGATTTAGTGCTTTCTGAACCGTGCCCTGGGTGAATCAGAGAAGAACCCGCCGGATCAGGTCACATTTGGCACAGGGATAGCTCCAGACGCTCAGGATGATTATAAGGGGATTTTCTTTTATCCATTTATGGGCCTCGTCTTATCACATTTACAACCTGTTTTAGGCTTTCTCTATCTGTCTGGGATTTTCTGAATGGGGTGTCCCAAATGTGGTTATGCTGTTTTCGAGTCCAAGTCACTCTCGGTACCTCAGTGTTCGAGTCTGATTTGAGTCACTAAAGCAGTGTTTCCCAACCAGGGGTACGGGGACACCTAAAGGTACGAGAGTGCAGTGCAGGGGGTACATGGAGTTATATTTTTTATTGTACATTTTTTGTATATTTGGCTTTCAAAGTATAAAATAAACCTAAATCAGGACTAACCCAGGACTAAAGAGACAGATGGGATACTAAAGAAGGAAAAAACAAGGACTAAACCAGGACTAAACTAAGAATAAACAGGACTAAACTAAGTCTAAACCAGAACTAAAACAAGGGCTAAACCAGGAATAAACCAGGTCAACCCAGGCCGAAACTAAGAATAAACCAGGACTAAACTAAGCCAGGTCCAAACCAGGACTAAATCAGTAACAAACCAGGGCTAAACCAGAACTAAAATAGGTCTACCCCAAGTATAAACCAGGTCAGTCCAGGAGTAAACCAGGACTAAGCCGGGTCTAAACCAGGACTAAACCAGGTCTACTCCAAGTCTAAACCAGGAGTAAGCTACGACTAAATCAGGACTAAACCAGGACTAACACCAGAACTCAACCAGGAAAAAAACTAAACTAACTCTAAAACAAGAACTAAAACACCAACAAACCAGGTCTAAACAACAACTAAACTAGGTTTAAACCAAGTCTAAACCAGGTCAAATCAGGACTAAACCATGCCTAAAACCAGAATTAGACTAACACTAAACCAGGACTCAGCTGAGTCTAAACCAGGACTAAATCAGGTTAGGGGTACACAAAACAAAAAAGGTTGGGAACCACTGCAGAAAAGACTAGTCCGTGTAGTCTGAGTCCATGTCATGAAAAATAGTCAGAGTTAAATCATACTTTTGTTGTGTCCTTGGGCAAGACACTTCGCCCACCTTGTCTTCAGTGTCTGTGTACAATGGTGTATGTTTGTGTTTGTGAGGGTTGACTGCTTCCTTGTTGTAAAAATGCTTAAGTCCCAGTGGAGGTAGAAAAGCTCCGTAGTGACAATTTAATAAGTCCAAGTCTGAGTCTGAGCCCCAGTGGCTCGAGTCTGAATCCTGGACTTAAAGACTCCATCTCTGGTTGCTGGGAGGGACGGATCAAGAAAATTTAGTGTAATGTCTCTTTAAGAAGCTGGGTTGAAGCTATTAAGCATCAAAAAGTAAGGCGTCATGAAATTGTTGTGCCTCTCCCACAGAGATTTAGAGCAAAAAAATCTCCTCAGTATGTGCTTCATATGATCCCACTAACTGGATAGGCCGTTTTAATTAGACACAAGAGAGGCCCACCACCAAAGATATACCCTGCAGCTAATCTGTGAAAGATAAAACACCGATAAGAGGGAGGCGATAATCTTTCTCTCCTGTTTTCACACGTCACAGAGCTGTATCAGTGACAGAAAAACACATGCTTTAGCTCTGTGCCTTAAAGAGCAATCACAGGACCGAGCCCAAGATGTGATGGCTTTAGGGTGCAAGGATCGATGGAGGGGGCGATATTAAAAGTGTAAACAAGTTGGCTTAAAAAAAAGTTGCCTCTTCTTGTCAAATTTGAGGCCAAGAGCTCTTCTGTTGTTACTAACTTTTGCATAAATTAAAGTAAGGCTGTGCAACTTTTTCAAGGAAATACATATCCCCAGAATTACTAAAATACCGTAAAAGACTTCTGTTTTAATAAAAAAGCAGCGGCTCTTTTGTCAGTGGCTCCAGGATTTTGCTGTTAATAGTCTTAATAAAAGATGCACTGCCTGTCATTTGATTCATTTGTTTCCATTTTGCCACAGAGCTGGACACTTTGCAGAGAAAATGAGGTGGCCAAGTCTTGCCAATTTGATGAGATAATATTGCTGATTTATGCAAATAAAGTTGTGAGATTGGGTGAACCAGCTAATTGTATGGCTTTAGGGACAGGGATTGCACAGTTTTAAAGGTCACTGTTATAGGAATATTTGTCACGTAAATAAAATATATAAGAACTTTAAACCCTCTTTGGTGTTACACTGTTCCTTCCTTGCACCACTTTTGGTTGGTACTGATCCATGCAGACTGGGACCAGCTGTCAATAACCACAGTTTTAGAGATGCTGGGAACCAGACCTAAGGATTACAATGTGGGCCTTGCCAAATTTTTTTTAAAAATTACAACTTCAAACCTTTAAAGGGGCTATATTATGCTAAATCTACTTTTTCAAGCTTTCTCCCATGTTATAATGTTTCCTCATTCATTCCCTTTTCTAAGTAATCCTGTATTCTCTGGCACTGCCTTTCTGAGGCCTCAGAACGCTTGGTTCCACAACCCTCCACCTCTCCCACGAACTCCACTCCCAGGAAACACTGAGCAATCAACAAGCCCTCTACATACAGTCTGCTCTCAGTCCTTTGTCCAAAAAACGGTGCACAGCTCTGTTTCCACTGATTCCTTGTCTTCCCCTGTTTCTTTATGGCAGTAGTAAAGTAATTATTATTAGAAAAACTTTCTTTTAGTCACATAATGTTTTTAAAGGTTGTAAAACATGCAATGCTGTTTAAGAGGTGAGCAAAATTGGTTTAAAAAGAGAAATAAAAGCATAATATAATCCCTTTAAAGACCAACGATTTCCAGTACAGGGGTGCATAGTTTCAGAGTGGTACTGCCTTTCAGCAAGAAGGTTGTGGGTTTGATTCACCCGCTGGCCAACAAGCAGAGGAATCCAGTTTCCTCCCACCGTCCAAGGCATGTGTTAGGCTGAATTAAAGAATCTAAATTGCCCCTAGTGAATGAATGTGAGTGAATGATTATCTTTCAATGTATGTCTCTGTGTCAGCCCTGAGACTCACTGGTCACAGTCCAGGGTAGTATCCTGCCTAAGGCCCATAGTTGCTGGGATAGGCGTTACCTATATGCAACCCCTAACAGGAATAAGCAAAAGAAAATGAATAAAAGAAACGTTTTCAATAGTTCAATACCCACTGACTGGTACACAGGGCTTAATTTGAGCTGGATCCTGCTGGAACAAGATCAGAAAACTTATTTTGACAGAGTGTGATCCAGTAACTTTTGCTTGGATCTGGTAACTTGGTCACAACTCAGAACAAAGTGTTGACTACATTTGACTCTTTTGAGCTCCTATACCTGTGTTAAAGTTCAGGTAAATACAAGCCATGCTACTTACATCTCTGAAACACTAAGTTAGAAGCTTCATTTCTGCTTGAACTCTTCACAATAAAAGCTCCTCACCCGCCATGGCCACTAACTAATGGGCACTCAATAATAAAAACTAAAAAAGAAAATAAATAAATACGACTAAATCAGTTGTACAATTATTGAATCCAGGTCTTTAATATAAATTGTATTAACTTTATTTATAGACATTCTGATAAAAAGAAATGCTTGATGCGTAATTTACGCAAGTCACAGACACAGACCAAAGGCGCTGATTTGCCAAAAACAAAATAACTGCAGCTCTGAAAAAGTAAAAAAGTCACATTTCTCAGATGAAGCCTAAACCGAGCCTCTCTGCACACTTCCCCCCTCCCCCCTTGTCCAAATTCAATCCGGTCCTTTATGTGAGGTCATGGGTGGCCAAAGGACACAGGACTGCCCCGGAAACACAGAGAAAAGTGCGATACACAGGAAGTCCAGAACATGGCAGCAGTATGGGATGTACCAACAACTAGATACAGTAAAGGATTTCCTGGCTATGTCTAATAATGTTAATATGTTAAAATATTACTTAAAATTGAGTATAAATGAGCAGGTGCTTGGTATTTTGGCATGTGCCTATGCATTGTGTTGTGTATACGTTCCAGTCTCAGTGTTCGCCTTATGGACTCCGGTGTCAAAGCGCAATTTTCATTCCGGCATTGTTTGTTTGTTTTACAAATTAAGCACTGCTGGTAAACATCTGCTGAGAAAACATTTCAAACATATTGCACCGCAGTCTGATAAACAACTGCACTCAGGTCTAAACTCATACTCACTTTGACTTTTGACTTGTGGTTAAACCGTTCCTTCAAACCCATGGCTTTCCTTCTGAAAAAACCCTCAAAGAGCCAAACAATAAAATGCCACATTTAATGACCGGGATGCTCTGAGAAGAAAATGTGGCCACTTGGTTACATCATCAGCCATGTCGCCATGAAAGGAGAGACTGTGTTTGTGGATGATACAGCTCGAGGCTAGCACATACAAATACATATTTTGCAACAAGACCAATGCATTTTATAGAACTGTTTTATATTAAGCTACAGATTAATGATGGCCCCAAATAGACTACCAAATTACTGATAGAAGAATATAATGGCTTTACGACAATTAAGATTCATTTTATGTCCCCTTGTAGCAGAAATACAGTATACAAAGCCTTGGTTATTTTCTATTTGTGGACATAGCTTAGTGCTGACAGTCATAAGATACTTGAACATGATCTTATTATTTCCACTTCCTCTTCCCCTTCTGAAAAACAAACCAAGATAAACATTTGAGTCATCGGTAAGCCTAAGGTCAGAGCTGGCTTCACTTCAGACCTTACTAACTATTAGAAAAAAGAAAAAAAAAATGAAAAAAGTTAAATGCTTGTAGGGAGTGGAGGAGGCTGCAGGTTTAATGAGCACATGCAGAAAAAAGTACGTTTGATAGTTTGAGGCTAGTACAGACTTGTTATGTGGTGTATGCAATATCTCTATAGGGAGTTTGCATTCTGCTCAGGCCTTTGGACACAGATAAGCAGACAGAAAATTAGAGAACAAGCAGTGCCAATGAAAACAGAATAAAATGTCTCTGAAAATGAAATACCAGCTTCATAAACATTGCACTGAGCACACCCCATTATAGATAAATGCATTAGTCCGACATGTGTCTGTGTAGTAAAGGAATTGCAGACTGGATGGGTGTGATAAGCCAGACTGATTTGGGCTAAAATTTGGGATATCAAGTCAGGCTTCAGATATTTGATAATATATTTACAGAATGACCATACATTATTTACAACATTGCTTTGGCCAGCATGTATTACAATTATCAGCGCATGATCTTTAAAGATCCCCTATTATGCTAAATTGACTTTTTTGAGGTTTTAACAGTGTTATAATGTGTCTATAATTTGTTTAGCATCTCAAAAACATACCTAAAGTACTATTTTGTTTCATTCACGATGTTTGCTGAGTCCATATTCCAATGATCTGAAAATGCTCTGTGTCACAGTTTTATGTAGAAACGTGAAACAAGAAAGTGCTCCTGCACGTTTCTAAAGTTCATACACTGTCACCGGACTCATTCTGATCATTTCAGTGATTAAATTGCCAACATTATTAAGCTCATTTATCTATCTGCTAGCGTCATGTTGGTAATAGCTGTGCTAAATACCCATTTTATGCTCTGTCCATTTCCCACCATTGCCAGTTGGGGGCGACCGACACCTAATTCAAGCATTTTCGGCAAAGTCAAAGTAACTGCTTCCCAAAAAAAAAAAAGAAAAAAAAGAGTGAAAAAAAGTTTTTCGTACATATACATTTTAAAATGTGCAATACTATTGCAAATGTATTTCAAAAAGCCTGAAAAAGCATAATATAGGCCTCAGGAATCTATTCTAGATGTGATATGGAGATAACCTACTGCTATTTTTATTTTATCATTATTCAACAGGGTACATCAATTTAGAAAAAATAATTGTAATGATGCCCAGGTCTTGAGGCATCAGATAGAAGAAAGAAAATAAGTCTTAATCAGCATGTTTATATCATTCACAACAAAATGCCCTGTGTACAGAATAATAGATAGTGATAGTGTACATATACTTGAAAAGTGACATTGGGTAAGGGGCTTGAAGTACATCTAGTTGGACGGTAAATAGCTTTGAATTTTTCTGGGAAAAAAGAGGACTGAACAAATTCAGTTTTTGCCTCTGTTGTAAATAATTCCAGTCACTCAAGGCAACAATCTGGATCAACCAATAGAGGTATACAGGCTTTAGGGCAAGTTAAGGAGAAAGCAGAAATTAGTTGATTTGTCTGCTGGAGTGGAAAAGGCAGCACTTCTCACCAAAGAGTTTTTTTTTGTTTTTTTTTTACAAGGATGCATGTGACAAAGAAACCTCACTCAACACTGGAAAGTCCCCAAAACTACTCCTGGGTCAATATTTTCCTCACAGCAGGTTTCTGGGAAAATTGTATGAAATCATGTGCCATAGCAGTTTTACAACAGGATCTCTGGGATGTTTGTCTTTCTCAGGTTGTGGCTGTCACTATCTCGCTCCTACTTCCTCTCATGCACTTCACTATAAACCACTTGTAAATGTCCCACGGCCACACTGCTGGAGGTGACAGATGGCAAAGGCTGGATGAAAACTCCCCAATAAATATGTAATCCCTTCCTCACATGGGCCACATGCAGATTATCCTCTAAAACACTAGTGCACCAGTGACGAGAGGAGATCCTTCGCCTCATGTATTCCCAAAATTATTTGAAAGCTGGGCTGCTTGGCCTTTTTGTTAAAGCTGCCATCCTGATGCTCTTACAACAGAATCTGTTGCCTATAGCGTTTCCAACCCCACCACTCACTAGTAATGGCCCATACCACACTTTTTAGATTCGATACTACACTGATTATGTTTTGGTACCAATACCGATACTATCATTTCTTATGGTTGATTTTTTTCAGCTCAAAAACTTATTACCCTTGAAGACAGATACTGACCATTAACAACTTATGTACACAATAGGTGTTTTCATGGCTAATTGGTTAATCAATTAATCGACTTTATGGCCATAATTGCTAGAAAGAAATACCAACCAATAATAATTAGGCTGTACAGTACCATCAGGAGCCCGACCGATATGGGTTTTTTGAGGCCGATGCCGATACCAATATTTGGTAACAAAAAATACCGATATCCGATATATCGGCCAATACAGTTATACATTAAGAATTAAGTATTTTAAAACATTTTTATTTCTGCTCTTGTTTACATGAATATGGCGTGTACACCCCAGGCCACTTTATTAGACTAAACATCTTTTTAAAATATTGTAGAAAGCTGCTTATTGTTTTTTTTTATGCTGATTGTTGTGTAAATTGTAGTGGGTATTGGTGTGGGGAGTATTATTATGTATTATATGTATTATATTTATTTTATTTGCTTTAACTAAATTTGTTTAACATACATTTCATTTAAACTTGCTCTGCAAGTAGAGCATGGGGAGAGTTACAAAATGCATTTTGAATTTTTGTTCTGAGGTTTTATGGCAGAGAAATGAGCAAAATATTTTTATTGCCTTTTTGAGCTTTTCAGGCCATGAGAAGGTGATTTGGGCTGTTTCATATGAACTGCAGTGTAAAAGCCCAACTGTTTGGAAACACCAGCACGCCCTCTGCTGGACAAATAGCAGAAGGCCATCATTTGCAAGTAAACAGGTCTTATTCCAGCGTTCCAGCACACTGTTTATATCGGCGGATATCGGCCAGATTTCATCCGATACCCAATAATTTTCTAACGGGCCGATATTATTGATATATCGGTCAATATTACTGGCGTTGGGCTCTAGTTTGGGCAAATTAAACATAAAATATGCAAGCTTATAACTTGCTTGACTTGCCACTTTTTTATTATGGTTTATGACTTGAGCTGTTTATTATAAAACACGATGATAGGTGATGTCAAGCCGGTGGTTAACGGTTAATTGATAATCATTTGTTAAGACTACCAATTACTTGATTAAAGAACATTTACTGAATGTACATTCCTAGCACACAGTGAGTTATGATTAGTAAGACAAACAAAACGACTAACTTCCTGTCACATGACATGAATGGACCAATCCAATATGTTTCTAGGTTCTGCTTATTTTTCATGTATTAATCAGTTTTGATACTTTATTTATATGCTCAATACCCAAATGAGTATCATGTAAGTATCGTTATACTGACACCACAGTATGGATCTGCCTATCACCTATCACCACCACTCACCAACAACGACTAAATACTTTTTACTTAAAGAAAAAAAGGAGTTTAGAGTTATCCCAATGAAAACCAACCCAACGTTTTTCTTTTTAGCCCTGTTTCACTGTGTAAAAAGACATATCTAGCGCTAAAATAGAGACTTCCTGTAAGACATTTAGCTTTTATTCACCAGCCAATCTGAGCTCTTATTGGAGTGTGGCAAAATCCTTAATTACTTAATTCCTTTTACAATATACTATTAGATGATTACAGGTTTTCTCCAAGCCATGAAAAAGAAAAAAAATCACCAGGTTCCTGTTTAAGTGACAGCGGTGATAAGCTGCAGAACACCTTGTGTGTCACATTTCATTTAGTTGAAAAGCATTCAGAGATCATAGCTGTATTTGTAGTGCCATCATCATCCCGATAAAAAGCACCCATTTGTCATAAACCAGACAGATTCACACACCAATAACAATAAAAGTGTAGTCATTATGGGGATTTGTAGCTCAGGGTTGTTGGCTGTATTTGGTGCCAATGCGTGCTTTCCCAACCTGGACGCTAACCAGCTGAGAATTATGGCTCTTTTATAATCTCGTAGCTTGTAACCGTTGTCCAAGCGCACGCACACACGTCTATTGACTTAGCATCAAAAATATAGGAACACTACCTGTCTATGTGCACACTGACAGATGTGGCTTTAATGGTCGTGTGGGAACAAACAGCTTGCGATGTGTACACAGCCGCGCCAACTTTACAAGAGAGCAGCCACCATACACTTCGAAATTAAAAATGGTTTAACTCATTTTTGTCCTGTAATGAATATTGTGGGGGGCATGGATGCACGGTGGTAGAGTGGTTAGCGCTTCTGCATCCCAGCAAGGAGACTATAGCCTATGTTACTCTGGGTTCTGTCCCGCTTCCTAACACTGTCCATGTTGGAAAAATTTGTGACTTTAATCTGCCTATAGCGATTGAATGCAAGTGTTATTGTTTTCTGTCTCTTTGTACTTTGAGTACATTTTTCTAGGGGTACTTTTACTTTTACTTCACTACATTTTAGAGTATCTGTACATTTACTACACTGCACTACATGGTTTGAAGTAAAAAGTATTTTGAGTTTTGGTTTAAAATCATGTTTTTGTTGTGCCCTCATTGTAGACACGTAGTACTTAAATATAAAAAAAAAATGCAGTAAAGTAGTACTCATCAGAAACATCAGAATAATAAAGACCTCAGCGACAGATTCAGTCTCTTCTACTGCACCAGTTTGTTAATTTCATCAGTTTTTCAGCAAAAAATCCCATAAAATAATCCCATATTTAACTCATTCATGAGTTAAATATGGGATATAACTTTTTTACTTGCAAGTACATTTAAAAGTGAATACTTTTTACTTAAGTAGAAATTTTAAGGTGTTGCTCATTTATCTGTCCTTTCACTTAAGTAAAGAAATTGAGTACTTCTTCCCCCACTGCAATTTAGATTCACCAAATTATAAATGTTTGCTGTTTTTATACACTATATTGGTGTAGTTGTATGCATACATATGGCTGGTCATAAAAGATCCATAATATTTCAAAACGGTGATCAAATCGACCTGACTTTTAATGATGCTACTACATTTTTAGCCAAAACAAGCCATAGACAATTGATTGTGCATTAGTGGAAAGCGCTACAAATTTTACTATATGACGTTTTGGGAGTTCATTACGCACCAATAATAATAATAATAATAATATGTTTTGAATAAGAATCCTGGGTGGCTAGAAGCTACTATGCAACTTGGGGCTTGAGGCAGGGCTATACAGTGCACAATGGCAAGTTGTACCACAAGAACGAAATAGATATCCTGTCTCACATTCATCCCCTTAGACTATTTAGGCCACTGTATATTCAAATGTAATGCTGTATAGAGGATGGCCCTAAAAGAACCATAATATTTAATCCAATCCACTTTATAGCATATTATAAAAAACACAAATAAATAGTGCTCGATTTAGCTCCACTAGTCCCCATTAAAATAATAAGAACCAGTAAAATCAATATACTACAATAACAATAAATAGGTAAAAAAAAAAAACAATAAAAGAAATACAAAAAATAAAACAATAAAAGACCACACAACTCACGCTGAGTTAAAAGCCAGAGAATAAAAGTGGGTCTTAAGACGAGACTTGAAACAGTCAACTATGGGGGCCGGCCACAGAGAAGGCCCGGTTCTCACTGGTCTTAAGTCTCATCTTTGGGACCACGAGCTGGAGTTGGCCCTCGGAGATTTAGATGATATAGATAAAGATATAGATTTGGATGAGGTCCGTGATGTACTGTGGGGCCAGTCCATTCAAAACTTTAAAAACAAACAATAAAATCTTAAATAAAATTCTAAAACAAACAGGAAGCCAGTGCGGCGAGGCGAGGATGGGGGGTGATATCATGTTTTTTACTTTCTGTTAAAAGACACACAGCAGCTTTCTGGACTAACTGTAAACAATAAACATACATTTATTACAATATCTATAAAATGTTATCAAATTCACTTGACTTTAAAGATATTTCATGCAAAAGAGGCTGAGCACCAGTGGTTATAGTGGAAACGACTCCAAACCTTTAGCTTTTTGCATTTGGGACAAAAAAACACAATCTAATACAACCCAACTTATGAAAGGACCTGTGTTTTGACTTTTTGGTTAGATCACAGCAACTATGGGCCTGAGGCAAGGTCACAGAGCCAACATAGACATACAGTGACAAACAACCATTCACTCTCACACTGATTCACTTTGGGCAATTTAAAATCACTGAGTCACCAAACACATGCATGACTTCAGGAGAGAAGCCATGAAGTGAGAGTATAGTGCATAACATAAGCCAGAATAAATTGGTTTGTGTTACTTGAGTGGGATCCAATAAAATGGAACAAAATGACTTTTTGTGGTGTATCTTGTGGTTAGAAAATGAACTGAATTGAAGAGGCCTGACCTAAATTGACCCAAAATGTCATGAGAAAGCTGTGTTTTTTACTTCTAACCAGACCACTGAACAAATAAGTTAGTATTGCATGGCTCCAGAACAAAAGAAGTATATCAACAACACAAATGCTTTTGATTGCACAATTAAAAAGAGAAAAAGTTGGAATTTAAAACTTGGGGGAAGTCAATCAGGAGGGAATGCAATGGTCTGACTTTTGTTGCACATAAGCACGGAGAGTATTTTGACAGGTTGGTGATTACAAATTAAAAAGTAAAGCGGACACTTTATAGAGAACATCATGACTTTTTAATGTGGCTATAGGGTGCCCATTACAAAGTGATCAAAGACACGCGGTAATATTGTATGAGCAAAAATCATGAAGCGCTGGCAGCCGTTCAAATCACACGCCGTGCCAAACAAAAATGTAACTTATCTGAGAGCCATTAGTTCATTATGTAAGAAGTTGGGCCCATGCCAGTTCTCACTCACTAGATTTGAGGGATGCAATTTAATATCAGGAAACTAATGCAAGAGAAAGAAAAGAGCAAAGATGAAAAACCAAACCATTTAGTGATGACTCTATAGTGGCCATTCCTACATGTGTCTGTGACTTTACAATACAGTTCGAGCAAACCGATGGTGTGATCTTTTGCTACATTCAAGACGGGGTACACATTACTTTTACTCATCTTTTACCAGTGGCGGTTGCTAGTCTTTCAAACAGGGGAAGCTCTTAATCTGCAATCCTGCTGAGCTAGCTGGCCTTAACTAGAAAGGTTAGTTTCCCTACAACGCTGATATAGAATAAACCAACAAGCTAACAAAACTAAAACTGGATGCAAACTCAACATCAATGACACTTCAGCACAAGACTCTGAGCTCCGATGCCGTTGAATGCTGCTGTCAGTCAAAAGCCAGTTCCTCCAATCATCATCTCTCAGCCAGTGTCATGCCCCGCCCTCTGCCCCACTGACTCCCATTGAAGCTCAACGTCCTTGTAAGTAACAATTTTGGTCCATTTATCCAATCACCATTTTGCTTAAGTAAATGTTTAAAAATCTGTTAACAAGTAAAAATACTTGTTTACCCTTGGTAGCAAAGTGGGTAGCACAATTAGCAGCAGCAGTGGTAGTAGTAGTAGTAGTGGTAGTAGTAGTAGAAGTAGCTTCAAAAGACATTTTTTAGCTAGTAAATTTAACATTTAACTAATTATTTTCTTGATTACCTTTACTTACTACTATATGTCAGTCACAATACTTTAACTACAGAACAAATTTTAAGTACTTCCTCAGCCTTTGAAAGACACACACTGACTGACAACCATTTACTCTCACATTCATTCACTAGGAGCAATTTAGAGTCACCCATTCTCCTAACACATGCATGTCTTTAGCTGGTTGACGTTTCACTGTCTAGCCATCTTTGCCAGTTACGAAGTACCAATAAAAGTAGACAACACGAGTAAATAATGCCAGTCGTTAACAATGCAAATGACCTGGACCTCTCGGTGAAGTCCATTCTGAATCACCGGCTTACTGTAACCGGGCCATAACGTTTCACTCAAAAATCAAAGCCATTGGAGAATAACGAGCAGCTGTTTTACAGACTTCTGCCCTCTGCATGAATCACCTACATTAACTCAATGTACCATTTCCTGCTCCACAAAACCACTGTAATGAGATTTCCATGATTCACCAGAAATTACTGTACAGCACAAAATCATGATTGAAGATAAGATGTATTTTTTGCATAGGGAAGCAACTGAGGGAACAGATTGTCTCAAGACTATCTATCTATCTATCTATCTATCTATCTATCTATCTATCTATCTATCTATCTATCTATCTATCTATCTATCTATCTATCTATCTATCTGTATGCATGTAGAGAAATTACACATTTTAGACAGGTGATGACACATACACATTGGCAGAGTGGTTACTAGCACTCCTGCCTCTCAGGAAGGAGGTTGTGGGTTCAATCCTTGGGCTGGGTGTGACTCACAGTCTCTCTTAATGGAGTCCTCCCCCCGTGTTGCTAGCTTACTCCCACTGTCCATTGAATTGGTGACACTAAATTGCCCCTGGTGAGTGAATGAATGAATGTGAGAGTGAATGGTTGTCTGTCAGTGTGTGTGATTAACTGGCCATTGTCAAGAATGTTTCCCACCTAAGGCCCAAAGTTAATGACATTAACTCATTTATTCTCATATTGTTTAATTCATTCTTAAGGAATCTTTATTGTTCTTCTGTCCTCTGTAGAAGGCACAGCTGCCAAGGTCGCAATGTTTTTTTCTGACTATGTTCTGGTCGTGTGATTTTGCCATTTAAGATTAGTGTGTTAACTTTGCCATTCATACATGTAAATTGATTAAGTATTAAAATAGGTTACTTTGGGGTGCCTCAGTGGCTCACCTGGTAGGGCACGTACCACAAATCAGTCAGACCTTGATTTGATTCCTGGTTTGGGTGAATTTGCTACATGTCAGTCTCAATCTGGCTTTCTGACAGTCTCTGTTTAATAAAGACAAAAGTACTAAAACACACATTAAAATGGGCTACTTTTTTGCATTTAACATAGATCAATAAGTCTAAATTGTTGTTAGCTTCTGTTTCTTTCTAACAATGACATTAATGCATCATCAGCCTGAGCTTCACTCTATTGTAACTTAGACTACAGACAGTTAGACGTCTCAGCCAAGCTTTAAACACACTGGCTACTTTAGCATTTTATCAGTCTACTATATGCATACATTACACACACATCTGTCATTGTTTCACCTTTGCTGATATTTTCAAACAGAAGAAATATGCTGATTTGTTCTAGCAGCTATATGACACAAATCTCCTCCACAACAGGTGATTGTAAATTCAAGAGCCAGAGCGATGCATCAGTGTCAGAAATGCACCGGGGCTATCGCTAAACACATTTATTCCAATCTTGTCCGGCTCCTTGTCTTATATAAGTATGACACATCGTCGAACCCGATAAGCTCATCTGGCGCCAAACAGAGAAACCGCTTCGGTAACGTCTACTGTTTACAAAGTCTGCAAAGCCTGAGGTGCTCCAGCCATCCCAAGAGTGCCGGTGCGCAGCCATCACCTCTGCAATCCCGCGGCTCTTATTTTCGGCGGGTGTTAAGGAGGGTCGTGTGCCCCCCGTGGATTTGTTGCATAAGTAGGGGTCAAAGCAACACGAAAAGCTTTTTGCACCAGTGTATTCTCAGTATTTTCTGGCTTCACACAGCTGTCTGGTTTTTGATACATGCTCCAAAGTACTCTAATTACAAAACAAATACAGAGTGATTTTATTTAATGATCAGTCCCAGTAGAAAAGGTACACTTAGTTCTGATTAGATTGTGCTCAGAGCTGACACAGGCTTTAGAGAGGTCATCTGTTTTAACATTTTCTTAAAACTTTTTTCAGCAAGAGCTCTGCTTTGTGCTGACCTAAATTACATCCATTTGCATACTGTAGATTGTAGATGACAGTTCATATATAAAGCGACAGTAAACATTACAGGAAAGTAGTAGATAGTAGTGTTGTTTTTTATACAACTGAATGCAGAACGTCCATTTGGTATGATGTTTGAGTTTCTGACTTTGCCGAAAGATACTGGATGTTAAGATAAGGTAGCATCTGAATGTCTGGGTATTTTAGCAAATCCGAGGCAGGAGCAAAAAGAGCAAAACTTGTGACAATGGCCCAATCTCACAATAGTAAAAATATGCCCAGAAATGGACCTGAGCCAGACACATGCAGCGGCTCCCTCCCAGCTGACGTCGGGTTATGTAAGGTCAGTTAATAAATAAGTAGCCGAGTGCATGTCTTTGAAACAACTTGCATCTGCATTAGGGCTGCACAATATATCGCAAAATTATTGTTATCGCAATATCCGTATCACATGAATCTAAATATAACGCAATAACGCTATGGTCTTACATTTGACAGAGATTTACACCGAAGAATCATTTTCCACAGAGCCTTAAAAGTGTGTTGTGACTAAATAAAAATGTTTAAAAAGTCCAGTTTTAGTGGTAATTTAATTAATTTAGTCACAGCTTAGCCTTGTTTTATTCCTGGTTTAGTCTGTGTTAAGTTTCGATTTTGTCTCTGTTTTGACTTGTAAATACAGGAACTTACATTTTTGTGAAATGTAGTGAATTTAACTTACTATGTTCGAAAAGTAGGCTCTATCTTCAAATATCACAATAATATCGTTATCACAATTTTCAACATAGTTATTGAATATCGCATGTTTTCTCCATATCCTGCAGCCCTAATCTGCATCATCCTGTGAATATGAATCTTTCTCCCTTTTTCCAGAGTTGGCAAAGCACTTATAATAAAACACAGTTTGTAGCCTTAATTGACCACACAGTTGCATACACGGGCCAATAAGAAGTGCAAAACTCATGAGTTAGAAATAGTTACTGGATATAACTCCAGTTCTCTGAATATGCATGGTTCCAGTATATTACACTGCTGTTTAGTGGCCTATTAAAAGATAATCAATGACGTAAGTATTTACCACAGTTTTCCATTAGTTTTCAATAATAATTGACCATCCATCGGTCATAGGAGTATTATATTTTTATAATATTTTATAAGCTAACCAAATTCTATAGATTCAAATAGTTTGCAGTTCTTTACAGATACATAGTTAGCATTTTTGGCAACAATTGGCTCTTTGGATTCAAAAGGATGCAGACCCCTGACCTGACCCATTGATCTTCCATTTCAAGGCCAGAAAGCTCACAATGGTAATGAATCCACTACATCTAGTCATTGGACCCATTTCTGACCCCTTGTGACTGGTGGTAGTATTGTTGACAACTCTCGAGACTTTGCAGGCCTTAAGCCAATACTCAATAATTCAAATGCACGTTCATGCTGAGGGGTGCAAGTGCGCAGTGTGTCCCAGTTCTCTGAAACCACACTTCATTAAACACTTTCCTTTGTACTTCCAGAAAGTGTGCATCAGAGCGGACTTTGCTGAAGTATATTACCCTGTTAAGCAACCAAACAGCGAATAACTGGCAAAAAATGAAACGTAATGCATTAACAGCTAAACTGATAGAGCATTTAACTGAATGTTCCAATTGTCCAGGTAACAACTCGGTTAAAATGTGAGGGGCACGTCTGACCTTTCTGTGGCAAAATAATCAACTCATGACTCTGAGCTGTTTAGCAAATACTACTAAAAGACAGCGCTGTTTACAGTATTCAATTTTTTTGCCTTGTGACTTTCATAACCCTACCCATAAAGTAGGCCTAGGGTGGAACATCCTATTTCTCATTTTTAACAACCCTGAACTTTTGTGAACTCACGCAATTCATGCACTTTTGGAAATGCGCGTTTGGACAAAGTGTGTAGTGCCTAGTGTCGGTATTGGGACAGCCCACAGTAAACATCTTGGAGCTAAAAACTACTGAAAAGACTGGATGTCTATAAAATGACCTGCCTCACTATGTTCATTTTAGCATTTTATTTAGTTGTTTAGTGTTTTTTTGCGTCATACTGGAATCATATCAGTTCATGAGCCACTTATTCAACACCTACAGACACTCTCACTCTGATCTGACAAAATATAATTACAGCTTACATGTTAATAGATTTCAATGATCAGTGCAACCTTTTCACTTTATACACAGATAATAATCATGTCATGGCACAATGGCACTAAGAAAAATGCGATCACTGAGCAGCTCATGTAAGCTGGGTCACTATAGAAACACACTTGTTGCTATGGAGGAAACAGAGGGACACGGTGAGACACGTAAGTCACAGCCTGACGTGGATGAGTCAAGCTGGCCCTGTTCGAACACATCACAAGGAATGCATTATGGGTCATATACGTCAGGAAATCCACTCTGATCCACACTTGTCCTCATCTTTTTTTTTCTTTTTAATTCACCTAAACAGAATTATTGTAAATAGTCTGTATTGTATGCTGTATGATTTAATGTTTTGTGTGCAACAATGTTTTTTTGTGCGTTTTTTTTTTTTTTTTTTTGTCCTGTTGTCTGGTTAGGGAAAAAGAGGAAGACAGTACAGTATGTGTTAGTTGGTGTACTGTGCAAATGCTCCATGGAGGTGAGAAAAAATACTACATTATTTTAAAATATAACCTTTTTAATAACCACTTTACAGCAGAGCTAGAAATCACCTCTTACCTCACAATATAAAATATATGGCTCACGATACCAATAATATCAGATAATACTGTGATTATCAATATATTATGCACGAAAACCTATTTATTATTTGGCAGACCAAGAGTTTAGAAGTGCTGTGCTGCCCTCTACAGGCGTGTCAGAATACTAGACCACTTTTGGCACAACATTTGACTCTGAAAGCAGTGCACCTTATTATACTTGATGTCACAAAAATATTGATATCGGTATCAGTATTTTGGAATCAAGTCACAAAATATCATGATATATCAGAAAATCGATATTTTGTCCGAGCCCTACTTAACTCTATTTCAGCACACCTTGTTGTACCCTGTATCATTGATATGAAAATCATGATTGTCCCATTGGGTAGCCTGGTTAACTTTTCAATTTATTACAATTGTGTCCTGAATGCAAGTGAATAGACATGTAGACATGGGTCAGCACTAACATATGCAGACCAAATACCAGTGCAATTTGAAAAGCATTAGAAAATACACCCTTTTAAAATCTACATATATTAGGGGGCCTCTTCAGTTCACCTGGTAGAGCACATCCCATATACTTAAGTGACCCGGGTTTGAATCTGGCTCGGAATATTCTCAATGTCTTTCACCCTGTTTTCTGTCAAACATCTTTACTGCCTCTATCAAATAAGAGGCTAAATTACCCCAAAATATAACTTAAAAAGAACAAAAAAGTAGTAAACTGCAAAGTAAACTGTATTGTTGGTTAGGTTTGACTTGATTTCAATTGGATCATTGGTAACTGTGTCCCAGAAACCACTGAGAGTCCTTTACTGTCTCACCCATGTTCTGTCCTGGCTGCAGTCCCATAGAAGCCACTTATTTGTGTGTGTGTGTTAAAAAGCTTTCATATCCAGCTCAGCCTGCCCGTTAACTCCCCGGCTCCTGTCTCTGTGTAAATGGACTGTGGCACAGCTCGAGCCTTAGATGACAGCCAATAAAACACTTTCCACAAGAGCATTCATCGAGCTGTCACAGGTGCTATGAGATGATCGGGGTGACGAGACGGCTTCGACCTGCACTTAACAAAAAAAAAGCATTCGGAGCCACTGGAGCATCCTTGGCAGATCTGTAACCTGCACATGCTTTATATTAGGAGATTACTGCTGTTAGGGGTTGCACAGTTATGGCCTTATTCAGCTGGAACTTATCAAGTGCAAACTGGAGACAGTGAAATTGGCTGGAACTAAGCTGTAGTTGGCTACGAGGAAATTCCCAGCGTCATGTTCGGTGGTGCATTTGCATTGGCCTGTCTGGCTCGAGCTCTGACGAACACTGTGTTTTCTTATTCAAAACACACACATCTTTCTCTTGTATGCCTACTTGTGACTCAGATTTATGGTATGCCTTGTGGAAAATATGAAAATAGTACTTAACATTATGTCTATGTCAGTGTTTCTCAAATTTTTCACTCCAAGTACCACCTCAGAAAATATAGACTATCCTGGGTCTAAAACAAGGAACAAAATAGGTCCCAACAGAAGAAAAAAAAAAGCATTATTAGATAAGTACAAACCAGGCGCTGACCAAAGTCAAAACCAAGATGAAACAAGACTAGGACAGGACCAGGACTAGGACAACTAGGACTAAACCATATCTAAAATAGGTCTAAATCGGCTTCAAACTAGAATTTTGTAAGTGGTATGAACTTTAAATTTAAGCCCAAACCAGAGCAGGACTAAAATAGAAATAATACTGGCTCTAAGTGAAGCTAAATTAGAGGGCAGAGGGCAGCAGAGTGCACAGTGTTTCAGTCTTTTGAACATAATGAAAGAAAAAGAGCACTTCACTTCCTTAAACATTTTTGCATGATGCCATTTTACTACAAAATGAAAGATAGCTATGAGGAATCAGTGGAAACATAGCTCTACCCCGTATTTTTTTGGATAAATGAATGAGAGCCTTGTTGATTGGTCAGTGCTTCCTGCAGTGGGCGGGGTTTGTAGGAGAGGCAGAGGTTTGTGCAACTGAGCATCTGGAGACTTCAGAAAGGCCATTCCAGAGAATAAAGAGTTACTTAAACGTGTGAAAAAAGCAAAACACGACTGAGGGAACAACATTATAACATGGTAGAAAGTTCAGAAAAGTCTATTTTGAAAACATCGCCTAAAATAGCTCCTTTTGTTGTAGAGAATTTCCAGCAAGATATTAACATTCCTCTTCATAATTGCCACCACTTTAGACAAGTACTGTATATGAAGAGTACAGCTTTGCAGAGGTGAAAAGATGACCCTTTTCCAAATGTCACATATTATAATGTGCCTTTAGGCTTTAGGAAATGATATTTGCTGACATATAGAAGGTCAAGAGTACAAGAGCTAACTCAGCAGATAAAAAGAGCCGTTTTACTCAGCTAAATTTAATTAGTAACAGCCTTCGGGGATTCGTGCATTGGAGACGCAGATCGTGTTGTTCTGTTTTACGTCCAATCAGAGCTCACCGTCCACAATAACGAGTCCAAAAGGAGAACAGTAAAAACACGCACTGTCCGTTGTCTATAGAGAGTTTATAAAATAGCCAATATACACCGAGTCATCTAATTAAAACGCTGCCAATTAATCTTGTTGGTTGCAATAATCTTCCATCTTTTTATTAGTACCACTTTTTAAATCTTAAGTAATGCGTTTATTTATGTTTTAATTTTTTAAGTTGCTGCCATCAAATTCAAAATAAGCTAGTATTTTTCATGAAAATGGTAAAATATTTCAGTTTTAGTTTATTTTTTGTAGTACTGTATATTCAACATACAGAGTAAAAATGTTCCTGTATGGTCCATATCTATTTAGTGTTAAATGTCCTCTCTCTTTACTGTTAATATTTCAGTATAAAGTTAACACAGCACCATGACACGGATGTCTTTAAGAGAAAAAAGATTGCATTTTCATTCACTCCCATCTTTAAATGCACAGTGGTTAAAAACTTTTCCTCTTTGAATGTCACTTTAGTGAATATTGCATTGCCACTGTAATACTAAAAGCAGATTAATCACAAATTAAAATTACTCATTTAATTATTAATCAAAATTGTATTAAAAACATTCACAGTGTGTTCCTGATTTAAAAATAAAAATCATTCAGCTGTCCTCAAACTTAATAACATTTAGGGTGGCAGTTGCTCAGTTGGTAGAAAAGTTCACCCGCCCATTTACCCAAAGGTTGATGGTTTCGATCCCCATTGCTGGCATTGCATACTGCCATTAAACTAATGCATCATCATCATCATCATCATCATCATCATTATTTATTATTATTATTATTATTATTATTATTATTATTATTATTATTATTATTATTACCATGTGTCCAGTCCACATCAGTCAGGGTTGAACCTTGACTCAGAGGAACAATAACATGACTCCTGCATTGAATGTACTTTTTTCCCCTCCATCAACTTATGTACATTTACTGCAAATGTCTCTGATCAATCTTCACTGTGAGAAATAAAATATGTAATTTTGATATAAAAGAATAAAGTAATGCACCCCAATTACTGTCATGTTGATGTCAGTCATGTTCTCTGATTCTCTCAACTAAAATCTCACACTAAAGAGAGTAAATTTAACAGTATATAGATAAGGACCATTTAAACTCTGACAAAATGTACTGTTACACATATTACTTCAATATCATACAGCCCAAATTTTCAGTAAACTTCTACATTAATGTGTCTCTTTTGCTCAGCGTTAGTGACGTTGTCTGCCTCTAATCTCGATCCGCCGTCATCATCCTCATCATCATCCTCATCATCATCATCATGATCATCATCGTCACATCGTCTCCCGTCCACGATGCTCTCTGGATACAGTCGCCATGGGAACCACTGAGAGAATGTTAGGGGCGGTCGTCAGGGCAACCGGGCTGAACAACAACAAAAAAATGGCCACCTCTTATATGTCACGCAGCTCCTCCTGACTCACACCGGCTCTGCGCTCTCTGTGTAGCTGCGTGTGTGTGTGTCTGTGTGTGTGTGTGTGTGTCTGTGTGTGTGTCTGTGTGTGTGTGTGTGTGTGTATCTGTGTGTGTGTGGATGGGAAAAGGGCAAACTGTGTGCTCTTGCAGTGATTATCCCAATGGCAGCTCTGTTTGAAATCAGTGGGTTTGTTTGTCTGTGGTCCAGATGGAACAGAGGAGTCAGGGGGCTTGTACTTGACATGATTATACTAATACTCAATGCTCAAGACTCAGTAACAGTGATGACTGTACTGTTGTTATCCTTCAGACTTGTAAGATTTTTAACACTGGCTTCAAACTAATAGTCATCATTTCTATATGTATTGCATCAGCATCATCATCATTACGATAATTACAAGATAAATATAGGTTTACCCCATTAATTTTTCCAAAGGAGCAACATGTTTAGACAGCAAAAGTTAGTGGTTGTTGTTTATATATTTGTAAAAAAAAAAAAAAAAAAAAGATACTTTGATTTAATGTCACCCAGATCGGATAGTTCTGTTTACTAAATTTAACTTATCTTTTTTTTTTTTTTTGGGATCAACTTTTTATTATGCTTTTATATGTACATTTTTTTTACATACTTTACATGTCATTTATTTAGTTTGTGTAATGTAATTTTCTAATCATTCCCATTTCCATAACCAATATTTATCCCTGGAACCAGTCATTTCATATGCAAGATATTCTCAAAATAAAATAAAGTTAATTCATAAAATAGTGAGTTGAGTGTTTGTAATAGATCAACCCATATACATACATTTTTTTGTGTGAGCACCATTTAGTTGCACTGCCGAGAGCTCAAGTTGTGCTGTTTGCGAAAGTTAACTTATCAAAGGAGGATTACTACATGTCCTGCGTAGCATAAAAAAATCAAATCATTCTTGTATTATTTAGCCTTAAAGGTACTATGAGTAGTATATTTTTTAATACTTGTATCCCCAGATATGATGTAAACATATTTAAATCAAATATTAGTTTTAACATATGGTTATAACAATGGTACAGCTGATTTATTCACAATAAAATAAAAATGTAAAAAATATTTGACATAATGGCCAAGTTGTTTTTGTTTACATTTTTTGTTTTGGTTCTAAAACTGTATTGCCGATCGTCCAATCAGAAAAGAGACCACTGTTTTGATTTAGACTGCAGTACCAGTTTTTAAACCAGTATGAGCGCATGCTGCTAAACAATCAATTTATTCATACTTACTACTACCCCATACATACTACCGCAATATTTGTTGGCTTATGATAATTCCTCCGTAGAAAATGTGTTGTTGCCTGCTTTGCTCATGGCACCATAATATCAAATGCAGCCATATTGTTTACCAACACGAAAATGGTGTATAGAGAATGTTTCACTCTGTTTATCCTGTGAAATCCAACTTAACATATATTTCTCTAAATTAAAAGTAGATCTCTTTGTGGTTTGCAGGTTGTTTTCCTGTTTAGCTAACTCCCCGTGGGCCTTTTTAGTGTCAAGTGATTAAGTGCCACTCAAGCAGTGCGCATTACTGTCAGTTACATCACATTAAATGACACATTCAGAGCTTCTCCAAAGAGCATCAATAAATCTTTCCAAATCCGTTACAGCAGCAACACCAAAGCAAGCTAGCATAGCCACATTAAAATAACAAAGGACAAACAAATGATGGATGTGCTGCCAGTGTGACACAACAAGAGATAAACAAAACAGAGGCATAGGCAATCTGGTTTAAGGCCACCAGTATTGTTTGTATTAGAGGTTTCTACAAGCTTATACAGCACAGCAACTTTCTATGAATGCATCAACAGATTGTTTAACTGCAACTGTTTAACATGAATCTCTAACGAACATCCATAACGCAACAACTCCCAGACAGTAAAGTATTAAAACTTGTAAATTAAAAGTAAGTAAGTAAAAGTATTAAAATTTCTTGTAAATGTACTTTATGAATCAGATGAATGGGTTAATTGTTTTGGTAAACTCGAATAAGTATATTTTTGAATGAATTTACTTTGATAGTTTAAGTCGCTATAATGTCAATAGAAATGTGTACTGACAGTATGTAGATCAAAAACACTATGTATAAAATAAGAGAAGATAAGTGAGAAGGGGGTAGGTTTACATAAGTTTTACTTCAACCTACTCCTTTTTGAATGCTATATGTTTTGTTTGTTTGTTTGTTTTTTTATTGTCTTTTTATATAAACAAGTTTGAAATAAAAATCTATCTATCTATCTATCTATCTATCTATCTATCTATCTATCTATCTATCTATCTATCTAAAACTAAACAGTCCCTTGTGGTCATGGGTGGCATGAAGCCTATCCCAGCAACTATGGGCCTTAGGCAGAATACACCCTAGACTGGCTATGCTGTTTTTGAGTCCAAGTCATTCTTGGGACCTCAGTGTTCGACTTTCAGTCTTAGTTTGTGTCGGTAAAGCAGAGTTTCCCAACCAAGGGTACGAGGACACCTAGGGGTACGCGAGCACATTGCAGGGGGTACTTGGAGTTATAAGATAATTTATAGTACCTTTATATATTTGTCTTTCAAAGACTAAAATAAACTTCAAACTATCAAATCAGGACTACAGCAAGGGATGGGGCACTAACGAAGGACAAAACAGAGACTAAACCAGGTCTAAAACCGAAACTCGACCAGGAAAAAAAAAATCATGCCTAAAACAGGAATAAACCAGTAATTAATCAGAAGAAGACTAGGTCTTAACCAAACCAAGATTAAGCTAAGACTAAACCAGGATTAAACCATGCCTAAAACCAGAACTAAACTAAGACTAAATCAGGCCTAAACCAGGTCTAAACCAGGTCCAAACCAGGACTAAATCAGGTCCTGGGGGGTACACAAAACCAGAAAGGTTGAGAACCACTGCCCTAGACAACCACAGGTAAGGCATTCAGTTTAGACAATTTAGGTTCACCAGTTCATCTAAACATGTGCATGTCTTTGGAAAGTGGCAGGAACCTGAAGAGAACCTAAACTTAAATCCCCAAAACATTATTAGTGCTTAAAAACGGCAACTGTACCTGCAAATATTAAACTACAATGTTGTGAAGGTTGAAATTGGTCTCTCAGTCAGCTTTGCTACCACTAGACAAGTCTGAAGGTACAACACATGACCTAAAAACATTTCAAATTGGAGTTAATGTTTATGTTTTGTTGTGTTTTGTTGTTTTCAGCAAACTGAGTGAAGATGAACTATGTAAACTACAGCAGTGTGTTCACAGCACAGATGGCGGGTCTGTGTTGAGTTGCCTATCCCCTGCTGTCGAGATGATCACAAAACACAGATTATTGTTTATGCATTTAAGGATAGGGCATCTACTGACTCTTTTGGACAACGCTTCTTTTGTCTGTACTACTTTCTGAATGTGAGAACTGCACATATCCTTTTTAAACACTGCTCTGGGCCTTGCAGCTGCCTAACACTGGAACTGTTCTTCAGCACCACCACCACCACCTCCCCTCAGAGACTTTATGGGAATTTAAATATGGTTTCTACAATACACAGTTGTATTACTGGCTTGGTGCAGTAAGGAGAAGCGTGCACTGACCTTTCTGTGAGTTCCGCAGCCTGTGAAACCCCTGCTGTGGTCCCCTCTGCAGCGCTGATATCCCGGATACATTATTACCCATGACAAGCCGCGTGTTCTTCTTGGACCGCACCGCGAGGTTTTGTCTTTGGTCTGTGTGGTGATGCGTGCGTGCGTCGGTGCGTGCGGTGGAGTCACTTTCCACACACACACACAGGAGTGAGTGGCAGCGCAGGCCCTGATGTCTGCCTGTGTGTCTGTCCGAGCGTGCGTGCGTGCGTACGTCTGTCTGTCTCCTTAAATGACGTCCCCCAGTCAGAGCGCGTGAGAAGCGGAAGTGGCAACAGCCAGGCGACAGACCGCACGAGCACAGGTGTGGGCTCAGAGCACGAGGCTGCTGGCTGTGGCTGGCTGTTGTTGATCAGATCCAATAATCCTCTTTGCAGATTAAGTTTTATGTGGCATTGCATCCGCGGTGAGTCTTCTGAATTTCAAAAATAATATGTTTTTATATTTCATTTCTGTAATATTTCATCGACCCCAAAAGTTAGCCTACCTTAGCCATCATAGAGAAAAGGTAAGTTTGTCTATCCTGCCACTTTCAGATCTACTTCCAGCTCTGTTTTCAACAAGTGTGGGAGACAGTTGCTAATGAATGCTTTATGGTCAGTGGACTGTGTAAAGCTGCCATCTAGTGTAAATCAACACATGCACAACATGCTGCACTCAGTCAGTGTCAAAGAATGAAATACAATACTCACTTTGATTCCTGATTCCTAAAGATCAATGGATTAAAGCATAATAAAATGTGCATTATTTCTCTGTATATAGGCTGCTGGCCATGGACTTTTACAGTTCAAGGTTTTACATAGACTACATTTATCAAAACTTAAAAAAAAAAAAAAAGAGAGAGAGAGAAGAAGCTTTAAGCCAGATTCAGTCCTTGCTCTATTTGGAGTGAAGCAATATGAGTTTTGTCATGTATTTAGCCAAAAGTTTAATTTTATTAAAGTGGAAACAAAAAACATCGCCACTTACTCAGTCCTACTAAAATAAATAATGAGACCTAATTAGAAAACATGTAGGGGGAAACTAGAAGTATTTCACTTAACAAGGCAACCTTAGACTTTTTAATAATACAAATGTCTGACTGAGCTTGATACTTGATACTGTGATATCCTCCATTCAGGGTTCACTCTTTGTATATCTGAGTTTTTCCTTAATATCTCTTCTTTAGGCTAAATATGAACATCATAATAAAGAGAATAGTAGTACTTATTGTTCTTACCACCTTACTCCTACTAATACTAGTATTGCTTATGCTAATACTACTGCTGCTGGTGGTATTATTACTACTACTACTATTTACTTGAATAAAATATTTTTTTCCCTTCCATATTTTATTCAAGTAAAGTTAAAACACTGCATGTAAATGTATACATGTTTTAGAATATGTATAGAGAAAGTAATTAATTATATTACTTGAGTAAGCATAAAAAGTTATTTTCCATATCTGATTATCTTATAACGTCATCCTTAGTTTCTTCTTCACAGTTTGTATAACTTCTGAACTTTATACCATTCCATGAATAATTTTAATCCTGTTGGTCTCCGTAAACTTGTTACTACATTGCTAGCTATTGTTTTAGGGGCATGCGTGTGTATTTTGATGGCTTTAAGTTGTATTGACTGTCCATTAATCAACTTGTTGTCTTTGTCTAGAGAGAAAAGCTCATTCTGAACTCTCCACAGACTTGTTCCTCATATTGCAGGATGAAGTAAATTGCCTGCAGCCATTAGGGAGCAATTCACAGCTTATTACTCAATGATCTCTGTGTGTCAATTTACAGAGAGGAGACAGTGCTGCAAAGTGAAACATCTGTCTAAGTTTAAATACGGTTTAGCTCTAAGTTCAACCAAGGACACTTTAAGACAAGAATTGATTTTGTGATTTGTTTATTGTGACTTCTGGACAGACTGTAGTTTGTCACGCAGGAAAAATGCATTAAAAATCAACAAATTGTAAAAAACAAAACAAAAACAAACATATTGCCCTATCGCTAAAAGGCAGAAACTTAAATAACACATCCTTAAAGGTTTTACTACAGCTGTTTCCAATCGCACCACCACCAGCAGTAAAACTACATTTCTACTTTATCTTATTAACAAAACTGTAAAACTAAACAAATTTTCCACCTCAAAAGACAAATATATCACATCAAACTACATTTTTTGCCTGTTGTCTTGCATTGTGTCTGTGTTTTACTTTGCTTCCCTTTTTTTTCCAATATTTGTTTTTTATTCCAGCATTGTTTTTCTGTCTCTCATGCTAAAATACTTTTTCTAACATCCCCCAGCAGCTATTATTCAACAGCCAATGGGAGCATATAAGCACCATAAAGTCTTAATTTTTTCCCTGATGATTCCTATTACAATATACTATTAGATGATTACACAGGTTCCCTCTAATCCAATGGGGGGAAAAATGCATAGTTGCTAATACAACGTACACAATGCAACGTTTGTTTAAAGAGATACTCATTTCTTTTCAAAGTCATCTTCCCGACACTGTTTAACCTCCGAATGGATTTTACCTGAGCTAATAAACGAGGTGTGTGTGTGTTTCTTACTGAGTAGATGTTAAATAATGTTTACGTTTTTAGCATGCCACACCATGCCTCCTCAGACTGGTGCCACTAATTGATCTGGGCCTCGGAGGTCTAAGCTCGGGGCGTAATTTAAACGAGTGCACAGACCTATGAGAGCAAACTGAGTTGAATTTCAAGTCATTTGTATGAACTTACAATGGAAAGTACAACGTAGCCTGAGTTAATATAGTGTCATTTCCTTTGGCTAAATGAGGTTTAAGGCTAATGGCATTTCCTTTAGCAGCAGCAGTGGTCCAACAGTGATGAATGTATGCTTTACAAATAATACTGAAAATTAATTAGATTTTATTAAATAGGGAGGAAGCTGAAAATAGTCTATGTCCTCAAATGCCTGTTGGTAATACTCACTCGTCTGCCTAATGTTTTATACCTTAAAGACTCAAAATACCATTACTAACACTGAAAGCAAGGTTGCATCATAATTGCATGCATAACTATATATTTGAAAAAACGGTAGACACATAGTGATCTTTCATGAGTCAGAGATGCTTAGTGGCAGAGTCGTTAGCACAGTGCATTACAAGAAAGATGCAGGAGTCTTTTCACTAGACACCAAGCCTTTCTGTGTGGAGTCTACATGTCATCTTTGTTCACGTAAATTTGCCCACAGTGACCCATAACAGGATGAACCAAAAATGAATGAATGTGGGATTTAGTTAATAACTTATTCAAGCTTTTGTTTATCTGACAAGGGTAATAATTATGCACCAAATTTCAGCTAGGAAAATGTTTATTTGTGTCTCAGCAATAGTTGCCACTTAGTATCACCACTTAAACATTGTTTTAACTGTTATTCAATACAAAGATTGCCTTCTAGTCAATACTGCATCACATCCTCGGCTCTTTGCTCTGCAGACAGGCACCACAATAAAATAATATAGCTTTTTTTTACAATGATCTGGCTAAAAGAAGCACAGTGCTCAGGCCTGGGTCAGAGGCAGTGTGAATGAGCTCTGTGTATTTCTGGGTGGGCGTTACTTCCTTCTCTTCCAGCTCTGAAGTCAAACAAGACTGCTTCTGGCTAGCGGGAGACAGTAGGCAATAAGGTAGACATTATTGCCCCCTTAGGGAAATTTGTTCTCTGCATTTGACCTATCCTTCAGTGCTGCCAGGGCAACCTGTCAGGAGCAATAGGCAGTCACAGTGCAGCGCCCAGGGCCGCTTGTTATGATCTTGAGCCAGGATCCTGGTCAGGAGTACTTAGCTTAGGGTGACCACCTCAAAAAGTACTAAAAGTGGGTCAAGTTGTGCGATTTGGCGGGACAAGGAAAGATGGACTCGAGAAATAAAAGCTTTGATATTTGACATTATCTAACTTACGAACTTAATGTGTCTAAACCTCATTAACATGAAAGATACAGCTGCTAAAAAAACACACATCTTGCAAAATATTGTCTACTGAGACTTTACTCATTGAAGTAAAAAAGCCCTATGCAGAGGCCTTTCCTGAAACACAGGAGCAGCAACACACCAACCACATGTTCCAACCCAGCAACGACATAGAACGTCCACAAATATGTATTCTACATTTTACACAAGAAATACTAATCTTACCTCATTGTTCTCACTTTTTATAGGCTAAGATTCACTGAAAAAGTGGGACATTACCTTAATAGGTGGGCTGGGGAACAAATGCCTAAGTGGCTGTGCAGTACAACCAAAACTGGGACAGGTGGTCACCCTAACCTAGCTGGAGGATTAGCCTGTTGTGCATGTTTTAAGTTGAGCAGCCACCCATGGACACAGGGAGAACATGCAAGCTCAGGACAGGCTCCCCCAGAAAGGCCACGCCCACCTGTTTCTGGGACTGAAATCTGGGACCTACCACTTTTTTACCGTGCTTTGGCTTGGTCCAAGTGTGAGTGCACCCTAAATGTCATTTTCTGTTTTGCACAACTATATTGCAAATCCAAAAACTGTGGGCTGAATAAAAATGGCATGAAATTTGGTCCGTGCACCTTGAGTTTGACCTGTGTGCTCACTGTCTCTCTCAAAGTCAGCAGCTCAAAGATGGCAGCTCCAGGTTTTCTGCTAAACTTATCAATAAGGGAAATAGTACTTTGTTTAAACTATTTTAGAAGTCCTCTCAGGTAGGTAGAGTCCCAGCAGGATGCAGTCCTACTTGGCCATTACTGACACACACTGCTTTAGAAGAAGAGGCTCACACTGAGCTCCAGGTACCTTTCTCATCCTCTTCTCTCCTCTCTGTCTCTGTGTTTCCAAATTCAGCAACAGCGGGACCCCAGGCCTGTTGGATCTCTGGAGATGTGAGAGAGGAGGAGGAGGTGGAGGAGGAGGAGGGTGTGTAGCAGCGAACGGGCCGACACAGAAGCCATCAAAGCCCCCTGACACAGAGAGGCCAGAGAGGATGAGAGGCAAGTGGAGCAGGGGTAACACTACCAGCCCTGGTACTCTAACACTAACACTGACATGGACAGAGGGCCTGGCCGGGACTGTCACATCACCATGTAGATACTAAAAGGGTGGACCTTTAACTAGACTTGTAAAGTAGTCTGGTTTCTTGTCAGATTATTTTTTAATATTAGGTGCAGGCCTAGACATTGGCGGCAAAGTTAGCCCTGTCATGTCAAAGCAAGAAAGTCCCTGGTTTGATTCCCGGATGGGTCGGGCAGGAACTGTGTGGAGTCTGCATGTTCTCCCCGTACTCCAGATTTTTCTGGTTTGCCCCATCAACCTCAAAACATGCACAACAGGCCAATGGTTTCCAAAATTTTCACTCCAAGTACATTCAAAGTACTGTCTTCAGCAGACTAAATAAACATCATGTGTAGACAAGTATAGACAAAACAAGGACAAAACCAGGACTAAAACAGGTCTAAGCTAGGACTAAGCAAGGAATTAGCCAGGCCTAAATCAAGCCTAAACCAGCGCTTAACCAGAACTAAACCTGGCTAAATCAGGACTAAAACAGGACTAAGTAAGAACTAAATCAAGCCTAAAGCAGGGCTAAACCCGAACTAAACCATGTGAAACCAGGACTTGTACGCTTAAAATGCAATATATCATATTAAACTACATCAGAAATCGTAAAAGTCCTAAGTACCACTGGAAAGAGCCTGCCTACCACCAGTAGTACCTGTACCACAGTTTGAGAACCACTGCTAATCCTCCGTTAGGTAGTCCTGCCCAAGATTCTGCGTCAAGACCTGGAGAAGGGTCCCCACTGTTGTGAGAGGTTGCTTAGTGGCTTTGAAAGATGGATCAAATGCAGAGAACATATTTTCCCATGGGACACTAAATTACCTATACCTTAACCCGTCTCCCAGTGTTCTACAGACACAGTAGCCAGACTTGGACTAACCATTTTTATTCTCTTGTTCAAAGGTAAATACTACTATATAAATATTAATAGAGCCACAGAGCATTTATAACTCTCAGTGGTAATTAATCACTGACCTTACCTAAAAATCATTACTTTTTAAGTAATTTTGCTAGCAGACAAACCAATTTGGGGAAACACATAAGCTCCTTGGTGGAAGTATTAATGGTGAACTTAAAATTGTAACACACCAAGAGAGCAGTCCAAAGATACTTTAGGAAAATACAGTTTTTCAGGTCTTTGGTCAAAATTCAAGCAGAAAATATGAAAATAGCTTCTGTGGGAGAGCAGAACTGCTTTACAGATGAGAAAAAAAGCACAATTTCGGCAAAAGCTCTTTGGCTCTTAAATTTAGTTTTGAGTATGTTACAGTGCAGTAGACAGATATGAGAAAAACAGTATTTGAAATTTGACAAAAAAACGTTCTTCCCATCCAACCCTCATTTTTCTGTACTCGGTATGAAAGCAGTGGTGAGGCAGATGAGCAACTCTGCTTTTATCAGAAATGAAAGAGTGGAGTCAGAACTGTGACTTTTAAAGAAACTGCTGCCATGTTGCAAATTTTGGTCCAAACACTTCTGATCACTGGGTTTTTAAAACCTCACAGCGGGGAAGATGCTCAACATGATGTAGGAAAAGACAGCCCTCTCCAAATGTTTAGTCTTTGAAATATCATTATTAAAATAATTTGTCCCAAATGTATCAGTAATATTCAATCAAAGTTAGACAACAAAGAGCTGACTATTCAACTCGTCTTCTCTAAAGCACATGCTCCATTTGGCAGATTTCAGCAGAAGTTTTTGAACAACTTTTATCCAGGTAAGTGCACAGTTTTTACAAGACCAAAGGTGCAACTACAAGTAATGTTTTCAATGTTGATCATCTGTAAAGTTTCTGACTATCCAATAAACATTACTTCAAAGTAGTAACATGTCAGACCACACCACTAACTAAATTCAACATTACATATGGTCTTGCATCCTAATTCTAGCTTGAGTTTCAGTTGATGGAATAAGTGGACACAAATTATTAAGCTACTTATGAATGTAATTGGACAAACACTTACGTTCGACATATTTAAAACTGTTCAGACTGACATAGTTGGATAAATAAAAATGTGAAGGGTTTCCAAAAGTGTTGCCTGGACCAACTCTAATGTCTCTAAGCTGATGCTACAGCTCGTTTCCTATTCCTGAGCCCCTTGTTTGATAATTGACTAAATATGTGCATGTATCTTTGCTGACATTGCTGTTGAGTGGTACAAGTCAGATCAGTAAGGCAAGATTAATGCTGCGTTAATGATACATCGGAATCTTGAAAAATTCGACTCGGAAAAACTGCATTGAACACCCTCTCTGGTCGGGATTTTTGCTCGGAAACTCATGCAGAAGTGTTGGACTCCGAGTTCCTGAGTTGATGTAACAATCCCGGGGACGCCCTTTGTGACAGGAGGAGAGTGTGGTTATTAACGGGGAAAGAATCTTTAAACAAGAGATCTCACACTTATATGCAAAAATGTACTCATCTTTATATAATAAATGAAGTTATCAGGGCTGAAGCTCTGCAAAAATGCTTTTGACAATTTATTTTTTACTGAATAATAAAATAAAAATGGCAACATCCTGTGATATGACTCTGTACCACACCAAGCAGTTGTAATGATGTATGTATTTGTTTAGTATACAACAACATAGAAATACAACTAATGTTATGTTGTTATTGTGGTGCTCCACGTGTGTTTTTCCAATCTGATTTTGTGAATGGACGTTTTTCAGAAGTCTGCTTTTTTAAGTCGGGACTTCCCATTTTTATTGTACTTTGTCTTGCCATTACAAAGGGTAGGGTAGTCTGTAGCTCTATACTTCTGCAATAAACAGTAAATAATATGATGTTTCTTGCCTTTTGCCCACTTTCCTGGACTGCAATTATTTTCGTATTACAGGTACTAACTATTTCATGTCAAAATGTCTTCTAATGTTTAGTCAGGGGTTTGTCACACACAACAAAATCCTGACCCAGTCCTTGCATTTTTTGGTGTGTCTCCGGTCACGACTAATGAATAAACGGAAAACAATAATACAATTTTTGACATAATTAGACAGAAGGTGTATTTCATTGAACTGGAAACACAAAAACGCTCCAACTTCTCTGAACTTGTTACAAGACACAGTGAGACACCTTGAATTGGAAAAGTTAATTGGATACTTTTCATGTTATTCATGGACTATTTTAACAAAACGTGACCCCCCAACCCCTCTTTTTTATTCATAGTTTTACTTTTTATTTAATTCATCTTTCATGTGTATTACTGGGGAATTTGTTTCTTTTTGTGTGTTCGTAAAAACTTAATGAATAGAATATACAGTACATAAAAAAAAAAATCTTCTAATGTTTATGCAAAGTAGGCGGTGAATGCAGTGGTTTTAATTTGCAATTCAAGAGCTGTAAAATGCCAACTCTGTCTCAAAGTGGGAACAGCTGCTGCTTAAGAACACCAGGTTTGTTTGAGCGTAACGCAGCTTTTTTTTTCTCACTCACTGTTTATCACAAGAACTAGACCAGCTTTGTTGTTTTGTCTTTTTTTGCCTTTCATGTTTAGTGCCATTGATGTAACCCATATAGCTACAGATTTTACAATTTCCACATTTATCATCAGCCTATACGATTGTACTGTATGCTGTAATTAAATACCTTATCCAAAAAAAACAAAAACAAAACAGTGGCAGTGTTTGGTTGTTTGTCTGAACAACATGACTCAAAAAGTAAAGTCAAATTTTGCATGAAATTTTCAGAAAAGGTCAGTAATTATAAATAAATCACTGTTTGGCTCAGTACAGTATAAAGGATTAAATACCCTATTGGGCCTATTACTGCAACAGTAGGCCCATTTTTTTTCTCCCGGCAACCTAACTTAAAAATATTGTTGGTGGATTTTCAGAAAAGGTCAAGAATGGGCAAAGGAAAAATGTGTTTTATGTGTGAATGGATCATTGTCAGGGTCAAACTGAAATGGATTAGCGGCGCTCTGTGCTCTCCGGGTGCTTCTTGTTTGTCAGTCTCCTATTATCTTGCAACCAATTCTACTGTTAAAACCAAAGACATGTTGAAATGGCAGGAAGATGATGATCAGACCACCAAGTAGACATTTTAAATCAGTACCGTGTCTGTTTACAATTGCAGATGGACTAATCATCAAAAATGGCAACAGATAAAAACACACGCAGACAGAATTATACACCCCACTCCTTCCCAACACTTTTCTCCTGTTGGATTGTCAGCACTAGTTGCTTTTCCAGGCAGTTTTCTCATGGCTCCAGTGATGTGCGGCGATGCCAAGTTTTGCCCCGCTGAGCCGATGTGATGTGTCGCTGGCTCGCCGAGTGACAAACGCTCAGCTGCTGCCTCCCCAGTTTGGCCGCTTTGAGTAATTTCTGTTGACTTTTGTGGATTGCCATCAAGTGTTCGGTGACATTTTGCCAATGGCCACCGCTGAGTTCAGCAAGACGAAACAAAGAGCCACGAACAAGGATTTAATCATCTTGTTTTTGTGCTCCCTTTGTGACCACTTAAATGCATCTCCAGCACTTGTCCCGTGTCGGTTCCTCTCCTCCGCACTGCAACATAGATCTAAAACAGAGAGAAATACCCAAAAGCAAGTGTTCTTCAATAGGGCAGCTCTCCTTTTAACGCTAGCCAATGACTTGAAGGCATATGTTCGGCCGCCAACACGTTTGCCCACCTGAGCAAGCCCCGGATCACCTTCACACGCTCATGCATCACTATTCCTGTGAATGCTTGTACTTAGCAATGTTCTGTAGTAAGAGATCTGACGGCAGCTTCACACTTTGCAGATGAAAGACACATGCTTTCATTTCGCTGTGTGCGGATGGGCAGCAGCACCAACCAAAAGCAGCTTTGGGACTGTTTTTTTTTATTTTTGGGTTACCTCTCCTTTAACCCTGCGCCAGGCAGCAACAGAATTACATTTGACCTTTTGGTAGGGAAAAGGAGAGATGCTTCATAGCTTTTGTGGCACTCACCTCCATTGTAAAAGCCTCTCGTAGCCCTGGGCGATCAGATAAAGGGAGAGAAAGGCAGGGTATGGCATTCAGAGCCTGCACTGAGTCAACATGCTGAAGCTTATATAATCCAAAGCTTTAAAATAAATACCTTTTTGTGAGTGACTCATGTTAAGTTCGAGCTTAGCCCCTCTCCCAACCAGCACACCTTTGACAATCCTGCAAACGTAAAGAAACTACAGCAGACGCCACTGAAGCATTGGAATATTTTACTTTTTATTGTAAAATAGAAATCTCTGAATCAATTGCGATGAATGTTTTTTGATGGGTTTTGACTGGCTTTGCAGATAACTACAATATACTCCACTCTGAGAGATGACTCATGCCACCATCTTTTAAGATCAAGGACTTATCACCAAAAGGGCATGACATTAAACTATTCCTTAAAAAAACACTGCATCCTCAAGTTCAAATCAATACTAAATAATACAAGATGATCCTGCATAAGGACAAAGATAACCTCTGAATCATTCAAATATATAGTTTAAAATGTATTTTTTATCTGTCACTGACAGTACATTGGCTCAGCAGATATGAGAGATGAAAGGCTTAGTAATAATAAAAGGGTAAGAGTGACATTTGGCTAATCTTTCAGGAGAGCCATAACATATTTTGATCTGATTTTGTGTGAGGATTTTAGTCCTAAACGGTGAAAGATGTATCCCCACACAAAAGACTTTTATGCAAACACCTTTATCAATTATAGAAGGGGGGAAAAAAAATCTTGTTTGGTGTCACAGGTAGCTGGAGCCAAACCGAACCGCTCAGAGTTTATACGCCCTGGACAGTGGCCAGTTCATCACATGGCTGACCTTTGGGGAGATACACTAACAGCTAGCTATTCACTCTGATAAATTCACTATATGAGCAAATTCAGCAGTCCCTTATTTACCAACCAATGTGTGTCTTGGGAAGAAGCCAGAGTACCTGGAAAGAAGCAGCATTAGCATAGGTAGGACACAGGCTTCAAATAAACAGTGTGTAACTTTTATTTACTGATTGCCATATTCAGTTGCAGAGGTTTTTAGTGAAAATCCTAAGTTGTGTTTCTTAAAATAGGTCTTTACTTTGACTTATAGATAGATTATAGAAAAACTGTAAACCAATTTTCTCAGTGTTGGACCAAGGTGGGTCAGATATGTAGGTCTGCATGTTAATACAACTAAATTTGGGTTGTGTTTTATATCTAAAGATTTACTATAATTGCACTTGTGTGTGATTGCATAGGGCTTCAGTTGTTTTGTCAGGATTCTGCCTTGGGCTTCCACAAGGGGGCACTGCTTAGACACATTTCAGTGGTAATAAATTCAGACAAATCCACATGTGCTCAACTCTCACAAGAAACGAAAGGGAGATCATTTCTAGTATTGAGCATGAAACAAATTGCTCTTTAGCTTTACATTGAATTTACATGTGTCAGATTAATGGGAAAGGCATGGAGGAGCAGGGAAGCGTCCTATAAAGTCTCTGGTGGGTCCTGCTGCGTAAGGAGCGTGCCAACAACACAGCGTGCTTTTGATGTGCCAGGACCTGACCTGCATCCTGATCATCTGCTGGAGTAACTGAGCACACGCAGCTGCAGCCGCCTGTCATTTCCTCTGTACTGGAGAGCCTCACTTTTAACACAGATTAGAGAGATACGCAACCAATAAAGAGAATGAAGGGATAAAAGGTGGAAGGAGGTGGAGGCTGCACAAAATGAGAGGTGAGGGTCTAAAATAAGCCAGTTTATTATAAAAAAGGGAAAGAGCATAGCCTACAACAGTGATTCTCAAACTTCTCGCACCCTAACCCGCCTTAGAAAATATTTTTGGGTAATATATTATTACCCAGCTATAAACCAAAGAATAAAACAGGGACTAATTAAGAAAAATGCACAACTCAATAAGGACAAAGGATTAAACCAGGACTGATTAGATCAGATCGAAACGTGCTAAATCAAAGCTAAACAGACCTAAACCTGGACAAAACCAGGTCTAAAACAGAAGAAACCAGGACAAAACCAGGTCTAAACAAAAGATAAAACAGGGACTAAAATGCACAACTAAATAAAGACAAAAAAGGGAATTAAACTAGACTTAAATCAGACCTAAAACAGATGGCTAAACCAGAACCAAACCAGGTCTAAATCAGGAGAAGACCAGGACTAAACTAGGTCTATACCAGGATTAGACCAGACCTAAACCAGAGCTAAACCAGGACAAAACCGGGTCTCAAACAGTTCTAAATCAAAACTAAACTATCGCTAGACCAAAAATAAACCAGATCTAAACCAGGACTAAACCAAGTCTAAACAAAGTCTAAACCAGGACTACACCAGGACTTAAGGGGCCTACAGCTCTCTACTGGATCAAGACCAAAATATACTAAATCAGAACTTGTGCAAAAGAGTTCTGAGTACCACCAGAAGAGGCCCGCGTACCACCAGTGATACCTTTACCACCGTTTGAGAACCACTGACCTACAGCATACAGTACTCATAAAGGTCTAGATTTCAATTTCAGACTTTTTGGCAAAACCATAATTTAATTGGTACATGTCATGTTGATTTATTTAGGGTTTACTTTTCAAATTCTGTCCAACAGTGGTGCGTGCACTGTGGCAGAGTAGTTAACACACAGCAAAGAGATTATAGGTTCAGTCAGTCAACACACAGTCCTATTGTGTGTAGTCCAGTGTGAACTATCAGTGTGGGTCATTAAGTTTAAGCCCAGTGACTGAGCAGACAATGTGCAGAGTGTTCGATGTGTGTGGGTAAGACACTGAGCTTTCTTAAAACAGCCCTAATAGACATAATGGTATTTTTCATTGCGGCCAGGATTTGCTTATTAAAATTGGTAACATTCTCACCACATCATTTTCTACATGTTCAAAATGTCTCCCTTTGTTAGGATTTGCTGAATGACACTGAATAAGCTTCTTAAAATCCATTAGCACATTGGTTATATGCTAACATGCGAAAGATGCTCACATCTAATACTGAGGGCTTTGTTGCATCTGATATTCTGTGGACATAGATACACAAAGCAGTAAAATCAGGGGTGTCAAAAACTTTTTTTCTGCAGAGAATAAAGTTTAATCATGTGCAGTTGTGTCCTTGAGCAAGACATTTACCCTCTTTGCCTCTCTGTTTCTGTGGCACTGGGTGTGAGTGTGAATGGTTCCTGATGTAAAACACTTCCGAGTGCCGATGAAGGTACAAAAGTAGTAAATAAATGTGGCCATTTACCGATTATTTATTATAAATCCAGATGTTTACCCTTTATTTGTCTAAATTGTAATTTGCGATTTTAAGCTGAAAGCTGGTTTTAAATCATTAGCCTTACGCCTAATTCACACCGAGTGGGTTGCATCTGGCAACAGCCAGTGGAGTTCACAGGGAGGGTATCGAGTCCACCCTGAAGCAATGACTTCATGCAATAACAACCATGGATACAGGCTTAGCTACAGAGCCACAATCAGTCATTGATTTGATGTTATTTCCATAACTTTTGTGCTTCTATCACAGTTAAGCCTGCTATGTATAGGGTTGCAAAATTCCGGGAATTTTCAAAGTTGCAAATTTTCCATGGGAATAAACAAATTTATGGGAATAAATTGGGAACTTACACAATTCAAAGCTGTCCCATGACAGGGCAATATACTATAGCATAAAAACACAAATACACTTCAATATCTGTGTTATTCCTCAGTCACATGTATATGTGGTACATGTAGTAACCTGTGGTACATGTAGTAACCTGTGGTACACGTAGTAACCTGTAGTACATGTAGTAACCTGCTCTGCATACACTTCTATGCACTCTACATCCTCCTATCACATGCACAGCTGATCTCCACAACACTACCAAACTTAAGACTGCAGACTCCATATTTCTGGTTAGCTCAACTATTAGGGCTGTAAAATGTGTTTTGTGGTATATTGTGATATTTTGGGGGCACAATATTAAGCATCATAATTCTTTATAGGTATCAATACATTTGTGACAACATCATGCATAATTAATGAGCCAAATCTGTTCTGGTGGCAGGCCTATCAACACTAGTTTGGCTGCAGTTCCCAGGGTGGCCACTGGGGGTTATGCTGTTTTTTGAGCAGATTAATCTAATGTGGTGTTTTTCCACTGATTAAACTGTATCAGCTCAGCACATGTTCTCTCTTTTGAACAATTCACATTCTGCTAGACTGTGCCTCTATGAAACAGGTGGGTGTTTGCTGTTTACTGAGGACAAGTTTGAATTGAAATATAATTGCAGAATTTATTTGCTTATTAGAAACATAGCTGCTATGATATGCTAAATGCTAATACCTAAAAGCCAAGCTAAGACCTTGGTGCATAAATCACCCTTACTTTAAAATTAAGTAGTAGAAAATATTGCAAAAGTCAATACTTTAAAAAAAGTACTGTTTCTTATGCTTCATCAGTCATTATAATGTTTTTTATTTCTTTATATATGGTTTCCAAATTTGAAAATTCCCAAAATTTCCAAGCTTAACTTCCCATGGAAAGTTTCCATAAAATTTCTGGAAATTTACCGAAGTTTTTCCGCCCCTTTGCAGCCCTGACTATGTATATAAATACTTCTTTTAACTCATGTTTAATGTTATCTGGTCTCGTTTGTGACCCTGTTAGGATGGAGCGACACCAGTGGTCGAGAGTCTGCACATGGCGTTTTATTTTGAAATACACAAAATTTTCTACACTGGTCCCGTATCTGACTTCCTATCTGGCTCGATCTGCTTTGTTCAACTGCTTGCATTGGGGCTGCGATATCTGTCAAAACTCCTTGCATATTTCTGCCGGACATGGACACATACTGCAACGCAACCAGTGTGAACTCATGCATTACTAGAATGGCTTTTATTTGTTTCCGAGGTTGAACAGGACAACCGATGTACAACTAGTTTTCTTTATTGCACTGTTGAGAAAGCAGATGTAGTCAAGTGACAAGCAGACCTTAACGTATGCAAGCATGTGATTGGCCAAAGCTTGCCACTAGCTTCTAGTGTAATAAAATCCTTGATAATAAAACCTGAATGGCATCTTTTGGTTTAATTTTTCTCACAGATGGTTCCAGTTACAATATGCTATAGGTGATTCAACAGTTTAGTTTAGTTTAGTTTAGTCTCATTAAAATATAATCTGGTGTGTCAAAAGGACTTTACTTAGATATGATACAGTAAAATCCCCTAAAAAAATGCTCAGTTTCTCCACTTTGGCTGTGGTGTCCAGAGCGACAGGGCTAAACAGCCGTTGGTTTTGAGTCAGTTGGGGTCTGGAGGATCGATCGTGTGAGTGACTGGGGTGCGTCCTTATACCTGAGTGCTGTGTGGCCGTCTGATGGGCTGATGGATGAGCTCAAAGCCTGCCACATTAATAAGTCTCCTCCCTGTGATGGATGGAGGTTCAGGATCTGACGCTCAGGTCAACTACAGCCACGACCCGCCGCGTCGCCACCAAAGGGAGAACACGAATCCTCCATTTCTTATGACAACCCTGGATGCTCATGCTTTCTGACACTGTGAGCACTTAGCAATGCTCAGTGTTGCCTTCAAAGACGTGATTACTGACTTGTTTTTCCCACATTCGCTTTTGGGTTTTCGCTTCAAACTGATGTGTCTGCCTGTCACACTCTAGATCCCTTTGTGTTTTCCAGCTTTATTCTTCTATAACTCTCACATGTTTTACCGTTTCATGCACTTTCTCCTGTAGTAGTAGAAGTTGGTGTATTAACAGTAGTAGCAATAGTTAAAGTAGCAGTGAAAGTAGTGCAGTAGTAGTAGTAAAAATAGTAGTTGTGGTAGTTAGCAGTCAACAATACTTTTAATAGTATAAGTATTGGCTCTTAGCTTTTTCAGGGTTTCTGTGGGTTCTTAAATTGTCTTAAATTTGCTGAAAATGTTGGTGTATGTCTTGAATTTGAAGAGTGAGTTTTTAAGACCTAGCCATCCGCTCAGAAATTAAAAATAATGATAAATTATTTGCTCGTTTACGGTAATGTTGTTTCATTTTGTAGCCAGCCCCCAAAACTTTACAGAGTCGGACAGCCTGGTGCAGCAGCGCTGGGAAACAACTGTGCTCTCAGAGCATGTCAGCTCATAGACTAGTTAGCCTTGGTTAGCACATGTGTGGTGGCCTGCCACTGTTTGGGAGGCAGCTGTCACTCTGAAGAAGGTGCAGTTTAAGCACAGTGGGCAGGCTCTGTGCGCAACCAAACACAAGCGTGCATCAGGTCAGACTTAGTATATAAGCTAGGCTATAGGTTATACGAAACCATACCTAGTGTGGTCTGTGGCGGAGGTCATTATGTAGCTGTGTGCGCTGCATAAAGCTCCTTTACATGGTGAGTGGGATCGGTTACTGCGCCGCTGCTGCGTGCTCCTGTGGTGTGGTTATATGGCTCCAGTGGCTAAAGACGCATGGGCGAGTTGTGGCCTTTCAAGGCGCACCACAGAAGGCTGTTCCTGGCACTAGGTTGAGTGCCAGCGAGTGAGAGTGTATAACTGTGTATAACCTTTTAACCCATAGCCTAGTTCCGCGTGCTTATAAAACATTGTCCCAGAAATAATTCAAGAGAATTTTTTTTCTTCACTATTAAACTGGTCTTTATGGTATGTGCTGTTTATACGGGTCATTATGGTTACTGTCACGCCGCTGCTGGTGGAAGAGCGGACACCAGTGACAGTAAAGGACTGGCAAACAGGCAACAAACACATTGGAAAATAAATGCATTCAATAAGCCCATTAAAGGTGCTATGAACAGTTTATATTTTTTTAGTTTCATAAAAAATGTCCCAAGATATGATGTAAACATTAGGTAACAATGGTACTGTTGATTTATATATATATACACATTGAGTGTAATGCCCAAGTTGTTTATGTTTACATTTTTTGTTTTGGTTCTACACCCTGCGTTGCCAAATGTCCAATCAGAAAAGTGGAAAGACCCAGCAACCCACACACCATTGTTTTGATTTAGACTGCAGTATTGTTTTCAAACCAGTACGAGTGCATGCTGCTTACAGCACCTTTAAAAATAGCACTATGAACACTTTCTGCTCTACTCCTTAGCATCACTTTGGTCACCAAGCTGAGCGTCGTTGGCCTGTGGAAGACCCCACTATATCAAAAATTCTCAGGACACGCTGGGAAACCCTCAGGCGTTGACTTTGGAAACCAGTGGGAGTGGGATTGAAAAATCAGGACTGTCGCCTAACAGCAAGAAGGTCTCGGACCATGTGTGGCCTTTCTGTGTGGAGTTTGCATATTGTCCCCGTGTCTGCATGGGACTACTCTGAGTACTCCTGTTTCCCCTCATTAATCCAGTCCTACATCTATAGGTACTCTTGGCTTATCCTGGCTTAAGGTCTAGAGAAGGGTCCCAGGGCACTGCACAGGTGTTAGATGTGAAGGATCATAATAAAACCTGCTTTGCAACGTGCTTATATTTAGGTATTTCATATTTACTTCACAATATGGGCACAGTCAAAACAGGAATTCAAACCAAATTAAAGTTTTGTGTAACAGAAAACTATTCAAGAATGTAATGTAGTAAAAGCACAGATTTTTGCTCTTAAAAACTACCATTTTACATTCCACCAATGTATAAATGCTTTCTCACATACGCTCTTGGCTTTTCACTTAATACTGGTGTGTCTGCCTGTCACACTTCAGACCTCTTTGTGTTTCCCAGCTTTATTCTTTATACCTCCAATTTTTTACCATTTCAAGCATTTTCTTTCTCTCTCTTCCTCTCAGCTTTACACCCCTCTCTCATCATTTTCCTTTAGACATAAAACTAATAGGCCTTTCTTAGCTCAGATTTCTTTCAGACTTCATAGCCCACCGCTAAATTAGAAAGCATATACCGTACTGTTGTCGTCACGCCGGAAAAAAAAAAAGTTAGTTATCAAAATGTCAGCAGTAAAATGTGTTGTGACTCAAGTATACACCGTGTTTGTCAGCCTCCAGAGCAGAGCACACTATAGAGGCTGAGAGTACAGAGGGAGCTGACAGGAAGCAGGATCCAGGGACTCGGTGCATCAGAGAGGAGACTGACTGTAGGTGACTGGTGCTGCTGGTGCGGGATGTGCAGGGTGTCACTCCAGTTTACCGCCTTGTCTATGAAGTACCTTTCTACAGACTCATGCAAAGGTCACACCTCCTCGGCTGCTCGGTGAGGTTTGTCATCTCATTCTCTGTTTAGGCCTTCCTACATTGGCTCTCATTATGTTTTACAATTGATTTTAAGATTTGACTTGCTCCGAGTGATATTTCAGACATTTTAACACCTTATGTGCCAGGGTATGCTCTAAGACCTGATGTAGTCCTGGTTTGGACCCGGTTTCGTCCTACTTTAGTCTAAGTTTACGCCTGGTTTTAGATAGCTTAGTCTTTGTTTGGTTCTTGTTTTAGTCATGGTTTAGTCCTTGTTTGACCTGGTTTAGACTTGGTTTAGACCTGTTTTAGTTCTAGTTAAGACCTGGTTTGTTGCTAGTTTATTCCTGGGTTAGTGCTGATTTAGTCTTAGGCATGGTTTAGTCCAGGTTTAGTCTTAGTTTAATCCTGTTTTGAACTGTTTTAGACGTGGTTGAGTTCTGGTTTTAGTCCTGATTTAGTCTTAGTTTAGTACTAGTTTAAACCTAGTTTAGCTCTAGTTTAGTCCTGGTTCAGTTCTAGTTTAGTCCTGGTTTAGGCTTGGCCTAGTCCTGGTTTAGACCTGGTTTAGACCTAGTTTAGTCCTGGTTTAGGTTTATTTTAGTCTTTGCAAGTCAAATATATAAAGGTACTATAAATTATCATATGACTCCACATACCCCCTGCAATGTGCTCGTGTACCTTTAGGGGTCCCTGTACCCCAGATTGGGAAACACTTCTCTAAGATCCTCAGGCAAAGGTCTTTTACTGGATCCAGAGGCTGCAAACCAACGGGGAAAGAGATTTATTGCACCAAACCCCAAAGCTCTGGAACAAGGAAAGGTCAGCTAAATCCAGTCCCATGTGAGGACAGACTGGGATCATATCACTGTGTGAAAGAAGTAAGATGGGTTCCAAAGACAGCAAGTGTCGTGGTTACAGGCCAAGTACACAGAGCAACAGGGAGGCGGGCACGCTTGTTGGGAAAATGTGAAAAAAAAAAAAACACTGATTAAAAATAGTTTACAAACCATTCATAATTAGGCTAAGCTGGGGTCAGAGTGATAGTAAATGAAGAGCCAATTGGGAGCCATAAGGGCCGGCTTTTCTAAGGGAGCCGAATCTTAGAAAAGAGCCGGACTTCCCAACACTACTGTGAAGCACTTTCTAACTCTTGTTTTAAAAAAGTGCTATTTAAGTAAATATTATTATTAACAGAGTGTGCAAGACAAGACAACATTTTCTAATAGTGCTAAAAATAAATACCAGTCCAGTACAATCCAGCAGCAGGGGAACTGTTCATCCAGGAGCTGGTGTCAGATAGGGTTCATATTTTTTGCTGAAACACTCCTAGCCCTCATCCCACACCTTGTCAAAATGTGGTGCTTTAATTTTATTAAAAAGAACTACAACTAACACCAATTTGCCATTGCAAAATGTTAGCAAACCAAACTTTATAGTGCATTTTAAAGTTCTAGCTCTGATTTCAGTGTCAGTGTGTATTGACAATTGGTTTTACTTGGCTTCTCGTTTCAGTTGTCAGTGATTCAGTGCTGACGAATTGTATAAGCCACCATCCAATGGGAGTGGTCATTTATACATTTATATATCCAAGTACATACGTATTGCAGTCACTGACAATAAAGCCTGAGTTGGTAACTTTATTTAAAATGTATTTGAACTTAAAAGCTTCTGTCGGTTGTTTGGATTTTCCAGAAAAATCAGCTCTTAATAATGGATTGGATTTATATTGCGCTTTAACAAGTTTCCTCAAAGCACCTGCACCAGCTCCATTACTCATTGGTGGTGAGCCACAGCTGCCCTGGGGCAGACTGATGGAAGTGTGGCTGCCATTCTGCGCCAACGGCCACTCTGACCAAACTGACACATTCATACAGGCGAAGTGTCTTGCCCAAGGACATAACAACAGCATGCACTTTGGATGAGATTCGAACCGGCTACCCCTCCGGTTGCTGGGTGAATGCTTAACCCACTGCACCACCATCGCTCCCATCGTCACCTCTTTACACTTTAAGACCTAAGATTTTCCCAGATCCTGTTTATGTTGTTTTCCTGCCTATATTGAAAATCCTGTGCTCAGACATTATGTTTTCGTCACAAGTACTCGATTTGAACCAGCAAATCATCATTCAGTGGTGAATGTATCACTCACAATTTGATCAAGTTGCTGTTTTTAATAAAGTAACAGCCTGTGCTTTTACACAGCGTATAAAACATGTACAGTGTACTTCCCGTTCTCTTCTATCAATGACAGAGCGTCACTGATTGTACTAAAAAAAAGCTTGAGCTGCGAAGTGTTCGCAGTACAGGAATTATTGTGCATTTAATGTCCTCAATGACCGAGGGTAGTTGGTTACCAGATGCCTTTATAAAATAAAAACTAACATAGATTATGTTTGGTGTTGTAGCAGTAACAGTAGTAGTAGAAGTAGTATTTAGGGTGACCACCTGTCCCACTTTTGGTTGTACCGCACAGCCATTTAGGCATCTGTCCCCCCTCCCACTTTTTAAGATAATGTCCCTCTTTTTTCTTGTTGCTCAGAGGATCTTATAAAAAGTGAGATTCAAGAACAAGGTCAGTGTTCCTTGTGTAAAATGTAGAATAAATATTTGTGGGCGTCCCATCTTCATAAGTTGGAATATACAGAGCTGTGAGCTGGTGCTGCCCTACTGGATTGTTTTGAGAATATATAGACTGAGAGCTTTGATTTTCTTTCTGCTCCATCTTTTTTATTGAATAAAGTCTCAGTAAAAATATCACTTTGTGTTTTTGGAATAAAAACAGCACATCAAATGTTTTATAGGCTTTAAACTGAAAACTTGTATTTGAGTAAGTTGGTAAGTTAGATTTGGATAACATTTCTTTCTCGAGTTGTTCCACCTTGTCCCATAAAATTGCACAATGCCCCACTTTTTGTACTTTTTGAGGAGGTCACCCAAGTAGTAGTAGTAGTATATATATAGTAGTATATATTAGTAGTGGTGGTGGTGGTAGAAGTAGTAGTAAACTTACCAATCCATAGTTTTCTAGTTTTACTCGACTAATATCTTCGCTGCTGACAAATTTTATTTCTACTTGAATAATATTATTTTAATCTAACAATACTTAATAGTTAAATAGGAATTTAAGTACTTTTTCTGAACTCTGTCAACCACAAGGCATGAGGTTGCAGTTACATAAAATATATCCCATCTCTTGAACACTCACACTATATCTCCAAAATACAAAAAAAGCCTTTTAAAGTGTATATAAGTTGCTTGTTAGGTACAGACATAAAGGTAATATACTTAATCTGAGCAGATGAAAAGGAAACATTTTCAGTTGATTTTAAAGAGGCTAATGCTGTAAAATACCTCCCTTTCAGCAGATAAACACTCTTTATGTTTGCACTTACCGCACATAAACATCTAAAAGGAAAACCAGGCTGCCACAAGAGCCAACAATGCCCTACTTTTATTGACAAGACACAGTGCAGTGATGGTTGGTAAGAGGCTGAGACAGGCACGCTTTGATCTGGAGCATCACAGCCGTCTCTGGATGTAAAAGGAGACTAATTGCTCTTCAGGGCCCTCGATGGGAGATGCAGGGTACGGAGAGCACTCCTGACGTACATCATCATCTGCTAAATATCCCCGTGTTAGTGTGTAGGAGCAGTGAGTGGCCATTCACGTTTAATTGGGCGCGGAAGCACGGCGCTACGTTGGATGTTGTGATATGACAAGAGTGGCTGTACGCAGATAATGAGGGTCCCCTACTAAACATGCATGAATTCAAAGGGAAGTAATGGAGAGGCATACAAAAACGTGATTCAGTCTCATCTGAGGACCAAAGTGTAGATAGTTATTTTGAATGACATTTGACACTGCATGTTTTATTTAAAGACTGGTTTTTGAGTTTAAGGAAATCTCTCCTCCTCTCTGTTTATATATTTGTGTTTTATTTTGTTTAATTTCAGATTTGACAGGATTCTTGGTTTGGCTGCTGAACAAACTAAATTCAATCTCCCCATAGCCCACTTTTTGGTCCCGATCCACCAGTTCAGAATCACCGGACTAGAATATAGACCTTAATCTTTGTACAGCATTGGAGTTGCAGTTATATTCTTTATTGAACTGGTTCAATGTTTTATTGTTTAGCAATTTAGCCACTGACTGCCATGAGCTGATTTATATACTATACTAACTGACTAGCATATGGCACAACCTAGTAACAGATGATATAATTTAGTTAAAATAAGAGTTCCCTCTAAGGCTGTCAGAAAATATTAGTTTTCAGCATGTTTTGGGATCAAAGGAACTTGCGCCACAAGGTTTTTGCACTTTTATCAAAGCCTCACATCGTAGCTGTAGTAACAGCTGCACCTATAGTACAGAGGTCTATTTATCAAGTTCATATCATGACCTGTAAGATTTCCTATATTTATAAACTTTCTATTATATTTAGTCTGACAATTTACACCAGTGACGACTCAAGCTGGGGAAGGACTTACCACAGATTATCTTAAAACAAGTTTGTGGATGACACGTCCCGCAATATATCTTGAGGTGAATGCGGGATTAACCCATTTACCCAAATTTTAAAAAGCTACCATGTTACTTTTAAGTGACAGTCCCATCACAAAACATCATAAAAAATGTATACATTGATATTTTATAAATCTTTTAATCGACTTGTGCCTTGACCATAAATGCCAAATATTTCATTCATGTCAGAATTGTAACCCTTTTATGCCAGTGTATGTAATAGCATCTCAGTTTTTTTGGTAAAAAATACACAACATGAAACATTTTATATATTATAATTATAATTATAAAAACAATATTTATTTTTAGAGATAAGTGTTTCCTGTGCTATGTACAATCTAAAAAACAACTCACATTAAACTGGTTTTAACGATTGGTTAATAGAAAAAAAAAAAAAAAATCCCAAACCATCTTAGTCAGTGTTGTTGGTAATACTCCCCAAAAATTTGAAACGTTGTCCTCATTGGAGCACAAGGGCTAAAGGCATGGGATGTTGAAAATCATCCTCAACCTCAAGGGTGATCACCTCAGAAAGTACTGAAAAAGGGACAAGTTGTGCAATTTGGTGGGACAAGGTGGGACAGACTCAAGAAATAAATGTTTGATACAAATCTAACTTACTAACTCACTGAGATACAAGTTGCCTCGGTTTAGAGCCAATAAAATACAAATTTTGCAAAGTAATGTCTTGACTGAGACTGTATTTATTGGAATAAAAACGTGTAAAAGAAAAAAATATAAAAATCAAAGCTCTGAGTCTGCATTTTCTCAAAAGAATCCAGCAGCAGGTCAACCCCAGCTCACAGCTTCAGGAGAGGCCTGTCCTGAAACAGGCAGCACCACACCAAACATATATTTAACCAAAACAGGACGCCCACAAATATTTATTCTACATTTTACACAAGAAACACTGATCTGACCATGTTGTTCTGAACTTGAATTTCTCTTTTTATACGACTCACTCACTCATGAGCACCAATGTGCTCATTTTACAAAAAAGAAACTTAAAAACCGCGTGGCTAATTAGCATAAATCCACAGCAGTGTTCAGTGTGGCTGTGATAATGCTGCTAACTGTCCAGAGCAGAGACAAAGCTGCTGTCGGTGAGTCTCAGAGAATATTTATCACAGCCTGTTCTGTGTGGATTACAGCAGTGTTTCATGTTTAAACCTGAGTTTCTGTAAGTCACAGATGATTCTAGAGTCTGTGGAGTTAGTGCTGAGCTCTTTATTACACAGAGCTGTAGCTTCTCTTATATGGAGTGATTTTGGGTTATTTCTGTACATTGTAATGTTAAAAAGATGATTTAAATTTGGGCTGCAGTGGAATATAAGGTGCGCTTATTGTAGTCCATTTTTTGGGTGTTGTAGTTTTTATTAAACAGTTGTAGATCCATGTGACTTCCCTCGTTGTTTCCGGTGCTGGATCAGGACGGTTGGATCCTCCAAACAGCACTGAAGCTCCTTTCCTCACTGCAGCAGGAGTCTTACTGTTGACCTCATGACGTAGCTCTCAGAGGTTAAGGAACAGGAGGTAGGAGGTACAACTTAAGGAATTCAGATTCAGCCCTGGATTTTTTGCTCTTGTTAGGTTTCTTCTATACTACTAATGTCCCATACTGCCACCTACTGTTAAGAAGTGTAAATCGCTCATACATTTTTAAAAATTTAACTTTTTTGCCCTGGCAATGGGCCTGACCCATCAGTTTAGAACCACAGCTCTAATGGACTTCTCCATAAATTGTGGGGGGAGCTGGATATAAAACACTTGCACATGCAGCTGATGAGGCTGAAAAAAATAAAAAATAAAAAATCTGCCAGGATGCAACTTGATTTATACAGCAATTTATCATCTATGACTCTGGGTGATACACTGGCACTGTGTCTGTGATACTGGTAACAACACTTTGTTCTCACTGAGCCAACATGTTACTGTCAGGCTGATGTCCTGCAAACAGACAGAACATGCATGCAACAGAGAAATTAAAAATGCAGTGTCTATGCCAGTGGTTCCCAGCTTTTTTTGGCTTGTGGGCTTTTTTGTCGCATCATGAATACCCCACCCCCCACCCCTCACTCATACGCATTGATAATTCTATAAAAATCTGTTTTCATTAGCACTTAATTTATTTTCTGGGATTTTTTTTGGGTGAGACTCAAATTCAAAATTAAACACATAATAATCTTAAATATATTAGAGGATCTTTATAAATTCATTTTTTGCAATATTAAAACTACCTTCATTGCCCTGTATAAGGCTTATAAATTGGTGTATTAGAAAAAATAATAATAATACTAATAAACTGTGGACTCTGTGGGACTTAAAAAACCTCAACCAATCGTTTTCATCATGAGTACGGTAACCATTGTTCATGGATTTGCCAATCATTCCGACTTTCTGGTTTTGGTGATACGTGCGCATTCTTGTGCCTGCGCATGAGTACACCCTATGTTTATGTAGTCCGGCGTTTTCCGAGCCTCATCGTAGCGCAGACAGCCTGACTTCGAAGAGCACACAGGCTGAGGAAAACAACTGGGTGGTCGCAAAAGGAATGGCGTGCGCTGTAGGAACAGAAACAGCTTCAGACGATGCATTGGTTGCCAAGTTTCTGCTGGACAGGTAACGTTTATCTTATCTTGAAAAACATGCCTTTTTTCTTTATCTGTTGAACCTTTTCAACTGTACAGCAACGTCAGTTTGCTAATGCTACCAATAGCAGGAGGACATATTTTTGCTCACATTTAGGGACTGTGCATGTGACTGGGTCTGTGTGGGGAACTAGGTCAAAGGTCGCGCAAACAAACAGTGCAGGTCTAGGTTTAGGCGAATCTCTGCTGATGCCGGCTGTAAACAAACACTTGTGTTCCAACGCTCGTGCACGTCGCTGTGGAGGAGTTCCTTGGAAAGGAACAGTGAAGGGCGGGGCCTGACGCATGCGCATTATTCAAAAAAGGACAAATAGTCGCTGGTTTCTCAGCAGTTGAAAAAAATCCTTCCTAATATCTTTAATGTTAAAAAATAAATAAAATAAAATGAATAAATATATATATATATATATATATATATATATATATATATATATATATATATATATATATATATATTTATATATATATATATATATATATATATATATATATATATATATATATATATTTATATATATATATATATTATAAATGCCAATTACATTTATTTAGCATATATTTTATTGTTCAAAATAAAAAAAATTAAATGATAAATAATAATCTTAAACTGAACAAGTTGACTGAAAAGAAAAAATTACCATTTTTTAAATTCCCCTTTTAAATAAGCTATTAAACCTAGTTAACCTAAAAAAAAACAAACATACAACACAATGTAATGTTCTAAAAAAAATCTTTTTTTCAGTCTTTGCAGTTTCATATCCTTTTTATCACACGAGCTTGTCTTTTCAATAGTTTCACATAAAAAGTTTTTTAAATCTTGGAAATATATTGTGAAAAAATTCTAAGAACCTCCTGTAATGTGTTTGTGTGAAAATGAATTGCAAGCTGAACATCATGAAGTCCAGATTTAAAATCAAATTTGTGACTGCAGCTTGTTTTTGGTTGCTAGTAAACATGTAAAATAGAACTTTTGACTGCAGTAGCTTATGTGTTTTTGGAAATTACTAAATAAGGAACACATTTTTTGAACTTTGTTTGTTTGTTTGCAATTTGTAATTATTTTGTAATAACTAACAAATTAACTAGCCAAGTTTATTAATATTTTAGTGCAACTGGTAAATACCCAGAGCAGGAGGCTGGAGACATAGCAATTTATACTCTCATACACATAGACTCAGAGGTGGAAGTATACTACAAATATGTACTCTTAGAAGTACTGTTCCTACAAAATAATATTACTCATGTAGAAGTATTCGATAGCATGATTACTTCACTAAATGTACAAATGTGGTAACTGTAAATTAAAAAATATATTTGAGTAAAAGTCAAAGTTTCACATGGATTTACTCAAAGTAAAACATGTATAAATTACTTGAGCAAAAGTATGTAGTTGAGTAGTTGAGCTATATATTCCACAAGTTTAGCTATTTAAGTGGTGCATTTAAACATACTAAGTGATGCTATGTATCGAGCCAGGACAACAGTAATCGACGTAATGACAGTAGCATCCATTTAAAGTCATTTTCCTCTGTCGTCAAAAGCACCAGCGAAATACATGTAAGAGCTGAAACACTTATACAGAGCTCTATAGCTGCTGCTGTTCATTCACAACAAACCTAAATGCATTCGCTGATTAATAATTAGATCAGTCCTAGAGTTGCAGCGCCTCATTATCTTCCCTTCCCTCCTGAGCCTTTTAAAATAGCTTTCCACTACACTTTTGATGCTACACCAGCTTTCAAGAGAGGAAGAAAAAAACTCCTTGTCTATTTTTAACCCAGGAGTTGAGGATATAACATTCCCGTTTTCTTTGTGTGTAAGGATTTTGATTCCGTGTTTTTTTTTCTCAATGCTCTACTCAGCTTCCTCCCAAACTTTCTCTTTGATTACTCGTCTTCCTTCTGCCTCTGTCTGTGTCAGAGAGCCTTACACTGCAAATTTGTACTCAGTTTTAAGCTGTCACTTGTATCTGTATTTTTCCAATTCAACAATTTTGGCATGAGCTTTTGAAAATGAGTGGCAACATTCCCATGTCGGCCATTAAAGCAGTGTCTTGCAGCGCGGGGTGGAAAGAAAAAAATCTCCCACAACCATAAACTGTTCTGCTGAATGCTGTTATAAAACACAAACCCATTTCTCAAAAAGCCAGGTTTGGGCACTGCATTTTCAAATGTCATTAAAAATAATAATAATCATAATAACAACATATCTCAAAGAAATGAGGATGAGACAACACAATGACAACATTTTGGGAATATGTCTGAGTATAGAAGGGACATTTTAGAAAGGCAAAGTCTCAAATATTAGTATTGGATGTATTGTATGCTTAAGATTATCAGGTCCTCAAGCAACACTGCATTAAAAACAGACATTATTGTGTCCTGGAAATCACTGCATGGATCAAGAACACTTCCAGAAGTCACTGTCTTTGAACAAAACCTACACAAGTCCAAGTTATAGCTGTGTCATGCAGAGAAGAAGCATGAACATGATCCAGAAAAACCCTGAGCTTCACTGGATCAAAGTGGTCAAAACTGAAAACTGTTCCACTTTGCCCAGACGTGTTGCTACCATAAAATTCAAAATGTGCCTTCTTCAAATAATAAATAATCCCAGTATCAACACCGGATATATTGTTTAAGGCCTATAATAACTGGAAATAAATATAGTTTATGCAGTGGCTCCTAAGTGAGGTCTGGGGCCCACTGGGTATATGAAAAGGCACTGCGTTCTGTTTTTATTTACATTTTACATGTTTTTTTAAATTCCATTTGTAAATTACTTTATGTTCCTACAGCTGCTTACAGTTGACAAATTGAGCACAGGTTTTTCAGAAGCGCACCCATGTATTTTTAATTTGACCTTGCACAAAGACTCAGCTTGCTGAAGTTGCTCATAGGCGACAGTATGTCCCAGCAGGGCTTCCATCCTTACATGAAGAATTTAAGGAGTGGAATTGCAGTCTACAGTGTTTCCACTGTGTCTGTGAAGACTCTCAGTTATCCAGGCTTAATGAGGAACAACTAAAAGTTTAAAAATAAGCCATCTGGACTTGGATAAAAATGTTTCCGCTTGTTGCTATTGATTATTATAAAAATGTTACACAATATCCCAACTTTTTCTTTTCCATAAAGGAGAGTTTTAAAGCCAGCCTCCTCATAATGGCTTTCTCAATGTTTTCCTTACCGTCTCCAAGTACGTCCCAGTGCTTAAACCGTTCATGAATATTTCCTTTTTTTTTTGCTTATAAATCTGCCGCTGATGCACAAAGCGCAGCTCGATAAATCAATCTGGAACAGGAGCCGTGGCAGTTAAAACAATAAAATCCTACTTGAGCATTGCAGTGCACTTTATTGATTTTAATCCACTGTTCCTTCTTTAATCTATCATCTTTGGGCAGCATTAATTCCTGAGTTCTTTGCTGGGCTGGCGGCGGTCACTCATGAGGTGAAAGGAAACAGCCGTCCCACTCCGTACACTCTCCAGAGGAGCTCCACAATAACACCAGGCTCGTCAGGAATTGATTTTGTTAAAATGAGAAGAATAATATCTGCTACGAGTCAGGTTTGTAGACAAGCCTGAAAATATTAAACATTGATTTTTAATCCAGAGGTGGGAGAAGTACTCCAGATCTGTAAAATAATTTTACTTGAGTAGAACTAAAAGTACTCATGACAGTTGTTTAATGTAAAAAAGTCCTTAATGCTAGGTTTTTTTTAGGTAGAAGTTACTTACTGCTACTAGCACTACAACTAACATGCTACTACTACTACTACTGCTACTTATACTACTCTTACTACTACTGCCACTACTACCTTTGCTTCTACTACTCCCACCACTGCTACTATTTATTACTACAGCTACTACCTTCTTTGAAACTGATGACAACAAATAGTTTTACTTATTCAGAGACTCCTTTTCAACATGTACTTGAGTAAAAGTATGTTTTTCCTATAAATATCAAACACTGATATTTATCCAAAGGAGGAAGAAGTACTCCAAATCTGTACTCAAGGAAAAGTACTGTTACTGCAAAATAATTTAACTCAAGTAGAGGTAAAAGTACCCATCAAAATTGTTTCTTAATTAACAATTCACATGCTATAGTACTAATAGTCTATCTAATACTCTACTACTACCACAACAAATACTCCTATTACTACAATTGCTACTTCTGCTTCTACCACTGCTACTACTCTTGCTACTACCACAACTACAGCTTCTGCTACTACTACTACTCTATCTATCACTACTATCACTGCGACTATTGCTAATACTACAGCTACTACCCTCTTTGCCACTGAGTACAACAAATACTTTCACATACTATTTAAGAGTACATGTTTTTCCTGAAAATATTAGAAATGTATTCAGAGGTGGCAGAAGTACTTCAAATCTGTACTCAAGTAAAAGTACTGATACTGCAAAAATATTGTTTCTTAAGTAAGAGAAAAAGTACTTATCAACTCAAATTGTTACTTAAGTGAAAGTAAAGAAATGGTTTTCCAAGTAGAAAGTAATTACTGCTACTACTACTACCAGCACAACTTCAAATGCCACCACAAATACTTCTACTACTGCTACTTATAGTACTCTTACTTCTATCACTACTAGGACTCCTATTACCACTACTGCTACTTCTACTCCTACCAATACTACAACTGCTACTAATGCCACCACTACTGCTATTCTTCTTACTACCAGCACTACTACTACTACTACTACTACTACTGCTATTACTAGAACTAGCTCTTTGCCTCTGAGGACAACAAATACTTTTATGTACTTATTTAGAGATTCTAAAAATATATTTAAGTAAAAGTACATGGTTTTCCTGAAAATATTAATATCCAAAGGTGGAAGAAGTACTGCAGATCTCCACTCAAGTAAAAGTACTGATATTGCAAAATAATGTTTAATTTAGAAAATAAGAAAGTACTACAACTACCAGCACTACTTCAAATGCTAAAACTACTGCTGCTGCTACTTATACTACTCTTACTAAGTTATACGACTAATACTCATATTACCACTACTGCTACTTCTGCTACTACAACTGCTACTAATGCCACCATTAATTACTACTACTTTTACTACTACCACTACTACTGCTGCTTCTACTACTACTTTAACAGTACCCCTACCACTGCTACTATTGCTATTACTAAAACTACTACCCTCTTTGCCAAATACTTTTACGTACTTATTGAAGTATCATCAACTGAAATTGCTGCTTAATTAAAAGTAAGTAAATAATGTTTTTCTTAAGTAGAAATAATTATTGCTCCTACCACTACCAGCACTACTTTAAATGCTACCACTAATACTACTACTGCTGCTACCTATAATACTGCTTCTATTCTTACAGCTAGCACTACTACAGCTGCTTCTACTACTATTACTACTGCTACCACTGCTTCTATTGCTATTACTGCAGTACTACCCACTGAGGACAACAAATACTTTTATTACAAATTCCTCTACGTGTATAAAAAGTGTACTTAGGTAAATTACTCGAGTAAAAGTATCCAGTTACTTTCCAACTGTGTTTTTATCTCACATCTAGAACAACAGCAATACTTTCCAAAGAGCTTCCTGGTTTAATCTTACAGCCTTGTTTATTAAAAATATGTTAATCTTTACTTAGGAATGCATTTTTTCACTAAAAAGAACAGTAAGTTTCTCATATGATTATTTAACTCATAAAAATGCCTTGAAAGCATCTGTTTGATTAAGTGCATGTTATCTTGGTCCAAGGAGGAGGGAGCCGTGGCAGTGCGTGATTGGATTAGCAGACCTGTGCACCATACACCCTGAAATCTAATTTGATTTTGAAAGGACGGGGAATGTAATTTGATGTTTCTTATCTGGCTTTGAGGGTGCTAAAAAAATGTATAAAAATCAAAACAGAGTTGCCTATGTGTGTACGAAGTGAAAGCTGTATCGATTTTTGCCTAAATTGAAATTGGGCGACGCTGTTAACAAAAGCTTTAACACATCTCTCTTGTCATCCCACAGTAAAAAGGAGCTGGGAAGTAAGTTAATTCAGTTCAGTTGTGATTATATAGACCAATCCTGCACAATAGCGTTTGGCCTTAAAGGGCTTTGCAGAAATAGGCAACCAGCCTGGCATTTTAAAGGAACAGTCCATCGTTTTTCCATACTGAACTATGTTCTGCCCTGATCTTAGACAAGTTGATACGTACCGCTCTGGACTTTGTGCGTGCCCTGTGTGCCCTTTGCGGGCCTGTTGAGCGGCGCTAATTTGTTAGCATTTAGCTTATCCCTATGGGTCCAAGCGCAACTCAAGTTAGAAGCAACAAAGCTCTTCCACGTTTTCCCTAGTTACATGACCCAAGTACAGTTACACAAAAATGAAAAATGGAGATTTTCTAAGCGGACAAAAATGAGTACTATAATGTAAGGCGTAATAACACTTTAGGAGCATTTCGGTGTCGGCACAGTGATATCTTCACTCCTGAAAAATTCTCTCCCCCTCTCACTTCCGTCCACAGAACCAATCACTGGAGAAAACACGACATGGCTAACAGTTCATGAAAACCAAAGTTCAGTATTTCATAAAAAACATTACATGTTACATAAAATTATCATCACAATTAAAATAAATAAATGCTTAAAATTGTTCACTCTTTGTACTGGATGTAGGGTGAATATGGGTAAATATGGGGCACTTTTTGAAACTGCAATTTCCTGTTATGTAAAATGTTATTCAAATGCTGGAACCTTTAAAGTAATACATTTTTAAACAGCTGAGGAACTCAACTGCACATTACAGATGGAAAAAAGTGGAATAACAAAGAACTGAAGATTCTTCAAACACAAACTAACTGTAAACATCATTTTTAGAGGCAGTATTGGTAAAGTGGAACACTTTACCAAAACACCATACCAAAATTTGGTATGAAAACACTCAAATATAAACAGTTATACATTTTAAATGTGCGGGGCAGAGGGAGCTCAGTGCATAGGTGACGATCACCTCTCTGTGAATCAGCATTACATGATTTTTGTTTTGCACTCACAGACTCATTAGAGAAGAAATCCCCCCACAGACCTGATGGCATATTGTTCTTTATGTTTGTAGAATATTTATTTGACTAAACGTTTCCTGAACCTCTGGTGTGCTATCTCTGTCCGGTGCAGCTCCCATTGCCCCCTCCCCTGTCTCTGTGCTCTGAGCAGAGGAACAGATTTACCCGGTCTCCTGTCATCCTTATGGACTGTAAATATCTCTTTTCTGGTCGTTTTTGAGTAAAACATCAGAGATTTTGTAACTATCTCGCCAATAGGGCTAATGTGTCTAGGTAATTCTTAGCTTTTTAAAATCTTTAACGGTGACTATCTCCACGATTACTGGACCTATCAACATGAAACAAAAACTGTAGGAAAGCTCAAGATCTTATCTGTCACTATAAACTAACTACATCTGTCTATAGACCCTTCTCACACAGCGTCATCTGATCACGTGATTTCCATGGAGCGGCCATGTTGGATGGCAAAAGCCGGTTGTCACGGCCCTGATTTGGATCAGTTCTGCTGTTTGTTAGCCTAACAAATTAAATTTGTTTTACTCATCAAAAATAGTTTAATGTGTCCTATATCTGTGATAGCATCTACCAGCTGTCTTTTGAAGTAAAAAAGTTAATGTTGCACTGTTTGACAAAGTTTATTCTTTAAAAAAGTCACATAAAAGATTGCTCCTGCTGTAATCGTCAAATAAAGTAAAAACTGATCTGAAGTCAGTTCTTACTGTCTGCTCAGGTTTATTAGCAGGGTAAACACATTTTCACAGACATTTAGCAAACTGGAGAGAAAAAGAAAATACAATGTTCAGGACAGCTTGGTATTTTTTCTTTTCTGCGTGAGGATATGGTGAGTACAGGATTATTTTCACAACATGGAATACTTTTATGGAAATATATCTTGATATTTACTGATTGAGTGTTACTAATCCTGGATTGGACTGGTTTTGGACAGAACCAGTGTTCAAAGGTAAAAAGTCTGTTTTTTCGGGTTGGGCATACTGAGGAATCATCATTAATTACACATATGTCCTATTTTAAGCATAAAGTTACCTTAATTCCCATTTTGTACAGAACATAAGCTTTCTAATGATGTATATCATGCCTGTATTGACAAAATAATAACCGTGCAAATTATGTTTTCGCGGAGTTTCTTTCTGAATCTGGTCGCCGCTAGCTTGAATGAGGTTAAACAAATATAAATCCTAATTCTCCATATCGCAGCAAATTTGCCACTTTTTAAGGCCTTAAATTTTGATTTATGATTTTAGACTTGTAAACCTCCACGGAAAGCCTACTTTATTGAAGTATTTATATTGCCTTTTCACTAATCTGCATCTCTCATCTGCCTACTCACATGGACAACAGTTGTTTAGGGCACTTTCCATACTAAAGGTCTGTCACCCATCCTGACACTAAATATTTTTATGTCTCTAAGGAGCTCTCTGACTCTTGTGAGCTTTCGATTGATTGACTAAATAATTGTAAACGTTGTGAACGGAATAAAAAAAAAGCAGATTGTGTGTTGAAGGCTGGTAAACCGTAGTTTTGACATCATATGGGTCTTAAGCATCGACAAGTGAACATTTCTCTAAATATCGCTGTCTGACCTGAACACTTAACGTTAAGTATTGAGACGGTGTAGATAGTGGTAAATATGAACTCAATTTCTATGCATGATCACTAATCGCTAGCCAGCTGCACCGGCTTTTTGCCATCCAAAATGGCAGCGCCAACAAACCAAGTCACGTGACTGAGAACGGTCTATAGTCTATAATAAAGATAGCACAATGGCAATATTTATTTATACTAAATAGAACATGTCTAAAGACTAGGTCAGGCAGGGCAGACAATTAATTTAAAGGTTAACAATTAAATTAAATAGTGATAAAAGCTGATAGTAAGGCCCCAGAGCGGAATTTAGCTTAGGGCCTGACCAATGAGCTGACGGCTCGGTTTGAGCTCAGTCTGGTTCTTGGTCACTTTGTTTTGAGAGTTCAGAGAGGCAGGTTGGTTTATTTTGCTCTCCTGTATAAATGAGGTTTAGAGCTAATAGTTTTTAGTTTGTATGATTACTTGTCAATGTTTTGTAAGTATGTATATCAGGGCTGAGTGATAAATCGAATAAATTTGATTATTCGCGTTTCTAATTTTGAATCATGTCAAAAATAGCCTAATCTAATATCAAAGTTAACAGAAATTAGCGCCCTCCCAGCACCACACTGTTATGGCTAATGTTGCTGCTGCTAGCTCCAGAGCAGCTTAAATAGTGACTGTGGAGACTCTGCAGACTCTAAAAACACTAATTATCACAGAGAAAAGAGTCTTTTTACCTCTGCAATGTCCTTGTTTATATGAGGAAGCAGTTTGGTCAAAACTAACAGTGCAGTGACATGCAGCAGCAGCTTACTTCTCTTTGTTTATGTATGCTAATTAGCCACATGCTCTGGAGGCTTTTCACAGGCCTGTATGGTGTATAAATTATAATAGACCTGGTCTTTAGAAGCAGAGGGGGCTAACGCTAAATTATATTTATGTAACTGTTAGGGTAATGCACTTGCTGTTTTTTGTACATACATTTAGAATATATAGTAAAAGAAAACAACAAAAAAACTATGCATTAATCTCATAAAAAAAAAACAACAACTATATTTAAATAGCTTTTTATGTCAACAAAAGAAAAAAATAATTAAAATTGTAAATTGGCTGAGAAATGGAAAACTAAATTGAGATTTTATTTTTTAACCATATCGCCCAGCCCTAATGTTTGTGTTTGTACTTTTTAGTGGAATTCAGTTGTTGGGTTCACAGTGGCTTGAAAATTGCTAACATTGTTTTGTTCATAGGCAAATTTTCAACATGGTGAAGAAATCTTGGCTCAAGATCCCTTGCTAAAAGCAGAGGACTCAAAGCATGAATGTATAATAAGACCTGGATAGGGCACCGCCCCCTCTCCCCTGATGCCAAATTTCCTAGTGGCCGCTCCGCAGAACTGCAGCAAAAAATCCAATGCGGCCCAGAAAGCATTTTTCACATAGAGCGCAGTGTAAAAAGAAGCACCTACAGCTAAGAAAATGGTCGGATTTTGTGGTGTTTATTATCTATTTTCACCATGGACTTTTTCCCTCTTCGAAATCTTTAATTTGGCTAAAAAATAACGTTTTATGGTTTGTGATGTCACCGCTCTAGCCCGCCATCGCGCCCATTGGTCAGAGTCCGTCCAGGGCCACAGTGCGCTTGCTCTATGGGCCGCACAACGCAGAAGTAACGCTTCCTTGTGCGGTCCTCCTGTTCACTCAGGTTGGCACTGTCACACCACTTCTGTTCAACACGACCTGGGATCTGAGCTCGTCTTGGTTCTCGAGAAACCAGAGCCATGTGTGGATTTACCGGACTATATTACGTTTCAAAATCCAAGCGGTATTAACGTCAGTGAGGCCAAAGTCAGTGTCAGAGTCAAGCTCCTTTTAAAATATACTTTGCTTGGAGTTAAATATTAATGTTGTTGTTTTTGTGCTTCAGATCATTTTCCATCAGTTGGTGGAGGCGGCCATCGAAATGGATGCAAGGGGAATCTTTCACCGGGACTTTAAGCCTGATGAAATCCTAACTGAGACTGGTGCAGATGAACCCAAGGCGAGGATCATCGACTTTGGCTGTGGGACGACCTTCACGCCTGGGCAGAATTTTGAAAACCCCCAAGGTAAACCGTTGAACCTAATAGAATTTTACTGAGGAGGTTCACTGAAAGACATTACAATGAAGCAGTACAGTACAGGTTGGGTCAGTGTGTCGATAGTTAAAATGAGTGCAGAGTGTGCCAAATATTGTACCATCCCTTAATCCTTTGGCTTGTGTTTCCAACTGGTACAATATCAGCTGTGTCAAACCTACTGACCCGACCCGTACACCTCTTAGTGGGATCATTGCTCATCTGTTCTGTGTGTTGTTTGTGTTTTAGGGACTCCACGGTACTCCTCTCCAGAGTGGTTCAGATATGACCCTTACACTGTAGGCCCCACCCCTGTTTGGCAGCTGGGCCAAGTGCTTTTTGCCATGCTCTTTAACAAAAGGCCCCTGATCAGTGAACCCACCATTGGATTGATGCGGGCCGTCCACTTACCAAAGAGCATTGGAAAGAGTAAGAATTTATATTATGAGCATTTTATCTTTAGCCTGGCCAGACATCTTCATTTGTTTTCTGTTCTATATGAACTATTAGACTGGTCTGTGTTATTTTGAGTTCGGTTTACACAAGGTTTAACAAATGTACACAAATATACAGTGTTTCTGCAGGGTCTAAAAAAGTCTTAAATTTAAAAATCTGAATTTAATGCCTTAAAAAGTCTTAAACTTGTGGAGCTGTAGAGTACTAGGTCTTAAAGATGTTTAAACAGGTCTTAAATATGTCACGTACTTGATGATGTAACTACCTGTGTTCACTGCTTAGTCTAAAATGCCCACTTAAATTCTCAAAGGTGCATTACAGTTGCTTTTTCTTACCAACAACAAAATGCTTTGTGGCACTCACTGTCATCAATAGTCACAATAAAACGTTGCTGCTGTGTTTATGACTCAGCTTTTTGTGCACTGCAGGCTTATGAAATAGGTCTTAATTTTCTTCAACAATGGTCTTATAAAGGTCTAAAAAAGTCTTCAATTCAACTTGTTGAGCCATGCAGAAACCCTGGATATAACTGTCAGAATGAATTTGGATAGATTACAGTCAGAAACAATTGGCCCCACAATTTTTTTTCCTCTAAACTGACAAAATTTTTATAGCATACAACCAATCAGAGAAACAAAAATGGCACTGCTTCATTTTTGATAAAGTTATGAGTGGTCAGAAAATAGAGTGGGTGTGGCTGGCCAAGTTACATCTTTACATGGTAGCACAAATGCATTTACTGTGCGTCAGACTAACTTGAGCTTATCTGTGCTCAGAGTGTAGGCACATACTGAAGTTGTGTCTGGAGAAGGACCCCGAGAAGCACCCTGGAGAACTTGAGAGACCATCCTTGGTTAAACTCGGAGTAAACACTCTCAGGCCCAGCTGCATAGATAAGGTTTGATTTAGGCTCAGGTCATCTGTTCAACTCAGCTTATAATAACTTAATCCAGGTTTAAAGTTCATTAAATGCTTCACACTGACAGTGAGAGAAAGATGGTGGCCTGAAAGAGTCTATAATCACAAATGTTTCTGAAGACTTTGTGAGGGAAGGCTCTGTTGAGACATTCTTTGTCTCCCTGTTTGCATTGCTCTAGTTTAACTTAAAGCCACCTGAATGTCATTTTAAACTGAGTTGAACAGAAGTGAGAACATTAGACCTATTTGACTTAGAACCCTGTTTGTGCAGCGCTGCCTTTGGGCAAGCAGGTAAGGTCTTTTCAGCTCAACTCCAGTTCTTCAGCTCAAATCAGGTAAGTACAGTGTAAATTTACTAAATTATCCGTAAATACTAGTTTTACTGACACTTTTCATACCCAGAGGTGATCCAAGCATCGATCAGCTGTTTGTATGCAGGAGTAGATGGTCCGGTGGCCAGCTGATGACATGCACGCCGTGCGTCTGTCGATGCGCTCTGTGTAAATCCTTGTCCGCTCCACAACTTTTTTGTGCTTCACTTTTCTCTGTGTAGTTAAGTTTTAAGTTAGATTGCGTAAGGGTAGGGATAATATTAGTGCTTAAACCGCTGTCACTGCAAAGGACTCTGCTCATTTAGCTCACTTTGTGTTGTTAGCAGCCGCACTAATTAGGCGTCAGACCCCGCTCCCCTCACCCCCATGCGGCACACAGACTCTCTCCTCTCATGTTTTGTGTCAGGACTAAGTCAGAATGTCATCCTGACTTAATCCTGCAGTATGTATGCGCACATCAGGAGAAGGTCGAGATGATACATTTTCATTCTCTCCATTGGATTTCATTTGTAAGGTGGTAAATATAGTAGTTTCTTATTCATTTTCTCTATGGGTGTATTCCATGAAGCAAGCTAACAAGCCCGGCTTATTTGATGTGTATTTTTGCTCTGTCGTACTGTATGTAAAAGTCGACATGGATATTTATGTATGGAACCTAACCCTAATACTGGTCCAGAGCAGGTTTACAGAGAAGATTTTACTAACACACAATAATTATAATTTTATTGTATCACGACTTTAACCTTTAAGCGTTAGTACTACTCCTACCACTGCTGCTACTCTGATTTTAAATTAAATAAACAAGTGGAAGCAGTAGTGAAATCCAGTTTTATCAGTTTTGTCGTTTAGCCAAAATTAAATCTATTTCATCTTTTACAGATTTTGAACGCACTTTATCGACTACAGTTAGTCCAGAACACTGCTGCGCGTCTTTTAAAAGGAAATAAAAAACACAAAAACATCAGCCCCATCCTCGCCTCGCTGCACTGACTTCCTGTTTGTTTTTTTGGTTGATTTTAAGATTTTATTGTTAAAAGTTGTGTCTTGTTTAATAATAAGGCAATTCAAGTTTTGAATGGACTGGCCCTACAGTACTTCATGGACCTCATACAAATTTACACACCAGCGCGTTCACTGAGGTCCGAGGGCCAGCTCCAGCTCGTGGTTCCTAAGACGAGACTTAAAATCACGGGAGCCCTTAGGACTAAGGCAGGTCTAAACCAGGGCTTAATAGATCTAAACTGTGCACAATTTTGTGATTCATTTAGTCCTGGTTTAGTCCTTTTAATTTTTTTTATTTAGTCCTTTTTATTATAGTTATGTTAGAATATTTTTGAGCTAAGTAAAATTTTGTAACAAAATAGTTGTAATTTTAAGTATTCTGGTGCTTTTTAGACATGAAACCTTCATATACGTACATATAGACCCCAAATGGCTTTGCATCTGCTGAATGTTATATTATATACAGTACGGTACTTTATCATTTCAGTTTGATTTGTGTATAAGAGTGACATGATGTAGTCAATATGTAGGCCTGTGGTAAAACACACCACTGAGGGAACACATAAAACAACTCACATAACTGTACAGTCTAATGTTGGTTGGTTTCACAGTCTCATGTTCAACATGTTTATGTTTTAAATGCACTTTCCTGTGCACCTACCTCTACCTCATTTCTCTCGTATTTTTAAAAATGCCTTGTTCCTGTAGGGGACTGCAGCAACTGTAGCTCAGTTGGCAGAGCTGCTTGTGTACTAACCAGAAGGTTGGTGGTTCAAACCCCACTCCCATGTTGTCATTGTGTCCTTGGGCAAGACACAACCCACCTTGCCTCTGGTGTCTGCGCACACTGGTGTATGAATGTGAGTGTGAATGGGTGAAAGGGTCCTTGATGTACAGTGTTTTGAGTACCCATGGAGGTAGAAAAGCACTACATCAATGTGACCATTTACCTGCGCACCGATGTCCTTCAACGTGTAGCTCACAGGCCATTTACACTTACGCTGGGCCACTGGGGCCCAGCGGCCATTTGCGGCCTGCCTCTCCCAGCTGGAACACAAAATCAAATTCAGTAATTTAATATGAACAATATGGATTAACAGTGATATATGGCAAATTTAAAACCTCACTGAAAAACTCAGTCACTAGAAAAACATTGATATTTAAGTAAATTCTCATAAAAAATAGTTAAATTGCTCATATTTGAGGGAACTATCAAAAGAAATGCTACATTAAGTTAAATGGCTGAAAAGAATTAAGAAAAGCACACTGTCCCACTTTACCAATACACTAATGGTAAAGCGGGAAAGTGTCAAAATGACTCATATTAAGTAAATTAAAAACAAAAATCTCAATTTTAGAGTTTTTAATCATAAGCATATTTTATTCACAGAATATTTTTACAAAAAACAAATTATGTTTTTTAAAAGTTATAATCTTAAAAATATTCATCCCAAGCTGCTATCATTGTACACACCTTCAATTTTTTACTGCTGGCTTGTAGATTTTGATTTGACACACCACAGGAACTGATGCCAAGCTCAGTGTGTTTTTTTAAGAAATGAAAAAGATACATTAAAAGATGATCATTAAGGAACCACTTTACCCATTGTCCCACTTTACCCCATATAATTTATAACTTTCATTTTTTAATAGAACTCCTGAAATAATTATACTTTTTCATGACATTTTAATTGACGTGCACCTGTAGTACATTTGCTAATCAATTAGCTTTACAAAATAAAAATAAAAATGTGTACAAGTCAATAGATAATCCAGCCAAGTATCTGTGACAGTCTCCCCTCCCTCATGTTAACACTGCTTTACCACAGTAGTTGTTGCTGCTTGATCTTTACGCTGCAGTTGCCCCTCCAGCTTCCTGAGGCTGGCAGATTTGAGTGAAAAAGCAAACAGCAGAAAATGGATCTAATACGCTCTGTGCTAAAGCGTCATCGTCCCCTCGGTCACAGGAAGCCTTCTGTCGCTAACGAGGGCTCTAACGAAGTCTGGCTCTTCCCCACGCGTCGAGCTGACGCGGGTTTGCACAGAGAAAGAGGAGTTTGAGCGTAAATAAAAAGGTCACTGAGCTGCAGCTTCAGCCACATCAGAGTGTGTTAGTTTCTTTCATGTGCCTCGGGAAGATACACTGAAAGCATTACTTCTATAGATCAGTTCAGAGTTGTGGCTTTACATACAGGCTACACATGGTAGACATTTTAGTATTGGCTTGGCCTGATGGTATAATATCAATGTAAGGCTATGAGTTGTAATTAAAGTATTGAATTCCTTTTTTTTCTAGTGTTTTAGGGCCACATGGAAAAAAATTAAATAAAGGCACTATGAGAATAAAGTCGTACAATTTTGAGAATAATGTCATATTATGAGAATAAAGTTGTAGCCAAAAAAAGTTATAATTGAAGGAGAATAAAGTCGTAAAATTTTGAAAATTAAGTTGCAATTTTTAAAAAGTCACTTCAAAGTCCTTATAATGATGATAATGGTGATGCTGGGCCAAAAGCATGAGGCAGTGAAGCCTAAATGGAAGTAAAACCCCACAAACCTCCAAATTCTCTATGAGAGACCGCAGCACAGACAGGCTAACTTCATTCTCCAACTCCAACTTTATTCTTGTAATATTTTTACTTTATTTTCATAATATTATGACTTTTTTGGTTACGATTTTATTCTCAAAAAATTATAACTTTATTCTCAAAATATTACCACATTAGTCTCATGAAATTACAACTTTTTTCTCGTAAAATTAGGAGTTTCTTGGGCTTTGACTTTATTCTCTTAAAATTTTACACATTAACCTAACACATGCATGTCTTTGAATTGAGAAGATTTTTTTTAGTTTTTTTTTTTTGCTTTACTCAACCAGGAAAGTCCCATTGAGATTACAAAACTGTTATTAGGGTGACCACCTCAAATAATATGAAAATTGGGACCAGTTGTGCTATTTGGTGGGACAAGGTGGGACGAACTGAGAAATAGCTTTGAGTCTAAACCCCTGTTAAATAAACATAGGGTAAGGATACATTTGCTGTGCTATTTTCATCCCAAAATCACACATTTTGAAAAGTAATGCACCAGCTCCCAGCCCCTCGATAGCCCCGTCCTGCAACACAGGGGCAACTATACCAACTACTTATTCCAACCCAGAGAGATAAAATGCCACAGACACATTTTTATTCTATGTTTTACACAAGGAATACTTCTCTTACCTTGTTGTTCTATGACTTTCTTTTTAACTAAACTAACAGAAGCTCTTTTTTTGAGGACCAAAGAAAAAGTGGGGCATTATTTTAAACAGTGGGACAGTGGGACAAATGCCTGAATGGCTGTGCAGTCAAACCAAAAGTGGGACAGGTGGTCACTCTAGCTGTTATTCAACAGAGTCCAGGGTCAAGGAAAAGCCCATTTTAAAGCTCCTATATTATGCTTTTCCAGGCATTTTGAAATCATTTCGGACAGCTTTGCATTAGTATTTTTGTAATTTAAAATAATGTACAACAATGGAAAAGAGAAAGAGAAGAAATCATAATATAAGATTACTGAAACATGTGTGAATGGAAAAAATACAAAACCAAAAATACAACTCCAGGTATGTTTTTGACATGGAGACAACTTTATAACACAATTAAAAGCTCAAAAAAGTCAATATAGCATAATAGGGGACCTTTAAACAAATTAATGTTTGTGGTGGAACAGTTGAGTTTGTCTTGTGAAAGAATACTGCCTTGGAACATAGCAGTCAAATATCTGTCTTAATATTATTTTAAAAAGGTAATTTAAATTCAAATGTATAAATTCTTACCACAAATTACCATGACCATGAAAAAAACAATCTCACGTTCAGATTTCTGAGCCAGATTCAACTAATGCACTGTAAAATCTCAAGCCCCAGTTCTGTCAGGTTTTATTTAAGTGCACAGACTGGACTCTCGACAGTGGGTTTGTGACACACAATAGTGGCAGAATGTGACAGCTCAAAAGCGTGTCTTAAATTTGCACCTATAGCGTTTGGTGAGAGCTATACTTTGAGAAGACTGGGACATGTAGAGCAAAGTGAGGGACCAGGCTTTTTTTTTTTTTTATTAATACAAGTGAATTGCATTACTTTTTAAAAATGTTTTAGTGACTAAAGCATGGAGGGTATAGCAGAATATAGAATCAAAATGGCAATGGATGTTATTTAGATCAAATTTAGATGTATAGTGTTGAGGCAGAACATACAGCAGACCTAGCTTTATAGCTTTTCTGAACTCAAGTTAAATGTCTGCAGTATTAAGTATTATTTATCTTGTTTCATGATTATGTTTTAATTTAATTTGTTCATCTTATTTCACTTATTCCAGTTATGTACCAGATGGCTGAAGCATATCACAGCAACTATGAGCCTTATGGTACGTTCACACCGAACGCGAATGAGGCGTCTGGGGATTGATTTACATGTTAAGTCTATGTAAAGGCACTTTCAGGCGCAAATAAAAGTCCTGTGGTGCAAATGACACGAATAGCGCCACGCGAATGATGCGAATTGAGCGTTTGACGCGCGAGTTCTGCAAATAGGTGAAAAGGTGAATCGGCAGATGAAGCGAACAACACAGAGTCGCCTCCAATGCTCTGTTTGCAGAAGTTGAAATATTTGAACTTTGGTGAATATTCGCGGCACGTTAACCAATCAGGGACCTGCTGTAGAAGTGACGTGGTTACGTACAACGTAACAGGAGGAAATCCAGCAAAACAATCATCGAGGCTGCCAGAGTGAACCCGGAGCTAAAAGCTGCAGCCTACAGCAACTCTTCTACTTTTATGAAGACAGGAATCAAAAGGATCTATTCCCCAAAACAGCCCTGATAGAAAACACTATAAAAATAAAATAAATATGGCTGTTTAGGCTTTGTGTGACTGTGCTGTGGTTATAGCTGTGTTATATGTGATATGAGCCTGTGACAGAGGCTCGCTCTGATCTGGGTGGTGGGGGGCGTTACACATCTTACATAGCACTTAAAACTGACTTTACCTTCAACATGAAATGTCTGTCATTTTTTACACCTCATATTGCCTTACTAGAAGAAACTCTCTTCAAAGGCAGCTTGTACTTTTCTTAACACTGCATAATAATAGTTAATTGGAAAACTCAACCCTTTTAATACATGTACATATAGACCCTTCTCACACAGCGTCATCTGATCACGTGATTTCCACAGAGCCGCCATGTTGGATGGCAAAAGCCGGTTGTCACGGCCTGATTTGGATCAGTCCTGCTGTCTGTTAGCCTAACAAATTAAATTCGTTTTACTCATCAAAAATAGTTTAATGTGTCCTATATCTGTGATAGCATCTACCAGCTGTCAAATAAAGTAAAAACCGATCTTAAGTCAGTTCTTACTGTCTGCTCAGGTTTATTAGCAGGGTAAACACGTTTTCATGGACATTTAGCAAACTGGAGAGAAAAAGAAAATACAATGTTCAGGACAGCTTGGTATTTTTTCTTTTCTGCGTGAGGATATGGCGATTACAGGATTAGTTTCACAACATGGAATACTTTGATGGAAATACATCTCGATATTTACTGATTGAGTGTTACTAATCCTGGATTGGACTGGTTTTGGACAGAACCAGTGTTCAATGGTAAAAAGTCTGTTTTTTTGGTTTGGGCATACTGAGGAATCGTCATTAATTACACATATGTCCTATTTTAAGCATAAAATTAACTTAATTCCCATTTTGTACAGAACATAAGCTTTCTAATGATGTATATCATGCCTGTATTGACAAAATAATAACTGTGCAAATTATGTTTTCACGGAGTTTCTTTCTGAATCTGGTCGCCGCTAGCTTTAATGAGGTTAAACAAATATAAATCCTAATTCTCCATATCTCAGCAAATTTGCCACTTTTTAGGGGCTTAAATTTTGATTTATAATTTTAGACTTGTAAACCTCCGCGGAAAGCCTACTTTATTGAAGTATTTATATTGCCTTTTCACTAATCTGCGTCTCTCATCTGCCTACTCACATGGACAACAGTTGTTTAGGGCACTTTCCATACTAAAGGTCTGTCACCATCCTGACACTAAATATTTTTATGCCTCTAAGGAGCTCTCTGCCTCTTGTAAGCTTTTAATTGTGTCCCTATAAAGTGAGATTGTCGATTGATTGACTAAATAAGTGTAAACGTTGTGGTATTCTAAAGCGGATTGACAGCAAGCAAATTAACAGTCATTTTGACATCATATGGGTCTTAAGCATCGACAAGTGAACATTTCTCTAATTATCGCTGTCTGACCTGACCACTTAACGTTAAGTATTGAACCGGTGTAGAAAGTGGTAAATATGAACTCAATTTCTATGCATGATCACTAATCGCTAGCAGACTACACCGGCTTTTTGCCATCCAAAATGGCGGCGTCAACAAACCAAGTCACGTGACTGAGAATGGTCTATAGTATTTCTGAATTTAATTGTGAACCCCTGGTGGAAGAAAATGGCTACCAGATTTATACTTTAGGTTATGTAAATAAGCTATAATGTACATCTCCATTTGTGACTACCTCCTTAGCTCACCCACACTTAAACGTCCAGAGCTTTCTCCGAATTGATAGCACTGCCACACTCTACACCAAGTGAGGGACACGACAGCCTCGTGTGGGTCATTTATATTGCACAGTCAAGCTCATTAACTCACTGCCTAATGTTTGTTTGTTTGAACTTATTCCATTTGATCCCCATTAAAACACTGTTCCGAGTCCAATTGGAGGTGCGCTGCCAATGAGAGGCTGCCAAAGTTGATGCATTGTACCCATCATCAGGGAAAACCAGTAAAGTGCCAAGCTAAGTCTTTCATGTGACAAAATGCTATACCACAGAAGGACTTTGATAGAAAATGTATCAAAGTCTCTTTCCTCGTTTAGTTCATCTTTTTATAGCCCATCTTTGATAACTGTAAAAGAAAAAAAAAAGAAAGAAAGCCAAGGCTCAACACTTCCCTGAGAGTGTCCTCCACCGACAATCACAGCGACCTTGTCACATTTTTGGCAGCTTTCGGACCACAGGCTGTAATTATTTAATGAGAGTCTCCCGTCCCCCCGGTCTGACCCCAGCTCATGGCCCGTATCTGATGCTCACAGGGTGGATCTGTCATTGTTCTTGAAGATCATTCACTGGATCTGAACATCTGCTCACCTGAACTAAAGGGGGATTGACTTTCTGCCTTTTTCTTTCTTCAATTCAATTCAGTTTTATTTGTATAGCCCAGTATAGCCCACAACAGTCGCCTCAAAGAGCTTCACAAACAGTTAATCAAACATAAACACACAATCAGACATAACACACAATCAACAGAAACAATAATCACATTAAAGCTGCACTACCTGACTTCTTTTTAAGTTAATTATTTAGTTATTAGTACAACATAACAGAAGTCATCTGAGAAAAAAATGAGACTTTGAGGTCACCTGTGGGCTGTATTATAAGGGTTTTTGTTTTAGAGCGAGGGAAGGAACAATTTAACCAGTCACACGCTTTCATAGGACAGGAGCACTCTGATTGGTCGATACATCCTTTATCTATCCAGAACTAGAATCTATCAGGAATAATGTGAAGGAGCTATTGTTTTATTTCACAATTCATAGCTTATTCACTGTATTTTTTATTTTATTTTAAAGAATTAAAAGCAAACTCCAGATCTCTGCTGTGTTATTGCAATAGCTCCTGGCTTGTGTACATACGTCCAGGTTTGTGTGAGACTGTGATAGAGCAGTGCCAAGGAGAGGAATTAGGAAAGGGGAGTGTATCATTCAAACTCAACTTTTTTTTTTAGACACAGCACTTTTACAGTCACAAAATCAGGTAGTGCAGCTTTAACTAAACAGACCCAGGACATCCCTGTCCTTAGACCCTCCTTCTCGGTAAGGAAACCCCCAGCTGTGGGAAATAATGAAGAAACCTTATGGAGACCAGGATGGGCAGGCGAAATGTGTCTAGGACATACACAGGCAATTACTCTCACTTTAAAGACAGATTTAATAGATCTGTTTCCACTCAGTTTGACTACAGAGCTTTTTAGTCCTGGGGTGAGTCCGCCGTCTCCTCTGGTGTTGATGTAGCATTATTAGCGGAACGCTTTCTTGTCAGTTTTTAGGTGTAATGATAACAATGGTATATATTTTGTACCAAAACCAGTAGACCACCTGGGGATCTTCTAGTTCCGGGGTAAATGCTTTTCCCATTGAGCCACAAAGTCCTTTTTTATCATAATGCTAAAGGATCCTCTAAAATCCCTTGTGGCTGAAGTTAGTATCTGCTCTGCTCATATACAGTCCGACCTGCAGAAATGTTCACAACAAACTTGCTGAAGTTCAAACCAAGCATTGGAAGTTTTTTTTTGCGTATTTTGCGTATTTTGTGTTTATGATTTAGTAATAAAATACTGTTCTTGAGTGGTGGGGTTAGAAACGTATGTTAACAGATTTTGGTGCAACACAAGTCGCGACAACAGTTGTAAGATTGCTGTGTTAAGTGATATTGAACATGGCCTGATTGTTGGTATCAGGCAGGCTGGACAAAGTATAGTGCTTATTGCCTCTACTGGGATCAGAATGGACAAAGATTTCAAAGGTGCACAGACAACTGTCCAAAAGTAAAAAAAGAAAATAATCTGTGCACACATGTTCTGTGAGTTATAAGATCTGAATGGTTCAACCATTGCACTGTATGTAAACAATTATCTCTTAAAAGTACAACATATCAAACCCGGAAGCAACAGAATATACATAACTGGGAGCCATTTTACATTTTCCAGATGTAATTCCTTTGTGGTAAAAGCTTTTCTCATGGAGCCCACACAGTCCGCCTTGTCTTTGTTGACCACTTCTCTTTGTAATGTCATTTGATAATTCACACTGCTGTTTGTCATATCAGTGGCAGACAGATTGTTAAAAGCTGTAATACTCAGCGTCGACCTGAAATAGCTCCAGTCGTGTCTATTGGCAGTGACTCTACTCTGTTTGAAACTTCGCTGCTGCACATTATTAGCAGAATCCTTTTTGTGGTCTCGCAATTTATCATAAACACAACGGTGAGATAAAAGCTGTACATTATTATTGCAGACTTTGTTTGTCCTCACACTGACGTGCTTAATGAGTTGCTGACAACCTTAAGAAGTTTCTGCTACATAACAATATAATCATACAAGGCTGAGGTCGAAGAAACAAGACAAAGATAACTTTGTGTCACAAACAAGTGCTGCTAGACCGATTGTAGTTCTCCAAAGTAGTAAAGTACGGCTGTTAGGAGCTGAATAATGGGGTTTCAGATAAAACACAAACCTTTGAAGGGCTACTCTTTGGTGTAAGCTGCAAAATAGATTGCATAGATCTTTTCAATTCAGTTCAGTTTTATTTGTATAGCCCAGTATCACAACAAAAGTCGCCTCAAAGAGCTTCACAACAGTTGATCAAACATAAACACAATCAGACTTAACACACAATCAGCACAAACAATAACTACACTAAACAGACCCAGGACACTCCTGTTTTTAGACCTTCCTTCTCGGTAAGGAAAAACTCCTAAAAAAAAACAGCTGTGGGAAAAAAGAAGAAACCTTATGGAGCCCAACTGAAGGAGAGATCCTCTCCCAGAATGGACAGGCAATGCGTCTAGGACTGTTAGTTCATTAGCTCATCTATAGGATCATAGATCAGCTCTGTAAGGATTCATCCAGACAGGTGAGTGGGTTGAGGTAGATTCGGGAAATCCCTAGAGGTGAGGTTGAGTCTCACAGGTTGGGACAGGAGCACAGATGGGGTCAGCTAAGATCCAGTCGTCACTGGGACATCTACCAGCAGCCAGGCATCTGAAACAGTCCCCACTCCCCCAGAGGGGACCGGGAGAGAGGAACAACTTGTGAATAGCAATGAACTGATTGGAGATATAGAATATTAGATAATATTAATGACAGTGATAGAAGAGGAGCAGCAAATGAAACCAGAGGACAGAGGCTCAGTGCACCATACTTCCCCCAGCTTCTAGCTCCTGGAGCAGCCTAGCTTCAACTGTGGAATTAACCCTGTTCCTCGCTGGCCTGACCATAAGCGTTCTCGAAGAGGAACGTTTTAAGCCTAACCTTAAATGTAGAGACTGCGTCTGCCTCTCTAACATGAGCTGGAAGCTGATTCCATAAAACAGGATCTTGGTAACTAAAGGCTCTACCTCCAACTGTACTTTTAGAAACCCTGGGAACCCCTAATAGCCCTGCATTTTGTGAGCACAGTACTCTGCTTTGGTTGGTAACGCACTATAACATCATTAATGTAGGATGGGGCTGTACCATTTACGGCCTTGTAAGTCAGGAGAAGGATTTTAAACCTAATTCTGAATTCAACTGGAAGCCAGTGAAGTGAAGCTAGCACAGGAGTAATATGTTCTTTCCTGTTAGTTCCTGTTAATAATCTTGCTGCTGCGTTTTGAACAAGGTGAAAACAATTAAAGAGTTTTTAGGGCACGCTGCCAGCAGAGAGTTACAGTAATCCAACCTAGATGTAACAAACGCATGGACAAGTTTTTCAGCGTCACTTTTAGATAAAATATTTCTGATTTTGGCTATGTTACGTAAGTGAAAGAATGCTGTTTTACAGGCTTGGTTTATATGAGCCTTAAATGATAAATCTTGGTCAAATAAAACTCTTAAGTTTCTCACAGTAGAACTTGAGGCTACACTGACACTGTCCATGGAGACTCTCTGGTCAGACAGAGCATCTCTCAGCTTTTTGGGGCCTCTGTTTTTTCTGGGTTTAGGAGGAGATAATTAATTGTCATCCAGGTCTTTATGTCTCTCAAACAGGCGTTAAGTTTCTCAACGCGGCCATTCTGATCAGGTTTAATTGATAAATACAACTGTGTATTGTCTGCGTAACAGTGAAAATTAATGCCATGTTTTCTGATTAGATTTCCTAAAGGCAGCATGTAAAGCATGAACAGAATGGGTCCAAGTACTGAGCCTTGTGGCACTCCATAGCTAACTTTACTGCACTGTGAGGAATGTTCATTTACACTGACAAACTGGTACCTATCAGATAAGTATGATTTAAACCAGCAGAGGGCGGCTCCTCTGACCCCTATGTCACAGTCTAATCTCTGGAGTAAGATGCTGTGGTCAATGGTGTCAAAGGCTGCACTGAGATCTAACAGAACTAGGATTGAGACCAGTCCATTGTCTGAACTTAATAACAAGTAATTTGTGACTCTAACTAATGCAGTTTCTGTACTATGGTGGGGTCTAAACCCTGACTGAAAATCTTCAAATAAGCTATTGTCCTGTAGGTGGCGACATAACTGTTTAACTACAACTCTTTCTAGGATTTTTGAAATAAAAGGAAGATTTGATATTGGTCTATAGTTGACTAAAATGTCAGGATCTAAACTGTTTTTTTTGTTTTTTTTGTTTTTTGTTTTTTTAGAAGCGGTTAAATAACTGCATATTTAAAAGACTGTGGCACATAACCTGTTTCTAAGGAGGTGTTTATTATATTCAGTATAGGTTCATTAATTGGGGAAGAGTCTCTTTAAAAAGTTTGGTAGGTATTGGGTCTAAAAGACAAGTTGAGGTTTTGGAGGACATAATGACTGATGTTATCTCAGCTTGATCTACAGCGATGAAACAGTCTAACGTTACAAATGGTTTTATAGTGGCCTCCATTTTTACAGCTTTGGCTTGCCCTGAGCTGATCATAGGGAGAATTTTATTTAATTTGTCTCTGGTACATGTGATTTTGTTTTTAAAACTTGAAGAAAGTTTTCACAGCTGAGAGTAACAGGGATACAGGGTTCTACTGAGCTGTGACTGGTGGTCAGCCTGGCTACAGTGCTGAACAGAAACCTAGGGTTGTTCCTGTTTTCTTCTATTAAAGTTGAATAGTATCTGGTTTTGGCCTCACGCAGAGATTTTTTTAAATAATTCAAAAGGCTATATTTCCAGGCATTCAAAGACTGCTCTGAGCTGGAGTGACACCATAGCCTTTCTAATTTACCGGTTGCTTGTTTAAGGGAACGTGTTTCGGCATTAAACCATGGTGCTACTCGATTCGGCCTAACAAGCTTTTGTTTTAATGGAGCTACATTATCTAGAGCCGTCTTTAAAGACTGCATGGCGCTGTCAACAAACCGATCATTTTTACTGGGACTTGAGCTATGGGAGCTGTTCTCAACAAACTCACTCAACATTGTACTAAATATTGGCTTTATTATGTGTTTGAACTTTGACACAGATTGGTAATTAAAATTTTGAAATAGGGACCAGGAGGCCGGTAGATGATTATAAACATAACTGGGTTTTGTTTCTTACAATTTGGGTGATTTATAGTTAGTATGAGGCTTTCAAAGGAATTATATGTGTGTTTAGATTTGGGGCTAAGCTAGACTGTGATATTACTGCCACTCCTCTACCGCTACCTGTTTTGAGAAAGCCTGTATGTGTCTCACAAACCAGAGGTGGAATGGAAGTAGATATTTTATAATTTATAATTTACTAGAAGTCTGTTGTCCTAGGCCTCAGGGTCAAAGGGGCTCAGAAATGGTCCCTCTTTTTAGGGGCTGTTTAGAAGACAACGTGTTTGCATTTTGGCCTTTTGTTTACACGAAGATGGGGTTTCAATTTTCTGAATCCGCAATCTTTTGAAAACGTTGGAAGAAGTGTTTTTGTCTCATAGTGGGGATCTGCTCTGAGCCCTGACTGCGTCCTGACTGAAAATGACGTACCAGCCACAATCTGAAGAGCAAATGGCTGTCTGCTGGCTGCATGTCAGCTGACCCACGAGCAAAAACTACGAGGCTTTTATGTCTCATATGTTCATATTTAGTCCAGTAATTGTCAGTAATATAATAAGTACTTTTAAAGAGACTTTATGCGAATGGCTCCAGAAAATCACAAGATCCTAAAGTAGTTGGAAAGTTACAGACCGGAGCTATCACTTCCTCTGCTGTTTACTCACTGTGTGGTGGAGAGCATTTGCAGGGCCCTCAGCGCTGTTTGCTGGACAAATACAGGTACTACAGTTTACTTTTTCTTCACACTTAAGCTTTTTCGTGTAAATGCGAATCACAGGCGGCATGACTCTTGAGTTTTCTTGGCCAGCGTTGTGTAAACAGGCCCTTAGTAGTAGTAGCAAATTTTTATGTGAAATTGTTGTGAAGTCAACTTTACACTCAGGTACTCAACAAAATTGTTACTTGATTAAAAGTTAAAATGTATTGAGTCCTATTATTCTGTAGAACTAGTGCAGGTTTTGAGGGAGAAGATACAAGCCAAGAGGTTTGCCGAACTTCACTTAAAACACTCTGTACCCTTGGCTCTGAGTTTGCTTCCACTAAACCAGGAAGACCATTTGTTTTGTGCTTCATATTATGATCTGAGATACAGGAGTGGGCAGCTTTAGATTAAGTACAAAAGTGAACATCCTCTGAGTTTACCCTGTGCACAGCTTGTAACTTTAGATAGAAAAAAATTACCAAGCTAAAAATATTGAACACTTGTGGTGAGGCTGGTTTTGTTGTACTTGACAGTGATAGTGGCCAGCTGCCTCCAGTGGACCTTCACAAACATCTGACGGAGGCCCAAGAGCCAGAGTTAAGTAGAACAGGGGCAAAAATTCTAAAACGTACAATGCACAGTAAAAACATTCCTTCATTAGCTTTGTCCTAAGTGTATTATGATAAATAGTGCTTCCTGACACTGCAGATAACTGATGCCCAAATTATCTTGCATTTCCCTACACGGTGAGTCCCCAACCATTAAAAAAAAAAAGCAGAGAACTTTTTAAGTGGCTTTGACAATGTGCAAATACATAAAAAAAAAAACAAAAAAAAAAAACAAAAAAAAAAAAAAACTGAGCCCTTGCAGGAGGCCACACAGCACAACAGCCCAAAGTGCTTACTTTATGATATCTGAAGCTTCTCTAAAGCCACGGTATAACTATAACAAAACTATAAGCACCAAGACAATGCACACCCAGTATCTCACAATGGTGAGGGTATTGTGCACTAATCTTGGAGTCAATCCAGGCATTTTCTAGTTCAGAGGTAACTGCTCTCTGGAGCCATGGAGCCCCTATTTCTCACAATGTTTAAGAATCTACTAAAACTTTGTTCCTTGACTGACCTCTTCAGGCTGAAGTTGGGACTTGTTTATCTCACAGTGGCCTACAGTATTCCAAATCCACACCAAAAAAAAAATCATTTGATCACTGGCCCATTATTAACCTAACCTTTCCTAAAAAATGCATGTAAATGCTTTGTCCATCAGGGATTGGGTATTATTTTTGATGCATTTCAATCCATAGTAGAATTAAACTAGACGTCCATATAAATATATGTGGCTTGTAAAATGCTGCACCTAATTGTGGTGGTAACAACTGTGCAGCAGTATCTGATGAAAATGTTTTGCTTTCAAACAAATCTGTACTGTACCAAACACCATTAAAACAGACTTAATTAAAACACTAACTTATAGGTAAGCAATATCTTGGAAGGCAATTATCAGAGTGTGGGGAGACCAAGCATAATACCTATAACAAAGGCTATCAAGGACTTCATACAAATACAAGAACATAATTTAATTTTTCCTGATATAATCTATTATATATAAGCAAGATCACATTAAATAAACTCAAACTTATAGGACAAATAGTTAGCATAGAGCTTGTAGGTTGGGTTACATTTCGAACTTGCACTTTGGGGATAGTATTGCTCTGTCTAAACACTATATAAGATCATGGCATTTCTGCTTTTGAATAAAAATAACACACACTGGTCTAAACTATGGAATCGCTGTGGGCATTAGCCTTCAGCAAATCATAAAAGCAAAACACCAGGGACCTAAGGTGAAGGCGCAGACAGAGTTGCATTATTTGGTGGTATCTTTGAAGAGGCCCTAGTTCAACAAAGTTAAACTGACTGAAAGTGTTCTGTAAACCAAACTAATGATGTGCGATACCAGCTTTCTCACCTTTAATACGATACCAATACTGATTCCGATACCATCCCTCACAGTCACAACCATTGCTTTTTCTTCTATATTCATTGATTTTTTGTAAATGATAAACGTTTATATGCATACACATGTTACAAATAATGGCCTCTTTATGTCACTGGAGGACCAGAGCACAATGGATTGTGTTGGACCTGCCATTGTAGAGCACACATTTGTAACATTAATAACGTTGTCATTACTACTAAAGTATTGATACCTTCAGATTGGTATCGATACCACAATTAAATCACAGGCATTGACGGTATTGATACTTTTGGTATCGGTACGCACATCCCTAAATCAAACTAAATTAAACCAATTTTTGATAGAAAGCAAGGGTCTGCCTATTTTTTCAGTGGTCTGTGCAAACTGCCTGTGTAAAAGTGCCACAGGTTTTTTCAGTCAATTTAAGAGTAGTGGATGGCTGCAGCCCATGCCATAAACTACGGGGCCTAGGCAGGACACACTCTGAAAAGTGGCCAGTTAGTAATTGCAGTGCTGACACAGAGGCATACACAGTGAGACAGACAACCATTCACTCATTCACAATAGGCAAAAAGAGTCACCAGACTGTGTGTCACCAGCCCGTGGATAAAACCCACAACCTCCTCCTGCTTATGCCCAATTCACACTGAATTCGTTGCGTGTCTGTGTCCCGTACGATCTCTGCAACAAATAGACGCAATGCAAGTCAATGCTGGCTGCGTTGCAGTGTATGTCCGGTGCTCCGACAGAAATATGTATCGATACGTATCTTATCTATTTTTGACGGATGCCACAGCCCTCATACATAACGTCGAACAGATGAGACCGAGCCAGACAGGAAGTCAGATCCAGGACCAGTGACGAGGATCCAGTAAATTTTGAAATAAAAACGCTTGTGCAGCCTCTCGCTCACATCTCTGTGAACAGTACGTCTTAACTGAGGACATGGGGTCTCAAACGAGATTGGACACTATTAAATGTGAGTAAAAAGACAGTATTTATCTACATTGCATGCTTACCCAGGGTAGAAGCACAAAAGTCAGGGAAATAATGGCCAACTGAATGGGAGATCGGGTGTTTACGTGTAGCTCTCTTCTGACATTGTTGTTATCGTGTGAACTCATAATTGCTGCTTAAACTCACTACTCTCCCGTAAACTCGCGGTCTCCCCAGCTGGCTCTGGTCAGAGACCGAACACGCAGCACACTCAGTGTGAATCTGGCGTTAGAGGCATGAAAGCTAACCACTCTGCCACAATGCATCACAACAGATTTAACAGAGCATAATTAAACTAAAGGGCAGACTTACAAATTAAGCTAATGAATATCCCAAATGAAACCAAAAAAAGAGCAGACAGTGTCCCAGCGGCTCTGATACTGGCTTTGCCTTAAACAGATCCTGAATGAGTTGTCCCCTAACCTGGAATGACCCATGCCTGTACATGGGGTTATCACACATGCTCACATCTTACTATTTCCACCTCATACACTAAAAAGAAAGTGGGACGGGGAAGGAAGGGATTTAACTCAACCCCTACAATTACAATCTGATTGTGAAAATTGCCAAAAACACTTAGGGCTTCTTTAATGCCACAGCTTTTGATTTTAATTGGTTGCGTCACAAATGGATTAACCTTCACTCTACTGCAAAGATGCCAGGCATGTCTAAATAACAGGCCTTTATTGTACCAAATTTTAGATTAAAAAGAATAGCAATTATCTAAGTATTGCTGTTTTTGTTTTGTTTTGTTTTGGGTTTTTTTTGGAGATGAAGCGATAAAAAGGTGGATCTTTTGGTGAATATTAAAAAGGCCATTGAGTGGGTTGCTCTGTAGTTTAGATGTTAATAATTAAATTAAAATACTGTAGGTGGCTGTGTATGTACTATGTGCTAACTTCCAATCTTTTTTTCCACAATTCATTTCATATAATCACTATTTCATGTCTATTCCACATACCATCAGCATATACCAATCAAGCATAACATTATGACCACTTATGGGCGAAGTAGACTATCTTACCTGTTAGTGGGTGGGCTATATTAAGCAGCAACATACAAATTTTGTTCCAGTTGATGTGTTAGAAGCAGGGAAAAAAGGGCAAGCATAATGATCCAAGCGAGTTTGACAAGGGACAATTTGTTATGGCTAGACCCCTGGGACAGAGCATCTTCAAAAGTGCAGCTCTTGTGGGGTGTTCCCAGTCTGCAGTGGTCAGTGTCGTATGTTCAGTGAAGGAACAGTGATGAACCAGTAGCAGATGCATGCGTGGAGCAAAGGCTAATGCGTGTCAGACTGCACAGTGTGTTGTGTATCGCGCTGCATATTAGCCAGGTGGTCACATGGTTATGCCTGATCAGTGTTTGATTGCCCTCATCCATGCCTTTTGGTGCATATTCATAACAATGTCCATTTTACTGTGTGTGCTAGAAGAGCCTGTGTTGAGCCAAACAGGAAGGTGTGAGACTCCAACAGTGACCGGATATGTGTAGGGCTAGGGCTATTGCGGGGGCAATTGGGGCATGCGGGGCAACAGATGGGTTTAGTGGGGTGCACAGGAAGCTTTTAGGAAATAGAGTGGCCCTGGCGTTCAAGGTGAGCTGACCCAACCGCTGGGGGTCCTGCAGTAGTCCACAACATACAAAAAGAAGTGTGATGTTATAATAGATTTTATGTTTTGCCATCCATCCTCTCTGTGTGACCAAGGGTTCTCTCCTAGCTTCCTCCCACCGTCCAAAGACATAAATTGGCCATAGTGAGTGAATGTTAGAGTAATTTTTTTTGTTTTTATTTTTTGTCAGTGTACAGGCACACATTTATTTATGTGTGCCTTGTAGGGGAGGAAATCTTTGGTCATCTCACGATTTGATTTTGATTCAGAGGCTCACGATTTGATTAAAAAATGATGCATCGATACATCTGCTACTATTTTTGTTCATGTCAGCTTTAATTAAATGACATATGACTAAAATATGAAAAAAGTTATTAATTAACTAAGAATTATTTATCAAACAATTTGTATTATCAACATTATTATTTTTAATTGTATGGTATGTATTTGAAACATTAATTGAAATGGTCTTTTTACCTATAAAAACTAGCAAACTAAATACATTAAAGTAGCGGGAGTAATTTATCAGCAGTGATTACATTGACTAATGTGTAATGTCTATTGTTAGATGTAGTGTTTCTGCAGGACATTTACAACTGTTGATAATTAACATATTTAATACAGATTAAACTAAGTGATTATACTTTTAGACTGCAGCATTCATGTGTGTGACAACAGTGTCTGCATTTGAAAGGGCTGCTTTTCTTTCTTATCATAACAGTGGTTGTGTTTGGCACTGTAAGGTAATGGTACTTTGTGTTTTGTTTTATTGCCGAATCATCACGCTTTCCTTTTACGCACCTCATAACTGCTGCGGCTCTTGTCCAAGTCCCGTTTGCCTCGGTTTAACATCCAAACCCCTCTGGACAGCAGCCCGTAATGAAGCAAACCCAGGTGTATCCTGCACATGCGCGTTCAGCGAAATCCGTTTGCAACCTGGTGGCTTCAGTGATTAGTAGTCTTTATAAAATTCTGATTATAAGCTTTTCTTTTAAAGACACGACCAATGCATCAGAATAATTATTATTTTTCCTACCCCTAGTTCCTTGTATGCCTGTGTCAGCCCTGCGATTAACTGGAAAGTGGCAAAGTTGTACTCACGCCCTTAGTTGCAGGGATAATCTCCAGCCCCCGACGTGCTTTTATGGAAATAAGCAAAAGAAAATTAATGAATGCATTTCCTGAGATTTTGCATGTGAACAGCAGGCACCATTTATATTAAAATACAATTATGATGTGTTTGATTGAGCACATCATTGAAGCGCCTCTATTCCAACAAAATGAGTTCCCGGCCCAAACACACAGGCTGGGAAGTGATGCAGTCCCGGTAATAAGACCCCTGGGAATGGCTTGTAAAATCATTGTTCACTGTAGATTCATCTTTCACTCAGAGGAAGAAGAGGGGAAACACCAGAAAGCCTCCATCATGGACAGATGACTATGCGGAGGATAAACATGATACCCATCAAAAGAACGACACAGCAATAGGAGGAAAACACTCACAGGCTGATGGGAGAATGATGAACAGCAGAGGCCTGGACCAGGACTGTGTGTAAACTTGACTTGTGTGTGGAGTTTTTAGAGCTGACAAAGACAGGACTAATTTTGGAGTAAGCGTTCTATTAATATTTTGATGCATGCAATTATGAAATCACCTTGAAATAAAGGTAAATATATTAATGTAATCAGATGTGCTATAGCAACAGTCACATTTTATACCCTTGAATTATCATTAATTAAATTTAATAATTTAATAATTGATCATAGGTTTTTACTCTAGATGTCTCTTCATTTATTCTGGTATTGGGATTGACACAAGAAGTAGCCTACACTTGCTTGTGACCCCCCTGTGGCTGGAATATACCTTCACAGTTGCTCATAGGTGAATAATAAACACAAAAATCCAAATATTTGTCACGCAATGAATCTAAACCCAAATTTTTGTTAGAGGTTTTGTAACTTGAGCAAATTGCTATGTTACAGCCAGTCAAAAACAAATGCATACCAATTTTTCCCACTGTATACAAACTGGGAAACATAGGTACGCAGCAGTTTTTGACACCTATATGCCTATGTTTCCTAGTTTGTATGGAGTGGGGAGCTTAGATACCTGCACATTTGTGAAAGTACCTATGCTCCCCAGTCTATAGAAAACAGGAAAGATAAGTACACAGAAATTTAGGTTCTTGCACATTCTGGTAAGTCCCGATGCCTAACCCTTATCTTAGCCTTAATTTTCCCTGGGGAACATAGGGCTGCCTCTGTCTATATCTGTGCTAATAATGATCACATATGACCTCAGGTTTTCTGCAGCCTCTGATGTTGAGGTTAGTTTTTTATCTATTTGACATATGTTTGGTCTGTAAGCAGTGAGTAGCCTTCTATATGCAGGTTATAATGATGTGCACTTAATAAATGAGTAAAATTGTTGAAAGTATTGCATGTCTTTTCAATCCAATCCAATATTAATTGCATACAGAATTTTGTGAGCTCCTATCCCAGTAAGATACATCTAAAAACAACATCAAGTAAGTGCTCTTTACCAAAGCACAGAAGAACATAAAAAACTGTCAGAAAATTACTGTGCACCCCCAGCAGCTGCTCTGATCCATGACGAACTAAAACCACTCCTGACTTTTTGATCACACTGAATGCAAATATCTATTGTTCATCATTAAGCTGCTGTCCTGTGTTGCCTGCCAATGTCTAAAATGCTGTGTGATGGTTGGCTGGGAGCTCAGCTGGCCACAGACCTTAAGCCACACACTCGTTCCCGCTCATCTTTGTGATCACAAAGTTCCCTGCTGCACTTGTGTCCAGCCTTTAGCTGTAACACAGCGGGCTGCAGGCTCGCCTTGTGCTCACTCACATGTGCCATGCAGTGATCCGCGGGACGCCAATAGCTATCATTTACCCCCAAGGACTAGCACTAGTGCCCTTGGCTACTGATTAGCATGGGGGGGCCCCGCTGAACTCTTATCTGTCCGGCTTCTGAGGCAGCGAGCATAGAAAAACAGCAGGAGGGCCAACCTGGGGCCAAATTCTCACCCACAAACCAGCAGCTTGTGAATACACCACCTCCAAACCACATCACACTCAATCAAAGCTTAATGTCGACTCGGCTTAAGCCTCTGATCACAACTTTATATGATGACAGGTTCTGTAAGCAGGACTGTGAACATGTGAGTCACACATGTTGCCATCAGCTCAGATTACTGCATGGTTATTTGGATTTAATGTGACCTCACAACTGCAATATTTTAGTAGGAAATACTGAAATACTAGAGTGGGTTAGTATGGATTTTATTCTTTATTTTCATATTGTGGTTGCTTATACTGCATTTAACATAAGTAGCACAAAGCCACATTCTCTGACTGGAGTAGGCAATATAGGTGAAGTATTCACTGGGTTAGACTGGGAATCGAACTGCTAACCCTCTGGTTAGGGGGTGACCTGCTTAATTTCCTGTGACCTCTCTAATGTTTAAATGTACAAGCTAACATTATGGTTGTTATACTTGTGTGTTGTTGCTATTTCAAGCCAGAGGAGCAAAAATCTCTTTTCCAGACTCTACCACACTGACCCAACCTGCACTGTACCAACCAGTGGAAAGTTCTAATTGTTTATTTCTGAGAGAAAAGCTGACACTGTGAGCCCCAGCAGACCATTACTAGCAGATTGTCTGAATGCTGGACACAGACAGGAGTAAATGAGATGACCTCCTAACCCTCAGGTTACTAAGTCCGGACATTATCATCCACACCTACAGAAACATGTGACCCAGTATTTTACAGGTGACAGAAAGGTTCTACCTTTAGTAACTTTTGTGAGGCTGCTGCTGGAGCCTGAATTTCCTTTGGGCTCAACAAAGTATGTATTAAATCCAAAAATTTTTACTCCTCATAAAAGTTTTTTTTTTTTTTTTTGCTCACTCCTTGGTGTAAAGTGAAATTTATGGGTTTGTGAAAATTGTGTATACAGTATGTATTTGTGCTTGATGATTTTGAGAAAGTAAAATAAGAGTTACTTTTAAAAGACCCGCTGATAGGGATGCCTCTCCTCCCCTCCTTTATGGAGCATCTGACCCAGCAGAGAAAAGCACAGAGCTGCGAGGGCCTTTGTTTTACATTATACAACATGGCACACACTACACTTTGCACTCTACCACGCTCGAGCCTAAAACACAGACTTTACAGGCAGCCACACGCCATTGTTAGCTTCATTTCTTTAACCTTTTTGTAAATAAGTTTTTATAATTGGCCTAATTTCCTGTTTGCTTTTGTTTAGTGCAAGCTGTGAGCCACAGTAAGTACAAAGTAAACTTCAATTTCAATTTTTCTTCATAGAACATTTTTACAAATCTTTTGTTTTTTCCTCTTGTCATCTTGTGTCTACTGTTTGGATCAGATTGTCCAAGTGACACAACAATGAGATTTGGGGAAGATACACCAAAGCTATTGGACCAGCTCCACTGAACAGCTGTTCATTTTGAGTTTTACATCTGGTGCGTTTGTTTTTGAGGTGAAGCTCTGCAAACAAATGTGGTAAAACCACTTCACACACTGTGTCGGACAACTGTCTTCATCTGACTGTATACATTTTTAATGTATGACCTTATTAAATGGATATTGACTTTCTGGCTGCCCATTAAAGAAAGATGAGTTGTGTCTTCTTAGGTCTTCTGTTCTCATTTGTCAGGTGTCAGACTCTGCTCCCATCAGCATCACACATTTCACTCTTCATTTAACAATTACCCTTGTCCCGCTCTCCAACTCAAAGTCAATGACACAATGTCAATAAACTGGGCCTTGCAACCAAAAGAAAACATAACTGCCAAATGTTGGTATTTGAAACGTTTTAGCTCTTTATTTTTGTGAGACAATACAACTACTTCATTTATGCTTAGTGCCAGATCCAGGCCCTGTCCCAATACCCGCATTATGCACTACACATTTTGTTCAAGTGCACATTTTCTGAAAGTGCATGAAGTGTGTGAGTGCATGAGGGTGCAGGGGAATTGGGACAGTCTTGAACATGCGTTTTGAAAGTCACAAAGTAAAAACATTTATTAGAGTAGTGTGTTGTGTGTTTGCTGAACTGCTGCTGGATTTATCTGAAACTTTATAACATTTAATAAGTTGATAATTTTACCACAGAAAGATCAGGCGTGTCTAACACTTTAACAGTGTTGTTACCTGAACAATTGAATTTCTTTAAGATTTCCAGCTGTTACTGCGTTAATAAGAGAGACATAACAGGTTACAAAAAAAGAGAAAACTTTCTCTCTTAAGGCCATGTAAAGGGTTTGACTTTCGGCTGGAGTGTGAATGTAGCTGCTTTTATGTTGGGAAAATGAAGCGTAGATTTTGCAAGAGACTAGCTGAGCATGAATATGCAATAAGAACATAGAACATGAACTACCCAATGGCTAAGCATTACAAAAAAAATAAATATGGAAGCCGTAACACTGTAAAAGCTTTTGTTATTGAAACTATACCACAAGGCAAAAGGGGTGGTAACAGACTCGAACAAGAAACCTAGTGGATTTACATGTTAAAACCAACAAGATTGTTTTTTCTCCTTTTTTGTAACCTGTTATGCCTCTCTTATTATAACAAAATGGACTATGATATGTGAATACATCCTAATATGAAACTTTGCCACAATAATGTACATTTGTTGCCATTTATAAATGTAGGTCTGTGAGTATGTAGGTCAGAGTTTGGAGTATGTGGCAAGATTTCACTCTGCATGTGAACCATCGCTTTGTATGTACTTTACATCTAATTTGTCCTATTGTCACATGTTTATCATCTGTAATATTGATGTATTTATGATGTGCTTTGTAGTAGTGTGTTTTGCCACATGTTTATTATTAGGGGTGTAATGATACAGTAACTATATCGATGATTGATATTTTTCCCTGCGATACAACAATATTGATACACCTTGTATCAAATTGTATAATTTTCTAAAAAGTATATATCAATATACATGGAAAAAAAATCAATAATATTGGAAATATTGATATTAGAAATGTTTAAGTTAAAACAAATTAACATTTTTACAGCTTTTTGGATGTAATTTTAGTGTTTTTAATGAAATAAATATTTGACTTTTCTTTGCCCTCTGTCTGCTGGACATAATCAACGCTGGCTATGATGATACATTTGAGAGTAAACTTTTATGATTTTTGCCAAAAAGTTGCTGTATCTGACTGTCTGTCTGTCTGTCTATATAATGTAGTCGAAAAAAATTGGCGTTGCATAAATATTGCTGCAATGACCAGAGTGCCTCGGACATTTCTCTTTTTTATCAAGTAATTGTTTCTCAGCCCAGCTCTTTGTCTTGAAAAGCACCTGGTAAGGCTTAAACCCACTTGATAAATTCCAGTGAACACTCCCACCATCTTCTGTCTAACCTTAGCGTTGTTTTGATGACTCTTTGGGACTACATTAGATGTTTGACCAATCCTTTTGTATTCAGGTAAAAGACTAACTTGGTGTAGTCAAATACTTCAAGTTACCAGCATGTCCTGTTACAAAGCTCTCCTCTGCTGTCTCCTTAACGCTCATTTTGAATTATTCCCTTGTCGTCCCACTCAGATTCCTCCTAATGTGTGGTCCCTCCTGGTGTGTGTGTGTGTGGCTCCTGGAAGCTACATCCCATGCGGCTTCTTGTCACTGGGGTCGACCGCTGTCTCTCCTTAAGGAAACAAGCCCTCAGTCTTAAAGCCACACAGACGTTAATGTATGCCGCTCACACTGATGATCCATGTTTGACTTCACGCCCCTTCTCGCATCTCCGCCTCTTCGTATTCAGGGCCTGTCTGGTTAAGAGAATTTCCGAATAAGAAACGATGAGACGCTCATTTCAAACTTTAATAAGCTGTGAAGTGCTCAGATACATCTTAATGCAGTGCAGACTCTGTCCCTTTGTTTCAGCCTCCTATATTTACCTCATCCCATCGTTCAAAGGGTGAGTTAAATGATGTTAAATTAGCCGTCTTTTATCTCGCTCAGACCACCTGCTCTTCGGTCCTCTGTGCATGTGGTGTCCGTGCAACCCTGCTCTACCACCGCTCTACTGCTCCGACATGTTTTATGGGTAACAGCTCTCTGAGGGATTGGTCTGTAGCTAGACTTTGCCTCAAACAGAAATGGGAAATAAAAATCCTATCTTTTCTCTCCGTTTACTTTGGATCATTGTTGTAGATGAGTCACTAGTTTTCAAGTCCAAGTCACGTTAGAGTCCTCGGTGTTCAAATCCTAGCCCATCCAATCCAAGTTACAAAAAGGAAAAAAGAAAAGTCGAGTCTGAATCGACTAGACCAGCATTTCTTAAACTTCTATGCTGTTTTAAAAGGATGGAAGGTTATTAGAACAGCTTTCTTTGGTTAAACAAGAACAAAGTCACATCAGATGATTTCTAGTTCAGTAATTCAATGATAAATAACATTGCTAAGTTTATAATGGAACTGAACCTCACCTCTTTCTTGTGTTGTACTGCAACTTTTGTCTGGTGGTGTAATGTATTAATGTCAAAGTAATAAAAAAAAAAAATCCTGCCTTGATTTTGTCTTCTTTTCTATGTATGGCATTTACCTGAAAGCCGCCGTGATTGTGAATCCCAACTCAAGTTTGTGTTCAAGGACATCTTTTTGCATCTAAGGTTGAGCTTTTCTAAAATTCTGACATAAATTCTGATATAAAGAGTAATATAAGAGTCATATAAAGTCAAGTTAAAAAGAGTTAGGCTTGGGTCAAGTCATCAGGCTAAAAAATTGCCCAATGACTTGACTTGAGTCCAAGTGCAGGAATTGAGCACTGTGTCTCTGCTATGTATACTTAAAGTTGAAGGCTTAGATATTAATTATGGCTGCAAATGCCAATTATACTTTCAAGGATGTCCTTCTTCCATTGTTTCCCAGAATCTCCTCTTAAAGTGTATTTTAGATTAGGTGCACTGAAGAAATTGCATTTGATTTTGATGTCAGTCTTTTTTATGAAACCTCAACGCATATATTGCCTTATTAGTCAGAACAGAAGAGCAATATTTCTTCCACTCCTAGACAGACGGAATAATGTGAACACAAAACATACGCAATACATTAATGCTGAAATAAATAGTCCTTCACTCAAAAGCACAATGGACCTCATTCATGAAGCTTCTTACAAAATCCAGGCTATTTTCTAACTCATGTGAACTGTTTCATGGCGTTACAGTCTTAGGTCCCTTTATAGAAGCAATTAGAGGTTGTTGCTGAGCGCCGACGATAATGGGCATGTGCGATCAAATTAGAAAAAAGAAAAAAAAAAAAGCATTATTTATAGATCCTTGGTAAATGTCATAGATTTTTATCTCAGAAATATTGGTGAATGGGGGACAAAATATATATATATTCCCTATACTCCCTTTCTATGTCTCTTCTATTGTCTAATGCATTTTTTGTTAGTATTCATTTTTCTGTGAATATCCTGGAATGGTGTTTTTTTATTAGGTTGCTTTGGAGGTGGAAAGTATCTTTATATTCAGACATGGACTCCATTCTAGTGAATTGATCTACTGACCTCCCTCTGTATATACAGAGAGATTTCTCCTTTTCATTCAGTTTTTCCCTTCCAGGGTGGCCACAGCAATTTGGGCAGTAGTAGCTCAGTTGGTAGAGACGTTAGCACACTAACCCAGAGGTTGGCAGTTTGATCCCTGCCACCGGCATACTGTTGTTGTGTCCTTGGACATGACACTGGCTTGTCAGAGGGGCTGTAGGTGTAGATTGGCAGCCACGCTTCCGTCACTCTGCCCCAGGGCAGCTGTGGCTACAAAAGTAGCTTACCACCACAGTGTGACTTAGGAGTCAATGAATAATGCACCAAATTGTAAAGAGACTTTAATAATAATAATAATAATGTCTTGCATAATGCGCTTTTCTAGACACCTATAGTCACTTTACAATTCACTCGGTGGTGGTGAGCTACTTCTGTAGCCACAGCTGCCCTGGGGCAGACTGACGGAAGCATGGCTGGCATTTTGCGCGCAAGGCCCCTCCAACCACTACCAAACACAGTCACACTGACACATTCATACAGGCAAGCTGGGTGAAGTGTCTTGCCCAAGGACACAATGATAGTATGCATTGCTGGTAGTGGGGATTGTACCGCCAACCTTTGGGTTAGAGGGCAAGCGTCTCTACTGACTGAGCTACTTTGAGTGTCTAGAAAAGCTCTATATTGGATGAATGCATTATTATCATAATCTGTCTCCTTCACATATTGTTAGACGCGGGTTTTACACTGGATGCCCTACCTGGTGCAAGCTTCTTCATTTAATCTGCCCTTAGGACAGGCACAAAGAGTACTGTTCACTGGCTTGTGACTTCCTATATCTGGTTTGTTTACAATAAATAGATACAAAAGGTTTGTATAGTAATAGCCACATATCTAGGGTGTAGTGATATTTCATGTATTTATGTGTGCAGAAATGTCACGTACACATGTTTTGTTTCAGGCTCCAAAGGTTTGCCACATACGGTATACAATATAAGGAATTCAGTATGCAGTGTATGGAGAATTTACATGTTGCAGATGTCAGGATCCTCTAACCCAAGCACACCATGTGCCACAGAAAACAACTTGTATGTCTGACCTTTAGTGACCTTTGGTTCATATAGGACAGGCATGACTGTAGTGTTCCTTTCCCCCTCCATTCTGATGAGAGAAACTGCAGCTAATGAAGCAACAAAATGAGGATACAAGCCAATGCATTGTCAGCCAGAAGACAATGGGGCAAAACACACACAACAGCCTCATAACGGCACGGACACCAAGCGAATCAGACAGAGGAACCAAGCACACCAGGTAGAACGGCGGTCTGGGGAGACATATGAGTACACAGATAGACAGAGAGAGGGATGGGGTAAAAAGAATGGGGGTTGTTAAAGGGGTCTTTCCTTGCTTCACTGAGCTAACTGGCTTCACTGACTGCTACAGGGATGAAAGAGCCTGAAGTCTGGGTCAGCTCCAAGCTCATTACACACAGACCAGGCTCTCTCGGACGCCTAAAGGGTCCCAGTGACCTTGGCGAACCTGCTCTTGGTAAAACGCAGCTGTCCAAGAGCGCTCCTCCAAGTTGTGTCACTGTAACACAACGGGAAGACTGCTTGTTAGCCGCCGACACAGGTGAACAAACAGCTCTGGTACAAATGGACACAAGAGGTTGAGTTAAGTGATGTCTTTGTGTTGTGGGCGTCGCCTCAGGCTTTCTCAAACATCACAATACTTTGTTTGCTTGAGAAGGAGAGCACCCCCCACCATATTTGATCTTTTTACCACTGAATTACTTATAACTTATATGTTAGACTGTTCATATATGACCGTATCAAATAAATTTATGGCAAATGCAGATGAAGGAAAAAGTATGCAGTATGGGCTGGTTAGTATGATTCCATAAAACAGGAGCTTGGTAACTAAATTCTCTACCTCCATCAGTACTTTCAGAAACTACTAATAGCCCTGCATTTTGTGATTGCAGTACTCTGTTAGGTTGGTATGGCACTATAAATTCTGTTAGTTCCTGTTAATAATCTTGCTGCTGCGTTTTGAAAGAGCTGAAAACTTTTGAAAGCGCTTTTAGGGCACGCTGCCAACAGAGAGTTACAGTAATCCAACCTAGATGTAACAAATGCATGGACGTGTTTTTCGGCATCACTTGTAGATAAAATATTTCTCATTCTGGCGCAAGTGAAAGAATGCTGTTTTACAAGCTTGGTTTATATGAGCCTTAAATGATAAGTCTTGGTCAAATAACATTTCATCACCTCAGAATTTGTGCACTCAAATAAGAAGTGAAATCCATCTCCAACACAATTGATGTCACACAAATTACAACTTCTCAAATGTCTTTCCAGGCCTTTAGGAATTCTGGTGTAACCCCTCCCCATTAAAAAAACATGCATGTGTTAAGAGAACTGTGAAGGCCCCTAATGGATATATGCAGAAGATGAATGAGATAATGAATGATTATAATGAATGATTCTTGATTCTTTTTCTTAGTCATGATTTTTACGGCCATGTCACCGTACCACAGTTTTTAGCTCCAACTCTTTGTTTCTGTACCTCATGATTTAACCCAAAGCAGTGGGATTACCAAAGTACTTCAAGTGTAGTGACAAACTTGTTAGCAAATGTTTAAGGTTTTTGAGTTGAGGCCTACCTCCTTTGTCCTCTCCCAAGACATTTCCAGGAGCTGGCTCAAGTGTCACAGTGCGGTCCTTTTGTGCCGAGCCAAAAATAATTGCGTTAATGATGCTATGGGTTTTAGTTTGTCCTGAGGGTGAATCTGTCTTTAAGAGGGTAATGACTCCTGTCCCGACACAGCCCCTCTAAAGACATTAACGGCTGACATCAAGAGAGCAGATTGTTTTCCTTGTAGTAAACGCTATAGTGTCACTTAATTCTTTTAACCCTTAAAAACTATTTAGTAAGAGGAGAGTGAGAGGGATTAGAGTTGTGCATCATTTCCTAACCTCATTTCAGAAACTTTAAAGTGGCTGTTAAAAGTGGCTGTGTTCAGTAGTATAAGGAAAAGCCATATTACTGGAGATAATCAATGCACTTGGCAGTTTGCAGTGGGAGGCAGAGGCTGTACAGTCGAGCTATTTTTAGTCCAGTGTTAGGATAATTATGGGGCACACAGTGGCAGAGTGGTTAGCACTCCTGCCTCTCAACAAGAATGTCAAGGTTTGATCCTCAATGTTTTGCATGTCCCTTTATGTGGGTTCTTACAAGGTACTCCCCTAGTGAATGAAAGTAAGAGTGAATAGTTGTCTGTCAGTGTATGTCTCTGTGTCATTTTCCAGGTTGTACCCTGCCTCAGGCCCATAGTTTTCAGGATAGGCTCCAGCCACCCGTGACCCCTTATGGGAATCAGCTGTACATAAATGAATGCATAAGGTAATTGGATAACTTTCAGGTAAGGTATAGTTTATTGTCGCCTTAAGGAAATTTGTTCTCTGTATTTGACCCATGCTTCAGAGCCACAGGGGCAACCTGTGGAGCAGTGCAGCACCTGGAAACCCTTCTCCAGAACCTAGCTACCTTGCTAGAGAATTAACCTGTTGTCCATGTTTTAGGTTAATGAGGGAAACCAGAGCATCTGGGGGAAACCCAACCAGACACAGAGAACTTGCAAACTCCACACAGAAAGGCTCCACACTCTGGGATTCAAACCCGGGACCGGGAGAGAAGGGAGAAGAAGTAGCTGCCACCGCCCGTACCTATAACTGACTTAACAGTGCAGACATGGGATTCATATTCACAAATGTCTAAAGCACAAACCATTATCTGCTGTGGCCTCTGATTTGGCGGGGCTTCTGTGACTGTTTCCCTCACTTTGGTACGTTTAATCCAGTTGTGGCAACATATCTTCAGTGGGGATGCGTTTATTTGTTTTTGAAACTTTTAGTGTTTTAAGGCGCCTCTGTCCACAGCAGTGCGATGAGAGTGGGGGTTGGGGTGGCCTAAATAATCCACTAAGTTAACTGTGTGGTTTCTGCTCTGACCATAGTGCCCTGCCAGTGCCAGCTCCAAACAAAGGGGCCAGTTGTGGTGATGGGGAGCCGGTGCTATAACAACTCTCCCGGTGGATTTCAGAGCCCCACTTCGTCCCTGGACAGTGCTAACCACTTTGCCACCATTGTTTACTAATCCTTAACGAATCCTCAACTAATGCAGGGTGAGCCATTCTAAAGTGTTTAGCAAGAATAATGTTTTTAGTGTAGGCTTATGTTACTAATATTTCATCTCCAGCTTAATAAAATGGCCAGGGATGAAATTGGGTACACCCAGTTGAGAACCTCTGATCTAAACTATTCACTTGCATGAATATTTATGACTACCCTATATTATATAAAGAAACAGCAGGTCTGCACCATTCTCCGTGTCCATGAAGACCCTACAGTGTTTCACATGTGCCACTGCTAGTTGCGATGCAGCATGCAGCTTTCCGTGTGATATCCATAGCCTTTACTTCGTCTATTTTCACCATTTTACAGTGTGGGCCTCTGTTTACTGGGGAGAGACACTGCAGGGACAGATCTGATCAAAAACATGTGGGGACAACTCTAGCTCACGGCTGTTTTTGTATTTCTGGGATGAAGGTGACTAAGGGCTTTTTGGGTTTGAAAAATGTCTCTTTATTGGCTCCTGTGGCAACTTATGTCAATGTCCTGCCAGGGATCGACTTTGTGAGTTTCTGTCCCGCTGAATAATGTGTTCTTTTAGATATATTTAGGTCTAATATCGCAAATGGGTGAAGGACAAGTTTAGAGCATATCATTTTTGTGTATAACTTTGCTATTTATTATTATTCTATTGTTATTGTGCCAAAGGGGATATAATATGCTTTTATCCATATTTTTAAATCAATCTTCAACAGCATTGCACATTTTACAACCTTTAAAAATATGACAAAAACAAAAATAAGAACTCTACTGGTGCCATAAAGAAATGAAAAGGTAAAGAGACCAGCAGAAGGCAGCAGAGTGCAGATCTGTTACACAAATAGCAAATGCTATTTTTTAAGTTGGACTTGCAATTTGTAGGCGTGTTGCGTGTGATATACAAAGAGAAACTGCACATGTAATTGCTGCTGCAGAATTGATATGGAAATGAGAATTTTGCGTGAGCATAGAAGCACTGACAGCGAGAGCAACGCTGCTCTGCTCTGACTGCATCTTTCCTACAGTGATGCAACACAAAACACGTTATGAGAGCCCAGCCTCAAAAAACAGGACTGACTGTACCATACTCACTGTCTTTGAGGGAGAATCATTTCATTGCATTTTACTTTCTTCTATTAACTTTGCGTAGTCCATCTTTGTTAAATGTCTCATGTGATTCTGGCACTGACCAGAGTCACATGACTTAGTTTTCCTCTGTATGACACAAGGCAGAGAGGAAAGTCCTGTTCACTGTCTCTCAGAGCCAGTAACCCTTCAAACAATTATACAAAATGTATTAAGTAGCCTCCGTGCAGTGCTGATGTTGATCAAATAAATATAACAATTAAAAAAATATTTTCGATGTCTGTCTGTCTCGATCAAATCCACGCAACGCAGCCTTGAGTCACAGCAGCTGTCAATCAAGCGCCGCAGCGAGCATGGCGAAAACACCTCGTTTTGATATTTATTGTGTCACAGGAGCAAAATCTGAACTGCGCTGAATTTGCCCCTGTGAGAGACGCAAATCTCAGCTCCTTGCTCCATTTTTGGCGTGTCTTTTTCATTTAGCATGTACGCAAACCTTTGGTAACGCTGGCTCTAAATGTCTAAATTTGGCTCACCAAAAGCCATCCACAAATAACCTCAACAACACTCAGAACAGCTGCAAACACATTTTTGGCTCTTAAATGGATTATTGCAATATGATCAACTTGACACAGTGGTAGGGGGGCACAGGAAAAAAAACAGGACTGAATGGCTCCAACAATACAGACATTGTAGCATTTGATACACAATTATGCAAATACGCAATTACAGAGAAATTCAATTTGCTTCTGCGAATACACTTCAAAAAGGTCAAGGTACACCCTGTGCAGATGACAGTTAAATAAGCCTGCTCAAATTTTTTTCAATGCGGTTTGGTTATTCATGGTTTGAGCATTTGTTTATTGAAAGCAAAATTATAGCACAGTCTAGTATGAAAGACATATTTTTGCTAACCAACAGAGAAAGCTGATGACTCACGACAGAACTACCATCATCCTGGCTGCTTGTGTCACTTCTTTGGACAGTAGTCTGTGGTAGCACCTGTGTCAATAAAGGGCTTTGGTGAGCTTTAACCAGATAAGCAGGCTGATACATTAATGCACATTTCTTCTTATGTAAAATGTAGCCCATGTATTTTTTGCAGGACAGCGTATTTGTTGAAAACATGCTGGTTTTAGAGGTTGAAACCATGCATTTCTTGCTAAGAGGTGCTAAACATAAGGGGCCAGATTTACTAAGACAAGTGCTAAATTGCAAGTGCAATTAAAAATGTTTTATTTGTGGGTGCGTTGCATGTGATATACAAAAAGAAATTGCACAAATAATTGCTGCCGCAAATCTGATATGTAAATGAGAATTTTGCGTGAGCATAGACGCAGTGACAGCAACGCTGCTCTGCTCCAACTGCATCTTTCCTACAGTGATGCAACACAAAAGTCAATCTGAGAGTCCAACCTCAAATAACAAGACTGACTGTAGCAGACTCACTGTCTTTAAGGGAGAATCATTTCATTGCATTTTACTTTCTTCTTTTAACTTTGTGGATCCATCCTTGTTAAACGTCTCATGCGATTCTGGCACTGTCCAGAGTCACATAACTCTGTGTGACACAAGAGGAGAGACTGAGAGTTAAGTCCTGTTTGCAGTCTATCAGAGCTAGTAAACCTTCAAACAATTATACAAAATGTATCAAGAAGCCTCTATGCAGCGCTGATGGTGATCAAATAAATATAGCAATTTAAAAAATATATTTTTGATGTCTTGCGCTCGTACATTCAGAGCCAAATCCACACAGTGCAGCCTTAAACCTCGGCGGACCAGCTGTCAATCAAACCTCACAGCAAGCATTGTGAGGCAATGGGATAAACCCAAGTGAGACTGTCATCATAGCCTTTATGCAGAGTTTAAAGACTACTCCGTCACCGTAAGGATTTAAAAGGACGTGAAACAGACTGAAAGCCCAGAGAAAGGAGCTGTAAAGGCGGCGGTTCAGGGAAATACAAGCAAGAATCAAGGAAAAAGTGTTGCAGGTAAAGTCTGTCTCTTTGTTTCCTCTGACTTCAAATCAACACTTTACTGTTGTATCTTTGAGCCCTGTTAAAGCATTATAACTTCAACGCCCCATCTTTGCACTAAAAGCTGCACTCTTGCCTCCGCAAAACCTTTGCACTGGCTCCTCCAACGTGCTAAATTTTCACACAGATTTAGCTTCCGTATTCCTGAAAAATCAGCGACCGCAAAGGGATTTCTTTTGCAGAGAGAGGCTAAAACTTAGCTCCGCCTGAGTTTGCACCACGTGTGTTGTGCTATTTCTGTTGTTTGTTAAAAGTGTAATTTCAGTAACATTTGTGCTGTTTAAAGCATTATTAAATGTTATTTTGCTCCAGGAGGAAGATGGGGTTTATAAGTCGCTCTGTTACTTTTCCAAAATGAGAAATCCTACCTGTTAAATTATTTCGAAAGGGAGACCCTGGCTCTCATTTGGACACTCCAACATTTTGAGATCTGCACCTCTTGTGACAATGGTACAATCCACTCACCTCTTTGAATACATTAGAGCAAAACAACTAGCAACCCACAGAGCATTGTTTTAATTTAGACTGCAGTACTATTTTCAAACCAATACGAGAGCATGCTGGTTCTAGCACCTTTAAAGTGTCTTAATCTTCATCCCTATTGGCTGGGCCTTGTTCCTGCAGGCCTACAGTCTTGACTTTTGGCACATTAAAGGCTGAGACAACATGCTGGCAAATGCCTTGTCTCTAGCTCTTGTTTAAAACTGTTTATGTCAATGTTTTATTGTAACTCAATCTACTCTCCCCTGTGCTCTCTGTTCCACTCCCTTACAGGTGTCTGGAGCTCAGTGGGTCAGAGGGGAAACCATAAATCTGCTGCTATACTCCTTATATTTGGCACAAGCTGGGTGGTGTTGTCATAAAGCACGCTTCATTCACATTAATAATGTATGTAAGGTTTTGTCACAATCTCCAGTTTTCATAATATCATATAACAGCAAGCCAGCAATAGTGCTACCGTTGTCACAGCTGCAATTTATAAAAAAAGTAAGCAAAGTATTAAAAGCTTTTGTATTAAATGTTGTGCATCTGCCGCAGCATACATGGAGAATTCCCATTATAGTCAACAACTTTGTCCCAAATGTTACTTCAGAAGTTTAATTAACCACAGATGATCAATAAGTAACGCGCGGCTCATTCGGGACATCCATTACTCACCCGGGCGACAAAGACAAAATGGCGTAATGGCGATGGGGAGCAGTAAAAGTGATTTAGAGGAAGACACAGACGGTGAACAATGGCACGGAAAGATGAAAATGGCTTGCTATAGGAAAGACGAGATTGTATTAGAAGTTATCTAAGAAGTGACTTGATAGAGATGTTATACATAAAGTAATTTTCTTGAACATACAGAGAAAAAGCCATGGAGGATTAATTTAAATCAAAGTCTTTTGGGTTATTTTTGTAGCAAGAGCCTTTGCTATATAACCTTTCAGTCCTCGGTCCCTAGCCGCTTCGATAAATAATCAATGAGCCTGAATTATGCACTAATAAAAAGGCTTCTCATTTTAGATTATTTTATTATTAAAGTTTAGATATTTCAAAGTTTTACTGGAGGCCCGGGAGAGATGTTACGGCCTCAGCATATGCATATTCACAAGCAGAAAATGAGAGCGCAGCCATAGCCAGAAATTACTGCCCACAAAACTGTCCCATTATGGCTGCAGACTCACAGGCAGCACAGGACCCCCTGCCATTAGGATTGTTATTGTAATAAAATGCTCTGAGCACAAAATTCGGTCTGAAGTATTTGCTTGCTACAGTTCGATCGCACTTATTATTGCTGTGTTATGTTCAGGGTGGTAAAGCTACTCCAGGAATAACGTGCAGTTCATGACAACTTTACTCAGTAGGCAGCGGCAAAACAGCAAATTGGACATTTTCCTACATATAACCAGGAAAGAACAATCTCAGCTTGTAGAGGGGTAAAAATGCTCTGCCACCATGCCCACCGTGCCTAATACATATAATAATGATAATAAGTTGATTAGTACAAAAATTTGGAAGTCATGTTTGGAATATGAAATATAAAGAAGAAAAATTTAAAACAGCTAATATATTCCAGCCTTGTATTTAATTTCATGGACGCCAAGAATATGCTCATTAATTAAAATTCAGCTCTTACAAACATTGACGGGAACATTGTGGTACATTATCTAAAGTGGACTTGGAGGAATTTTATAATGACGACTAAAAATGCTGATAATTCCCTAATCCCACTGGCCTTGGCACATTCATCCAGAGAGACACTGTGTAATCAGCCAAAAGTGTCCAAACAGATGCATATTTCTGTTATTGTTGTTGTTGTTTTTTTTCCCCTAGCTGACCCACCCACTCTCCACATCTCCCTCTGCTCTCACCAGCTGCTAACGGTGGGGCCAGGAGAACCCCACACCACGTGCCATATGCTGCTCCCGGTAATCGGCTCATTAGGTGCCAGCCCACTTGCTTCCTGGCCGAACGCAATGGTGGAAAAGCAGTGAGACGTAGCCCATACAATCACGTGTGCGCACAAAAGGACACTGCCTGTGAAGGGTGGGCTGTGCTGGGCTTCCTAACATACAGTATATAGGCTAATATATAAGTGAAGAAAGGTAAATGTGGGAGGAGATTGCATGTCCTCTCCGTGTTACTGTGGGTTCTCTCAAGTTTCCTCTGAAAAATGTGTCTTTGTCTTGTCTGTCTGTGTCTCTGTGTCAGCCTTACAACTAACTGGCCATTGTCCAGGGAGTACCCCGCCTAAGAGCCATAGTTACTGGGATAGGCTCCACAACCCCTAATGGGAACAAGCAGAAGGTACCCACTTTTTTCAGTATAATGCTGCAAAAAAGTTAAACAAGAAGGTCATCTTGATGAGGTTTGTTTATTAAAAAACGTTTTAGCGCTTTCTAGAAATGACTAAGTCCTTGGGATCAGGGTTGCCAGATCTCACTGACAGTTTTCAGCCCAAACAGAACTTAAAACCAGCCCAAATCACAAACAATCTGAATATTGAAATTGTTGAAAGAACACAAAACATAACAGCAGCCAGAAAAAACACAAACAAAGTATAAAATAACAACATGAAATGTGAGTAACTAAACTTGAATCACTCATTTACAAACAAATTAACTGATGATGTGAGTGGGAGGACACCGCAGTTTATCGAAATGTGCATTTATAATCCGTTTGCCATGAAATTACATCCATTTTGTGTTCTAAAAACCTGCCAAATGTTGTGAAAAGCAGTCCAAATTTTATAAACCAGCCCAATGCTATTTTTTCCAGCCCAAGGTGTTCAAAATAAGCAAACCTTGTCCAGATGACCTTCTTCTTTAACCTTTTTCTCCCAGATAACTGCAAACCTACACAGACATCAGTATAATACTATTTTAAAGCCAGCATTTGAAGAAAGTTAGAACACTTAATTCAACACAATCACTGAAGAAAGTCAATTGTTCTTTTGCTTTGTTTTCTAGTACAGATTCCCAATGTGGACAAACTGAGCAATGCTGGATAATAAGCTCAGGATTAAGGCTCACCATCACAGAATGCAAGGAAATGTTGGAGGAAAATAGCCGTGTCTGCCTCATGATCAAAAGTATAATGATTACAGGTTGGGGTAGAAGACTGTCAGTGTAATTCAAGCCTTTCTTACCAAATTAATCAAATGCAAATTGTAGATATCACTTTAAACAGCAACACAAACCTAATATTCTGCCTCCATCATATACAAAAACATACAATCTTCCCTCTGCCATCTGCTCAAGGGAATAAAACTAGAAAATCCTTGGCGCATTTGACGTTAAGTATGAGATGGTTTTGCTGGTAGTTGGTTTGCATACGGCCACCACAGCACAGGTAATGTATCATTTGAAGAAGGAGAGACAGCCCAGAGGATTCAGAGGTAGCACAGAGGTTTAGGGGCCGGTGTTTAAAATTCTCAGGCAGGAACACGAGCTCCTGAATTGATTGGGCCGCCAAAGTCAGAATCATCATTAACATACATTTACCTCCGCTCCATCCCACGGCAACAATTGCCTGTGGGGGAACTGGATCAGCTAAATGAGCAAGTTAGTTATTATTTTATTGCTTTTGCCTAACCTTGATTTGTAGAGTTTTGGCTCATCATAGTCTAAAAGTAGAAAAATGAATGGGAGCTGCAAACACTGATAATATTAAATTTTTTTTGGTCTGCAAACAAAGAAAAATCCCAAGAAAAAACAAACATCTACATCATTTGGCATCTATCTGGAAACCTAAAATATTTGCCTGTTTCTCTTTTTAGTCAGTCATGTGCCCCACACATGTTCAGTCAATGACACAACAAAAAGGTGTCCCTAAATAAATGTGATCAGTTTCTAGTGTGTGCCCTAAATGTGGTCAGTCCTTTGTTCCCACAGCTCTCTGTTCCCACAGCTCTATGTGCCTAATTTCCAAGATTTTAGGGTTACGGTTAAACCTTGACTTTTTACTGGAAAACAATCTTCGAAATGTTGGGAACATATATAGAGCCTGATTTTGAGCATAGAGAGCTGTGGGAACATAGACACCCCACTTAAAATATCCACACCATACAAGGTCTGTACAACAGTTTTCTGCAACATGCAAGTATAGAACTTTTTAAATATGGTCTGTCTCACTTCTGTCACTATTGTCTCCCTGTGAATACTACTTGCCTTACAATACCAGATCTCTACCTTTTGGATCATGGTCAGATTTAAAGCAGAACTCAGTAACTTTTTTTTCCCTTAAATATAGTTTTGTAGTCCGTGTGAAGGTTAAATAAGTTGTTGTGGGGTGAATGAAGCGTACTGCATCTCTCTGGGCCGAAAACAACACCTGCAAGTTTGAGCAGCACAAACCTGGTGTCACCGAAGTCTCACACATTGCTTTTTTTTCTCAATTTTTATCATGGTAGAGCAGGCAGAAAAAACTTTGTACAGACATGCAAGTAAAGCTGATCAAGGAGTCATATAGGAGTCAACTGCACTTGTATTTATGATCAGGGCTTGACCTTAAATACTTCATATAAGGCTAGATTTCCATTTTGGTCAGTAACATATTCAGTCTCACTAGCCACTTTGTCTGGATGGATTATTATTTTTTTCAGCTCCTATGCCTATAAATACACATATTTTATAATTTAAAACCTACAGTAAATCATGAGTAGAGAGACAAAATTAAGCTCTTTAGGGGGTCTTATAAAAAATGTAAAAAAAAAAGCAAAAATAAAACAAAACAACAAATACACACAAATACAGCAAAAGCAGAAATATACAGATTTTCTTTTTAATGATGATAAATTACTGTTTTAAAAAGAACCTTTTCAGAGGTCATTTTCAAAACAACATATAATTGTACATACTAACTAAACTATGGCTAGCAAAAAACCTAAATGGCTAGTAACCTTTAAAGAACACTAACCAAAATGGATATTGAGCAAAAAAGTTATTGTCAAGCCCTGTTTATGATAGTGCTAGTGCTTTATTCTGAAATGTAGGTGGAGCTCAATAGAGAAAAAACAGCAGAGAAACAAGTTTACTTACTGAGTTCCTTTCTAAGGCACAATACCACAGAAAGAAAACTAAGCAGAAAAGGAGTGCAAATGTCTATATAAGATTTAATACTCTGAAAACAGACACCAAAAGTCTCCTAAAAACTTGCACCTTGGGGGTCCCTCCCAGTACTATGCTTACTGAGTGTCAAAAAGTCAGAATTTTGAAAACAGAAACATATTACCCCTAAGTTTTGTGGCACATACAGAGCCTGCTTCCAAGGATTACGACACTGTAAAAACTGTAATCGGTTAAAGAAAAATGTCATCTTTTGTGGTGTTCTGGTTGAGCGTTATCTATCCCAAAGCTACCTTCACAAATTGACACAGTTCAGACCTCCAAGGCATAACCTTTAATACAAGATAAGGCCTTAATTAAGATGTGAGTTTGACATGCTGTATTTGTCAGAGTTGTTCTTTACTGCGTGTAATAGATACATTTGACCACGCTCACTTAGCTTTACTAATCTGATTACAGTGCTGGCTTATTTACAACCTGTTTAATCGTCTGACAGCTCATTTTTCTGGCCTTGTCTGCATCATGACAGTTACTGTTTAATGCTATGGTACCGTCTTGTAAACATAACGAATTATCTAATAAAGCAAATCAGTGCATCTTTTAACAGTCTTTTAAAAGACTTTGTGAGCTCATATGAAGACTGCTTGGACTGGTGGTTTCCAAAAAATGGTGGGTCAGGAAAATGTCAAATTGCCTTTATTACTATAAGAGGCTTGGTTGAGTTAATCAAAGAAAGTGAAAGTAAGTTTGTATTTTTGCTAGACTTTTTTTTGCACAGAGAAATACAATAGAAAAAGGAAAATCAAAATTAATGGTCGCAAGACAAGCTCTTTCATGTGGCAGAGGTAATTAATGGTTTACAATGTCTAATTCTAAACTTAGTTGTTAAAGTTTAATATTGTCAATAAAAATAGAATATAATGCTTTGCAAATCTTGTAAAACTATATTTTGTCCACACTATAGCAATATTTTACCATTTCATTAATACCAACAGCTGATGTTGTAGCTATTGGAAATGTAGGTATAGGTAACAAACTGGAATTACACCACACTGAAATTACTTTTAACCATGTTATGTTTTCACCTCAAAATCATATCTGGTATTTCATTTTGTTCACGCTTGTTTGAGTAATCATGTATGCTGAAGCCGTTCCCTCCTCAAGATCTGAAAACACTCGATCACACGGCTCTACATAGACACATGAAACTAGAAAGTGCTCCTGTGTGTTTCTAAAGCCCATAAATCGTCACTGGGACTCATTCTGATAATTTCAGCGCTTAAATTGCACTCACAAAGTAGCAGTCAGCTCATTTATCTGTTTGTGTCATGTTGTTGCTAATAGCCATGGTAAACAGCCATTTTATGCTCTGTCCATTCCCCACTATTGCCAGCAGAGGGCGACAGACTAATGCAAGCATTCTCTGAAAAGTCAAACTGACAGCTCCCCAAAGGAAGCTGTCATTATTTTAACATTATAAAACATAAAATACTAATGACCTTTTTATTTTTATTGATTGCATGTATTTATTATTATGATTGCACTTTGTAAAGCACTTTGGGATTTTATCTGTGAAAAGCGCTCTATAAATAAACTTTACTTACTTACTAATGCAGAGGTGTCCAAAATTATTGCAAAAAAACCCAAAAAGTATAAAATAGGACTTATAAATATAAATATATATAATATAAATAAAATATACATGCCACAAAAAAAGAATTTTGAAAAATTTGTTTTGTAAAAAGTGGGTCACAATAAAAAGAACAGGGATAACATTTGTGTTGATCAAATCAGTCAATAACTACTTGCTAAGAAAGTATATTTTTTAAATGGCTTGACTGAAACACTATTAAAAAAAGTTTAACACAGCAGAGCTTTTTGTGAGCTTTAATTACTCCTCTCTTCCAGTTAACACTTGCTTCAGATTTCTCACAGCCCTAAGGCAGCACTTTAACCAGTTTTGTACCGTTCTTTGAGCAAAAGAGAAATCGATGCGGAGCCAAGTATGTGTAGAGTGTTCGTACTGGTCGCCCTGGTTTAAAGCAATCTCTTCAAACTGCGTTGTGACCCTCACTGTGGCCCAGCAGAACACACACCAGAAGAGGTTAGGCAGCTCTGTGAGGCAGCTTTTAACATCTCTCACATCCCCCGCAGATCCAGCACCAACCCAACCAATTCAGACCGTTTTACTACAACCATGACTCAGAAACAAGGTGGGCAGTAAGTAGTACATTTAATCTGTAATATCTACATCAGTAAAGCATGTGAGTTAACAACATTTATTTGCATAGGTAAATGTCAGAGGAAAAAAATACACCTTTAGACAGATATTTGTAAGGTTTTTAATATGCTGGCACACTCCAATAATTAGCTGTTGAATTACTGCCAGAAAGAGTAAAAGAAAGTGTCTATTCCAGCACTAGGTATATCTGCTTATACAGCAAAACAGCATACATCTGCTGTGTATTGTGCTGTATACCTAAAGCCTTTAGTATCTGCCTGTTTTATTGGCCTAGTGCAGCCACAGGAGCACTCTTTCTCCACAAGCACACAATAACTTGGCCTTCAGAATATATTTACCTCTCCACCTTTGTTTATGCTTTAATTCAGTTCATCTGTGCAGTGCTCTCTGAACTCACTTTACATTTGTGCTTTCACTAATAGTCTCTTTTAAGAGTTGGTTAAAGTCGCTGTTTGGTTTGTTCTGGAGTGTGACTATGTTCCCACAGCACTCTGTTCTCACAGCTCTATGTTCCCACAGCACTCTGTTCTCACAGCTCTATGTTCCCACAGCACTCTGTTCTCACAGCTCTATGTTCCCACAGACAGCTCTATGTTCCCACAGCACTCTGTTCTATGTTTCCACAGCCCTATGTTCCCACAGCTCTATGTTCCCACAGCACTCTGTTCTACGTTTCCACAGCTCTATGTTCCCACAGCACTCTGTTCTATGTTCCCACAGCTCTATGTTCCCACAGCACTCTGTTCTACGTTCCCACAGCTCTATGTTCCCACAGCACTCTGTTTTACGTTTCCACAGCTCTATGTTCCCACAGCACTCTGTTCTACGTCCCCACAGCTCTATGTTCCTACAGCACTCTGTTCTATGTTTCCACAGCTCTATATTCCCACAGCTCTATGTTCCCACAGCTCTATGTTCCCACAGCACTCTGTTCTAAGTTTCCACAGCTCTATGTTCCCACAGCACTCTGTTCTATGTTCCCACAGCTCTATGTTCCCACAGCACTCTGTTCTAAGTTTCCACAGCTCTATGTTCCCACAGCACTCTGTTCTACGTTCCCACAGCTCTATGTTCCCACAGCACTCTGTTCTACGTTCCCACAGCTCTATGTTCCCACAGCACTCTGTTCTATGTTTCCACAGCCCTATGTTCCCACAGTTCTATGTTCCCACAGCTCTATGTTCCCACAGCTCTATGTTCGCACAGCCCTAATGCCAACCATAACCCTTATACTGTATAAAAATGGGAACATAGGGCTGTGGGAACATAGGGCTGACCCAGTTTGTTCTTCTTGGTTTGATTAGTGGCAAAAATTGTCTTAAAAAATATGATGCACAACTAATGTTTTCCCTTTATCTTAATGAATAAAGTGCTCTTGAGTTGTATTATAACAAGTATGATTTTGTATATTTACTGTTTTTGAGTCACCGGTTCCAAAAGTTTTGTTTTGTTTGTACTTTACAGAGGAGATGGCACAGTGGCACAGTGGTTCTAGGAAAGTCATGAGTTCAATTCCCAGTTTACTGTTGACTGCTTCAGTTGCAGTTTTTCACCTGGGGCACTGGAACAAACATTAAACACAACGCACTGTCAGTAAATATTCTTAGTGGTGTATTTTTGGGGAAAAATAAAATTGAATATCTTCTTTGCTTCTGGCTGTGTTTTGTCAGATACTATTAGCTGCTAAATGTTCTGTTGCATGCAAGAGCTAAATGCTTAATCTGGTGTCTGTTTGGTAATGTGCTGTGGTAAATCCGTCTGAGATTTTTCACCTTAAGCTACTATGGTTTTAAACAGAGTATTTTCTTGCTAAAGGTAATTTGATTTCTTTTTTTTTTTTTTTTAATATTACAGGTTTCTGGTGCTGAATAAACGGAGGATCAATGAAAAATGTTTAGCCATGAGTTAATACAAAGCAGTAATCTATCATGAAATGTTGTAATTTTACTCTGTAATGGCATCAGTTATTCATAAAATCTACTGTATATTTATCTCTGCAGTTATGTGTGAATGACAGTCCATCAGGTAATGGATAGTAATGGGTAAAGTTTGTTAAAAGTTAAAAACAACTGTGTTTTTGTCCTCTGCTCCAAAAGTTTTGGCTAGATTTTAATAGAGTCCAAACTTTTCTTTCCATTCCTGACGGTGTCAAGCAGAAGCTGTAAGTGCAAACTGATGCTCAGTAACTAGATGTTATTATGTCTGCCTTCTCCTGTCTGTGTTTACCACAGAAGTGTCTCGTGTCACACATACATATCTTTTCATCTTACAAACTGAGTTGACCCTGTAATTTAGTTGAGAGCGATGCAGATAGAGCCTCTTTCTCTCTCACATTTACTGTTTGATGTGGCAGCACAGATTCACCAGGCTTTGCTGGTGGCTTTTGCCTGCTGCTGCCAGGCTTGCAGTAGATTGCATCAATGCCACCGCAGCCACTTGTGCCAGAGCCATTGTTCTGTTAGTCAGTTGTTATTTTGCTTTACTCAGGGTGAAAACACATCAATTATGACAGCTTTTGGCTGGTAATGTGCTGCTCCGTAGTCAGGTGGACCCACATGTACAGCTTGTATGTTCCTTATCTACAAGGTCGTTGGAACGAGAGCCTCTTGTTGGCTGCGCTGGATCCGATTTGCCACAGTAATTTAATCATAAGAGTGTTCAGTAGTGAAATTGAAAAACACCAGTAGCAGCATCTCTGACATAAGCCCAGGTGGGATTAGGCCTGGAGATTTGTAACCACAATACTTTTGGTGTGCACTGAGAATTGCTGAGCTGATACAGTCAATAAGGATCAGAAAACAATGGTGACAGATAAATGCAAAGTGTGTTTGGGTCCTATATGAGCTCTCTGCAGCTACACGAGCCTGCTGACAGGTCGCTGTGTGCACTGGAAATTGGAAAGGTGCCTTGTTTTGCCTTCTCCGGAGAAATAATGAAAAGGAAAAGATAGCACAAATGCAGCATGATGCCCTCTCATCGCTCTACAGGAGTTCACACACACACACACACACACACACACAATCTACACAGAGACAATCACACAGCGGTGCTATTTTCTCGATTAAAGGAGGAGCACAGAGGACACAGACTCCATCTCACTTGATCCCCTTTGTTTCCACTGGATTATACTTGTATCAGAGTGGTTAACACACTTCCTTTACACGGCTTTTCTGGGCCTTGTGTTAAAACATCACCACGCTGTTGGAGTTATCCAAACTGGACCAACGCTGTGTAATGCTGTGCACACACTTCTTTTCCCACTTGTTTTCTGACCAGAAGTGCTGTCAGTGTGCTTGCCTGAGATGACAGTGTCAGTCAGGGTTGCTGAGTAGACATCCATATACTGCTACCACATCCCATTAGGTTTAACCATATCAGGGTCGCTCTGTTAGAAGGGTGATGCTGCTGAGGACTGCAGCTGTAAGGCGGGATAAGTCTCAGAGACAGCACAAGGACAGGTTTCTGATCCAAAGTTTGGGGGAATTAGTTGTTCACCACTGGAAAGTAAAGACACATACAAGCACAAAACAACACTGTAAAAAAAAAAAAAAAAGGCAACAGGATTCCTCAAGATTTTTGTGCTTTGGGGCCAACTCAAAATCTCAAGTTTTTAACAACAAATATTTTTTTGTTTACCTAATTTGATTCATATGTCTAAATTTTCTTTTTTTCTTATTTAGTTGTATTTTTGAACTTATTGTACAGCCATCTTACTATCCATTATTCAGAAAAAAAGTATTGTTCTTTTGTCAAATTTAGTGTATTTAGTGTTTATTACTATCAATCAATACTTTTTCTGAACAATGGATAGTAAGTTGTCTGTAAGATGAATTAAAAAATAATGATACTGAATACTATTTTAAATTGACAGTTTTTAGACATAGAAACATCAAATTAGATGAACAAAAAAATATTAGTTGTTAAATACTCTAGATTTTGAGTTGGCCCCAAAACTCAAAAATCTTGAGGGATCCTGTAGACATGATTTTTTTTCTTTTTTTTTTTTTTTACAATGAAGTGCAGTGGATCAGTGCAGTTTGGTAAGAGACTTGCATTTTTTTTGATTGTGTCAGGGTCAAAAGTAATGGGCCAATGTATCTTTTGTGCCTGTCCCAAGCCCGCTAAATGAGAGACTTGCATCAGGAAGGGCATCTAGCATAAAATCAACAGACTATACATTTAGATAGATTATATTTACCTTATTCATGAATTGTACCACATTGTTTAGACCCAAAAGCAGTTCTTGTGCTGCCGTATGGCTCAGTAGCAGAGCAACTGTGGCCTGCCTCAGCTTCGTGGGTTGAGTCCCGACTGCAACAGTTTGCCAAATGTCTCCACCTGCTCTCTCCCTGATTTCCTACTATACTCTGTCCTATAAAGCCTAATAATGGCCCAACTCACCACAACTCTGCAATCTTGGCAGCAAACTTTTACAAAAAATGTCTTCATCATTTTTCAGTTAGTAAAAACAATGTAGTCTACTCAAATATTTGCCAAAGAATCATGACAAAATGATTTTTAAACAAATACATAATTGTAAATACTGGATTGTAATTTACTTCATGCAGACAACAGGTTGGCTGACCTGCAGTACCTTCAAGGCCCACCTGAGGGACGCGGCCCACAGTTTGGGGGTCACTGATCTAGATTTGAATGTCTCGTCTTTTACCAGATGAAATGGGAAAATGAGTTTTACTGTATCTATGTTAATGATAAATACGTGTTACATTTATTATCATGTCAAGTGATTTGTGACTGGTTTACAGAAAGATAACTTTTTTGTTTGGGAAACTGTTTTGACCAATGCAGGTCACAAATGATGGAGCTGACAACATCACAGTGGCATTAAAATCAACAACAGGCTTCGATTGATTGTGCGCGTTTCTCAAGTGCACTTGAAGCTTGATGCTAAATTAGAGCAAGATCCTTCTGCCCGGTCAAACAAACACCAAGAGTTTATTATCTGATTGTAATTACTGGATGCCATAGCCTGAAAACACTACTTTTCATGTTGTGAAATATATTCATATTTTTAAGTTTATTCAGAGTTTGCAGAGCTTCATAAGAACAGATGATGAAGAACATATGGCACTAGCTTTGCTCAAACTCTTCTATTAATGTTCATCTCAGTTATTTAAGTGTAATTTGCAGTGCTTTTTCTCCCTTTACTTTAAACATCACTTGGCCTTAGTGTGTAATATTATTTCTAGCTGCTTTGACCTGCTCCTACACACACTGGTGCTCAGCCAACTCTGTCTCTTCCAGGGCTGGAGACTATTACTGTGGTGGTGGTGGCTGAATTTTTTTAGTGCGAGCGGTGGGGAAGATAATGGAATTGAGGGAGGGAGTGCGGGTTTGACAGCCACTGTTACCAAGATACTCTCCGGCGCCGAAAGCTGTGTAGGAATTGAGACGATTTGAGTCAGCTGTCATGCCTTTCTTGTCTCGTGCCTGTGTCTTCCATGACTGACATAGCACTGTGCTCATTAGGCTGCTATTAAAAGGACAAGAGAGTTCCTGGGCCCTACGTGTGATCTGTTTCCACGGTTACTGAGGGCTATCTTGGTTAGTATCACTGACATGTTTTTGGTATGCCCTATACACAGCCCTACATACCAACATTTGTGCTTCAAAGCTGATCTACCCAATTTTACAACTGCTGTCCCGGGCTGTTAGTTAGTTTCTATAGACTGGGGAACATAGGTACCTTAGTTTTTGTGGAAGTACCTATGTTCCCCAATACACAGAAAACAGGGAAGATAAGTACTGGACAAGGTAGGTACCCACATACATCCATCTTCTCATCATGGGGGTAGCAGTATAAGCAGACTTTCATCTCCCTGGACACTTCCTCCAGCTCCCCCAGAGGAACCCTAAGGCATCCTCGAAGCATCAGGAACAGATACCCAAGCCACTACAGCAGGTTCCTCTCAATGTGAAGGAGCAGCGGCTCTACTTTGAGCTCCTCCTGGGTGACTGAGCTTCTCACCCTATCTCTAAGGAGCGCCCAGCCACCCTGTGGAGGAAACTCATTTCGGCCACTTGTATCTGTTGATCTTGTCATTTCGGTCATGACCAATAGCTCCTGTCCATAGGTGAGAGTAGGAACATAGATCGACCAGTAAATCAAGAAAGTTGCCTTTTGGCTCAGCTCCTTCTTCACCAAAAGATGAAGGTTCTTGTACATTCTGGTAAGCTCTGATGTTCCCTCACCCTAGCCTTAACCTTAATCTTCTTCGGGGAACATATGCACTGGGGAACATAGGGCTAACCCTGGCGTTTCCAACCCCAGCAACTACAACAGTAAAACTACTATTTCTTCTTTTAGGCTACTTTATTTTATTTTTTTTTAATTCAGCCTCCTCAAAATACATTCCATACATTACATTACATACTCTGACATTCATCTAATTGGGTACAGCATGTTATATTTAGTACTGCTTGACATTTACATTATAAGCACACATTTTGTTCATTGTTTAAAAAAAGCTGGATAATAGAGCCTGTAACATATTTTCTAAACAGGATATCTAAGGCAAGGCGCTAAACTTAAAACGTCCAGATTTTCTAAAAGTTTTCTCACTCACACACACACACACACACACACACACACACACACACACACACACACACACACACACACACACACACACACACACACACACACACACACACACACACACACACACACACACACACACACACACACACACACACACACACACACACACACACACCACTAAAATCATGAAAATGTGTAATCTACAAATTAAGGTGTTTATTTCATTACATTTTGACAAACTTACTATCTATAGATTTCTATCTGAAAAATCAACTTCAGTGATTGTTTTCTCAAAGTGAGTTTTTCCTGCTCTCTGAGTCAGATATCTCCACTTAAGTAGCACCAACAAGTAGGCTACAATTTTGCCAGTCTTATAAATAACTACATTGTGAAGGTTTTCACTGAGAGATTTTTTGATATATAATTATTAGCCTGGTTTATTAGGCATTTTACTCTTAAAAAAAAAAAAAAAAATTTTTAAGGCTATTGACAATATTTTCTCATTTACTGAAACACACAATGATCAACAAAAATCTAAAATGTCAAAAAAAATTTTGTTTTGTTTTGAATTTTATGCCAATCTGTACTTTCTAAGAAGATAATGGCAAATTTGCATGCAACATTAAAAGTTGCATTAGCCTACTTTTTTTTCTCTTGTTGCTGCCTAATCTAATGGAAAAATCTTTCACAAAGATATTTGTAAGTTAAAAATGTTGGGGTTACCTGTAGAATCTCGCCTTAAATCAAAAGCATACACTCCAGGCATGTAATGGTACTGTGAATGTTGTAGTAGGAGCAATTCAGAGCGATGGTATCAAGCTACACTGCTTTTGATCTGACCCATTTTTTCTGTCTACACCAATCTTGTTCCAGTATCAAAAATAAAAAAAAAGTTAATATTCGTGTTTGTGATATGTGTTGCATGTATGATTTCTTTCTACTGTTACTGAATCTTTGTTTGTCATCAGTCAAAATGGCCACCTGTAGATGTCGCTGGCTTCCTGTTGTTGGTGCATGAACGTTTACATTATGCTGATTATATTACACAACCATAATTATGATTGCCTTTGGTAGGTCCTTTGCTCCTCGAGGGCTCCATATTTGGCTCGTTGTATTTACCTCTCCCCTCATTTTGAGATTGCATTTGTTTATTCCCTAATTTACAATGCACCAATAACATTTGTCTGCCTTTTTCATTTGCTCTGTTCCCTCATTCTTTCCCGACTAACAGGCAGTCAATACACACTGGCGGAGCTTTAATTCTCTCCACTTGCTCTTTCCACAGCAGTAGCAGCGGTAGAAGCACAGTCAAGTCAAATCTGAAATACAATAGTGAATACCTGCCTTCATTTCTGACATCTTGACAGCTAGATTTCCATGCGCCTCCAGTAAAGTGCAGGTCATTGTGTCTGGAATAAGTGCCGTGAGAAGATTTTTTTTTAACCTATTGCATTTATACAGTTGAGACTTAACTTGATAACATACTTATCGATGACTGTCACTTAACTGGAGCTTGCTTTAGCACCTTCACAAAGACAAATCACTCTGGGTGTTTTCAGCACAGAGAGACCGCTGTATCATCTCTGCCATGTTTACTTTATTATGAGACGATTTTGAGTTTTTTCCCTCATTGCACTGGTGGTGCTGATTTGCACTTTTCATTAGAAAAACAAATAGGCGGACACCAGTCAATCTGTGACTCATTTGGTCCATTGTCTGAGCCTGTTCTCATTACCATACCATACTATCCCAGCATACCATTACAGGGACATTTTGTCATATATTGCAGTGGCTGTGCTGTGTTTTGTGGAGGCATAATGACAGCATTCAATTTTGATTCTGTATTTCGGCATTAGTATGCATTGCTTGTTGCATAATAAGCATGGCTATGTCAAACAGCATTTTACCTAAAACATAAATCTTATATTCATTATTGCTTACTCCTTTTAGCAACAATGTCACACCTCTATTTCACACACTTTTAGTTCCCCCAGACTTGTATCAACCAAAACAACATCACTCAAAATGGTGTATAAAGGCAGTTACTTTTGCTCTAAAAACTTGCTTGATAATGGTATTTTCCTGGTCATTGAAACAAAGGTGTCTCAATTATTCAGTAGAAGCCATCTTGGTTGTTTATGGTCAAATACGGGACATTTGGTGGGACTGATCCCATTGTCTGCACACTTTTGGATAAACAATTATGATAGCGTCAGTCAAATTGTAGAGGACAAATATTGTCTCCTTTCGGTAACTTGGCTTGTACCATCAAAAAGTACACTATAGAAATGCTTATAAACTAGAAGAACTTGGAGAGTGCAGACCTGTGTCGAGGCATTAGCTCTATCTCGCAATGGCAAGAATGTAGTGCCCAGACCTGCCCTCAGACAGGAGATCTTCTAAATCTGGAGTAAATACTTTTTTACATGATAAAGACACAAAACCCTTATATCTCACAATGGCAAGTCTGCCTAAACTATTTTGCTCCTGTACTGACCACTTGTAGCTCACGTTTTATTATCTTTGGTCCTATCTCGCAATGATATAGAATCCTTTAAAAAAATCCTGGCTCTGGAAGGTGATCCAGATAAACATCAAGAGTTAAACTTTCGCCTTTGGGCCATTAGTGACTCTGACAAACAGTATACATCAAAGTGTGAATATTACTATGTGAGTTATTTTGCTAACAGATCAACAAACAGGAAGTAATATGACCGCAGCTGTACATCTAACATTAGCAAGCAAACTTCAAACATGGATCTGTGGCAAGACTGAACAGTACGGACCATAGAGTAGGCAAGTGTTGTTTGTTCTTATGGCACAACATTATGTCTAATATGCTGCTGCATAGCCAATAAACTTTCCATCAGAACCAGCATTAATCTCCTCAGCAATAGACCGTTTTCACAAAACCCTGAAGTAGTTACTCATTGAGTTATGTCATTCTCGGTTAGCGGTGGTCCAAGGGGAAAATGGACCGAGTGTTTTCAACGAGCTTATGAAACTTACCAAAATTCACATTTGCGGACGTGGTGACGGTTACAGAGGAAAGGACACCCACAAACAAGCTGTACAAAGGCTACAAATTCTTTCATGAAGAATATATTCATGATTATTGAGGTAAGTAAAGAGAAAAATGTAAAGCTATCAACAATTAGCATTAGCTAACTACTGGTAACAGCAGATAAACAATGCGGTATTCAGGTCTGTTAGATTCAAAATGTCCAAAATAATTATAATATAATTGCACAGACTGGTAGTTTATTTATTTATAGCTGATTTTGACAGTGAGATCTATGGTGGTGTTATATTTTGTAAATGACAACATGCTATTTTTTGTATTTGAGATAAGCGGTTTGAAGTAAGATTATGAATTAAATATCGTTTGGCTCTGCATCTGTGTAGTATCAAATGTAGTCGAGGGACAGGTAGTTGTCAGAGCCAGGTGCTTCAGGTCCATGAGGAAGAGCGAGGAGCCTCACAGACTGCAGGTTTGGCAACATGCAGAAAGCTGGTTGGCTAAAAATGAACAATTTTTATTTCCTGTTGACGGTTTCTCTTTTGCTGTGTTTGCAGCATATTTTTAAATTTCCCTTTCTGCTATTTTTGCAGCTCCTTTCTAACCTCAGATTTATTCATTGACAGGTGGTTAGTCATGTTAACTATTTACTTTAATGCTTGTTATTTTAAAGATCTCACTGGAAGCAGAGAGGGCTAGCCTAGGGCTAGCCTTTTCATGTAGCTGTGTGGCTAGTAAAGGGTTCTGCAACCATGTAGCTGCACTCCTGTACCAGACTGCACATTATTCACAGCTGCTGTTCCACCGGCTCTGGTCTGCATGAGTGACTTGCAAAGATGGCACAGACCAAGAACACAGATGAGTTTATTATAAGACATAATCGCAACAAATGGTTTTAAAAGGAATCATCTGGACTTGGTTTTTAAAGTTGAAGACATTTCACCCCTTATCCAAGAGGCTTTCTCAATTTTCTAATTTTCTTAGTTTGAGTAATTTCAGATTTGAGAAAGCCTCTTGGATAAGAGATAAGAGGTCTTTAACTTTAAAAAACAAGTCCAGATGACAGCTTTTTAAACCTTTTATTGCAATGCAATTACCCCGGATGAGAGTCTTCACAGACATATAAGACACAATGCTATAACAAGCCTAGTTACAATTTCCCATCTTCTGTTAGATTCCCAGCATAGAAATAGTAAAATGTATATATATAAAAAAGTCATATCAGTTAGTAAATGTCATACTTACTTAATCACACATCTGAAAATCTAATGCTGTATTGTTGTCTTGTAAGGGGATCCATCCTAAACTTGCCAGCGCGCTTGTAGTGCAAAACCCAAAGACTGTGGGAAAGAGTGGCCAGATATACAGACAGATATATAAGTATTTATTGGTAGTTTGTTGAAATTTTGGTGCTTCAGATGTTTTCTTGGTTAAATAATGTTGGCCTGTGCCACGTGGATCACCAATGCCTTACCACTGCCCACCTGAGAAATCCTTTGGCTTTATAGTCCACCAAATGGCTCTTCCTTTGACGCAGCACATTCTTTCTAATTTCTGTTTTGTTCCCACCTTACATCAGCTCATGCATCTACAGTCTCTTCAAGTGTCACCTGAAATGTCTGCTGAAATTGAGAAAGGAACCAGACAGCAGTCCAGATGTCCTTCCTGGGCACAGCTTCACCGTCCAAACCTAACTGCTAGCCATTTTCATGATGCATGCTGCTACAAGAGAAGAAGTGCAGAGCAGGAAACTGCTGCTGCGGCTCTGGCAGCTCAAATGATCAGAGGCTCCACCAAACAAACCGCTGCCATGAAACGTGATCTGCTGATGGAGTCTGAAGTGCTGGCAAACTATCCTGAGCAGATGCATGTTAATGTGCTCCCTGTAGGATTCATCATTCGCCCCAACGCACCACATCTTGTATGATCCATCAGTGGCCTTCATTTGGACTGGTTTAGGTAAAAAGCAGCACAAAGAATGATGTGTCCCAGGTCGCTCACCTGATGTGCAAGATGGCCATGCCAGTCTGAGCTGTTCATTGAGCAGATGAAGACAAGACATGTTCTACTATACCACCTTCATAAAATGTGTATATTTCTTTACAATGATGAACATACTTGTTTCTATGTTTTTATTTGTCTTTTGTTCCTTCAAGTTGTATGTCTGAATACTCCTTATAGTTATCAGTGCTTGAATTGACTGTACTAAAGTTTTTAATTTCACAGCAGATTAACTGTTAATATTTTTAAATTCTAAATCTATGAAATATGTATACAAGTAATGGTTCTTATACTTGAAAATAGCAATTACATTAGTAAACCTTTCACTCAATTTTAACATTTACTCAAGTAGTAGTAAAGAATCTACTAATCCCACCCACTTTGCCCCTAAGGTTAAACAATGTATTTCTATAAACATTAAGTAACATTATTAAATCATTTATTGTTAAAAGTAGCATTTTTTTTATTACATCAACATATGTCACAAAATGAAATAAAGGATTCTGCATTTTGTTCAAGTGTGTTTTAATTTACAAGATTAATTGTAAGTCTGAAGTATTTAACAGTGAGAAAAACACAACAGATCATGACAACAACAAAAAAACTTGGAATTTGAACTATTTACTAATTATTGGTACATGATTGTTTTAATCTTCAAGACAAAATGGCCCTTGAGCTGATTTACAGTTCCTATAAGACTGAGAGGCACAGGTGAGTCCCATATGTGAAAACTCTTAACTCTTGCTATCACTCGCTCCACAATGATCCGAAGACGGGCAATGGCCTGAGTCTTTGGGTGTTTCCTCCTTGCTGAACTGACCGGGTTGCTGGAGAAGTGGAATGGTGAGTTTAGCTCCTATGTCACCAAGTGGGTCTTCAATAAGAAAACCTTTATCCACCATGACTTCGTCTCCTGGCTCCAGCAGGAGAAGGGTTCCAGAGATTTTTGTGATCTCCTTGTCAAAGATGCAGCCAGTGTACAGAGGTGAGATGAATGACACCAAACCACAGGGAGCACCTCCATTCAGCTCTTTCAGAGTGGTTCTGTTTTTGTAGTTGGAGAACATCTCGTACTGTAATGTGAGGGATGACACTGTCTCCAGAGCAATCTCAGTACAATCCAGTATGACCTGAATGTTTGGAGAGTAATTTTGGAATTTGGAGGGCATGCTTGCTTTTACCTTTTCCCTGCTGAGCCACATGTTAATTGATAAGAGCACAATGAAAAGATAGTTAGCCCAGGTGATGGTAACTCTGCTGACAGTGGCAATGCTCACATTAAACATGTCAGCAATGAGCTGCTCCTTCATCCCAACAGCAACACGAAAAGAGTACATCAGGAACTCATCAATTTATGGGATGATGCGTGGGGGGCTGGGAACAGGACAGATCTCATCTCCACTCCTCTGTGCTTTGGTCTAGTACACCAGTCATGAAGCAGATGGTGCAATAGACTCCCAGAAGATCCTGAACACAAGCTCTGAGGGAAATTTTGTGTAAAAATGGATCTGGTCATCCGACGCAGAGTAGAGACTGAAGAGCGTAGGAGATGATAAAGCTACTTTTTGCAGCTGGGCCTGCAAATTTTTAATATAATTAAGTGCCTCATCAAGTGCACCTGCAAAGACACATCAATAAACAATATTATTATTTTGTCACAAAATAAATACTCTGCACCAATTTAACTGCACACAACCATGAGGCTTGATGACTTACATTACAAGTTTAGCATGAACAATAACCAAGAGTGTGCTGAATAGTACGTAATACGTCACTTTTCTAGCCATTATTAAGTGGCCTCCACCAGTAACCCATATTAGGTTATATATTTACAATAACATTTTCCATTTTACTTCACAAGATGGTGCTGATCTACCACATTCTGAACTATAGCCTTGGCATAATAATTTTGCTGTTAAAATTTAATCAATTTAAATGTATACATAAAATATATAAGTTGGCATGCAAAACTATTCATTCTCTACTAATAATATGCATTTAAAAAATTACCAGTGGGTGGGTGTGCCATGCAATCGTGGTCCATTTTAGCAGCCTTAGCCTCAGTGCTGCTCTCCGACTCCCTCGTTGGTGTAGCAGTAAAGTTATTCCAGGCAACAGAGTCAGGACAACTCCACTTTTCAGATGGCTAACTGCTGATCCACCAATGAAATCCTCCGCAGCAAAGTGTCTGCTACAGACGTTAAGTGCTGCCTTTCCTTATGCTGAAGTTTGGACCTTCATCCCATCCAATTGCTTGGATCCAACGTTTCCTTGTGTCTGCATCAGTTGGGAAAGATGAAAGGAAAGGTATGGTTAGTTTTGAGCATCACACAAATAACCAGGAATGCTACAAAAGCTTCTGTTTTTATGCGACTTGCTACTGCTACTGATAAAACAACCAGAGTGTTGCAAGGCAACTTCCGGTTTAAATGCAGAAGTGTGAAAAAGGTCTATTTGAGCTACAATAGCTCGTCTGTGGGATCATACCACACGGGTCAGCCTTTGCACCCATGTGCATCACCTGTCGCTGGTTCACCACTGTTCCTTCCTTGGACCAATTTTGATGACCACTGCAGACTGGGAACACCCCACATAAGCTACAGATTTGGATATGCTCTGACCCAGTCTTCTACCCATAACAATTTGTCCCTTGTGAAACTCGCTGTACACCCTTACACTTGCCTTTTTTTCTTGCTTCTAACACACTTTGAAGGGGACAAAATGTCCCTTTCAGTTGCTGCCTAGTATATCACACCCATAACATGATGAAGAGATAATCTGTGTTATTTACTTAATCGTTCAGTGGTCATAATGTTATGCTTGATTGGTGTATTTGACACACACCAGAAACACAAAATCACCCGTTTACATTTTGAACCAAACTGAGAATGAATTTTCCAGAGCCATATGTGCTTTTGCCTGCTGTGCTCTCCCACACAGTTCCCTCTGAGGTGCAGAACAATGCTGGCTTGTTTTCATGTGTCCAGTCCACAAACACAAGTGCTTTGATTGTTTTAATTGTGCCTCGCAGTGACAATTAACATGTGGGTACAGACTGGAGCCAAAACACTGTGTACAAGCACAGATTTCTGCTTTCATGGCATTTTCAAAGGCAGTCTGCTCTCTGCCTCCACAACAAGCTGCTATCTCGCCTGTTAGCCCATCTTCGACGTGTTACATCAAACTATTATATATATATATATATTAGTGATCGCAATGTCACGCTGTGTGATTACGTAACCGCGTAAAAGACTGCGATTTGCGATTTAATGTAAACCAATGTGGAGTAAGGTGACGCCACATCCACACGCTGTGGGCAGCCACAGTGTAACGTGCGAGCTGTGTGGGGCTCAAATAAGTTGTAGACACAGGACAAACCTCGGAGGCAAGTATTTCTTTGGAGCACGGGAACACGTCTCTGTTTATTGCCTGGCGCTCAGAGAACTGACAATCAGAGCGTGAGAAAAACATGAACCAAACAGGTTCAAAGTGAATGGCGCAGGCGCACTATTAACACAACTCAGACACCCACTTACAGCAGGTATGGTCACGTGACTACCCGGCTTGCAGCAAACAGTAGTGAAAGACATGGACGCTGAGGAGGAACATGAGAGAAAAGCAGAGTTGGTGGCGGAAAAATATGCAACTTTTGTTGTATGGCGATACTTTGGATTCAGGTACGATGGCGCTGAACAACAATACGTGCTGTGTAAAACCTGCAAAGCTAAAGTCGCTACGTCCCGAGGTAATACGACCAATCTCTATCAACATTTGAGACAACACAGAGAAAACTATGACAAGTGCATGCAAATAAAAACCCAAACAAGTAACGTAAAAGATAAAACTGAAAACCGCCTAAAAGAACCACAACGTACAATCATGGATACATTTGCAAGTGCTACGCCACTTAACAGGTTTACGTAAACGTTTATAATGACATTCGGTTTGCAATTAACAGAAATATCTTTATTTTCAAACTTTTATTTATTTTTTGATATTAAGTTATTTGGAAAAAACATTATGTAATCTTTTATGTGTTGTGTATGTTTTGAGTTGAGAAATACAGAAACTATATTCTGTGTTGTCCTTGATATTCAAGCAAGTAGACTCATGACACCATTCATTTATAATATAATCGCAATCGCAAATCGCAATATTGTCCATAATAATCGCAATCGCACATTTTCATAAAATCGTGCAGCACTAATATATATATATATATATATATATATATATATATATATATATATATATATATATATATATAGTGTACTCTCAACAACAGAGCAGACCCGCCAAGACTGGAGAATGAACGATACTGGAAAGGTATATTGGAGAAGGAGGCATCACACAGTGGCTGGTGGATCTAAGAGCAGACCACAGTAACCCCCTTGAACAAGAACCAGTAACCATCACAGTTGCAGACATCCAAGAAAGAGTCTCAGGTATGAAAAACTGGACAGCACCAGGGCCTGACATGATCCACACCTACTGGCTGAAAAAGCTAACTAGACCCCATGAGCGCCTGGCAGCACAAATGAACCAGCTGCTAAAGGATGGGACCCACCCTGAATGGATAACCAAAGGCCAGACAATCCTGATCCAGAAGGATCCCCTGAAGGGAACAGTCCCATCCAACTATCGGCCAATAACCTGTCTCCCCACCACATGGAAGCTCATGTCAGGCATCATAGCGACTAAGATAAGTGGGCACATGGATCAATACATGAGCACAGCACAGAAGGGCATTGGTAAAAACATCAGAGGAGCTAAACACCAGCTGCTGGTAGATAGAACACTCACTTGGGACTGCAGAGCCAGACACACTAACCTGTGCACCGCCTGGATTTATTACAAGAAAGCCTATGACTCAATGCCACACACATAGATCATGGAATGCTTGGAGATGATTAACATCAACAGGGCTCTAAAAGCCTTTGTTGCAAACTCGATGAGGCAGTGGAAGACCACCCTTGAGGCCAACTGCAAGCCAATTGCACAAGTGTTCATTAAATGTGGGATATACCAGGGAGATGCTCTTTCCCCGCTGCTGTTCAGCATAGGTCTGAACCCCCTCAGCCAGATAATCACCAAGACTGGCTATGGGTACCGACTCAGGAACGGGGCCACCATCAGTCACCTCCTCTACATGGATGATATCAAGCTGTACGCCAAGAGCGAGAGAGACATTGACTCAATGATCCACACAACCAGGATCTACAGCAAGGACATTGGAATGTCATTTGGTCTTGACAAGTATGGACAAATGGTGACAAAGAGAGGGAAGGTAGTCCATACAGTAGGGGTCCCACTCCCAGATGGCAGAATAGCAGACATTGAGCACCGCTACAAGTACCTTGGAATCCCACAAGCAAATGGCAACCTCAAACAGGCCACAGGAAAAACAGCCACAGCCAAATACCTCCAACGATTAAGGCAAGTCCCAAGGAGTCAGCTCAATGGCAAGAACAAGGCCCAGGCAATCAACAGCTATGCCCTGCCGGTCATCAGATACCCTGCAGGAATAATAAGCTGGCCAAAGGAAGAGATTCAGACCACAGATGTGAAAACACGGAAGCTCCAAACCATGCATGGAGGGTTCCACCCCAAATCCAGCACCCTGAGACCGTACACTAAGCGCAAGGAAGGAGGCAGAGGACTAGTGAGTGTCAAGACCACTATCCAGGATGAAACATCCAAGATCCTTGAATACATCAGGAAGATGGCCTCAACGGACAAAGTGCTCAGCGAATGTCTCAGGCAGTGGAAAACAGAGGACAATGTGCTGGAGGAACCATCATGGAAGGAAAAGCCCCTACATGGGATGTACCACCGACAGATAACTGAAGTGGCTAATATCCAGAAATCCTACCAATGGCTAGAAAGGGCTGGACTAAAGGACAGCACCAGAGTAATAGAGGCCCAGATCTACCATACAATCAATCAATCAATCAATCAATCAATCAGTCTTTATTTATAAAGCACTTTTCATACAAAAATGCAGCACAAAGTGCTTAACACGGTTAAAAGCAATGCATTGCCCCCCTCCCACACACAACCCCCTCCCTCTCCACATCCCCTCACAAAGCAAAGTATGCAAGCACACATATGCATGCACATACATATACACCTACGTACACACACCCATAAGCACACACATAAGCACACACATAAGCACACACATACGCACACACATACACACACACACACACATTAAAAGACTAACTTGGGCTGAGCACAGATGAGCCAGGTGAGGAAACACTATCCCAGGGAGCCTTCTGCACCAGGAGCTGCTCACAGACCACAACCACCAGGATACCGACCCAGGGCACACAGCAAAGTGGGAGGCAGGGAAGCCACCCAACCAGGCCAAAGTAACCCACAGGACAGAGCCACAGCAGCCACGACCGATCACAGCCCCCAGTGCAGAGGGCCCCCTCCGAGGAAACACTGGAAATATGACCTAATAAAAAAATTTAAAGAATAAAGGAATGGAATGAATAAGAATGGGATAAAAAGAAAAAAGAAATATACTAAGAGAATAGAATACAATAAAATAAAATAAATAAATATTAGGTAAAAGCTAAATTAAAAAGGTGGGTCTTGAGCCTGTTCTTAAAAACATTAACATTCTCTGCAGCTCTGAGACTCTCCGGCAGGCCGTTCCACAGATGAGGACCATACCATTGGAAAGCTGCCTCTCCATGCGCATGTGTCCTGACTTTAGGAACAATCAGGAGGCCGGTACCGAAGGACCTGAGGGGCCGCGAGGGTTCATAACGTAAAAGCAGATCTGAAAGATAAGAAGGCCCAAGACCATTAAGACATTTAAAGACCAATAAAAGAACTTTAAAATCGACCCTGAAACACACGGGGAGCCAATGCAATGATTCTAAAACCGGTGTAATGTGTGTCCGCCTTCTGGTCTTCATCAGCACACGAGCTGCGGAGTTTTGTAAAAGTTGTAGAGGTGCAATACTCCAGAAAGCAGAGGCATTACAGTAGTCAATACGACTGATGATAAAAGCATGCATCAGCGTCTCTGTGTTGGCCAGAGAGAGAATAGGGCGGACTCTGGCTATGTTTTTTAAGTGATAAAATCCTATTTTAGTTACATATTTAATGTGTGGAATAAAACCAAGCTCAGAGTCAAAAATATACATGGAGATGAATAGACATGGAGATGTACAGCTGAGTATCATCAGCATAACTGTGGAAGTTTACTCCATGCCTCCTGATGACACTGCCAAGAGGAAGCATATACAAATTAAAAAGAACAGGGCCTAAAACTAACCCTTGGGGCACACCACATGTCGTTTTATGGATTTCTGAGGAGCATGTATCCAAACTTACCATAAAAGTTCTGTCTGTGAGCTAGGAGGGGAACCAGTTGTGAACAGCAACAGAGAGGCCGACCAGGTGTTTAAGTCTGTTTAAAAGAATAGTGTGGTCTACTGTATCAAAGGCATGTATCTAAGATCCAGTAGCACCAACCCTGAGAGCTTCTGAGAGTCCCAGTTACATCTAAAATCATTTAAAACCTTTAGGAGACCTGTCTCTGTGCTGTGGTTTGCTCTAAATCCAGACTGATATATCTCTAAAATATTATGATTAAAAAAAAAATCATTAAGCTGAATAAAAAACATTTTTTCTAAAATCTTACTTAAAAATGGTAAGTTGGATACTGGTCTGTAGTTATTAAAATCATTACAATCCAAATTGCTCTTCTTCAGAAGGGGCCTCACCACCGTCGTTTTAAAGGCAAAAGGGAAAACGTCCATCTGAAGAGAGCAATTCATCATGTATCAAAACCCGTCTCTAAAAAATCCATAAAATGATTTAAAAAGTGAAGTAGGAATTGGATCTAAAAGACATGTGGTGGGTTTCACTGTGGAGAAAACCTTCTCAAGGATCTCAGCATTAAGCAGGACAAAACTGTCCAGCGTTTCCTCAGGTAAAACCAAGCACTCAGATGTGTTCGTGTTCTGGTTGGATAAAATGTTACATCTGATGGCACTGATTTTACCTCTGAAGTGGTCTGCAAACTGCTCACAGAGAGAGTCTGTTGGGATTCTTTGGGAGCTGTTAAAATCAGGGTTAAATAAATGATTGATAGTGGAAAATAGGACCTTGGGATTATTTTTATTACTAATTATTTTGGCAAAGTATGCATTTCTAGCGTTCTTTAGTGCATTATTGTAAATTTTTTTGTTGTTGACAGTACATTTGATGGTTTATTGTAATTTTATTTTTCCTCCATCTCCTTTCTGCTGCCCTGCAATTTCTTTTCAGTTTTTTGATTTCCTCATTTCTCCATGGGGATATAAGTTTTGCATGAATCTTTTTTGTTTTTAGTGGCGCAACAGAGTCCAGGCTGGTCTTCAGTTTACTGTTAAAATTATCAAAAATAAAATCACAGGGTGCAGGTAAAGTAATAGGAGAACATTTATCTAAAACCTTGATAAAATTTGCAGCCACTTCAGAGGTTAGATAGCGCTTCCTCACAGTTCGCACTGAGGTCTCCCCCTGAATAAAACCGGTGATATTAAAAAACACACAGTAATGGTCAGAGACAGCCAAGTCAACAACAGAGGACACACCGGAGGACAGGCCATAGGTAATGACCAGGTCCAGGGTGTGTCCTCTCTTGTGAGTCGGCTGTGTGACATGTTGCGTAAAATCTATATAATTAAGAATGTTTAAAAATTTTTTTGATACAAGGTCTGAAGGATTATCTATGTGCAGATTAAAATCACCGGTTAAAATGATCATATTATATGTTGTGTGTATGATTGTTAAAAAATATGAAAATTCATATAAATAGTGACACATAAAATTGGAGGGCTACTTAAACAATGGCGTTATACTCAAAAGTGGTAAAATGATCAAATAAAATCTGTTTTGGTGGTGAGAGTGTTATTGGTTAAAGCTGCTGTGCCACCACCTCTCCTACCACTTCTTATAGAAAAAGAAAAGTTAAAATTTGGTGGGGAGGCCTCAGTGAGAACAACTGGTGCATCCGTACCCAGCCATGTTTCAGTTAAAAACAAACAGTCAAGTCTGTGGTCTAAAATCAAATCATTCACAATAAAAGACTTGTTCAACAGACAGCGAACATTTAGAAGAGCCATACTGATGGAGACTGGTGACTTTTTGACTGTAGAGTTCAGTGGTGATTGACATTTTTGAATACGTATGAGGTTATTAATATTTTTGGTGATACTGAATTTGTGATGATGTGAACAGTGGTATTTATGTTGCTCTCTGTTAGTGATTATGACAGGTATTGATGCATTGTCTGTGGGAGAGTTGGGTCCAAGGCCAGTATTTTGTGAATTTCTGTTAAAAGTGGAACTTAAGTAGGAGCTGGGACCAGGGGGACATCATTCAGTGACGGAATGGTCAGCAGGTGCAGCGGGGTTGGAGTAATGAGAGCAGGATGGGATGTGGATATGCTGTACGCCAAATGCCAGATTGGCGGACAGCAGACGGTGGCCCCGGGAGTTGAGGTGCAGGCTGTCAGCTCCAAAAAATGTTAATCCAAAATTGTTAATAAAACCCACGCTGTGGGAGCTACAGGCAGAGGCAAATGAGACTGTGCAAAGAGGCTCCTGAGACAATCCAGCACATAACTGCAGGGTGTAAGATGCTGGCAGGGAAAGCATACATGGAGCGTCATAACCAAGTGGCTGGTGTAGTGTACAGGAACATCTGTGCAGAGTACAGACTGGTCGTCCTGAGCTCAAGGTGGGAAACACTTCCAAAGGTCATAGAGAACAACTGAACTAAGATCCTGTGGGACTTCCAGATCCAGACAGACAAAATGGTAATGGCGAACCAACCGGACATTGTGGTGATGGACAAACAGCAGAGAAAAGCCGTTGGGGTTGACATTGCAAGCCTATGATTACTGTGCCATCTATTATCCCATCCTGTGTAATTTTGGTGAGAAAAAACTAGCAGAAAAATTGGGATGGTTCCTTGTTGGAGAATTTAATGTCATGCCATTTTTCAGATCTCACCTATTGCTGTTTTAATTATAAATCATTACCTTGTGTACTTCCTCAGTTAGGAGCATAATTAAGGTTTGGCCTTGGCTCTGAAACTTGGGTGTTCCACTAGGCCTCGTACCTGGCAGGCCTAACCTCAGCATCCCTCTACCCTAACAAGAAAGATGCCAAACCAAATGTTCCTAGGAATGTATAGGTTGCACCATGTTGCTATTTTGTTCAATCCATATCCAAAGACATTGTTTGGTGGCTTTTGTTGGAGATTTATAGCTGTTAGTTAGTTATGCCCCCACCAGCGTGACCACTGACTAATCTCCTGACCAAATCAGACTGGAGTGGGTCTGATACTGAGAGGAACTATGATGTTGCTGATTGTAAGCTTGTGTAACACCATAGGATTTTCCTGGAATGCAGACAGCTGATGCAAGATAGCCAGCCTCTACTTTCTTTTGATAGCAGGACAGTCTGGTTCCACAGCCACAGCGTGCCGTTTCCAATCAGTCACTTTTGAACCGATCTATCACAGCCGTTTAAATGTAAATGTGGAAGATAATTTCCTATCAAAAGTCACCAAGATGGCATTGGTTTATACAGAGCAAAATGTATCAGTTCTCTCACCTGATTAATGACGTTTAGTGCCACCACATTCAAACAAAGAGACCCCCCAATACAGGAGCAGTTATAGTAGATTAAACTACAAATTACCTCATCTTAAATCAGTGCTGTTCATATATGTGTGCTCTAACACTCACTTTCAAAACAAATGTCTGTCAAACTCTATGCTATAATGAATGATGTGTCCCCAGCTGAAGGCGAGCCATGCATTTCTCAGTTGCCATCGCACAAGGTAAATAGAAAAATGCTCTCAACTTGAGTGATCTGTGTGTCTAAAGTGCACTTTCAAAAAGCGACTTTCATCTAGACAGTGATGAAACTGCTAATGGCATACATCTCGTTTCTAAAGACCAGCATGGAAAAAACACAGCCAAAGATGTCAACAGAGAATGCTAATAGCACCTTTGACGCCACTTTTTTGGTAATTTTAAGTAGAAAGTTCATTTACCTTGAAACACAAATATGCTTAGCCTTACTTCAGCACTGTCTAGATTGCAAAGTGACATTTTTCTGTCATACTTGGTGCTGTGAATTTATGTTTTGCACATGATGGCTCTCACTGCATCTCACTACATCTGCTACAAAGTTGACTGGCTCCAACTTCATAATTGAATTTCCCTTCAATGCCTCGTTGCAAGGCACTGAACAGAATTTGTGAGGATAAAAAAAAAAAATAAAAAAAAAATTGTTAGACTTGTACCAGTTTTTGTATCCTGGAAGAATGTTGGACGACCAGTAATCTATTTAAAGACAGCAATTCTCTTTACCAGTAAGACTAAAAGAAACTTCAACCATAGGCATTCACTGATGAGTGTGTATTCTCCATGCCCCTGAATAAATGGAGAGAGTTGCATCAGGAAGAGTATCTGGGGTAAAATCTATGCCAAATGCACATGTGAAACACGTTGAAAACTTGGAAAAGGAAATAAAAATGAATGAAAATATGAATAAAAGCATAATATAGCCCCTTTAAACTGGGGCTATTGATTCATTCATGCTTAGACAGACAGGTGGATTAGGCAGTAAACTCAAGATTTACTACAATCACTGACAAAAATAAAGCTTTTGTTCTCCACCATAGCACTATTGGCAAACTATAAAGGTCATGAAGGTATTAAGTGGCTCCCCCAAATATTCTCAGATTTCACATGGATGAAGGCTGTCATAACCATTACATATAAATTAGTTGACAGTACTATAAGGCAGTCACATTTCCAGACAGTTTATTGATTAAATGGGTGACCGTGAGAGACAGCAGGGCGTTTGATTGATGGTTCACAAATCTAGACTTTTAACGAGAGCTTTACAGATCATCAACCATCCCTCTGGCCACCCTGCTACTGAGCTGTTTGACCTCCTTCCCTCAGGGAAAAGTTATCGCTCTATGCACTGCATCTCGTCATGCTAAATTTTTTTTCCACAAGCTGTGATGACTTTGAACAATGCACTTTGAAATAGGTATGCACTTTATTATTTTAGTTACCTCTTTTACTGCTATTTCTTTATACAATGTTTTTATTATCTCTTACCATTTATGTGTTTTTAGGATGTGTCCATGTGTTGTTTTTAGGCTTGTGCTTTTATGTTTTGTCTGTTTAAATGTTGACAGTGCACTTTGAGCACTTGTAACTGTTTTCCAATGTGTTTTTTATACTGCAAAAGGCAAATAAACTGAACTGAACTGGTTAGCAGTAGTTAAATAGTGTCACAGAGAGAAAAAACCTCTGATGGACATATTTTCATTGCTGCACCCTCAGATTTTAAAACATCAGTCCAAAGCATTGTAATGTTGTGAGAATACTGCGTATTTTACTTGAAAACAGTCAAAGTTGCATAAATGTTTCAGGCTATAACATTTGTCTAGACAGTCTGGAGTGGTCATCATTGATTTTAAAGCAGTCTTTTGAAGTTTGGAGATGAAGTAATTCCCAATTCTGAAGGTAGTTAAATTATTCACTAGAAAAGTAATGCTGAATGGAGCTTGTCTGAATGAATTTCACTGACCTGGTAATAATCTATATTAGACAATAAGTATCTTGGAAGCATTTGAGCCAGCAGACTCAGGCAGAGAGGGTAGCATGAGTTCCTCGAGGGAGAAAGTGGGTGGCACTTTCCCAAAATATATATAAAAAAACAGCTTGGTCAACATGTTCTGGGCGCTCTCGGTTGTCCTCACTGCGCCCTGACTCAAATACCTTTTAGAAAGGATTTTCTCTATGGCCATTAAAGCCAAGAGCTGATCAAAAACTTGAAATTCTTCGACTGTGACATGTCGCGGGGAATTTTCCTGGCTGTGGGCGAAAAGGACAAAGAAGTGCTCGAGTCAGTCAAGAGCAGCAGAAATCTGAGAGTAAGTAGGTTTAGAGCCTGACAGACCTGCACACTGGACTCAAGGGAGTTTTAGCAGCATTGAAGTTGACTTAAGGTCTTTTTGAGCTAATGTTGACAACATTTGTACTGACCAGCTATATGTCAAAAGTATGCTTCCATAGAATATATAGGATTTTAAAATGTACTGTTTGCATTCCTGGATCACTGGGCCATCCTGTGCAGACATTTGATTTATAACAAACTAACCCTGTGTGTAGTGAAATAGTAAAAGCTGGAGATTATTTGGGCATAAAAGTAAATAAATAAATCATTCAATTCATCATGGACCCTGAACTACACAACCAATGACCTTGAAAAAAAAAAATGTCATGGTAAAATGGGCCCATAATCCCCTTCTTTCACCGGAGTTTTCATTTGCGAGGCACGGGAGCAAAGTTAGCCCTCCAGCCTCACAAAAAGAAGGTCCCGGGTTTGATTCCTGGACCATGTGGGGCTTTTCTGTGTGGAGTTTACATGTTCCGTTCCTGTCTGTGTAGCTTTTCTCCGGATGCTCTGTTTTCCCCTCCCACTAAAACCAAGTCCACTAGGTCCCCTATGGGGCCAGGACTCCCCTGCAGAAGAGATTCTTAAACTGAGGGGGAAATGGGATATTTCATGTCATATTAGACTTACACCTGGAAAGAGAGAGCAGATATTAGTAATAGTAAATTATGGCCAGCCCTGCAACTAACTGATCATTGTCCAGAGTCTAAAGCGTTTCAGGTCCATAGTCGCTGGGATAAGCTTCAACCATGTGTAAACCTTTCTTTAAGTCTTTAAATATTGATCCTCTTCTTCTTGTTCCTATTAGGGGCCACAGATGGGTAGAAGCTATACTCCAGCAACTATGGGTCTTATGCGAAGTACCTCCTTTACAAGTTAATCTTAGGGCTGACACAGAGACATACACTGTGTAGTTTTCAGAGTCCCAAATTCTCACCTGACACGTTTATGTCTTTGGCCCGTGGGAGAAAGCTGGAGAGGCCCCACAGTGACGCAGGGAGGACACACAGATGCCACTAAGAGAGACTGTGTGTGGGCTGCCTCACTTTAAACTAGTCATTTTTAAAAGTTGTGTATTATGTAGCTTATATATTTTCTTCATTGTAATTCTAAACCATGAAACAGAAGCGACGCGTCTGCATCCTCTCCCCTACCTCTTTTCCTTTAGTACCATACATATCTTTATAGTCAGATCATCTTTAGAAGTGCATTTGCAGCCATGACTCTTGAGTAAAGTATCAGTCTGTCTGAGAGGATGGATCTGAAAATATCTTTGATTAAACAGAGTCTCAGATCTTGTTTCTTTACGTCGGCTCTCTGATGCTTTTACCTTCTGCCTTGCTCATAATGCTTTTATGTATGTGTCTGATTGTATTGTCTGTCTTATATATTAGCTTTCTGTTGTTCCCTTCTTTGTTTATAGAGCACTTTGTAACCCGAGCTTTGAAATGCGCTATCAGATAAATGCGATCTGACTTAGATGTATTCTTTGGACGGAGCTGGCTGCTGTTGCTTTCAAATCTTTTGAAGCTTTGATGCTGCACATTTGCAACTTTTAAATAAACATTTCCTTACAGTAGTTGTTTCCACATTGAGCTGTCACCCAGGACATGAAAAACAAGAATTTCATAAAAGGAAAAAACACCTGCACAGACCAGCTTTTTTGAAATTTTTTTCCTCTCTCTATTCTCTTTGTGGATCACTTCATCCCTTCACGAACCTTCGGGGCGCAGACTGAGCAAACTTTGACATGTTCAAGCCACCACACATACGCCAGATAGAGGCCATTTTCCCTGTTGCTAGTTTAGACATTTTCACCACGCTGCTGCATATGAATGGGCTCACTGCTGTTTGCCCCGCAGTCATGAGTATATGAGTTTACATGAAGTGCCGATCCCGAACCTCGCGGCCACCATCTATCTGCTGCTGCGCTGTCACCAGTGCAGTCAACACATGCTTTAAATTCCACTGTGTGAGGTCTGCTTATGTCAGCTGCACAGAGCACCCAGCAAGTATAAGAAAGTAGACTAAGACAAAGGCCTGTGCTGAAAAAAATGGTTGAGTACAGCTTTTTTATAATGGGAAGTTATTTTAAGAGTCTAACTTGCAGAGAAATTAAATCATAGTTTCTTGTAGAAAAGAGTACATGCAGTACAAAAGTGTGGTAGCATGGTTGATTTCCCTGGGAATGAGGTGGTAGTTTTTGTCTTTGGTGCAGGAGGTCAGGGGTCCAATTCCCCCACAGGATGCAAAAAATCTGCAGCAAATTGTCTTTTCAAGTTTTAAACAGGTACAGTATAATACAGACACTGGATAATGCTGCAGATCCTAGACCACCTAATCATGTTTCTTAGACGTTTCACACAAAATACCATTGGCTTTTCATGCATACAATCTTTAATGAGCTAAAATAAAAACAAACAATCCTAAATCTTGCCTAAACCAGGAATGACACAGGACTAAATCAGGTCTAAATCATGGCTAAATCAGGACTAAACTAAGACTATAACCCAGGATTTAATCAGTACAAAAACAGTATAAAATTGGGACAAAAGCAGGACTTAATTTGGACTAATCCAGGTGCAAACTAGGGCAATACCATTTTAAAACAGGACTAAATAAAGACTTAACCAGAACAAAACCAGGATACAACCGGGACAAAACCTAAATCAGGAACAGTGCCAACTTAAGCAGCACTAAAATAGGACTAATACTGTCTCTAAATTAAACTAATTAATAATTATTAAACAGTCTGCTGGTCCACATGTTCAAAGTTTATCAAACTGAGGGCACATAAAGTATACCACTTTCTCTATAATATACATAGAAATTCAGCTACAACACAACATAGTGAAAACAGATGATATGAGCCATTTTCACCAAGATGCAACACCGTTTAATTCAGCTTATTTTTATTTTTTCTTGCCCATACATTAGATACCCCACTCTTAGTTTATTGAAGGGCATTTGGAGACATTTGTGCAAACTGACAAACTCAAAATGTAGCCCATTGTTCCTGTTCAAAGTCAAAGTCTGCTTTATTGTCAATTCTGCCAAAAGTACAGTTGACATTGCATTACTCTCGAAGCTTTGGTGTAAACAAATAACGCAAATGCAAAATATAAGTTATAATAAAGTGCAAAAAATAAATACAACTTAAGGCATGTAACAGATTAGGGTCAGTGCAACAGTGTAATAGTAGAGCTTCAGTGAATGGCAGTGCAAAAATGTAAATAAAGTATAAAACAACAGTGACTGGTTTAAGCCTGGTCACAGTGACAGTGATGCACAGAGGCGATCCAGTGCTTGTATATCTATCTATCTATCTATCTATCTATCTATCTATCTATCTATCTATCTATCTATATATATATCTATATATATATATATATATATATATAATACAATGTGATCAAATGAGAAACCAGCGCTTTGGGAAATAGCAAGAATTCAAGACCATCTCTCTACACTGGAAACACAAGCCTGCTAAGTGAGACACACGTTTGGACTATCAACTATGAAATGGTAATTGGGTTAAAGCCTGGCTCACAGTGTTATCCTGAAGCAGAGATATGAGAAAATACTGCAAAACTGACACAAAAGTTAGCCTTGTATCCCAATCAAAACTTGACATATAGTTAAAATTCTGCTTTTGACTTCAACATTTACATAATCTCACAATGACACACATCCGCACTCTTTGAAACTATTTCTGCCTTTCTCTCTTCAACTAACTCTTCAGCTAACACTCCAGTCCACTGTATACATAATTGTTTCAAGTCATTAATAACCCATTAATATTGATGCATGTTATTTAAATGTACGGGTTAACAACTCCGCGGCCCTCATTAAGACTTGATGGGGTCAAAGCTGGCCCGCGGTCCCACCACTGTGTGCCTGATTACATTTTTAATAGAGTATGGCTTTGATTTAGTGGGCTGTCCTTGGCATGTGTGCGGAGTAAGGATAGTCTTTAATTGTTTGTGATCACTTTAAATAAGGTGGCATTTTGGGGACATAGGTAACACTAGCCACACAGCAGTTCATTACAACTCCTCAAATAATGATGTCCTGTCCACTTTAGCAGTCACAGGGAAGATATGCAGTGTCATATGCTCATTATCAAGAACTAATGAGATGTTTTTAAGATTGATTCAGTACTAGCATTGCAAAAAAATCATTACTGAAACAAAAAAACATTACTAAATACTGAAAACTACTACATAAGGACAAAGTAGAGACTAAACCAAGACTAAGAAAAGACTAAAACTAAATCAGGTCTAAGCCAGGTCTTAACCAGGACAAAACCAGTATTAAACCAGAACTTAAAGAGACGATATGATGCAAAATCGACTTTTCTGAGCTTTCGACAATGTTATAATGTTGTTTCCCCATCAAAAACATATCTGAAGTTGTGTTTTGTTTCATTCATGCATGTTTAAATAATCCTGTATTTTCTGGCGCTAAGTTTCTGAGGCCTCAGAATACCCGGTCCCATGAACCTCCGCTGCTCCCACAAACCCCGCCCACTCCAGGAAGCACTAACCAATCAACAAGCCCTCTACATCCAGTCTGCTCGCATTCATTTAATCCCAAAATGGTGTACAGCTCTGTTTAGACTCATTGCTCACAGCTATTTTTTATTTTGTAATAAAATGACATACAAAATACTTAAGCGAGTAAACAGCTTTTTTCAGTTTCTGTTCAAAAGACTGCTGCCCTCTGCTGGTCTCTTCACCCATACCGCCTTGTGGATGCCCGATCCCGTCAGACCTCGGAAGCTAAGCAGGGTAGGGCCTGGTCAGTACCTGGATGGGAGACCGCTGGGGAACACCAGGAAGCCAGTGTGAATGTGAGTGAGTGAGTGGGGACTACGGATGGAAATTAGCTCTGAGCTATAATCCGGTGTATTTACGGCACTTGCTGCTGTTCATTAATACATGCTGTCCCATATAAATAAAAAAAAAAAAAAAAAAAAAAAAAAAAAAAATCTTTATGGCATTAGTAAAGTATTTATTGAAAAAGCTTTCTTTTAGTCACAAAGTTTTTAAATGTTGTAAAACAATGCTGTAAGATTTGTGTAAAAATATACATAAAAGCATAATATAGGCCCTTTACTTAAGTCTACTACAACTAAACCTAACCAGGACATAATCATAATTTAAGAACCAAAGCCACTACACAGACTATAATGTTACAGCTGGAATACTTAAGCACTGTGAGGATAATCCTTTTGTCACTATAACACATTCAGCTTTATTTTCAATAGGCCAATACTTTAGACTTGAGAATGTGTTTTCTGTGTGGCTCCAACAGGTTGCTCAGTCGTGTGTTTGCTCTCAATCAGGACTAAAGCAAAACTAATGGCATAAATGCACTCATTGCTCCATTCTGAGTTTCTCTCCGTGCCAACACAGTGCAGACATGTCTCCTCATCATCCAGTAGTCCATTAGCACAGCAGCTATAGCAAACCAGTTATTCACAGTCAATGATATGATGCAGACCGGCAGCAGAGTACAGTAGAGAGTTTCCCTCCAGTGCTGCTTCTGTGCCTGTTACTGTATGTTTCTGCTTTTAAACTACAAGGTTACTAGGTCCTGGGGCAAACCAAATATTCAGGGAAATCAGTTTGCTTTCATACATGACCCTGTTGTCCTTACGAAACGCTGGTTGCTCGAGAGAACGGGGCTTAGCATTTCCCTTCAGGGGTCGCCACAGCAAATCTACTGCCTCCTAGTGTGCAGTAATTTGAAATTTTTATGCTGAATGCCTTTGCTGCCACAATCCACTCCATTTATTTGGGCTTGGGACCTGCAAAAATAGTTCACTGGATGTGCTTTTTGCCTGCTTTGTCATATATTCCAACTTCAAGAAAGAAAAAGATCTTCCTGGTGATTAGATGCAGCTAAGAGTGCTTTACTTGATACTGATTTGATACATTTGCCAGTACAACAATGGTTAGTATCAGTATTGGATTGATACTTCAGTTCCTCTTGTACATCCATCCAAATTCATCAAAAGGTACATCTTTCCTGCTCACTCTGCTGCTCCCCTCCCATACATTTAACAGTATTTAAAGCAAGCATCACAAACTTATTTAGTCTTCAGAAAATGTTTACAGATTTATGACACAATGCTTGTTTGTAAATCAAAGCACCTCAGCTGCTTGTAAATGTACAAAGTATCCCTCTTGTTATCAGCAACACATCAAAACATTTGCAGTATCACACACCCCTGTATTGGAGATGTAGTCTCATTCAAATATGAAGGCAAAAAGATCATACAAAGTCTCACAAAAGTAGTGAGTGTGTAGCGAGTGTTGATGGATCACAGACTCTTCAATCTTGTCATAGTTGCTCCGTTTGTGGTCCGTTCTGTCTCAAATCTCAAGAGTCCACAGATCTTCAGGGACACAGTCAGTCAGAGTCAGTCTGTGGCTTATGATAAAACAACTATGTTTACAATATTGGGCAGTGTTTTTTTTTTTCTTGGAATACCAACTTTTTTCAAGTTATCTCAAAAAAAGTTCTGATCCCAATGTTATTTTGTTTCCACTGCTTTGTCCAGTTTCCCCCGAAGACTGTGCTATCCTGAAGTGATACCTGCTCTCACTTAATTTTTCTCTGGCATAGCCTTTTTCTTGGACATCCTCTGATTTCAGTAAGACTGAAATCTGTACTTTAGGTGGAAATTAAGTTAAGATAAGTTTGAGTTCATTCATTTCTTTTCACTGGTACATTTAATTTGCTATGATACTTTATGTACTTACCTATTTTGTCTTTCCTGTTCCTCTGGGTGTCCTCAGGAACTTGCAGCACCATAATGCTATGATCACACCGAACGCAAATCTGGTGTTTGGTGTGAGTGATTTACATTTTAAGTCTATGTAAAGGCGCGTTCAGACACAAACAAAAGTCCTGCAGGGCAAATGATGCGAATCAAGTGAATCACACAAATGACACAAATTGAGCATTTGCTGAGTCCTGCAAATAGACAAAGAAGCGAATCTGGGAATAAAGCGAACAGTGTAAATTCACTGAAGTTGAAAAAATTGAATTTTGGTGAATATTTGGGGCGCGTTAACAATAGTATCTGGAAGTGGCAAAATTGGTTAGCTTTCCTATTTAAGCTTGTTTTCCTCAATGGGAAGTGTGTGTTCTGAATGAAGTTAAAGCTGCAGGTTTAGCACTCTATCTCAACTTTTTATATAATGTAACTGTTGGTGAATAAAATCACTTTGGGTCTGCACCAAAAATTCAACTCCACCCACCTGATTTCTTTTTTGGTTATAGCCAGTCAGGAGGAAGTGCCATTACTCTGGTAATCAGTGGTCAGTCTGAACAGCTTCTGTTTGGTCAGAAACTGTTCACTGTAGGAACTGTCATAAATTATGTCAAACTGGTTTGACTTCCTATGATGGGCTATGAGGACTAACATCAAGAAGGCAACAAAAGCAGTAACCCTGCCAGGAGACAGAAGTGAGCTCAGTGCCAAAGAGATGAAAAAATCAATGGCTGTCTACCTTGGTAAGTTAACTTCTGAATACTTCTATCATTAAAAGCAAAGAAAGTATTCAACACTTTGAGTATTTATTTGTCTGTAAAGTATTATTTTACCTATTATTTTATGTATCAAGGAGTTTCAAAAGAGCACCATTACACCGCCCTAAAACAATGCTTGTGTTCTTAGTATGGGCGATGTGGTTCAATGAACAGAGCATTTACCACTGAACTAGAAGCTCCCTGTTTTGAGTGCAGGTTGGGGCACTATATTATTTACCTGTATTCCCATTTGGGACCAAGAAAGCATTTATTATCTGATCTAGTCTAGTTTTAAATATGCTTAAGCTGCAATTAAAAATGACAGAAATGTTTTAGTGCAAGGCTTGATGAACTCAGTAACTGTGTCCACTACAGCACAGACATGCGGGTGCTCAGTGGATTTGAGCTGGATGTGGTCTTGGCGTTGGGGGAAATCTTCATTATTTCAGTATATCAGGCCTCAGAGATCCTCGGTCTGTTCCCTGACCTGGTCTTGTCCTCTTCGTTGTGTCCCGTCTCCTTCGTCCTGCGCGGGGCTTTTCTGGGATCCCATAAATCATTTCTCCCTCACACACTCTAGTTAGGAGTCTGGGCCGGTTCACTTAAATGAATAATTAAGCTCTCCTCGACACCACCTCCACCACCATCGAGTAATTAGGACGTCCACGGTAAAGAATTGCAGGCATACATTGTGTAACCTACATTTGGTAATAAAAAATCCACCATCACAGTATATTTCATATTTTACCCCCCCCCCCCCCCTCCCCCCAAAAAAAAAAAAAAAAAAAAAAAAATCCTGCAAGCACTTTCATTTTGTAGCATATCTGAAAAAAGGAAACTTGTTTGGGCAATGCAGCTTCAGTACTCACTGTTCTGGTTATTAAAGAAAATGTACAGTGTTGTTGATGCAATGGAGTACTAGTACAGGTAGACTTTTCCAAAATCAAATAAAAAATTTGTTACAGCATCATACACAGCCTTACAGACTACTGCCACTTTTAGCAAGACTTTAGCTAAACACGCCTGCACTTTGCAAACTTACTGCATATGCATTGGTGGAAAATAACTAGTTACTTTTACTGAAGTATTTTACATATGCTTTTTAAGGAAAATTGTTTTTGTAAATCAAGTAAATGCAAAATTAAGTTTCCTGAACTTTCTACCATGTTATAATGTTGTTGGCTCATCAAAAACATATAAGTTAAACAAACCCTCTACATCCAGTCTGCTCTCTTTCAGTTATCTAAAAAACTGTTTACAGCTCTGTTTCCAATGATCCCTCACAGCAAATTTTCTATTTGTAGTAAAACAAAATGTTTAAGGAAGTGAAGTGCTTTATTCCATGGTTTATGTTAAAAAATGACTGCAACAGAGCTGCACTCTGCTGCCCTCCTCACCTGCTTCTTTATGGCATTAGTGATGTATTTATTGGAACCATTTTCTTTTAGTCAGATAATGTTTTCAAAGCTTGTGCAAAGTGCAGTGTTAGAGGTGACCAAGATTGTTTGAAAAAATATGAATAAAAGCATAACATGACCACTTTAAGGTCTCTTAAAGTATTTTATCACTGTGGAAAAGTGGGTAGCATGTTAATCAAATGGTTGTAGGTTCAAGTCTGGTTTGAAACAGTGCTGTAGTACTTCTTAAGGCCTCGATACACCAAGGCGACTCCCAGACTGCCACCGATAAGACGGAGCGACAGCTCGTCTCTTCCCGTCTCCTCTCGTTCCCTCCTGTTCCTCACGTTGCATGACCTTTTTCCCTCTTCATACACCGAAGCGACAGCCGACCTAAAGACTGTGTCTTGCGCATGCGCGTGATGTAATTACCCACCCAAAGCGGCAGATGGCGCTAGCCAGTGAACAAAGATCAACGGAAGTGACACACTGTTTGTGGAGTACATATGCATGTAGCGCGCCTTGGTCTGCCACTGTTCTCAGCTTGTTTGAACATTTGAGAAGCGTGATAATGGCCTGTTTGGACATTATTTTGTGTGGATTAGGTGCCGCTGCTCTGTTACTTGAAGAAGATAACTTTCCACACGGAATTGCGAAGAATGCAAAAATGATGACAGTACGCTGCCACAGCGGTTTTCACTTCTCGTCACTCCATCACTTCCGCTAAAATTCCCGTGAGCTGATTGGCGCGGCAGCTGTAGTGCTAGGCCTATCAGAGCGCTTTGTGCCAAAGACCAAAGACGCTGATTCAACAAGGCCAATCGGCAGAAAACTAGTCAGACAGCCTCCGTCCTGGAGCGATGGGGGCAGACGGCGCATACATATCAAAAGGACGGAAATGATCGACGTGGAAGAACCGTAAAGACGGCTTCAGACGGGCGATCGCCGCCTTGGTGTATGGAGGCCTTTAGCAATGCACAGCCATTTGCCTGACGAAGGTGATGAAGGCCTTCTGACAAAATGTTGCTTCATTTGATCTGTGAATAAATCTCACTTTTGTAGGTTAGCAGAACCACTTACAAAAATAATGCATTTAAACTTACTATATTTGATATTTTTTGCTTTTGTTGAGTACTTTTGCTTCTGCTAATATTGTATTATAGTTAAAGTAACAATATGTGTAAATAAGTACACAGTCTGAAAACTTCTTCCACCTCTGCTAAGATTTAACAAGATATAATAATTTAACTCACAGAGAAAACAACCTCCTTGACTTGTAATGCTGCTAATTATTATCTGATTTTATACATAATGGTGTCCTTTTGAACATAATTGTCAAATCAATGGCGTTTTTCTCCAACAAAAAGGAAAAGGCACACTGGCTGAAGGCAGATTCTTCTTTGATTTTGATATGAAATGCAGTAAGTAAATGTCTGTCATTCTGAAGAAAGAAGATTAAATTGTACTTTTGAAGCCCACACAAGTTTTTATATTGGTTTTTCAGCTCCCATTGTTCAGAGTGTAGCAGACAACACCAACAAACACGTCTGACCCTCATTTAAACAGGAAAAACAAGAACAGTTTGAGATGGCTTTGAAGGAACAGGTGCGACACGAAACAGCAGTGACTGAAAACATTTGTTTTATGTTTTTCCATTTAGTCACACACAATTATAATTACAAACTGTTTTATATCTGTAAAGATACCATGCCCACATGGTAGTTTGTACAAAATGTTCATTACTAGCTTTTCAAACCCATGAAGAAAATGCTGAAGATTTTTAGGTTTGAGTAGTTTTTGACAACTTCAGCCCTTGCTCTTTCTGTACGTGAACTAACTGGGATGTCCCTGCTGAGATTTGCTTATTACTATATTTATTATTATTCATTCATCATCACCATATTTTATAAATTCATACTTAGTAGGCTATTAACTTTAACTTTAGGTTTACAAAAACAGACAAACACAGTCAAATATTTATTCCACTCAAGACATAGCTTTTTGTGCCCAACTACTTGTGGGGAAATGAAAAAGTGAAGGGAAAGTGAAGTGAACAACAAAGCAATCTCAAAACTGTTGTTTTCTGTCCTTCTGCTTCTGAATGAAGATTTATTGTGGTCTTTATTAATGGCTTCTGTTGCTCAAACATGAGCTGAGCTGCTCAGGGCTCTGCTGCTCGGTGGAGTAGATGTGTATCTAGTAGGCAAAGGGTATGTGCTATGAAGTGCAGTGAATATGTATGCAGTAGAAATGAGGATTTAGTTACCACATTTTTGGGGTAATGGGGTTATTATTTAGTGTAGTATTGTTTACTTTTACTTGAGTAAAGTTTCTTGGGAAAGTTTTACTTTTATTTGTACATTCACTCTGTAAATTAGTAAAATTCTTATTTGACCCTTGTGACAAAGTGATGGCAAGAGTAGTAGTAATATGTAGTAGAAGTAGCTTTGGAATTTGCAATAATAGTACTAGTAATAATGGGAATGGTAACAGTTATCAGGGTGTGCTTTGCTGATGTGACACAAGCTGTATGAAGAAGTCTCTAACAGGCTGTCACTCACGTTTCATTCTTTCTTTCTTTCTTTCTTTCTTCTCTGTTTCCATGAAAATGCTTAAAGAAATCCTTTGCCTTCTTTGTTTTCTGTAACTTGTGAACAGATGATGTAAGCATTTCATTAAAACCATATTCAAATGTGTTTAAGGTCAGATATTTGATCGGGAGGTTGGCTGCTTTGATGTGCCACTCGCAGTTGAATGTAATATGGTTTCTCTTAATGCATTTACAATGGCAGGCAAAAGTATACCGCCCTTAGCATTTTTCCTTTATTGTTGCCTTACAACCTGGAATTTAAATGGATCATTGAGAGGTTCATGTCACTTTACATTACATGACAACAACTATTAAAAAAAAAAAAAAAAAAAAAAAAGGGGGGGTTAGGGGCTAGGTTTGTGCTACACACATCTTTCATTGATGGCTCATTTTAATTGTATCTGGACAGAGGACCTTCTCGTGTTTGGGGAGTCTTCCATGTGCATTTTGGCAAACACAAAACATGTTTAGTTATTATTTTCTTCAAGCAATGGCCACTGCCACACAGCCCAGCTCTGTGGAGTGTATGGTTCAGAGTGGTCCTGGGACAGATACAACAGTCTCTGCTGTGGAGCTCCGCAGCTCTTTCAAGGACACCTTTGGTCTTATTGTTGCCTCTCTGATGAATGCACTCCTTGCCCGGTTTGTGAGTTTTAGATGTTTCTCTTTAGGCAGGTTTGGTGTGGTTCCTTATCTTTTACATGTTGTAATGATGAATTAAATTGTGTTTTGTGGCATAATGACAGTTGGATTGCAGTCAGGCCAACCTTATCTAACTATTTCTGTGACTTCTGAGGGTGAGTAACACCGGGTCTCATTTAGGGGCCTCTTTAAAAAGGGGGTATATACTTTTGCACACTTAAGTTATCTGTTTTTCTGTCATATTTCTAATTTGCTTCACAATCTTTTATTTATTTATTTTAATTTTCATAGTTGTTGTCATGTGATGTAAAGACTGACATGAACCTCAATTCCATGTTGTAAGGCAACAATAAAGGAAAAATGCTAAGGGGGGTACATACTTTTGCTTGTCACTATATACTCAAACATGATACAAATCTATAAATGAAATTATCGTATTTAAATCAGAAAGTGATCCGAACATCCTCCTCTGCAGCAGACCTGAGGCACAGAGAATCAAAGGAGTAAGTTTCAACACCCACACACTTTTCTAATTGTAGTTTTGTATTTCAGCCTTAATATCAACCTTGAAGCTAGCGTCCCATCATGTGCTTTTTAATGTTATAGTGTACAACAACAACTACACCAAACTTCAGCTTTCATCTGAAGAATACTAAAGATGGAGTTTACAGTCAGACCAGTGATGTTTTATGGTTTAGAGACAGCAGCACTGAGGAGAAGACAGGAGGCAGAGCTAAGGTGTTGAGGTTCTCTTTGGAGGTGACGAGAATAGGACTGAGTGCATCAGAGGGACAGCTAATGTTAGATGTTTTGGAGATAATGTCAGAAAGGCCAGACAAAGATGGTTTGTTGACATGCACAGAGGAGGAATATTGTACCAGTAACAGGTTGCTAAGCTGCCAGGCTGGCTGCCTAGAGGAAGACCAAACAGAAGATTTAGGGTGTATTCACACTTGTCGTGTTTGGTTTGCTTCAGTCAAACTCAGGTGCGCTTCCTGGGACAGTCCGGTTTGTTGAGCGACTATGAACGTGCAATCAGACTCAGGGGCGCACCAAACATGTGAACTCCGGTCCGCCTGAAATCAGAGGTTTCGGTGCGGAGCACTACTGGGCTGGTCCTGGTGAAATGCAAACGCAACGCTGACCAAACTAGAGACTAATGCCAGGGAGTGGACTACAGCGCTGTTCAACAAGGGCATAGAAACATCAGCGCATCTAATGTTACTATTAGGAAAAAAATACAAATATAGCCTACTGCACATAAAATCTATTTAAAAGGTTGCTAACATTAGCAAACAAATGTTAAAACACTGCTGAAACAACACAGATTTCATATTAATCACAGAGATTCCAGCTGTATTCAACCGATATCACTGCTGTAAACTTAAGACCTAATTAAATATTAATTAAAGTGCGCAGTATGATATTACTGGGATATATGGAGCTGAAGAGGCAGACTTTTGACCAATAGGCCCTTTTCATGATGACGTCAGACAACTTCCGTTTTGAGACGATGGACTGTATCTTCATTTCCGGTGCTGCTGCTCGCCAGTAAGGAATTTACTCGGAGTCTTAAAAATTGGCCAAATATAAGGCTACATGATGTACAGAAACTCGAAAAGGGATATACATTTTTCATTGAGGGTTACTTATTTGATTATGAAGGTAAGTGTTTTGTCTTGTAGCTAAAGCTAGTAGTTGTTAATGCTGTAGCGTTAGCAATAGGTCTAACGGGGTGTGCGATAAAACAATATTAGATTATGTTACGATCTAAATGAATGACAATCTGCTTGTCTGAAAGGCTCACTGCATAGTACTGCAATGAACTTCTAATTAGACCTGAAAAGTCTATTATTTTGTCACAGATTGATCACTACAGCAGAGTCAGTGTTCGAGCACAGAGCTTTACTAAATGAAAATATACTGTAGTACTATCCAGTGGTATTTCCTGATAAGCAGATTGTCAAATATTCAGATAAACTCAGATCATGACATGATCTAACACTGTTTTATAGCGCAGCTCTATCACTTAGCCATGTTGCTAACGCTATCTAGCTACATAACAAAGCACTCACTTCATAATCCAAGTATCCTTGGTTGAAGAATTAATATCCTTTCGCAAGTTTTGAACATTTTGTGGGTAAATATTCATTTAAAAATTGCTGTATATTGTGTAAACTTGTAAACGGCAATTTTAAAAAAGTCTGGGTGAATTTCTTATGGGAGAAGCGCGGCACCGGAACTGAACATACATTCCATCGTCTCAAAACGGAAGTTGTCTGACGTCACGTGAAAAGGGTCTATAGATGAGCAGGGTTTCTTCTTCGCCAGTTTCTCTCAGTAAATACTGACGCACTGCTCCCTACAGGCGAGGGGTGTTACTGCTCCCTCAGTCAGTTCAGTTCATTTGAAAGAGCTCAGTGTGAACTCGAACCAGACCAATGACATCATCAACACAGGTGCGGACTTTCACCCAGAAGTGCACCGAGTCCTGCGAACCAACGACTATATTTAGGCTATATCACAGATAAAAATGTTATAGTTTCCAAAATGTTTTTCATAAACACAGGTCCACACAAAACTACTGTAATACATACACCAGGCCTGTTGGTGGCGCTGTAATGCTGCCACAGAAACACACAACACACACACAAAAACACACAGGGCATGCACAGAAAACTTCTGTGATGTGAACTTAAGAACAAGGCGGTGAATATGAACCTGCAGGCTAGAAAGAGAGACCTTAGTCTGTAGTCAGAGGAGCAGAATATTTAGCTGTAAAAGCCTTAAAAAGCTGCCATTTTTGTTGTTGTCTGAGTTCAGCGCATGCATGTTAAAAGAGAGGTGGAACTACAGGGTCATTGTCTCAGAAAAAGATGCAAATGGGCTGTAAATGCGGAAACATGTATACAGCATTTTGAAATCTTTACACTCTGGGACCCGGTTTCAAAAATGATCGTATTTAGTCTCCCAAAACATCAGATCTAAAACACCTATACAATAACAAAAAATCCTTGGCAGCTACGCCTAAACCCACTTTTGTGTGGACAATGCCTTAAGGATGTAGTGAAATATGACATTGTTAACTGATGTGACAGAAGAGAATGCCGAGGATAGGCATTAATGCAAGCAGATGATTCACTTTGGCAAACACTGAGAGACTAATAAGTATATTACTATAATGCATCCCTACATGTAAGGATAAATACTGAAAAATACTGTTTGGGATGACTTTCCTGTTCTATTTGTTCATAACAGTAAAAAAGTAACAAAAGTAGTTGTAAAACCAAAGAGAATTCAGCACAATATTTCTGCCAACAGGGCTTCCTCTCAACTCTCTGTCAGTCGTCCTTATGAACCTGGGTGTTAGTCAAACTGCTAACATCATGCCACAAAGGCATGCCTCACTCTTTCAAATGCTATGTTTTCTATATATCTGACATTAATTTGGACCACTGTTTGACCATTGTTTGTGTTGTACTTTATGCTGTTGACACCACATCTCTACATTTAGTGTTCTAGTTTTCTGTAGAGCGGACTCAGGGGAAAGGCTTGGAAAGGAGAATGAATGAATTTCACATCTAGAAGAAGCAGCATGGCATAATGTGCTGCTCGGTTGTTCAGGTCAGGTTAGCAGCCCAAAGGCAAATGCATAATCACCATTTGTACATGTTCTTTTCCTCCTGCTTTTGGAGATTCTCTCTGACAGATGGCTGAGAAATAGAAAAACAATGCAGGCCATGGAAAAAATGAATTTCTGGAATTAGTGGCTGTGTTTGTTGCAGTCATCAATCCAGCCACAGGGGTTCACAAGCTGCTGTAGTCCTTGTGCCTGTCCCAAACCTGGATAAATGGAGAAAGGGTTTCCTATGTGAAATCTATGCTATCCAAATTAAATATGCAAATCACTGCAGACTATAGGAGGCAGGTGAATTTCTGTGTTAAAAAAGTTAACCTTGTGACCTAGTGTTTTAGGAGCCTGACCAGCCTCTCTCCTTTTCAAAAGCACGAGGGTCTGGTTCCTCAGCCTTAGGGCGCTATTTCCAGTCGACTTGTTTGATACCAACCTATTACATCCATCTATCTGCAGCATGTCTTCTTTGTCTCCTGTTGATTCTGCTGAAGTCCTTATTGTTTTTCAGTTCTTTGTGTTTTCTTTCTTTATCTTGTCACCATTTTAATAACAGTAAAGTCTTGTTGAAGATCACCACATTCAAACTGACTTTTTCTGTTCAATTGAAGTCTTTGTACAACTGGCTTTTGCTGCTGTCCCCATTCAGAAAAAAGTACAGAACTAATAATACAGTGTATACTGGTATTTTATGGCAAAACCGGCTACAATTCTTCATAAGTGCCATGTTTGTTTTGGATATATGTCCCGTGCTGCGTTTCTTTGATTGATTACTCCACCTGGGTCCCACCCATAGAAATTAAACTCAAACCATGAGGTGCCAGACTATCTTCTTTGTATAGATTAGGTAAAAAGTTAGTCTGGCCAGGCTAGTGTTTTATTATTCAAGGTCAAAAAACAATCCCAGCTGCAAATTGTGCTAGTCCCAACCTTGGATAAACAGAGAGTTGTGTCAAAAAGAGCATCTGGGTTAAAAAAATTGATGCCAATGTTTTGCTATGACGATACCTGAAAGAAAAAGCAGCCAAAAGGAACTTTCTTTAAGTATTTTTCACCAAACAGACACCTCTTCATGAGTTTGCATTGAACACCAGAAATGTTGAACATTTTAATTGTATCGTCATCGTGCTTTGGGCTTGCTGATCTCAAATAATATGTCGCACTATAAAAATGATTGGAGTTTTGAACTGGCATTAGTATGAAGGTTAACGCTGAGCAAGAAAGAACTGCCGCATATAGTGCTGAGTAAACATCGAGTTTTAGCCTACAGCTCACTCTCTGCCTGACTCTAAATAGGAGGGTTACTGGAGATAATGATCTTGTCATACACTCATCCCCCCATTGGGAATATGTCACGGTCTTTACAGTGCAGTCGCCATTTAATGTGATGATGTACTTGTCCATGTGGTACAAAATGCATAAGATCCAGGCTGGTGATACAAACAGATGAGCTGCAGGCCTTTAGCGTCAAAAGAGGAATGTTTTTGTTGCAAGAAACAAACAAACAAACACAGGCTGATATCATATAGAGCTCCTAAATCACCAAGACCCACATTATCCACCCTATGTGGTGGTGTGACAAACAATGCAGACATGAAAGACTACAGATGATTACTTTGTGCTGCTCAGAGCTGGGGGTTCGTTTAAGGCTTGGCTGAATAATTGGCTGCTGTTTTGACTGCTAAATATAGCTGTGACTGCTGACGCTATCTATTGTAACTATATGAATGTTCTTATAGAGGACAAAAGCCCCGGCCGCTTTCTGTGTGCACGTGTTTCAAGGACAGAACGACGTGAAGCAAGCTATAGCCTGAAGTGACCATTGACCAGTTGTTCCAATACAGAAGGTGACATGTAGTAGGGGCATCATTACTGGCTGCATGTACGGATATTGTTGTATGGTTGAATAACTGATTGTGATTGGTTGTCTCTCAGTATACAGTATGTCTTTAGGAACTAGAAATCTTGTGTGTTGACTCCTGAACGCTCCAGCCATAAGAACTGGATTCCTTAACTCCCACCTCATGCTAAAAGCAGCTTGCATAAACTCAAACAAGATAACTTTGTCCTCACCGTGTTCCTGTTGGGTTTTCTGAGGGTACCCCGGTCTTCTCTCACTGCCCAAAGACATACAAGCCTTAGGCAAACTGGTGGCCCTAGTGAATAAATGTAAGAACGAATGGTTCCTGGTCTGTGTATGTTTTTGTGTCAGCCTTGCGACCAACTGACTATTGTCCAGTTGTGAGATAGCATGAACCCTAATGCAAATAAGCGAAAGAGCAATTTTATTTATAAAAATGACAATTTTGGCTACAGTGTTATGAGTCATGTTCTACTAACAATCAGATAGTGGATTTCAAATCCCAAATTCTTTTTTTTTTTTTGCTTTGTGTTGCTATAATAGACCAAAAAGCCTTTGCTCAACATGATGCATGCCACATGTGAAATTCAAACCTAGAGTGGTATTGTTAAAATGTACTGTTATGGTTTTTCTGTTAAAGGTAACCCATAGTTTGTTGGAAAGGCTTTTTGAGTCAGTTAGCAGTCATAAAATGAGTACGAGGAGCAAAGTGGTTAGCCTTACAACAAGAAGGTCCCGGGTTTGAATCCTGGACCGTGTGGGGCCTTTCTGGTTGGAGTTTGCATGATCTCCTTGTGCCTCATTGGGTTTTCTCTGAGTGCTGCAACCTAAAACATGTACAGTATAGGCTAATCCTCAAGCTAGGTACTCCTGACCAAGATCCTGGCTCAAGATCTGGAGAGGGGTCCCCTGGCACTGCAGCGCTGAAGGATGGGTGAAATGCAGAGAACTCATTTTCCTAAATAAATAAATAAATACATAAATAAATAAATAAATAAATAAAGATGACTGCTTTGGCCACACCAAATAACCTGCTTCCTAACATGTAGTGATTTGCATTTGGTATAGGTTTGGCATAAATCTTCGACCAGGGCTGTGTCCGAACGTCCTTCCTAATCCCTATATAGTGCACTATGTAGTGGTCACGACATTTTGTAGTGGTGTCCGAATGTCTAATGAATAAAAAATAGTGCACACAAAATTTTCCACAATGCATTTTGAAAAGTAATGGACAGCAGGGGCGGACTAGGACAGCCCTGGAGTCTGCCCAGCCCCCCCCCCCCCCCAAAAAAAAAAAACAAAACAAAAAAACAAAAACAATTTCAATTAGAAGTTGTTTATGATAGTAAACTATCAATCTTTAGCCTTTAGGAAATTGTTCATGGTTGTACAATGTAAAAAAAATAAAATAAATACATAAATACTTTTAAAAAAAACTGACTGATCTGACTGAACTATTTCTAAACCAGGACTAAACCACACATGGTCCACACATCAAATTCAAGTCCCTAAACTTGAATCATCAGGTTTAGGCCTGGTTTTGTAGAGGTTTAGTCCCGGGTTTGAATCTGATTTGATCCTGGCACAGACCTGATTAAGACCTGGTTTTGTACAGGTTTAGACCTGGTTTAGCTATAGTTTTGGACAGCTTATACCTATTTTAGTTAGGGGTTAATCTTGGTTAGACCTGGTTGTGTCATGTTTTAGATATAGTTTAGTCCTGGATTACACTATGACTTATTATTGGAGGGCTTGGGAACATCGCTGGATTTAATTCACATTAGATGTAGTTGCAATAGTAGGTTTAAAAGCTGTCATCTGGACTTGGTTTTAAAGTTGAAGACGTTTCACCTTTTATCCAAGAGGCTTTCTCAATTCTGAAATTTGATTTGGCTGTAAGAGAGCTCTATTTAAAACCAAGTCCAGATGACAGCTTTTAAACCTATGATTGCAATGGAATCAGCCTGGATGAATGAGTCTTCACAGCCATATTAGATAGAATATTATTCTTATTATTCATATTGTTACTGTTATGATAGTGTTTTAGAGCTATGTATAGGAAGTGGAATAAATATGTCATAGCCTAAACAGCTATGAAAGCCCTGTGTTTCATACAGTAAGCTATACTCACCACTTGCTCTGTACACGGCTCTAACTGAGGTAAAACTTCATCTGGTTCTGTGGGTCCTGAGCCTGAGCAGTGCTGGGCCCCCACCACCGCACTCTCAGCCTCTTCATTCTCATGTCTCATAAACAGTTGTGTTATTTTTTTACACTTGAACGCCTCACATGCAAGCGACTTAAGCTTCTTTTCCCTGACTTTCTTTGCTCCGCCCTTCTCCTTTCGTTTTATTAACCGTTTTTTATCCATGACGTAAACGCACCGCAGCCTCAACTCACGCGCCACCGCCGTCTTCACGGCCGCCTGTCGCCGGACTTGCGGACTTGTTCGAGTGCCTGCAGCTGTTCTGCTTTCTTCTACTACTCTGCTGTTGCGCATCTGCGCGGCTGCGCCCTCTCTGGTCTGGTTGTGTATGTGTTTATGGAGTCTATGTAAAACGGCCCACCAGCCATCTCAGCGACCGGCTGTTCTGTGATCCTCCAGAATGCACAGATGGCCAGTCCGCCCCTGATGGACAGCGATGTTCACTAGACGGTCAGTATAAACCAGAATGCTTTGTGAGTTTCGGAGGAGAAGAGCGGGACCACGACTTTACTGTACACAACATGTCTGAATAAAATCAGTTAGAAACGCCTTTTTTTACTTCTGTCACGTTGTAATCAGAAATAAAAAGCTCTTAAATAAACCGTTGCAGTGTAAAATTGCTAACGTTAGCTTACCCAGCGTTCAGCCTCCCCACGTAAGGCACAGAGCTGCAATAATCCAGTCCGTTTTATTCATTGTAGTGATAATTCATGTTAAATATGACACGTATGACTATTATTTATCTATAAATACTAAAACATCAAGTGAGTCTGGTCGGGCTTTATCACAGAAGCTCATTATCAGAGTTTCGCCAAACTTTTTTTACACAGATGCCAGAGTCACATGATCACCGGTGAGAGGAAAATAGTGAGTGAGTGTCAGAATAATTCACAGAATAAGTGCACTATATAGTCCGCTATATAGTGCTGGGCTGTATAGTGATTGAGGGGTTAGGGGCTAGGGATGACGTTCGGACACAGCCCTGATGTCCAACCTAATGAAACCCTCTCCATGTATATAGCTTTATATAGCTGCTTGGTTAGCAGCTATGTGGGCCTGTGACCACCTGTGGTTGGAATAGCAGTTATCAATGTGAATGTGTAAACCTTAAAGTTCAAGTTTAAAATGACTCCCACCTTTTCTTTTTACAAGCACAGTATTGTTGCAAGATAAAATGAACTCATTCAAATGTTCCTTTAAGAAAGTTTTTCATTTGAATCGGTAACAGAAACAGCAGGAGGGGTGTAGTGCTTGTTTGCCTGTTTGCGCACCTTGGTTTTGAAAAAACCTTCAGCTTTTTTTCCTGCAGGCAGAGCAAAGGGTGACTGAGGAGATGCAGAACCTAGAGTGGAGAGAGAAAGGGTGAGATCCACTGTTAGTGCCTGAGCCCGAGGAGACCAGTGTGGAGGAAGATAATGACCTCTGTGTACAATTCTGATTCAAAAAATAAATGTAGAGACACAGTGTTAATAATTCACAAAAGAACATGCACAATATATAAAAAATATTAAACATGAGTTCACCATTCCATGCAAAAATTACCCATTTTGAATTTAATTTCAGCAACACAGCTTTAAAAAGTTGGAACAAGTGCAGCAAAAGGCTTGCATACATTTTTCTATTAAAAAATAACTTTAGGAGCATTTTGATACTAAATAAGTTAATTGGCAACATTTCAGTTAAAGGTCCTATTATGCCTGATTTTGGATTAGTTGCCTGACGCCCCCTGCTGGCAATGGTGGAGACTGGACAGAACATAAAATGGCAAGTTAGCATGGCTATTAGCAACATAATGCTAACAGATAAATAAGCTAAGCTGACTGCTTCATTGTGAGGGCAATTTAAGCACTGTAATGAGCAGAATGAAGAAAAAAGTCGACTTAGCATAAAAGTGGACCTTTGTCTGATGTCTGGGTATAAAAGGGGAATTTTAGAAAGTCCCAAAGAACAGGTACATCTATTACATCTAGCACATCAAATGCTTAAGTGTTGACAATTAACAAATATGCTTTTTTTTTTAAATAGTAAAACTTTCTTTTCCAGTCTTTTGTTGCTCTGTCCCATTTTTTTATTGAGATGTGTTGCTGCCATCAAAATTAACTTTTTGTCAAAAAAAATGTAGCTTTCAGTTTCAACACCATTGCATTTAGTTTATTATTACAATTTTACGCATTGTCCCAACTTTTTTAATTGGAGTTAAGAGCTTTCCCATTTCACCATGAACACCTGCGTGGTGTGAATATGCAGGTTTTGCGCGTCATGCTTTATTACTAATTGTAACTGACCTTCACAGCAGTTGATCAGCTGCTGTCAGAAGCACGAGGCTGACATATGGCAAATGATACCTGAGATAATAAAATCATACACGGGAACATGGCGGAGACTTAGATAGAAAATCAGGCATTCAATGAGGCGGAGAATGGCCTGACCTTTCTTTTTTTTCTCGGCCACCATAATTTGTCTGGCTTCTAACAGAAACGGCACCATGGAAGATTAAACAGTGATATGTGACTGGGTCTGATTACAGGCTTTTACCGAGGCAAACAATCCGCTGATGCCCAGTGGAGATGTACTTGTGTGTGAATCATCCCCAGCTCCTTCCTTCTTTCTTTGGGAATCGCCACTCTAATCCAATTTTAAGTAATGAAATTGAAGGCTAGCCTCTGTAGTCTTGTGTTTGTGGCCTTTTTGCTCACAGGAGAAGAGTTTGTACTTAGCTGTTTACCTAAATATTGATTTATGTCTCTGTGCCAGCTCTGCAAAGATATCCAGGTTTGGTCTGTGGAAAGTAATGAAAAGCTTGTCCAATTTAATACCAAACTGTGTAGAGACACTTCACATACAGGTGCATGCCAAAAAATTATTAGCAGTAGTTTAATTCAGAAAGTAAACACACACAACACAATTTATAGATGTAACATTCAAGGGGTTTTACATTTCCATCATCAAACAGGCGTCTCTAAAGCTTTGGAAACAGATTTTACCCAGGATAACCAGTGACAGAGTCTGCATCAGTCAGTACAAGTCGGGGACAGTTGGCTCAGAAATCCATCAATGTGTGAGTAGGAAAGAGTCAAATCCGCATGTGTGTGGGAGGAACAAGCCCTACCAGACCTCAGTCGCAGTCAGTCAAACATGTTAGAATTTTAAAGCCAACTGCATGCAGCCATGTAGTGTGTTCTGATTACCAGACCTTGCAAGAGTTTGTGTGAGAGTTTGAGAAATCCTGTGGTGTGTTGATCCCTCATCAGGCGAGTTGTTAAAGGACCCCTATTATGTAAAATTGACTTTTTTGAGCTATTAAACATGTTATACTCTTTTTTTACACCTCAAAAACATATCTGGAACAAAATAGTATTTTGTTTCATTCATGCTGTTTGAGTAATCCTGTTTGCTGAGCCCGACTGAGATCTGTATGTATACCAGTAAAACCAGGAAGTGCTGTTGCATGTTTCTAAACCCCATACATAGCATTGGTTTGACTGATAATTTCAACTCTTAAATTGCCATTACCACAAACCAGTCAGCTAATTTACCTGTTGGCATCATGTTGCTAATAGCTGTGGTAAATAGCCATCTTATGCTCTGTCCAGTCCCCACTGTTGCCAGCAGAAGGTGCCAGACACCTAATCCAAGCTCTCTGCAACTTGTCTACAAAGTACAACTCCCCAAAAGATGTTTTCCATGCATACATAAAACTTTCAATAATATTACTAAGCTGTCCAAAACTATTTCAAAAAGACTGAAAAAAAGCATAATATATGTCTTTTTTATTGCGTGATCCCCTGTTTTTTATTTGTCATGGAAGGGAATCTGCTGCAACCAGTCTGTTAGTGTGTACTCCAGGTTTTTTTCAAAATCTGTAATGACTGTGAAAGTTGTGTAGTGTGTGCCTAGCTTTGGGTGACTTGGTGACTAATTGGCCATTGTCCAGAGTGTACCACACCATAGTTGCTGGGCTGGGCTCCAACTCCCTGTGACCCATAACAAGTATAAGCAGGAGAAGATGATGGTGCGTGTGTGTGTGTGTACTGAATCTATAAAATATACTGTATAAGTCTCATTGAAATTAATGGACATTTCCGCATCATTCTAATTTAATGACGTGTGCCTGTGTTTATTTGACAAAACACTGGCCAGCATGCAACCTTTTCAGTTTATTTCAACCATTTCAAAGACCCGCTTCTCCTAACCGGATTTGGAAATATTTCTGGATGATTTCGGAAGCTCATAGATCCCCTTGTTGCTAGGCTCCTGAAGTGCTCTCCACCATAGTTTTTCTTCATCATTTTTGCTTGCAATCAAGAGTTTCCTCAAAAATTGTGAGTCAGAAAAACTCCTATGTTTCTCCACCCACAGCGGCGCTTCACTACATTACCATGGATACACACGGGAGACTTTTTAGTTTTGGAGAGCCAGGGCTTGATGAAATAGACAACCTGCCAGGAAAAAAAAAGGAAGTTGGCCCACCTTGGATAATAGCAGCAGATTGAATCGCCATACTCTCAGCCTCTCAGCCATCTGCTGCTACCATGGGAGTCTGGTGCATGGACCCCCCACCAACCAAAACCACCCCCACTAGCACTAGCCCAATCCTGGACTGAGACTTTGGACAGGTGGCTTCTACTCTGTCTACGCCTCGTGTCATGTGTGTTCACGGCTCAAAGCGAAAGCACAGATCTCATTTACAGTTGTAAGGCGCGGCCGTTTGGAGTCACAAAGGGAAGTCAGGGATGAAGGATGGCACTGAGGGTTTGTTGGTTGTAAGCCGTGGAGAGGCCCGTGCGGACAGAGGACTGCCAGCTGAGGTCAGAGCCGAACCTTGGCCACGTGCACACAGACTGGAAGCCACTCTAAACTGGTAATGAGGGGAGAAAAGAGGAAAGTTGAAAAATTGTGTTAAAACAGGATTATCACTGGTAACATATCCATAATCCCTGCTGATATTTTTGATCTTGTAGATTAACCTCTGTCAAATTATGAAGTCCCCAGTTTAATTTCGAATGTCACACCTAAGAAGATAAGTTGGAAGACTTTAACTATATTTTTGTTCATGTATTTTACTATGCATATTTTAGCTCTGGGTTGCTGGCGGCTGGGGCCAATCCCAGAAACTACTGACCTCAGGCGGCACAGGGTACACCCTGCAGGCCGACACAGAGACAGAGAGTGCTAATTCTGGCACATTTACATAGATGCTGACGGCTGATTTGTTGATGAATGTGAACTGTCCTAATTCAAATAAATAAGTGAAATGAAAATGAAATGAACATACACTGACTGACAACCATTCAATCTCACATTCATTCATTAGGGGCAATTTAGATTCACAGATTTTCCTAAACAGCTTCAACTTTTTTGCTGAGAGACAGGAGCACTAACCTCTCTGTGCACTCCTAATTTTGTCTTTAATAAAACAAGAATAAAGCAGAGGAAATAAAGTGCAAATGATAATGAGATGCATGAAAGGTGACCTGGAGCCACCGCCACACGAGGGACACGGGGTTCATGGTCTGTGCTCTTTACCACTCCACAACTGGGTCACCTCATTTGTGTTTGCCACTGGAAGAATACAACTTTGGGGACAACTTTTCATTTCCCAAATTCATGCAAAAGTATAGTATAGTATCCATGCACCAAAAAAATCCACATGATAAAACACAACCTCTAACATTGCTGCTCATTTACCAACACTGAACATTGAAATAAATTCCCCAGCACTCAAATACATCTTGGACATGTTGCGCAAGAGAAATCTGTAGTCCATCTGTGGACTTTGGCTCTTCTCATTGTCCTAAATTAAATTGTCTGTGTTACATTTTAAACTCCTGGTTGTAATGCCTAGACTATGCTTTAAACTCTCATTCTTGCATCTTGTTAATCCTGTAAAGCACTTTGAGTTGTCTGAAGCCTCTTGGCGGGGCCTCTACATATAACCTCTCATTGCTTTAATTATTTCTGCATTTAGTGGAGTCTCAGTCATTTAGCAGTTTAACGCCATGTTCAGACAGTTGAGAGCTCATTTAGCCACTGCTCAGTGAGCTGCTGGGTGACCCTGTCTCTGTGCAGGCCATGACTGCGAATTAATAAGACCCACAGTACAACATTTCCCGTGGCTCATGATGTTTAGTGTTTAACAGTGAATGTCCCAAGGGGGCTGTGTGCCAAATCTATGCTTACAAGATCACTATTGATTACTCTGGTTTATTCCTGCACATTTGTGGGTCAGTACAAGTATGTTCCCTGTATGTATTTGAAGAGAACTGGTTTATTGTCTGAAAGTATACTGTGATGTGTGGAAAAAACCTTAGTATGCCAGTGGTTCTAAAACTGTGGTATGGCTTCCTCTGGTGGTACTCAGGAGTCTTATGTTTTTTATGTCCTGATTCAATTTAATTTAGAGCCAGTTTATTTCTGTTATAGTCCTGCGCTGCTTGGGGCACTGCTCAGTCCTGGTTTAGACCTGGTTTAATCCTGGATTCGCCCTTTATTCGTCTAAGTTTCATTGGGTTTTCGACACCATTTATTGTCAGTGAAATTATGATCACTAAATGTCTATTCACACTTGCCTCATTTGGTCCAGACCAGAGTTCATTTCCCACTTTAGTTCAGACCAAGTGTGCAGGTGTGTTTGGCTGTGATTTAGTTCTAGTCAAGTCCTGGTTTAGTTCTTGTTTAGTTCTAGTTTAGTCCTGGTTTAGTCCTAGTTTAGTCCTGGTTTAGTTCTAGTTTAGTACTGGTTTATTGCTAGTTTAGTTTTAGTTTAGTCTTGGTTTAATTCTGGTTTAATTCCAGTTCAGTCCTGGTTTAATCTTTGGTAATCCTGATTTAGTCCTGCTTTAGCCCTGGTTTAGTTCTAGTTAAGTCCTGGTTTAGTTCTAGTTAAGTCCTGGTTTAGTTCTAGTTTAGCCCTGGTCCTGGTTTTGTTTCCTGCTTTGTTCCTCTTTAATAATGGATTTTCTGGGTTAATCCCTTTTTCCCACAGTTTAGACCTGGTTTAGTCTTGGTTTTGACCAAGTTTAGACCTGGGTTAGTTCTGAGTTAGACTCACTTTAGTCCATTAAAGATGGTACTTGGAAAGCCAAATGTTTTCTGAGGTGGTACTTGGTGTGAAAGGTTTTTGAGGACCACTGATCTAAACACTAAAAGAGCTAGAAATCTGAATCTATAGGGTCAAAACTCATGTCAACTCATAAAAGCCATTTATTGGCCCTTGCAAAATGTTATAGTTTTACATTTTCTGATTTCCAGCTCAGGTTTTTTCCCCCTGGCTCAGAATTTGCGTGGGTGAATTATCTGTAAAGACCCCTGCACGTACTTTCCAGTTAGCATGGCATTATTCTTGTGCATGAGGAGTTTCAAATCTAGCAAGTGGTCCAAAAAATATCGACTGAAGAGCCTTACTGGAGTGGTATATCTTCAATCACAGGCCTGGATCCAGATCTGCCTCAGCCGCTGACCACCGAGTGAAATACTACCTGGGTTTGTGAGTTTTACAGCTGCTTGATTAGCACACGCTCGTAGCACACTGCTACTGCTGCCGTGCCTACACATCCTTAATCACCCAGCAGAAAATCTTTCAGCTCTTAAAGCAGCAATTACAGTAAAGTCAATCGATAATGACAGGTTTTAGAGCGGACCAAATGACTTTTAATGGATTTTTAAAGGTGGCATAAATAATGCACGGGCCAAGGTGTGCAATTATGACCATCCACCACCTGCTGTTTAACCAAATGTATGTAAAAAAGAAACAGTTCCCTCCCTCTGATTTTTTTCTATAGCCGTATTAAGGTCGACCTCTTTTATGCAACGCTGTGACCGAAGAAAGCCAAACTGTCAGTGCAAATTAATGGCAGCCAGAAAGCCGGCGCTCCCCTTTTGCAGAGTGCTTCCTCTCTGGACGCCGCACGCAGGCCGGGTCCCTGTCTCCATTACCATAGCACAGAGGGTTCATGCACTAGATCCAGCTTATGTCAGGCAGCTCACCCGGGCTTGCCTCTGCGCTGTTCCCTCAGCCGAGTGCACTCTCAGCTCTCCCAGGCTCCCACCACTAACAATACTACTGCTGCTTTGATCTACTGTCTGCAGGAGATCTCCTATTATTAACGGACTGCATTTTTACTGCACTGAATGCTTTTGTCTTTTTATATTTTAGTCAGTCTGTATATTTACATGCAACTGTGGTTCCCAAGCTTTTTAGTCTTGTGTACCCCATGGACCTAGATTAGTCCTGGTTCAGTCTTAGTTTAATCCTGGTTTAGACCTGGCTTAGTCCTGGTATTATAGTCTTAGTTTAGTTGTGTTTTTTGACATGGTTTAGTCCCGGTTTTAGACCGCTTAGTTCTGGTTTTAGAGCTGTTTTTTTTCTGGTTTAGTCCTGATTTTAGACATGGTTTAGTCCTGGTTTAGAAACGGCTTAGTCCTGGTATAGTCTTAGTTTAGTCCTAGTTTTAGACATGGTGCAGTCCTGGTTTTAGAGCTGTTTTTTTCTGGTTTATTCCTGGTTTTAGACATGGGCTAGTCCTGGTTTTGTTAAGGCCTGAGAGGAGGACCCAAAAGCAGACAGAGACAAGCTGCGAGTTAGAGGTCAATTTATTTAACAAAACCAAAATGTTGCTAGCAATAGTCGCATAGACAAGATGGGAAGAGGGCAGAAGTAGAGAGACTGGAGCTGGACGTGTTAAGATGGCTGCCGGCTCTGGACAGACTGGAGTGGTAGCTGGAACAGTAGTTGGTGGTCTTGGTCGAAACTGACAGGATGGCTGGCTTGCACGGAGGTCGCTGTAGTAAGCTGACGATCTGGCGGAGAAGTGGAGTGGAGCCTGGGCTTAAGTAGTGCAGCAGGTAAGTAAATTGATTGCAGGTGTGCCAGCCCGGGAGCAGAGAGGAGCCACGCCCACAGCAGAGACAGACAGACAAAGGGAGGGGGAGGAGAATACAAAAACACAGAGGGCTAGGGACCATAACGGGTTTAGACATGGCTAAGTCTTAGTTTATTCTTAGTTTAGTCCTGGTTTAATCTGGTTTAATTCTGGTTTTAGATCTGGTTTAGAACCTGTTTTTTCTGTTTTAGTTCTGGTTTTAAACCTGGTTTATTTCTTGTTGAGTTTTGGTTTTAGTCCTGGTCTAGTTCAAGTGTAGTCCCTGTTTTGTCCTTTTTAGTGTTGCATTTTTTCTGTTAATCCCTAATTTATTCTTCTGCATTGTCCTGGCCTGGTTCAGATTTTATTTTAGTCTTCGACAGCCAAATATTTACTGAAAAGATACTATAAATGATCCACGTAAGCTCGCATACCCCTAGGGGTCCCAGCACCCCTGGTTGGGAAACATTGATATACAAAGTATATGTGGTTTAAAAAGACACTTAAATAAGTTTATTACCCTAACCCTCCTAACCCATATTCATACTTCTAAAATTCATATAAATGTCATAGTGTTTTGATGAAAATGCCCTGATTCTTTTGGGAAACTTTTGAATCCAGTCTGCACAAACAGACGTGGGCAACAAATGAGTAACAGTGATTTTATGCTTTATAAATTGATGTTATGACAATTTACCATTAATAATACATATACAAAACCCTAGCAATGCTTAAGAATTTATCAGCACTGCCTCAGAAAACTACAGTATTTAAAAGTTGCAGCTTATTTATCCATTCTCCCTCATGTTATTTACTATAAAAAAAAACTGAAAACAAAAAAAACTTTGTTTGCCTAAATGTGGCTCCAGCATGTACTGTCTTAAGTTTTACTCTCAGGAAAAAGTATTTTTATTTTATCTTTAAAGGTTTTTCTGCACACTTCTCAGATCTGTTCTCTTTTAATAGAGTCTGGGTCAATTATGACACAAGTAGATGCCCCCTCAGCTCTCCCACACACTTTTACAGACTTACAGTGCTATCACCATGATGTACCCTCAGCAACATAAAGATATACAGTACAGCTGCAATCAGAAATGTTCAACCCCCTCACCTCAAAACACATACTTACTGATGTAAATGAAAGGCAAAAACTAAAAAAAAAAAAAAAACTATTGTTACATATCACACATAAGTTGACTTAATTTGGAAGGTCAAATTAAAAATGTGACTCTTTTAACACAGGTCCATGGGCAGTACTATTCAGCACTTAAAATCAGTCACTTAAAATTTTTGTTGGGTTGAAAATTTTTGATTGCAACTGTACCTGTTTTTTTTAAAGGACTCCTTTTGGCAGCAATAATTATTTGCTCTTCCTTCATAGTCAGCATTTGTAAACCCAAGTTTGACAGCCCAAGTTTTGCTCAAGTAACTTTGCTGAACAAACCTGAATGATTGTGTAAGATCACCATCAATGGAGCTTTTTGCGGAAAATAAAAATTAAACATGAAACAACTGTACTTAATACAATACAGTAGTCTAGACTAACTTATTACAGTCATTATAGTTAATTGTAGTGATTATGCTGCATGCTTTTTGCCATAGAAAGATGGTCTTTGTCTGACGCTCTCGCCTTGGTCCTTACTTTTTTACCAATTTCAGTCGAGTGATTTGAACTTCATGACGGATCTCAGAAGTGCAGCTATATTGTATTAAATATCTGTTTGTGTGGCCTTTTCTTGGTTAGAAAGTGATATTGGTTACTGTCCTCATAGTGATTTCTTTCTTTTCATTCTCTCAGTCTTGCTGTGCTCATGAAGTGTAGCGCATATTTTATCAGTAAAAGAAAAGCCTTTTCCTTCTCCTCTCACTGTTCGTGCTTCCTCGTTCACCTCCGCTGATGCTATGGGGAAGAAGTGATGGGTGGGGTTCGACTCAGCCATAAAACCACCTCACATTTTGGCCTGGATTTGCGAGAACCGAGTGACTCCCGACGGTGTATATTTTCCTGTGAGAGATCCAGACATCGTGACTGTGAGCTCAGGAGCACCACAGAGACCAGCTGCAGGGTAAAGAATAAAATCATGATAAATACTGCCCACTCATGCGCATGGATCAAGTCAAAGGTCCACATCTCCAGCAGGCAGTCTTATTTTAATAGCAACTTTCTATAGAAAATATACAGCATGGGTAAAAATGGAAATGGATTTACAATGTTTTACCTCTCCTAAAAGCAGGAGAGTCTGGTTCCTCAGCCATAGGGAGCCGTTTCTACTCAGTCGATTTGGATCGGGCCTATCACTGTCGTTTCATCTGCGGCACATCTTACAAAAGAGGAAATATATTGTCAAAAATAACAGCGTTTAGTGCTTTCCTTCCTCACCTGTTGATTCCACTGAAGTCTGTGATTTTGTTCTGTCCTCTGTGTGTTTTTTCTGTGTCCCACTGCCAAATTATCAACAAGTCCCACTGACATAACAACCACATTCAAACAAGTCTTTGTACAGCTAGCTTTTGTTGCTGTCCATATTCAGAAATATGTACACAGTTGCTAATAATAGTGTATTCTGATGTTTTAGAGCAAAACCAGTAACAAGTCTTGCCACTGTTCCTAAAAGAGTGCTCCTCCATTGGCACAGACCCGCCCTCCTCCTCCCCTCTCTCACAGACAGAGCAGCTCCTCAGACACAGAGCACATGCTGCAGCTAAAATAAGTGAATGAAAATATGTGCGTCTTACTCAGCAACGGCGCTTTCCAAAGATATATAACAAGGTAAAAATGCTAGAGGTTGTTCCTGGTGAAAAAAACCTGCCCAAGCAGCCATATAACTCGTGACTGATTCATTTTGGTGACCCCTGAAAGAAAGGGAACAGTCACTTTTCTGTCCGTTTCAAGTGTGATATAACATCTTTTACTCCCATCTTTTTAAGTTGAAGCTCTAACCATCTCCTTCCTCTGTGTGACTCTCTGTCCCTGTTGCCTCAGCCTCCACATGTGCTGCTGACTGACAGTTCCCCTCCTCGGCCGCCGTTCCCATCTGCTTCCTGCCCTCCGCTCCGGCTCCTCGTCAACTCCTCTATTACCTTTCCTGTCTCGTCTCATGTCCTTCTCGCTCGGCCTTTGATGTGTTGGCAGTGACAGTCTCAGAGAAAAAGGGGAATATTAAGACTGCTTTGTGCGACAGTGTGTCTGGCTGTTCTCACCGCCACCAGTGGTTCTTTTCCAAAGGGTGTAAATCTCTTGAAACTGTATCCTCTTCACTTTAAAACCCAGCAAGTTCTCCTAAGTTATTCTTCTTTTTATTGATTTTTTTTTTATTAAAAGAGTCCTTTAATCACAATCTAAAATGACTCTAGATGACTATAAGTGTGCTTCCACTAGGCGGTGCGGCGCAGGTTGACTTGGTACAATGCTTTGGAACCCCCTGGGCAAGCGGTGCCAGATCTGGATATGCTTTGGTTTGTTTTGGAAAAGGCGGAGCTGCGTGTTGATTGGCTGATCGATAATCCTCACTTCAACAAAAATGAGAAGCAAGGAACACGTTTTTTTTTTTTTTATCATTATTTTATGTAACACATTTTATTCCTGTGATAATCCATCACATTCAAAGAGGATGTGCAACATTTATTTTTTGACAAACAATGTTAAAAACAGGTCATCTGAAGAGTCTTAACAAACAAACGCCTGCAACTCTTAATTGTTTTAATTGTGACTCAAGACTCAAGTGCTAAAAGTAAATAAAAATAGAACTTAATCACACATAACAACAGTAAGGTTCAGGTTCAGGTTAGTTTATTTGTACCAGTGGGTGCTAAAGTGCTAATTTTATTTACTGCCACAAAACTGACAGTATAATGAGAGAGAAAAAGAAACGCAATAGGTAAAAACTTTAGATAAAACAATAAAACCAACTGGACTAATTTTAATAAATAAAAGAATAAACAGGGCTCTATAAATAAATGTGCTAACATTACTGCTTATTCATCAGTGTGATGGCAGCAGGAACAAAGCTTTTCTTAAACTGATTTCTTTTACATCTTGGAACCAAAAATCTGTGTCCAGAGGGAAGCAGCTGAAACTGAAAGTGCAAAGGGTGCTGTGTGTCATTTAAAATACTCCGCTGTGACTGTCCCGTGTGCAGGAAGTTCATGCTGTTCTGAGGTTGACTGATCAGTTTACTCAACCATTTGACCACTTGACTCAGGGAGTTCTTGTTTTTTAAAGAGAATGATAAAACAGATTCAATAATAGCAAAATAAAAGAGCATCATCACAGTTTGCTCAGACAGTGAAGCTGCTGGTGCCTGATTTTAGACAAAGCTGCACAGTTTTAATCAAAATTCAGTTTAGAGTCAATAATAGTTCCAAGGTATTTGTAGGACTCCACACACTGCACTGGCTGGCACTTAATATGTGTGCATCATGTGTGTGTGTGTGTGTTTTCTGAAATCGATAATCATATCCTTTGTTGAGAACAATATACAGATGTACGAAAAACAAGTGAGTTATTACTTGAAAGTTATTACTTCAATAAGTGACTAAGTGGCTGGCATAACTAGGTGTAAATGGAGGTCAGTTCCAAATACACAGGTACCTATACTCTACAGTTCATAGACGAACATAGATACGCACCATTGGGTTTTACAGTGTTATGTTTCCAGCTCTCCAGGAAGTATCATTTTGATTTTACTGTATCTTTACGCACACTGTTCTGTGCACACATTCTGTTCAAATGTTTGTAATAATTTAGTTATAAATACTTCATATTTCATCTGTTGTAAAATCAGTAATTAAGCTAAAGAAGAAAAACTATTATACAGTCAGCATTAGTTTACCTGTATCTTATTTTGAAGGCAGAGTTAGTAGTTGCAATGCATCGTGGGTAGCAGAAGCTCAGTTCTGTCAGCAAACCTGCATGCTAATGTCCTAAGTGCTCCTGTGTCTTACATCTTACCTACACCTCTGAAAGCAAGTCGGCTGTAAGTTTAATAAGTGTTTAGTAGTTAATGCAATAAGATTTGGTTACTTTTAAGAGTTCTATAAGCACTGTTAGAGATCGTTTTTTGCACATGTTTATTCACAGGAATTAGACCTAGCTTAGCATCTTGCTAGCTTAGTAGCACTCTGTATTAGCATAGTAATGACGCTATTCACGTGAGTTAACGACCAAATTAGCATATGAAAAGATCGCGGAAACGACTCGTGCCTTTAGAAATAACATTTGGTGAAGTTTAATGCAGGTTTAATGCTAGATATTTATTGAAGTATTTATTTTATATATTTCAATGTTGATGTACATTTTCTTTTTCTGTTTATGTAAGCTGTCCAGAAGTAATAAAGGAGCAAGACGCTCACTTTCCTGGCTCGTGAAAACCGAGTTTGGCTTGCTGTTGATCTGCGTTCACATACACTGTATCCAACACGCAGTCATAACAGTACAGACACTTTAAGTCTTTTAATAGAGTCTGGGGTCAATTATTACACAAGGAGATGATTACCAAGCATCTGGATGCCAAAAGTGCTGGAGGTGTCAAGTCCCCGGGGCCATCGGCAGTGTAAATCAAATGTAGATCAGCTCCTATCTTTAGCAAATTGACTGGAAGCTATTAGCTGTGTTTGAGGGAAATCACACCCCTACTAAATTAGTCATGCAGTTCAGGTGGAGACCTTTGACCAGTCGTTGCGTTAGCCAGTGAATGCTAATGAAAAGATCAAAAAGCCTGGCTACAAACTTGGAAGGAAGATTGTGAACTCTTGTGGAGGATTTAATATTTCGAGGATGTGTCAGATTTCTTGCCAGCTGAGCAAAGACACAGAAAGAGAGAGAGAGAGATGCAGGTTGGGATTATCTTGGCTTTCTTTTCGAACTTTAATTCCAGTCAGTAATGTGTTTTCGGTGCTTGGGCAGAATAAGAAAGAATTAGACAGATCTATGCTTGCTATTCTTGGTATAAACTACTATTTCAAATGTCTCTCTCAAGGCACTTATTTGCACGTCAAGTTGCTAAAGCCAGTCGCAGAATCAATTAAAGGCACACTATCTTACTAGAACTAAGTATTCAGTCAATAGCACAGCACAATAGAAGTCGTCTCTGCAAAAAACAGACTCTGAGACCTTATCTAGGCTTTATTGTGAAGAAATTTTGATGGGTATCTAGAGTAGGGACTGAATTTTTTCAAGCAATCACATGCTTAGAACAAAGCGGGGTGGTCCCATTCAGATTAGGGGCACTTTTATTGGTTGAGTCTTAGCTTGTGCTTGTTTTTATACACTGGAGTAACATTGGAGGCAAGTCCAATGAGAAGGATACCAGTTCCAGCTCTGGGTCCAACTGCGTACACCCCAAAACAGCAGAAATGGAGAAACAGAGACAGAAAAATGAGAAGGACAGTGCAAATCTAACTCTAGATATAAGCAAGGATGAGGATGAACTTAAACTCTCCATATTCTCAAAAACTCACGCAGTGGTCCTGTAAATCAATTAGGGATTAAACAATGCTATCAGTAAATGCAGGTACAATGGTTCGATATAGATCTGCAGCTTGTCCATGAAATCCACCCTGATTAGAGCATAAAATTGAATCATTAGTGACACTGCGAGCCCCGTGTTTATCTTGATAAAGAGGGCAAATTGACATTTTAAACCACATCATCCATGACAATCGCGGATCAAGATTACATCTCGCCCTCAGTGGAGCAAGGATCCTCTGCAAGAAAATACACAAGTGGGTTGGTTTCAGGAGATAACACGGAGAGACGCAAGGGAAATACAGGCGCATGGCAATAAAACAAAAGTGAATTTATTTTAGTAGTTCAACTCATAAATTGTACAGATTCAGCCCACACAGAATTAGGTTTTTATTTTAGTCTGGCTTACAGTAATAAAAACAAAATTCAGTATTATAAAATTAGAACATTATATTTATTTGGTTTTGATTAAGTTATGGCAGATGCTCTTTCTGTCACAACCCTCTCCATTTATCCAGGCTTGGGACTGGCACAAACAGTACACTGGCTTGTTGTGACCTCCTGTGGCTGGATTATACATTCATCATAGTTATTGCAATAAAAAAAAGCTATTTTACGCCAGATATTTAGTATAATCTAGAGCCTGTTTTTTTCTTTTGTTAGTCCTGCTCTGGTTTGGGATTAAATTTGAAGAATAGACCACTGCTTAGTCCTGGTTTGGACATCTTTTTTTAATTCAGATTTTGTCCTAGAATAATCTTGGTTATGTCCTAGTTTGGTTCTATCCTAGATCTGTTTTAGTTAGCTCTGTTTAGTTGTCCTGGTTTAGTAATGCTCATTTTAGTCCATTAAAGATGGCGCTTGGAGAGCCAAATATTTTGAGTGACACTGCAGTGGCACTTGGGATAAAAAGTTTGAGAATCACAACTGTAGCTATAGAAAGAACTTTTCACATCAACTTCTAAAATCACACCTGCCATGTGATTGTACTCTGTCATGTTTGTGCATTTAAACCACTCTCGTGCACTGGTGGGCGTCATTAAGCACAGCTGTATCCACTGAGAGGCACTCAGAGACCGTCCATAGATCTTACCCAGCACTATGGTAATAAACACTATGCATGAGGTGCTAGGAGTAATCTTACTTGATACATTTTCTTCTAAAATATACACAACATTTTTCAGTATCCACAGTCTGTTCTACACACTTGCATAATCCTAACGCTCTCTGCTGTCAAATGGGTAACACACACCACTTTTAGGCAAAACATTTAATTAAATTAAACCTAAAAATATGTAGCAAGACAGTAAACCATTCATCTATACTGAATTTAAACCTTCTCACACAGTCCTGCATCCTAACTAACTTCATGTCCTCTTGAACTTTTTTGACTAATATTCTTATTAGGCTTTTTCTTGCAAGGTCTGGCATCTCTACCCTCACTATCCCTTTTGTGTAAAGAGATAATTCCATCAAAGACATGAAGTCCTTTAGGAACATACTGCAAGATCACACAGAAACATGTTTAAACTCAGACAGTGCAACAATAATAATGATTCAGAAATACCATCTTTAGTGTTTATTATGTGAAGGAAATAGAAACTCTGTCCCTAATCATGAAATATTGGGTTTTTAAATTACTTTCTCTTTGCTGTGCACAAAATTCTGTAGTGCTGGAAGAGGCAGTGATGACGTGAGCAACATTTTTTAAGGTGAGCTCCACAAACTGCTTTTGGCTGAAACCCAGACAAAAATTCACATAAGCACTTTACTTAAAAGTAAAACCACAGAAAAGTGTTTATGTAAAATCCAGCTGCAGTGGCGGGGCTTGTGAAGGTTTTTTTTAGAGACAGTGTTGAGCCTGTCGTAATGAGAGTTTTGTGAAGTGTTAATATAAAACTGTGGACAACACAACCACCAACTCAATATATTTCAAATAGGACAAGCGAGGAGTAACCTGTTGTTGAGTTAGTGTCAGTAAAGTAAATGTGCAAATGAGGTGAGCATGGATGTTTTTATATAGTATGGGAAAATGTGAGGGATGTCAGCAATGTTTCAAGTAATACATGAGATGTTTGGCTGTAGATGTAACCAATAAGATTTAATCTAGATGAAGCAAAAGCAGGTCAAGTAAAAGTCCAACTTTAGAGCATTTTAGTGTTCCTGTGTCTGGGAAAATCTAGAAATCTATAGTTTTAGACATTAAATTGACCTGGAAATTGATTAAAGGTCTCCTATTATGCAGAATCAACTTAATTTGAGCTTTTAATGTTTTTTAATGCTATATATGCGTCTCAAAAACATACCTAGAGTAGTAGTAATCCTTTACTGAGCCACTGCTCTTCTCAAGAGTTGAAAATGGTTCGTCTCACTTTTCTACATAGACACATGAAACCACAATATATTCTTGCAAGTTTCTAAAGCCCTTACACCAGTGGTTCCCAAAGTGGGGTTGATGGTCTCCTGGTGGGTCGCGAAGGTACTGCAGGGGGGCCTCCAGAGGGTGTCTGCATTAGGAAGACAAAAATTTGAGTTTAAAATTATTCACAATGAAATAAATATAATATAAATATAACTGAATTAAGCATTTTTAGCCAAAAATCTATGGGGAAAAACATAACATGAATATAGTGATGTTTCATTGTTGGGGGTCAGCGCAAGATTGTCTGACGTTTTAAGGGGCCCCCAATGCTCCTGACTGGGGATGACCGCCATACACCATCACAAACTCTTTTAGATAATTTCAGCGTTTAATTTGAGTCACTATGAACTCATATATCTATCTGATAGCTTTGTGCTGCTATTTGTCGTGCAAAATTGCAGTTATTCATTCCCCACCATTGCCAGCAGGGGGCGACAGACACCTAAAAGTGTTCTCTGGAAAGTTGTTTCCAAACATAAACATTATTTCATAAAACGTTAAACTCTAATGCAAAGATGTCCAAAACTATTTTAAAAAGCATTTAAAAAGCATATAGTTTTGAAAATAATATGCTACATTGGAACTTCCATAATGTATTTTAGCCAAGTGCATTTTTTTAAATTCTCAACTTGCTTAACATTACATTATTCAACAAAAGGTGTGGTTTTCATAGGCTCAGTAATTTAAAAAATATGTTCATGAGAGAGTTGAAGTAACTTTTTTATATAAAGTTCTCAGTGGACTCGTGTATTTTTCAATCTAAGTAAAAGGCTCATTTCCTGTTACATGACATGAGTCATACAAAAATAAAGGTTATAGCATTCATGCATGTCTGCATTTCCTGTTACATGTCAAAATTGCTGTTTAGTTTTGTCCTTCGCTTGACTGATTCCTTCTTTGTCCTGTGTTTCTTTGTGCCTCTGCTGTGTGTTTTGAGTGTGACGTGGTGCTTCTTGTGAGGCGCTGACGTGCGATGAGCGCTCGCAGCTTGACTTTGTTTCTCTTGTAAAGACGTGGAGGCGGCAGGAGGCGTCTGAAGGTGGAGGCTTGACAAGTCTTTAATAAAACACATGCAAATGAATCCACAGGTTATTACATCCATGCTGCTCGTGTGGAGACAACAGGTGTGTGTGTGTGTATTGTCATGTCTCCGCCCTGTTTTTGTGAGTACGGCTGTAATGAGAGCTGATGGAGTGTGTCGGACTCAGAGTGGCGCCGCTGCGTGGTCACTGGGACTGCTGTGTCCAAAACATGCACAGTCACTTTCAATGTCGGCTTTAATAACTCACGCCAGTCTCCAAACCAAATGATACTGTTACTACAAACTAAAGGATTACCTTTAAACCATGCACCATCTGGATAAATCATACTTTAATCCAGCCTACGCTTTGTGCTGGTCCTAAGCAAGGATAAGTGGAGAGGGTTGTGTCAGTATGGGCATCGTGAACATGCAAATTACTAGAGCTCTGTTTGCATGGTATAAGCATTACCCCTGGATCTGTGTAATTCGGGAATTACCCCCTGATGTCAGTGTTTTTAGAAGGGCATTCACGCAGGATAAGAGATGTCTGAAATTTACTTGATTTTACGGATATGACGTGTTGACAACCACACAGATTTATAATAAAAATTACCATTTTGATTTATGTTTCTAGCTCTACTTAATCTTAAATTACTATCTTTTATGTTGCTTTACTGTACTGACAAAAAAAAAAAAACAATCTTTATCTATCCTTACCTTTATCTTTCGAGATTTTGCTTTTCTTAAACAGCAGGCTCCCCTCTTTCTTAATCCATTCACTGCAATATGTATCTCTTAATCTAACTTAGTCCAAAAAGCGTCCAAACTTTCCAAAAGAGATTCCATGTTGCTCCTTAACTCCTTAACTAACGTTGCAATGACGATGCTACATTGCTACCAGTGCTACCAGTCGTCATTGCAACATTAGTCTTCAACGCAGTTTGTTTTCTCTTTTTTACTTTTTAATCAAAGGACAAAAAGTAATAATTTCAGAGTAGGACCTAAAGAGACATGTTATTATTAATATAGTTTAGATACAGATGTAAAATGGACCATTAAAAGACATTTTGGGTTGCTTTTACGATCTTTAGGAAACAATCTGCCGACAAAAGCAGCCTGAATCGCCAACATGGGGATTCGCACAGGACTAGTATTATCAGAGGACACCTGTTTTGGCTGAAATATGGTCGGTAATTTTTGGGTGAATTTTTACAGACATTTTTACAGACATGACAGATTTGCACAGGATAAAAATTACAGACGACCTCAGCAATTATTACAAATTACTGGAGGTCCCTAGGTAATACTAATCCCGTGCAAATAGGGCTTAGGAGGCAGATAATTTGCTGGGGCGACTCGAGAAGGGAAAAGTTGTAAAGAAAGAAAAACATCTGGATACCAGGTGTGGAAAAACTTACTTTTTGTCATCCAAGGTCATGGCAGGTGTTCAATGAGAAACTTGAGTGTGTTGTTGGGGATGGATTTAGTGTTAGACAGATCTGCATATAACAAGTTTAAACAGGAGGCAATTGAAACATTGCAGTGGAAATTTTAAATGCAGCTCAGAAAGGATGTTTTTTACAGGCTTCAATGTAAAACGAGATTCATGACAAGCGAGGCTTAATTTGGGCTAGGTTATACAAAAACAGTATCCGAGAACCTTCTTATTTTGACAGGCTGAGTTCTGGCCAGGGTATGGTTGGATCCAGCACTAAAAAACAGAATTATAACAACTTTTTTTTTTCTAAATAACTAAACAGTGAGGTACAGCGGCAATATTTAAGCGGAATTTCACCACTTAAATATTGCCGTCACTAAGAAGCAATGAGCTCATTTATCTATCTGTGATCTTGATGCTGCTAATAGCCATGCTGAATAGCCATTTTATGCTCTGTTCATTCCACGCCATTGCTAATGTAAGCATTCTCTTCAACTTCTCTGCAAAGTCAGCAGCTCCTCAAAAGACTAAAACTATTTCAAAAAGCCTGAGCATAATTTACGAAGAACCTTTAACTATAATTTGATAAAAAATGAACATGGAGATAAAAAAATAAAACAAAAATCAAGCCCAAACATTTTATTTTTTATTGCCACATCTGCTATTGAGCAACCTTCCTTCAAAATTAATTTTTCTTTTAATCACAAATCTATAAATACATCTACTAAACTATTTATGTTCAGTGATCAGTAACAAACAACTGACACATGCAACAGTGAAAAATGCTCTTTTGCTCAGACTATCCGAATGTCCCCAAAGTCATTTACTCTCCTACAAAGCATGTGATGAAACTCAACTGTATCAAAGAAACTTCACAGTAGTGACACCAGCCACACTATAAAACTGTGAAAATAAGATGGATGAAATGAAGCATGTAAGTGTGAGGAGATGGACGCTCTCGACAGAAGACAGAAACCGAGCGGCTGTACCTTCACACTCACACGAACATGAGGAGGTGGCACTGAGAGGAGAGATGTGGCCATAGCAGGTAGATAATGTGCTTCACTCAACCAGTCTGAGGAGTGTCTTAGATTTCAGGGATGACTTTGTTACACTGTGTTTTAGCAGGATTTAATGACAGTAAAACACTTGAAAATGTGAATGTAGCATGTTACGTAAAACAGCTTTAAGTATGGTAAGGCTTGGACTAGTTGAGCTCAGAAGTCTTGGAGTGGCTTTGGGAGCGAGTAAGGGACAGAGACAGAAGTTGCAATGATTGCAGGCCCAACGGTAAGTGCCCAGGAGACGGGAGGAGTCCAAAAGTGGTTGGGAGAGAAATGTGTGTATTGGTGAAAGGAGAAGAAGCGAGTTGCGAGGGGGACAAGAGAGTTAAAAGGGCGGCTGCAGGAGCCTCCTACCACTGCTCCAGTTCAGGCTAGGTCCAGGCTGAGTTGAGTTGTGTGTTCAGGCTTAATGCCCAGAGTTCAGAATCCTAGCCTGGCCTGTATAAGGAACAGGACCAAATCAATACATGTGCACAGACTGTGCAGTGATTTGCATCTTGATTTGGCATTTGGTTTTGCACCAGATGCCCTTCCTGACACAACTCTTTATTTCTCTGGGCTTGGTAACGAAACAAAGAGTCAGTTGTGCTCATGACCCCCTGTGGCTATGGACATTTTTTTTACTTTTTTGGTAAATTTTCTGTTACAAGTCCATGATTTGGACATTGGCACTATAATAACAATCACACTATAAGTGAAGTTTGGGATTGACCCCTGTCCCCTTTTCCTAACTGGGCTTGCTGTTTATTAGTAGTGCAGACTTCCCATCTTTTTTAGGAAATAAAACTTGCAAATTCTTCACTAACATTTTTAGGCAAGAGAGGACGAACCTGGAGACTGTTAAATCTTACTTTTAGCCACTTTAGGTGCATTGTCTCAGGCTAATAAACAATAGTCAAACTGATTAAGTAGCCACATTTGGTTATAGACTGTGAGTATGCAGAGTCTGCAGTTAAGTTTAATGTTCTGCCTGTGTAAGCATTATTACCTTAGAGTAGACCCAGATATGGTTCTTATTTTTACTAAAACCAAGTTACTAATATGTAACAAGTCAAAGATGCATACAGGCAGTTTAGCATGACACTTGGCCCTGTTGTTGCAATTGTATAAGCAGATGGCAAAAAAAAAAAAAAAAAAAAAAACCTCTTATACTCACCTGTTCATTTTCACAAACCATTCTTTTTTACTCTGACTTGAAAATGTGTTACTTTTACTCAGTGATGCATGAAGTACTCAAAATTTGTACTCAAGTAAAAGTACTATTAATCAAGAAACAGCAGTACTCAAGTAGAAGTAAAGTACTCAACAAATATTGCTCTTGCGTGAAAGTAAAGCAAGTATTTAGTGTAAACCAGAGACACCCCCTTTCTCCAGTCTTATCTTGGGGTGTGGCCCACATTCCTCAGTTTAGTTTAGTTGAGTCTTGTCTTAGTTTAGTCTTGGTCTAGTCTTTGTCTTTGTCTTGTCTCGTCTCCATCTCTCCTTCGTCTTTTAAGTCTAATTTTTCCTTTCTTCTCGTCATTTTTGTTGCGTTAAGTTCACCTTGCCGGTGATAACATCTTTTCACAATAAGTCACCCAAACTTTTGTTCAAGTATAATTTTTGTAGTTTATTTTGAAAAGCCTCGCGCCGCGCAACATCCGCCAGCTTTAACAATCGCTGCCTTGACCAAAGCGGCTATTTTAAGAAGTTATACTTCTAAAGTTTTGAATCGCTGTGAAAGGATTTTTATTGAATTTTTCATTTGGCATTAAAAGGGACATTTGCCATACTCTGAGACTTTGACGCTGCCTTACGCTGACAACAGCTAAACTCTCCCTGAGCGGCATCACGCTCGCTGTTCGACATAACGGGACACCTGGCGACTGGCTGTGGAGCTTGGAGGACACACCACGACCCGCAGCTTGGGACCGGGAAGACCAACCCTGTGACACCCTGCGGCTCTAAAGGACGAGGAAACAACATCCGAGCCCCTGGCTGAAACCGGAGGCTGGCTGTCGTCACCGCCTTCCCCTCCTGTACCGAGCGCAGTAAGATCAGTGTTGTTATGTGACAAAGTTGGCTTATAGTCTCAGAGTCTACTCCCTTATTCCTAAATTTCCAATAATTTAATAAGTCAATTTATAACTTGCTCCACTGCAATTTATCATTAATCAATCAATAATTCTGCGTAACGGTTCTGTTCATAATTACATTCCTTTTAATATTTACCTGTGCCTCAGTACACTATTCCACCTTATTGTGTAAATAAACGTTATACTTAATCTAAATTAAGTTGAGTTTGTTGGTCTTTATCTATTAAACTGAGTCCCTCCTGGTCAATCCTTCCCTCTTAAGACATTAGTTTAGGTGTTTTAATCTGCACGTTAGCGCAAGGCTAACTGGTACCAATGCGGAGTTATTACTCTTAATCTTTGTCTTAGTTCAGTGTATATATTTTTATATATGTACGCTACAAAGGAAAAGTAAAATAAAATCCAAAATTTACTCTAAATAGAGACCTGAAGTAGGTAGCTCACCTTGTAATTAGAGGGTCATGCGTTAACAACAGGTTTGGGGTATGAGTAGGACAGGTTGTAGGACTTGTAGCTGTAGTTAAAAAGAGGCAAATAATATTCAAATTCACTTCCTACTTAAGAAAACATTACCACACCTCTTTACTTTTGTTGAGTACTTCATCATATTTTGAATTACCAGTTCTTTTATTTAAGTAGTGTTTTGAGTTCTTCTTCCACCACTTTTTCTTCTTTTATTGTTGTAAGTGCAAATGTTTTCTTTTTTCATCTGTTTTTGTACATCTTCTATGACCTCGTTGTGTATCTTTAACCACAATTTTCTGCCTGTTACCAAACAGAACACGTAATTCTGTTTTGGAAAGTTATTTTGTACCTCTGCTCGAGTTGAGGTATCTTTATGATTTCACATTTATTTCTGTTAATAATTTCAGGTCACACTGCTCTAGTCTAATTACAATGTTTTGGGACTGAACCATGTCTCATTTTCAAATCTCATCCAGCTTCCTCATATTAATGGAGGTTGAGATAATGTGTTTTTAAGCCAATTTTTTATTTTTTTTTACTCTGCCATTGTCGGCGCTGTTGTATATTATATGTACAATATGTGATGATGTGTGTGTTGTGTGTGCTAAAGTGAACAGGAGGCGTCTGCTGTCGAACTGCTGGGCTGTGACGGCCCACAGTCCTATCTATTAAGCAGGTAATTAATTAGGATGGATCGATGTGGAGCCTCAGCGATAATGATCTCTCTTGGACATCTCACTTATTTTTCTGCGTGGGGGGATGGGCGCTAAATGCTAATGTGGCGCTCATGTGTTTATTTATTTATTTATTTATTTATTCAGTGATACAAAATCTTTTAGGTTCACCACAGCAAATTATCTGCCACTGATTTGCATATGGATGTGACATGATATGAATAAACCCTTTTTATCTGAGCTTGGGACTGGCACAAAGAATATTCTGGGTTTTTCTGTTTTTATTAAGTATAGCCATTGTGTTATCCTCATAAATCCATATCTGTGTGTGTTCATGTGTACAATAGAAAGCACAACATAACAATCAAAGTCAAATGAGTAGGTTTATGTCGGTTTATAACTTTATCTTACACTACACTTGTTACATTGTATCTACCTCATTAAAGATATTAGGGAGGATTTTTTTCGACTGCTGAGAAACCAGCGACTGTTTGTGTTTTTTGAATAACGCGCATGCGTCAGGCCCCGCCCTTCACTGTTCCTTTCCAAGGAACTCCTCCACAGCGACGTGCACGAGCGTTGGAACACGAGTGTTTGTTCACAGCCGGCATCAGCAGAGATTCGCCTCGACCTAGACCTGCATTGTTTGTTTGCGCGACCTTTGACCTAGTTCCCCACACAGACCCAGTCACATGCACAGTCCCTAAATGTGAGCAAAAATATGTCCTCCTGCTATTGGTAGCATTAGCAAACTGACGTTGCTGTGCAGTTGAAAAGGTTCAACAGATAAAGAAAAAAGGCATTTTTTTCAAATGATAAGATAAACGAACCTGTCCAGCAGAAACTTGGCGACCAATGCATCGTCTGAAGCCCTTTCTGTTCCTACAGCGCACGCCGTCCTTTTCAAGGAATCGCCAATAACTACACGGGTTTTATTCTGCTCTTCTACAGTTTTTCTCCTCCTCCTCTGGTACACTTCAAAAACAGTTTTCCTTTTGTAACCGCCCGGTTCACGGTTTTCCTCAGCCATTGTGCTCTTTGAAGTCAGGCTGTCCGCGCTACGATGTTAACGCCGCTAACGCGCTACATAAACATAGTGTATACGCTTGGATGAGGTTTTTTAAGTCCCACAGAGTCCACAGTTTATTAATATTATTATTATATTTTCTAATACACCAATTTATAAGCCTTATACAGGGCAATGAAGGTAGTTTTAATAAATATTGCAAAAAATGTATTTATAAAGATCCTCCCTAATACCTTTAAGTACAAGTAAAACACTGTGTAATGAACTGCAATAACATCTTACTGCATTGAACTTACATTATGGAATTATGTGTAATAACAGATTGTGAGTACAAATGTAATAACACATACTTGTCTCACTTATGTAATTACAGATTGTAGGTAAATATGTAATAAGACACTTGTCTCACTTGTATAATTACAGATTGTAGGTAAAAACGACATACTTGTTGCACTATAATTGTGTGCACTTAAAGTTTACAGTACACTTGATACACGCCCCCGTACAATGTAATGCACTGTGTATCGTACTGTAATAGCATGTAACTACATTGTACATACATAATGGCATTACGTGGAGGTATATACAGTTGGATGATATATCAGTACAGTGTAGTTACCCTGTGGTACACATTAGTACATTAAATAAAGTGTACCTGATGTGTACCAGGTCCATCAAAGGTCTTCAGTCTCTTCTGGATTGGTTGACTCAAGCACTAGTGTCTTATTGCATATGTATCTACAATCTGTAATTACACAAGTGAAACAACAATTTCAAAGTGGAACAAGAATGTGTTATTACAGTTGTACCTACAATTTGTAATTACACATAATTCCATAATAAAAGTACAATGTAGTAAGATGTTATTACAGTTAGTTACACAGTGTGTTACATTGTGAGGGAGATACAATGTAGCAAGTGTAGTGTAAAATAAATTGTTACCGGGTGGTGTAGTGGCAGAGTGGTTAGCGCCTTGCATCAAGGAAGCCGTGAGTTTGATCTTTTAATGAGGCTTCAGTGGGTGAATTAGTGACTGAAAATTGTCCCCTAGAGAATGAAAGTGAAAATGAATGGTTGCCTGTTTTAGTATGTGGGAAACACTTTATTTTACACTACACTTGATACAGTGTAACTACATTGTAACACACAGTATAACAAACTGTAATAACGTTTACTTATGTTGTACTGTGGTGTGTACTTACAGTTGTACAAATGTAATAAAAAATACTTGTTACACTATTGTCCAGTAGTACATAGTAAAGCAGTCATTGTAATGTTTTTGCAGAAGTAAAATGCACTTTGGTAGAGTAGTGCAACAAGTAAGTACACAAAATGTACTTATGTACAGCACAGTTACACAATATTACAGTTTTTAACAGTGTTAGACGGTAGTTACTTTGTAGATGCACTGTATCAAGTGTAGTGCAAAATAATGTGTTACCTACTATCAGGGTTCATACACTCGTTTACCAAGGCACTCTCTCATAAAGTTAAAAAGCCTTTATTATTTAGGGGATGTCACAATAGACTTAAAACAGCCCCAACACATCTTGGCAAAACAATCTTCATCAGGAAGACAAAAACAAAAAACAAAAACAAAAAAACTGTTGGGGCTTCTTTCCCCAGAAATATATTCCACTAATTTTACTTGACTTAGAGCCTAAACACCGGTAATTAAAATATAATTATGCTATATTAGATATAAACTAATTGTCTATACTGTTTTAAAGCATTATCAAAACAAAAAGCCAGCATAAAAAATATTTATTTCAAATATTCTGACAAAAAATAGATATTGGTCACGTTTTCCTGCAGTGAGAACATTTCCTGTAGTCTAGCTGGCGCAGGTTTAACTAGGAGTGGCCAAATGTTACTCAGACTGTTTAAATTTACAAAACTTTTTGAAAACTTTACACCAAAATATAAAATTTCACAACTTTTTCAGGGCCTGGAAATTGCATTTTAAAATTCAATGACCAGGTTTTCCATGACTGTACGAACCCTGTGTCTGGGTCAGCCCTGCGACTAACTAGCCCCAGCCACCCAGGAGCGGAAGATGATAAATTGATAAATGAAGATGATTATGCAAACACATGCCATTGAGAACACAGGTATCAGTAGAGCCAGGCCGAACAGGGAAAGATCTGTATGCACCGACATGAACAGAGCGCTTTATAACCTCCCTCAGGTGCTGTTTCCTGGTAAATACCCAGCACAAAGCAAACCTTTTTCCGCGAACCAACCCCAATTACAATCACACTCCACATTCGTCATGTAAACTCTGTGCCCTGTGAAATGTACTGTTTCAGCAAGAAGCCTTTTGTTATTTATAGTGTGGGACAAACTGCTGCAGTCCTGACATATGGCTGGGTACAATAGGAATTTGCAGAAAGTTAAAAGTTCAGCGCTTATATTTGGAGTGTTTTCATAACATATGGGCTTTTCTAATTGTGTACATCTAATCGTATTTGCCTTGCCCTCTGTGTTAACGTGCACCTGTTGACCTGTTTGGGCCTTTTTACCACAAAATGACCAGTTTTAAAGCAACACTGTGGTATTTGGACCTTAAAATAAAGTTGTAAAAGTTATTTCAGTGGCAGATTAACGCTTAACGGGACAAACTGCCAGACCCCTGAGCATTTCTTGTAGCTCAATGTACGAGCTGCTGTAGCTTTTAAACAAACAGAAAATGCTAAATCCTAACACTAATGCTAAGTAAAACCTTGTCATTCCTTTAATCATCCTTCAATTTCCGAAAGCTAACACCAGGAACCATAACAGACACTAGCTTTTCTGTTTGTTGATTCTGTTGGTTGTCAAAGGAGAGGGATGCGGAAGCAGAGCAAAACATTGTGTTGCTTTAATGAGTATAAGCTTTTATGGCGCTGGCAGCAGTATCTCATATAGGTGACTTGAGTGGCAGAAGCCCTCCCCCTCCACTACAGGATTGAATTGGACGGTCGCCCCGTGTTTGACAAGCACTGGCGCGTAAATCAGTGCGCGGTGGCAGCACTTGCCTGGCACTGAGCGACTCCTGACTCCAACACAGGCTCTCTGCGTCTTTATTCTTCTGATGCAACAGTGGAGTTTTCAGCGGAGCTAAAGTGGTTGGTGAGAGAATAATTCAGTGGTTTAAAAGTGACTACAGGTGTATAGAAGTGTATTGTAGCTGCTGTAATGCTGTAGAAGGTGTAATGCTTCTAATAATTACTAGAGGCTGCTCTGGATGACTCCTGGACGCTTTCCTGGGGAGGTGTTCCGGGCATGTCCCACTAGGAGGCCCCAGGGAAGACCTAGGACACGCTGGAGGGACTATGTCTCGCTGGCCTGGGAACACCTCGGGATTCCCCCAAAGGAAATGTCCAGGGAGAGGGAAGTCTGGGTGTCTCTGCTTAGACTGCAGGATCTGAGGCCCGGCCCTGGATAAAGTGGAAGAAGATGGATGGCTACAAAACCACTCTTATTTTCAAAGACTATAGATGTCATTTCTCCATCTTTTTCTAATGTAAAAATAAGACAATGCAACATTATGCAATGGGAGGTCAGCCCAATGTTCCCAGAGCCCTCTGTCTTCACATTTCTAAAACTGTTGGGGTTAGGGAAGGGGTTTCCTTTTTTGCATCTAACCATCCCTATGTGGATGTTTTGAAGTGGCTGAAATAAACACAATTTTTACATTATTACAAAACACTATGTAGGTTTTTACAAGAAAAGCCTTCTAATCCTTCAAATCTACAGTTAGTGCTCCTGTATTCCCGCAACAACTCTACCCACCTTTATGCACATCATTCCTTCTGCAATAGGTTTTACATGGGATGCCCTTTATGACACCACCTGTATGGTCTAAAACTTAGGCTCACAGTTTTAAGAGGAAAGTTGACTTACACATATCACAAACACATAAAACCATACCAGGTTTCTGTTGTGCTGTTTTGTTCCAGAGGTGCAGAATTATCCAAAGGACTACACAAAACTAAACTGGTGCCAAAGACACGGCATGAAAACTGTGTGCCTCTCCACCAAAACTGAGAGACAGGTAAGTCAGACCTGCATTCATAGACCAGTCAAAAAAAAAGGCTTTTCTTGCACCAATCCCTCCCACTTCTGTCCTCCCTCCTTGTGTCTGCAGCCTGTTTGTCCTTTTTGCTTATCATCTGCGTGTAGAGTCGCGCCTCTCAAGCCGCGCGATGCTGTGTCACTCGGGCGGTAAGTGTGAGAATGAGTGATCCAGTCCGTCCCGTCAGATGGCCTGTCAGAAGTGCTCTCCCGGGACGAGCCAGTGAGACGGCCCGTGCCTGTCATGTGTCAGGTGCAGTCTTTGCAAACGCCATGCTAATGATGGGGGGGTGGGGGCTGGGGTATGTCATGTTCCCCTACGCTCCCCGTGACAAACACTGACTGACAACAGATTTCATCTGTTTCTAAACCACACTTGGAGCTCTACGAACACATAATGAAGAGACAGTAAAAGCCTAAAGTCTTAATTTAAAAAGCTTTATATTTAATTTCTTCCACTCTTTCTAGTATAAAAAGGCAATCCTATTTGCACCGGATAAGCATTACCCCTGGATCTGTGTAATTCGGGAATTACCCCCTGACGTCAGTGTTTTTAGAAAAGCATTCACACGGGATAAGAGATGTCTGTAATTTACTTGATTTTATGGACTTTATTCTGGATATGACGTGTTGACAATCACACAGATTTATAATAAAAATTGTTTATGTTTCTAGCTCTAGTTAATCTTAAGCTTCTATCTTTTATGTTGCTGAGATACGTCTCTCTGGATCTAACTTTAGCACAAAAAGCGTCCAAACTTTCCAAAAGAGCCTCCATGTTGCTCCAAAAACTTAAAGTCTAATGTTGCCGTGAGAATGGGGGGTGTGCTTCCGGGTCACGTCTTCGCCGCAGTTTGTTTTATTTTTTTTTACTTTTTAATTGGAGGAAAAAAGTAATTGTTTTGGAGTAGGACCAAATAAGACATGTTATTATTAATAAAGATTAAATACAGACTTAAAATGGATTAAAAGACATTTTGGATCGCTATTACTGTCTTCAGGAAACAATCTGCAGACAAAAGCAGCCTCAATCACAGGGATTTGCAAAGAACTAGTATTATCAGTGGACACCTGTGTTGGCAAAAATATGGTAAGTTATTTTCAGGGGAATTTTTACAGACATTTTTACAGACATGACAGATTTGCACAGGATAAAAATCACAGACGACCTCGGTAATTATTACAATCTACTGGAGGTCCCTAGGTGATACTAATCCTGTGCAAATAGGGCTATCGTTGCACACTGATCGGGCATAACATTATGACAACTGGCTGACAGGGGAAGCGAATAACAGATTACTCTTTATTGTTCGTGTTATGGTTAGTTTGAGTTGACGTCTTAAGCAGGAAAAATGGAAAAGTGTAAGGATTTAAGCGAGTTTGACAAGGGCCAAATTGCGACGGCTATAGACAAATCCAAAACAACAGCTCTTGTGGTGCTCCTGGTCTGCAGTGGTCAGTGTCTTTCAAAAAAAGGTCTAAGGAAGGAAGTGTGGTCCAGTCTAACAGACAGATTTAGGTTAATGCTGCTGACAGAAAAGAACCAGTTTGTTGCAGACAGGACAGCGTATTGGGCAGGTGGTCATAAAACATAACACTATGACCACCAATAAGACATCAAGCTTTGCATCTCGCTATCACTGTGGCTTTGTTATTTCTTTCTGCATCCATTTTTACTATCAAAATACAATGTATAGCTTTTTACCAGAAAATGCTCACCCTCCTTTAATGTTCCTTTGCATGTATGAATCAAATAAATAACACAACATAACATAAATCATACAAACTACTGGTTTTAACTTGCAGCTAAGAAATTTTGCTCCAAAATGTTTTTCTTTTATTGAATACTATTACTATATACAAGATCCCAGATACAAGCGGCCGAAATGAGTTTCCTCCGCAGGGTGGCTGGGCGCTCCCTTAGAGATAGGGTGAGGAGCTCGGTTACCCGGGAGGAGCTCGGAGTAGAGCCGCTGCTCCTCCACATTGAGAGGAGTCAGCTGAGGTGGCTTGGGCATCTGTTTCGGATGCCTCCTGGACGCCTTCCTGGGGAGGTGTTTCGGGCATGTCCCACCGGGCGGAGGCCCCGGGGAAGACCTAGGACACGCTGGAGGGACTATGTCTCTCGTCTGGCCTGGGAACGCCTTGGGGTGCCCCCGGTAGAGCTGGAGGAAGTGTCTGTGGAGAGGGAAGTCTGGGCATCTCTGCTTAGACTGCTGCCCCCGCGACCCGGCCCTGGATAAAGCGGAAGAAGATGGATGGATGAATACTATTGTGTTTTATGGTTGTAGATGAATTATACAATAGGTATCAGAAAACGTATCGCTCAGGTACCGGTATCAAAAACCAGCTATTGGTAAAGTACTGGTCAGAACGGTACCCAGCTCTACTGAAGAGTGTGTGCCATTTACAAGTTTCCCCTTGCTTCGTCACGTTCCCCTAAACCAAAAGTGACTAACACCACATTTCATCAGTTTCTGCACCACACAGTGACAACTACATTCACACATGTTAATGAATACACCGTAAATGGCCAGCATTCTGTTCCTCTTTCTTCTTCTTTCGTAGCTGTCAGAATATAAGTCATTATCATAGCACAGGGCAAAACAGCTGCAGCCCGACATAATGATTTATGAGCCGTGACTTTATTGTCAGTTGTAAAGCCGGTGACTTATAACTGTATGTCAATGCTAAAGTGTGATTTTAAAAGAGGATCAGGAGGTGTAAACACAGCCAACAGAGCCAGCACAGTGTCACACACCATTTGTCATAAATTTAATTAGAATAAAGTGACAGGAACTGTTGTTTGCTAATCAAAGACATGATCTCTGTCAATTAGGCCACTGTGTTTTATTGAGATAATTAACCTTGTGTGTAATGTTATTCATAAAAAACCCCAAGGAATAAACAATTAGCGTGATCTTGTTTGCCGTGGTGCAGTATCCCTGTTTTGCATTTGTGAGGTTTTCTCGGAGCAAAATGGTCACAGGATTAGAGGAGCAGTGGGAGGCCGGCTCACAGATGCCAGCAGTGCAGTGCGGCAGAATGCATGCACTAAATCAATAATCAGATCAATTGTTATTATATAGATTGAGTAGATTTATGTAAGACTGCCATAACTGGGATTTATGAGGACAATATTGTGTTTTTATATCTTACCAGTCATCTATGGGGTAGACGTGTAGACTACGATATGTAAAACCTATTAGATTACTGCCTGCATTGTTGATATCTTTGAATAAATTGACTGTTTCCTATGTTGGATCTTCTTCAGTTCAGCCAAAGTCTTCAGAACTGAGCCCAACTTTTTTGGTACATTTTTCAAAGATGAGTGACAAAATTAAATACCAGTTGCATTTTAAACAAAAAAAATGCTATAAACCAGTGATCCTAAAACTTTTTACAGCAAGTACCGTCTCAGAAAATATTTGGCTTTTCAAGTATTTTCTTTAATGAACTAAAATGAGCCTAAATTTTGACTAAACCAGGGTTGAACCAGGAGAAGAAATGAGGAGACTAAACCTGTTCTAAATTACAGCTAAACCAGGACTTATTAACCATAATATGCTTTTTCCAGGCAATATATCAAATACGTGAATGAAAAAAATACTACTTGTGGTATGTTTTTGTTGTTTGCACATTATAACATGGTTAAAAGCTCAAAAAAGTTGATTTAGCATAACAGGAGACCTTTAACCAGTACAAAACCAGAATAAAACCAGGTTTAGACAGGGACTAAACCAGGTCTAAAGCACATGACTAAACTTTCTTTGCAGAATATTATGTGTGGTTAAAGCCTTTGCCTTCTCTTAGCAGTGAGGTTGTGGGTTTGATCCTTGGGCCAGGCAGACTCTGCATGTTGGACTTCTTCCCACCTGATATGTATTGTATGTGTGAAGTTACCCCTATAGTAAATAAATGTGTGAGTGCAAAGTTTCCTTTCAGTGAATGTCTCTGTGTTTGCAAAATCTTGGCTTGAAATTCAGCTTTATTTTTTAAGTGCAACCAACATATATACAGCAACAATGTCATTACTCCAAGGGTATATTTATAGAACTGGATATTACACCACTCACTCAGCTGTGTTGCCACTTCAATCAATGGACACTTATGGGTTTGCAGTAAAACAGTAAAACAGCCAGATGAGGCAGGCAGGAATTAAATACCTTCATGCCTTCATCTGACAACATTTATTTCTGGACATGGGACAAAAATGTACGTGTTAAGTACACGTTTTCTTAAAGTGCAGGGTCAAGCTTCAATGTGTGGATGGGGGCAGCCGGATGTATTCAGGATGGCTTAAGTCACGGCAAGCGATTCTCAACTGGGAGGACCATATGTGGATTGCTTAAAGGTGTTATATTCATACAAAACCAACTTTTTTTTTTTTTTTTAGCAGCTTTCTATCATGTTATAATGTTATTCCTTCATCCAAAACATACCTGGAGTTGTGTTTGGTTATAGTCTTCTTCTATTCTACGGCGCGGCTGTTTTAAGGCCTCAAAGCGCTTGGGTCCAATAGACGAATAATAATGAGAGTTCACTATAATTTAAAGCCTGTCATGTTTTTCCCAGTAGATTCTTATAAAAAAACATTTCAATTAAAATTGCCTAATAAAGTGAAATTTCAAAAAGAATATTTAATGTAATTCATTTTAAACTCAATTTCTTATTTATTTCTACTGGTCCACAGTATCTCTGTGGACCACCAGGGGGCCTCAGACCCCACTTTGGGAAACAGCGGCTTACTACATCCAATTTGCTTTCATTCATTTGCCTAAATAAACCGTGTACAGCTCTGCTTCCACTGACTCACAGCTATTTTTCATTTTGTAGTAACATGGCATCATACAAAGGTTTAAGCAAGTGGAGAACTTTTTTTTCTTTGATTATGTTCAAAAGACCACAACACTACACTCTGCCCTCTGCTGGTCCCTTCACCTGTTTCTTTATGGCAGCAGTAGAGTACTTATTACACAAGATTGGCTTAAAAATCGTGAATAAAAGCATAATATATTCCCTTTAAACACAGCAGTGAAGAAAAGTGTCCTTTTTATGAGCAGTGATAACAAAAGTCTTTCTGTACAAAGCTGCAAGAACCATTGATAGCCAGCCCTATCTATGTATAGCCCAGGTTTACATATAGATCCTATTATATGTCCAATACTGCGCTCAGTAAACATGAACTGGAGGTCGACCCTTTTAGACTTGTCTTTGAGTCACGGCGGCGTGTGGGTGGCTTGCAGTTTCCATCTCGGGCTCTAAAATAGGCTGTCAGCGCTGATCCAGGTTCAGAATAATGCCTCCATAGATGGACGTGTTGGCTGCAAACATAGCTCACTTTTTTTTTTACTTGACACTGTGTCCAGAATGACCATTACTGCAGCCACAGAGTCATCCCACCTTCACACAGCACAGATACAAGCATCAGCACTGTAACATCTGACCCCATTTAGCTGCCAGTGTTATTATGGGCTGTCTGGGGCAGGTATATTTAGAGGATCCTGTCAGTGTACCGTTACATACTGTATATCAATGGTGGGCCACGGATTACACAGTTATTACATGTCATATATAAGTAGCATAAGCAGAATAATTACATGTGGGGTCAGACATCTTCATTTCTAGTCTGGTCTAATTTCCATGGGGTTAAAAGGATTGGATACAGGTTGAATCAAATTGAATAAAACAACAAACAATATGTATATTAATAAGGTTCAACCCAATAATAACATGTGCACACACTGGGAAGTTAAAGCATGGATCATTTACTCACTTTGTGACATTTTTAAAGGGGCCATATTTTGCTTTTTTCAAGGATTTTGAAATAATTCTGGACATGTTTGGATTAATATTCCAGGTTTTACTGTACATACTCATTGAATCATAATATATTGGGCCATATACTGTACATGTTTATAGTTTATCATTTTGTTTATCCTTATTTTAGTCGGTTTACCTTATTTTGTTTTAGTTTAGTTTTTAATTGTTTTTTTTTTCTTGGCCTGACTGGTCTTTTGATATTTGTGAGCTAAAGGCAATGATAATGCTGCTGCCTACTGTTCCTCTGCTTTTGCTAACTTTGCAGTTTCCCCACTGTGGGACAAATAAAGGTTTTCTTGTTCTTATTAATCTAATTTATAACTTAAAATAATGTAGCCCCGTGCTGGAACAGTGGGGGAGAAACAGAGTATAAAATGGCTATTTAGCACTAGTATTAGCAACATGATGCTGATGCTAACAGATGGATTAATGAGCTTATTGCTTCATAGTGATGGCAATTTAAGTGTGGAAATTAGCAAATTGAGTCCGGTGGCTTTGGGAGTATTTTCTGGTTTTACGTGTCCACATGCAGTGGTGAGTCTGGGTGTTTTCAGCTCTTAAGAAAGGGACGGCCTCAGCATACTGGATTACTTAAACATGAATGAAACAAAAACACTACTCCAGGTATGTTTTTCAGAAGAAAAAAAAGCATAACATGGTTTAAGAGTTTAATGTGCACAATAGGGGAGCTTTAATAAAAAATAGGCAATAGACAAAATTGCTGTTTTACACAAAAGGCTTCTGTAACTTTAGATGGTCATTTAACAACTCTAACCAACTTAGTTTTTGTCCTTGAGTGAAAAGTACAGTAAAAGTACATCTGTCCTTGAAATATTATTTACATATTCCTAGAAAACATTAATAACATTTCCTGGAAGTTGGATTTAAAAATAACTAGAGTTATTATGAACTGCACAATGCACTTCAAATTGAATGTGACTGTTTTCTGTCTAAAGCTGCCTTCTGGTTACCATCCTTTGTTTTAAGTTTCTTCAGACTCTGGCCAGTGGAGTGGAGAGGTTTGCTGCGAGGTCAGTGGCTCACAGACTCCAGCCATGGGTTGCCTGTCTCAGTGCAGAGCGTTTGAAAGCAGTGCCTCAGCCAACAGCAGCTGCCTCCAAAACAGTATGCACTGAATGAGTGTGTGTGTGTGTGTGTACGTGTGTGTGTGTGTGTGCATAGGTAGTTTGTATGCAGTGTGGGGCAGTATTGCGTATACATATCACGGTATGTGTTCAAGGTGTGGACACAGTCTGTTTACACAAATGTCTTTTTATGTCAGCTGCAGAAGGAAACTGTGAATGTATATCACTGAACTTGCTCACTCACATGCAACTGCAAATCCCAACAGACCCTACTGTGTTGCTATGCATGAAACATGAACTAATATTTAGATGTTTGCCATCGCCCACTGGCTACTGTGACTATTTTCTTTTTTTTTTTTTTTCAAAAGTTACCCGCCAGTTAAGGTGTTTACTGGCCATAGTTTAGTGAGTTGCATTATTGATGTTTTTAGTGTATAGTAGGCTTTATGATAAGCAAAAAGATATGTAAAGTTAGTTTTATATTCTTTTACAGTCATCTAATTAACTTAAATAGATAGAATAAATGTTATATTTTTGCATGTATTGAAAAATACTGTATCTTAATTTGTTGTCACTTAAGGCAGCTTTTTTTTACTAATCATGATGAATTACTAGGCCTATATATTCAATTATGGAAACTCCAGCCAAAATGGAAATCTACCCACATTTGGCTGGTTGGCTAGCATTAATGTCAAGCCCTGTATGTGTTAGGAACATGTTGCAAATAGCCGTGCTAGACAGCCACTTTATGCTCTGTCCAGTCCCCACCATTGCCAGCAGGGGGCAATAGGCAATTAATCCAAGTATTCTCTGCAAAGTCAAACCAACAGCTCCCAAAAAGAAGTTTTCCGTGCATATAAATTATTTTAAGCTATAACAGATGAAATACTGATGCAAAGGTGGCATTTGTTGTTTCAAAAAGCCTTACAATGAACATTATGGCCCCTTTAAGCTTTATTTTGGTGAATCTGAATATCCCCTTGTGAATGAATGTGAGAGTGAAGGGTTGTTTGTGTGTGTGTCTGTGTGTCAGCCCTGCAACTAACCATTGTCCAGGCTGTACCCTGCCTCAGGCCCAGTTGCTGAGATTGGGTCCTTCCACCTGCACCCCTTAATAGGAATAAGCTGAAGATGAATTATTCAATTTTGTTGTGTAAAGTCTGAAAAAATAAATGAATAAATCAGTGCTTTCCTGTAGTGCTTGGATCATGACAACACTCTAGCAGCCATCTTGGAAACATAGAAGTTGCCACAATTCCTGTTCCAGTAGATGTATAATTGCCTGGAGAGGACAAACTTTCCTAGAAAATAAAAGTTCAATGCAGATTTGCTTGTAAAGGTTAAAATAGTAACTTGTGCTTAAGTTACTTTGGGAATAAGAACTGTCCCATGCAATAAGAGCCAAAGGTCGGCTCTGGAAAGTAATTTCAGCTACAGTTGGTGCTAATAAAAAGGACGAAAGTAAAAATGAGTTCATCCTAAGTCATCATTTTCCTTCAATCCCAAAGTTCATACTGTTCAGACCATAGTTATTTGTGTGTATATAATATTGTTGTTATGGGCTATATTTTAATCTCCAGGTTTGCCCACAGTCTTCTTACAAACTTTAAACTTGAAACAACTCGAAATCTGTAATCTGTTAACTATAGTGTCCCGATCCCCAGCACTCATCAACACCTCACAATAATAATATATGAAATTTGGAGTTTAGACAGATAATTCCTATTACAATATACTATAACATGATTACATGCTATTTTTGTATATTTGTAGATTGGGAGGTATGGCCTGATTACATTTATTTCCTAATATTTATCATCTAAACTGTCTTAACGCATCAGCCTTTGCCACTCTAAAAAACTATGAAACAAAGAACTTTGGTTGGTTTCCACTGAATAGTCAACTATAGCACCCAAGAGAGGCTAAGATCTGCTTCATAAAAGCAGAAACTTAAATCTTACAGTGAGAATGCCTATCGGCAGTGGGGTCTCCAGTGAGAAACCAGAGGCTACGTTTGAATACAGCCCTACAAAGATCTCTCACAAATCAGAATGAGAAATGATTTGGCATGTTTCGGCTTCTTCACAAAAACAACCTCTGATGAGTTTTATTGAAATGTTGAAGGGTCTTGTCAGTTTCTCTTCACTGTTTCTCTGTGTGTGTGAGTGGGATGGTGGGCTCTTTTTATGTGTCACTTACCAAATCCTTGTTTTTAAGATTATGACTCTCAATGAAGTCCATGGCCCATCAGCACAGCTACAGTTCAGGGTCCGGCCTAGAGCTGGGCAATATGGCTACAAAATAAAATCTTGTATTTTTTCCTTTTCTCAGCCAATTTATGATTTAATTGATTTGTTTCTCTTGTTGGCTGACATAAAAAAACAAAACAAAAAACAAACAAACAAACAAACAAAAAAACAAAAACAAATTAAATATAGGTTAACTGTTTTTAAATGAGATTGTTGTAATTACATATTTTTATTTTAGCTATATATTCTAAATGTCTGCAAGGCAGCAGCACAAGGCATTACTATAACAGCGACATTAGTGAAGACATTTAGCTTTAGTTCGCTCTGCTTCTAAAGCCCTATTATAATATAATACACCATTATACTCCATCGAGGCCTGTGAAAAGACGCTAAGCAGAGTGTGTGGCTAATTAGCATATAAACAAAGACATGTAAGTTACCGCTGCTGCTGCTGCATGGCGCATTACAATGTTTGTTTTGGCCAAACTGCTGCCACATCTAAATGAAAACATTGCTTAAGTCCTTTCTCTGTGATTATTTGTGTTTTTTTAGCGTAGTCGTGTTTAGTCTCCAATGTGAGTATTTAGGCTGGTCTGGATGCCAGCAGCGTCATTAGCCACAACAGAAGAAACACTGGACGCTAACTTTGCTGAATTCAATTCTATGATTTTGTTTTTTTTTGACATTAAAAAAAAAAAAAAAAAATCTAAATAATTAGAATCATTGCCCAGCCCTAGTTCAGCCACCTCGCTGCTGAGAGCGTTATTTTCTACTTGATGTGGTGTACCTTTAGAAACCACTGTCTAAGGCCCATAGTTGTAGTTGAAGTTGTAGTTGTAAGGGATTAGGTGGAAGAAGATTAATATAAATTTAACATTACACAGGAAATGTGAGTTGTACGATCGTCTTGTGAATACATTGCCAATATTTAAGCACATTTTCCTACCTACCATTTTTTTTCTATTTTTGTTTTTCACAGCTGCATATTCTTTTCCATCTTTCTGAATATGAACAGATGATAGCATCAAGATAAGCACTTCTTTCAGATGCGGTATCAGAAAACAACAAAAGACCCAGAGGTCAAAACAACATTTTACTACAGTTCCAGTAGCAAAGTGTTTGCAGGGGTGTTCATGTCTTTTATGTGAATATAGACAAGCAATGGACAGGAAAACTGGAAAATCTGTGTGCTGTCTCTCTCTGCCCTGGAGCAGTGATGCACCTCACAGCAGTCTCCAGCAACGGGACAGACATGATGGAGGCCTGATGATGGTGCGCATAATGCATGTCAGTAAAGGGTAATTTTGAACAGATGCTATTACAGCTTGTGGCTTTTGGTAGAAAACTATTGTAAGTAATGACACTGATGGCCCTTAAGCATTGCTGGACTGTCAGACCCTTCTCTGCTGGACTTGTCACAATCTCCATGCGATTATAAGTTCACAGTTGAACTTTATCATCTTTAATAGCAACAAAACACTAATATGTTGCGAATTGAAGTATAATGCAAATAGGCCAGCTAATGATGCTGTTATGGCAATGTGTAGAAAAGCATAGAGAGTGTAGTTTGATGGAAAATAAGTAATTGATCCATTAGTACAGTAATCTATATGAAGTATTGCACTGTGCAATCATTTGAGTAAACAAATCTATTTCCATGATCTTTTGTTGTGCTTCTGTACATAAGTAGATAATTGTGAGCGTAGGGCATTCAATAGAATAGAACTGCAACCTATGATGTGTCCAACCACTTGGACCATGGACTATAACACACAAGTCGTTCATGGCCCAAATCTGATGGTAACTTCTTCTGCTTTGAAACACATGACAACAGTAACATAGAGGTGTTTCTTTCTGGTTTGTTTGTGGGGTCACAGTAACTAAAGAAGGCAGTTCCCACTAACTGGAAGGTTGGCGGTTTGAGCGCTGCTTCCCCAGTTCATACTGTGGTTATGTCTCTGGGCTAGGCTGACCACCTCAAAAAGTACAAAAAGTGGGAAAAGTTGTACAATTTGGTGGGACAAGGGGAAACAGACTTGATAAATAAATGTTTTGGTTCAAATTTAACTTAACTTACTGAGATACAAGTTACTTCACTTTAGGGCCTATAAAACATCTGATACACTGTCCCCCCAAAAAACACACATTTTGCAAAATAATAGTCTTTACTGAGACTTTATTCAATGCAATAAAAAAGATGGAACAGAAAAAAAAAATCAAAGCTCTCAGACTGCATTTTCTAAAAACTTTTCACATTCCCATGGAGAGGTCTTTGCTGAAACACAGGGGCAGCAACACACCAAGCATTTATTCAGCCTATCAAAATAGGACACCCACAAATTTTTATTCTACATTTTACAAAAGGAATACAGTTCTTACATTGTTGCTCTTAACTTGAATCTCTCTTTTTTATAAAAGATCCACTGAGCACCAATGAAAAAGAGGGACATTGTCTTAATAAGTGGGACGGTGGGACAGAGGCTGTACACCACAACTAAAAGTGGGACAGGTGGTCACTCTACTTTGGGCAAGGCACCCACTTTGCATCCAGTGTCTGTGGCACTGAAGTATGAATGAGTGTGTGATATTTCAAGTATACATTTCTTACCCCACTGGCAGATAATTTAGCTTGAAATAAGTAAAAACTAGCTTGAAACAAGTCAGATAATCTAGCCTAATAGGTAAAACAATCCAATCTAGTAAAACCAAGTTGTAGATATTAATTTTATTGCTTTTTTGAAGCCGAATTACACAATCTGCTGAAAATGTGTGCCATAAAAGTTATAGTAAAACTATTTTGAAAGTGCACTTATGTTCTGTAAAAATTGGGGCACAATAAAATGATCAGAAGATTAGAGATGGCATCTACCATTTCCTTTTCAAAGTGCTGTTTCATGACTATTGCTGTTTCAAGATCAGAAATAATTTCAAGATGACTCTTGAGCTAGAGTTTAATTTCATGTGAAGACTCTGAAAGCTGGTTATTGAGGGTTTGGAAAGCACTAAAATGCCACTGCTGCTGTAATGGTTCAAATGAAAACCACACTGAGGAACATTGGAGCTAGCATGCTGTCAGGCTTCTGATTTCCATGACAAATGAGCTCTGGCTTTAATCCGTTCATTTTAGATAATGAAAAATTGATTACATGTAAATTCCTGCAAATGACCCACATAACACGTTTTAGTCATGTATTTGTAACACAGAATCAGACCAGGGGCAACATGTGACATTCTCCAAAGGGGTTTTTAGATTTACATGTTTATTAATCTCATATTATGACAGGACATTTCACTTGTTAGTCCCTGCTCATCTGCTGCTTACCTTTCGCAGCTATTCGTGCCCCGAGAACATGGACCCATTGTGACACTCAGATGAATCAATTGCAGCCAACTCGGAAGTACATCCATCATAAGAAACGGGTCAAGGATTTACAAAGACGGTGAGCGTCTGACACAATATTTTAATAGGGCAAAATTTACACAGATACAGACATGCTCCATACTGATTACCTTCTGTGGAACATGATGGCTTTTATTGGATTACATGTGCTGGAAATGTGAAGAATATGTTTTATTTAATCAACATTTTACAGAGGCTTTCCTCTATCTGCATTTCCCATTCATACAGTGGATGTGAGCATAATTAGATATTTCAGTGGCAGCCAGAAAGAACAGACATTATGTTGGCTGCTGCGTTGTTTAACATTAGCAGATCCAGCAGAAAACCCTAAGAAGCTATAACCCTCATATTTTACAGAGCATAACCCCCAAGCCAGTAAGTTTTACTTTACCTAACATAAAGTTAAGGAAAACTTTATTGCACCCACAGGGAAATTTGTTCTCTGTATATGACCCATCCATCCAATGCCTCTGGGGCAACCTGTGAGAGGCAGTGGGTAACCACTGAGCAGCGCCCAGGGACCATTCTCCAGATCTTGGTCAAGACCTAGCTAGAGGATTGCATACTGATAGATGGACACAGAAAGACCCTGCCGAGTTTGGGAATCAATAGAAATATAGGAATCTCTCTATTACAGGGTTGTGTGAGGGTGGAAGGGTGATTCAGTTCAGCATGTGGGTTTATGATGTAGGGGCTACAGATTGCGTTGGGTGATTATGAGGAATAGGCTAAAGGGACGGAGAGTTTATGAGCTCATTTTGAAGAGTATTTTGAGTTGTAGTAGTAGGGCAGGTAGGGGTACTGGTGTCCTTTTAAAAAAGACAGGGCTCAATGGCAAAATATATTGCTAATATAATTCTTTTTTTCATCATTATGTGAACTGACTGTCTGACCAATACTCCAGACCAGTAGGTGGTAGTAATGCACCTTCAAGCTGGTTGCCAACAGCTGTTAAAAAAAAAGAAATTTAATATCTATTTTATTGTTACAGCTAGCTCTCAGGTTGGACAGTGTTTGAAGAGAAGAGGGAGAGAAGAGGGGCTACCTTTTAGCATGTGCAGCAAAATGCATTTATGTGTATAAAGTAAGGTATACTTTATTGTCCCCGTACAGAAATTTGTTCTCTGCATTTGTCTCATCCTTAAATACTGCTGGGGCAACCTGTCAGGAGCAGAGGGCTGCCACAATGCAGTGCCCAGGGGATCTTTCTCCAGATCTTGAGCCAGGATCCTGGTCAGGAGCACCTAGCTGGAGGATTAGCCTGTTGTGTTTTAGGTTGATGGGGGAAACCAGAGCACCCAGAGGAAACCCACCCAGACACGGGGAGAACATGCAAACTCCACACAGAAAGGTCCCACACAGTCAGGAAATTGAACACGGGATTTTCTTGCTGTGAGGCGAGAGTTCTTCACTAAGTCACCGTGCTGCCAATATCATAACATCAACAAGCTGCGATCTGCCAGAATCAACAATATACACTGTACTTCCAGAAAAAACAAAATGTAAGTACAACTTGTTGATCATGTGGTTTTTCACTTTTTGTCCTGGCTTGGGCCCTTTTGCTCCTTGTTATCCCTCTGTCTTTCCCTGATTCCTATCCAAATACTGTTTCACTCAAATAAAGTGAAAATCTTTTACATAAATATACTTATATGACTAATGTTATTCAAATTCACATTTATTCACAAAAAGCATTAATTAATAAACATTAGTCATAGACCAATCCGTAAATGTCACTCAGATAAAAATAACAGGAGAGAATGAGACATTGCACATGTTGAGAAAGCTTCAAATCAGTGACTGGCTATAGCAGAAAAATAAAGCTGCTAGATAATTTCCAGGGAAGTGAACTCAATGCCTGTTACTGTTTCCCATCTTACCTTGTTCCTCGGGGCTATTTTCGAGCACGAAACAAACTAACCTGCGCTATTCAGTCTGTAACCTCGGCAGACACACACACAGTCCAGCTCTCTGACCCTGGACTCTTTTCCCTCATGAAACCTATTGCTTTCTCTTCAGAGGGCCAGTCCCCCGCCGTAGCGAAACATTTTTTTTTCTCATTGTCAGAAGCTGCTGCGTGTGCAGAGCTAATGGCTGTTATATTTCTCCAACATTTCGGCGCAGGTTGGTGTTGTGTTGCCTGCGACTGTGAATGCATGTGCCCCTGGGAGTTGTTCCATTTTACATCTCTCACTTTCTCCCTCTTGGTTCCTACTCTTGTCTCTACACCAAATCGGGAAAAAAACACACTCTCTGTCTTTAAATAGGCCTTAATTTGTTTGAATTTTCTGCATTTTTTATCCACCCACCTGCATGGAAGCTGCTAAGATTTGCAGGTGTGGTTGTTTTTCACGTCTCCACTTCACGCCATAAGGGGCAGCGATTGTCCTGATTTCATTTCAGCACTAATTGGTTGATTTTTCAAATGGATAATTGTTGTGCTGTGGCTTCGGCCCCGCTGTTTCAAGTATCAAAGCTTTTTCTTTAGCGGGAAGTGTTCTCAAAGTGAACCAAAAAGACGGCACAGATGTCAAAAAGCCCCAACAGAAAGCGTGAAACCAACATTGTGTGTGGATCCATCTGGACACGGGGCTTTAGTAGAAGGGTCTGAGGAGTAGCTTGTTGGGCCCGGATCAAATGGTGGTAATGAGGGAGCAACTTTGAAGTGCTCAGAGCAAACATCTTAGCGGAGAGGACCTCTGCGATCGACGCTCGGCTCTAAGTGGGTCATACAGTTTGCCTTTGTTAGCAGATGCTGTTTGTTTTAGTCTTTGTCTCGCTCTTCCTCCGAAAACAAACAGGAGCAAACCGGCGTGCCCTCGCTCCTGCTGGCTGTTCCCTCTTCAACATGGCTCACTAACTTTATGTTAATTACACCGTTAAACACGCCTTGGTATCTACAGGCCGCAGCAGATTTATTTTTTTTAATTTTCATTTGGCCCATTAGGGTTTGTGCGACTCCTGCTGGAGGAGGAGCTGATCCAGCCTAAAGACAGTAAACAGCATCAGTGTGAATGCAACACTTTACTCTGTCACTCAGGCTTCCTCGCTGTGGCTCTCCAATTTTGTTATGATTTATTCATTTCTTGCAGATGGCATTTCCTGCAGTGGACACAAGGTGAGTGACTGGCACTAGAAAAGCAGTGTAACAAAATTTAGTACTACTACAGTCATTTTACAGTTTTTGTTGTTGTTTTTTTTTTACAAGACACTGACAGGGGTGTTATTAGCTTATGGTATGTTGTTTTAAAAATAAGATACAGTAGGTAATTAGCCACATCCAGCAATATTCAGCCTTATATTGCACTTTTCTAGTCACTCGCTTTATAAATAGGTGCATGAAATGTCTTGTGCAAGGATACCACGGCAGTATACAATGTTGGTAGCAGGGATCAATCTGCCAACCTTAGCAGGAGAAAGGCTCTACCTACTGAGGCCTAGTCTTTTTTACGTTTATCTATCTAGGTATATAATTTGTTCTGCGACATTTGAGGGAACATTTCAATCCAACCCAAGTCTGAAATTGAAAAGTAGGGAAGAAATCAATGCAATAAAATTTGCAATAAAAAAAAAAAAAAAAAATTAACAAATATTAGACTGTTCATTTATGCAAATTAAAATTGTTGCAAATAGCTTCAGAGAAATAGGACATTAAGGTAATAACTTTCTCTCAGGGAAGCCTTGTGAGCAAGTGAAGTGAGCAAGCTCCCACTCAGATAAGCCAAGCAATCCTGGCAACGAAGCTCACTACTTTTTATCACAACTTGAAGGATAAGAATTTGTCCTTGTTGCTTTAGTTTTTCAAAAGTCTAAATAGCTGTTCTCTGAGGGACATCGGGCGAGTTGTATCTTAACAATAACAATAACAATATAACAATAACACAGGCAGTGCTTTTATATGCAGGTTGAGAAATTCACACGATTATCTTAACAATAACATTATTTCTTATTTGGCCAACTTTCCGAATATAGGATGACTGTTCTACCACCTGAGCCTGGAGTCTTAGTCCAATAACAATAATAATAATAATAATAATAATAATAATAATGCAGTTTATCGTTGAACTATTGCTCCCATCCATCTCCCCATCTCTAGCTTTTGGGTCGACCAGTGCCTAACCTGTGTGCTGTGGTCATTAAGGCCGGGCCAGTGGTGCCGATGGGGCCTGCTGCTTCCCCTGCTCGCTCCCGTCCCCCACTGCACCGCGCTGAGCTCACTAGCCTGGAGCGGCTAACAAGCTGTGCGTTCAGACAGTTGATGCTGCAAATGGAGCTGTGCACTGGACCAGCTCGGGAGATGAACAACTCAGAGGCAACCAGGCCAACCTCCCACTCTGCCATGGCCAGCTGGACCCCACACTAACTACAGAAAGAGATTTATATTGTGTGCCTGGGCATTTTACACTGTCCCATAAAGAAATAAGAAAAAAGTATAATATTGAAGCAGTGAGCAAGTTTTATTGTCTACGTGTTGACTTATACTATGTCTTAGGCTTACAATTTTCTTTTTTGGAGCCAATTTCTCACTACAAGTCTTCTTTTTACATGTCAGTAGTAATTGGCAACTTTGAGCTTTTACTTTAAGTTTGAGACACTCTTTGATACAACAGAGCATTCATCCAAATCTCTGCTCTGTGTAACTTTTGTACAAGCCAGTGGCGCATGCAAGATCAGATTTTCAGAGGCAGAAATGTGTGCGCTGAGTTATATCTCATAAAGTGCGTGCTAATTTGCCAAAGATATCTTTCAGCAAAACAACACCTGGTTATGCTGAACCAAAGTTAGCAGATGCTGTTATAATGTTAAATTCAATGACCGTCATAATGTTATTTTTCAAATTTAACTCCCCTTTCCTTCCAAATATGCAATCGATACAAGACTGCTTTGAGCCTCTGAGTTTTTCATCCTGAAACATTACATTTCTGTTTGAGAGAAACATGACTGAATTGCTAATGAGTGTAAGGTAAATGGCTTACACACAAAACAGTTCTTATATATTTGTATTTAAGCTAAAGAAAACACTTTACCATAAATAGAAAAAGAAAACTTGAGCGTGCTTGTGGTTTCCATTTGACCAGAGAAAAGAAACCTCTACATAGTGTCATAATTAGCTATGCCATTTACTCTAATGCACATGTAAACTGGAGCTTTGTGAATATGTGCTATTCCATGCTTAACACGCTTTGTAACAGATGTCAAAGTTACATCTTACAACCAGAGTGTTTTTTTTTCCTAATGTAGAACAATGCTTAAAACAATTTAAACAAGTGTTGTTTGTCATCACCTCGTGGTTTGGGGTTAGCAAGAGCATTTACAAATGTGTTGTGTGGAAGGATTTGTTCCTGGGATGGGATCAATGTCTAAAATTATTTGTGCACATGTATATGCAGACATTGTCACTTCTTATCAGTTTCTCAAACTTTTAGCACCAAGTACCACCTCAGAAAAAGTCCCATCTTTAATGAGCAACAAGGACTAAACCAAGAGCCAAGACTAAACCAAGACTAGATTTAAACCAGGACTAAACTGTAACTAAACCTGGACTAAACCAGGGATATTCTAGGACAAAGCCTAGTGTCATGTTCTCCCCCTGGTCAGTTGGGTTGTGTTCAGTTTTCTGATTATTTTTGCCAGGTTTTATATTGAAGTATTTACCTGGCCCTCTCGTTTCAGATGTACTTCCTGCCCGCCTGTATTTTTGTGTGCATTATCTGCGAAGTACAAACTTTATTGACTTTACCTGGTCTCCTTGTTTTCTCTGCAACTGAGTCTTTGTCATTAGTGGTTTGTTACACCAGGTCTTAGACAAAAACTAAACCAGAACTAGTACTAACTGAGGTCTAAACTAGAACTAAATCAGCTCATAACCAGACCTAAACTGGGACTAAACCAAGAAGGGACTAAATTGTAACTAAACCAGAATTAAACAAGCTCATGACATTGACTAAACCAGGACTAAACCAGGATTAAACTGGGACTAAACCAGAATGAGACTAAATCAGGAGTAAACCGGGGCTATACTTCCAATTTAATTCCCAACAAGACCAAGTATAAAACAATAATAAAGCTGGCTCCTGAGTACCACTAGAGGAAGCCTGTGTACCACTAGTAGTACCTGTACCACAGCTTGAAAACCACTGCTTCAGATGATGCATACTTACTTTTATTGTAAATCTAAACACCTTTTTCTATGATCACTGTTTAAAACTATTATAAGAACTAATGGCAATTAAGGAGATGACCTTAAATCTAATTACCTCCAGCTTGGACATAGAAGATTCCCATTGATTTGTCTTTGTGGCTCTTTACTTAAATACTCTGAGGACTTATCTGGCAGGAGGGTTACTAGTATCCCCCCATTATCGGCTATAGTGCTAATTTATGCGAAAGGTATTTGGCAATGTAAGCGAGCAAATGGAGAGAGTGATTTCCACCTAACACACTCGCTCTGTCACAGCATAACCTGGATCTGCCATGTCGTGCCGCTTTAATAACGACGTGTCTGCCTGTGTTACAACAGAAGACGATCATAACAATTACACACCTGCTATTAATGCGGCCGGCAATAATCGCAGGGGGAGAAGAGAAGATGGAAGCGGAGACGAGAGAGGCAAGCAGTGGAGGGGAAAAATTAGGATGAAAGTGTTAGGGAGGGAGCTGAAATGTGTGTGTGTGTGTGTGTGTGAATGGAAAACTACTGTAACAAGAGACGAGAGAGAGAAAGCAGATGAGAAAACATTAGTCTGAGGAGCTGCAGTGTGGTGGCACCTGCAACAAACTGGGACTTCCTTTGTCTATTTGTATTCTTTGCGGCCAACTTGCTTTTAACATAACATTACACATTGTTTAACCTAAAAAAACAGCCTCATAATCACTAAAATATGCAGCTTTTATGGATCTATTATTCACACATTTATGGATACAACTTTTATGTCAGTGTTTACCAAACAATACCTTTCCTCATTGGCATTAAGTTATGTAACCGCAGGGCTGTTTTATGGTTGACTAAAGCTAGACTCCCTGGCTTTTGGGGGATTTGGGGAAAACTATTAAATCATCTATTATAATAGGAATCATATATGGAAAAACAAGATCTAAATATATCATATAGGCTTCATTAGTAAAATCTAAATGGGCTGGCACACTTCAATAAGAAAAGCTGAGTTAGAAAAAACAAGTGAAAGCAAAACAAAATATGTATTTTAGTGCTGTATACATTGGTTTACACATACACTATATTTCCAAAAGTATTAGCTCAGCTGCCTTTACATGGATATGAAGTTAAGTGACATCCCATTCTTAATCCATAGGGTTTAATATGACATCAGCCCATCCTTTGCATCTATCTACGTCAGACATCTATGTGTCTGATGTTCTCGTCCAACGTCAGACACTGATGTTGGATGAGAAGTCTTGGCTCACAGTCTTTGCTCTAATTCATCCCAAAGGTGTTCTGTCAGGTTGAGGTCAGGACTCTGTGCAGGTTCAGTCAAGTTCTTCCACACCAAACTCACTCATCCATGTCTTTATGGACCGTGCTTTGTCCGCTGGTGCAGTCATGTTGAAACAGGAAGTGGCCATCCCTAAACTGTTCACACAAAGTTGGGAGCATGGGATTATCCAAAATCCAAAATATTCTGAAGCATTCAGAGTTCCTTTCACTGGAACACAGCTCCTAAAAACAACCCCACACCATAATCTGAATTCAGTTATTTGGGTGTGTGAGTGAATACTTTTGGAAATATAGTGTAAATCATGCAACAAAGAAAAACATGAATAAAAAAAGGGAAAGCAAAGTGAATCATGGATAAATATTGACAATGTCTACCCCTAAAGTCGTCTCTCTAAGTTTAATTGAAGGGGTTATATTATGCTAAATCGACTACCATGTTATAATGTTCCCTCATCAAAAACATACCTGGAGTTGTGTTTTGCTTCATTCATACAATATCAAGTTTAAGTAATCTTCTATTTTCTGGCCTCAAAACGCCCCATTCCACGAACCCGAGCCCACACCGGTATGTTCCATGACTGTGCCTCTTATAGACCCCACCATTTGGCAAAATTTAGTCCTGCGCCATTGTAGATTACAGTCTCTTCTAGTTAATGCTGTAGTGTTTACTCTATTGTTAATTTTTTATGTATAAAATTTCCTAATGGTGGCAGGGCAAGCCCATTCAAAACTTTAAAAATGAGGCAGACATCCAAAAACATCTGATAACTGTCAAGGTCTAAAATATTATACTTACTCAGAATATTACAGTGATGAAAATGAATAGGCTTCCTGTCCAGAGATCTATCTAAAGGATAAGCAGTCAAAGTTTTGTCCAAAGGCCAAAATGGATAGTTGCTTTAGTTGCTATATCTACTATACTTTTGCTGCAATTTAATCTTTAAATAGAAGGATCGTATTGTTTTACAAAGACTGCACTGGCTTTATAGTGTAAAAAGTCTGAATAATATAACTTGGAAAAGTCAATTTAAGTGTCCTCATAAAATCAACACAGCCTGTGTGTACAATGCAGTGTACAGTGCTGTGGTGCTTTGACACAACGCAACAATCCAATCTCTGATAATAGAGCGTGTGTAATAGCAAACCCATCTAATAGTGGTCAACTTCAAATGGGGTTCGGGCTGTGTCTGAGTTACTTATATTATTGGAAAAATGAATACCACACACTTCTTATAACCTCTTTGGATGTGAGAGCAGAGGCAGTTCAGCGCACAGAGGAACCAGCAGCGCACTTCAGTCATAGAAGGGGCTCCCTGATGGCTCAGTCCTATCAGCGACTGTAATCAATGGAGGCGTCTGGGGAGAGGGCTGCCAGCTCTCAGGAGGAAATGAGCAGACTTCAGGCACCTGCCAAGCCGGCAATAAAGAAATACAAATGACCTGTTAATTGCACATGCTTCGACAGCGTGGGGAATATCAAGTCGAGGAATGCTGTGAAAGACTTTAAAATGTGCTCTTTTTTTTTCTTTAGTAAATGGGGCTCTAACAGTGAGAGATGTGAGAGATGGTGAGGCGGTATATTTAGTGAGTGAGCATATTCAGTCTGACATTAAGGCGAAATCCACACAGAGATGAAAATGTTATGGTTTCAACAACAAAACCCAAGGAAAATGCTACAGTACATATGCCAGGCCTGTTGGTGGTGCTGTAACGCTGACAAGAACACAAGGGGCATGCCCAGAAAACTCAACTGTAACACCGTGAGATGTCATTGTTGTCTGCAAGTTAAGGAAAAGGTATGGCGTCATAGTTTCAGAAAAGATGCATATGGGTTGTAAATATGGAAACATGTAAACTTTCCACTCTTGGGACCTTCATTCATTCATTTTCTACCGCTTATTCCCGTTAGGGGTCGCGGGTGACTGGAGCCTATCCCAGTAACTTTGGGCCGTAGGCTGGGTACACCCTGGACAGGGGCCAGCTTGTCGCAGGGCTGACACAGAGACAAACACAGACAGACTCACAGATTCACTCTCACATTCATGCAGTAGCTTGCACGGTGGCAGAGAGGTTAGTGTTCTTTCCTTCGAGCCCCGGGCTAACCAACACACCATCGCACAAACTCTCTGGGTGGAGTCTGCATGTCCTCCCTGTGTTACTGTTCTCTCTGGGTACTCCAGCTTCCTCCCACTGTCCAAAGACATGCATGTGTTAGGTGAATTGATGACTCTAAATTGACCATAGTGAATGAATCTCTTGGGACCTGATAAAAAGTACACTGTAAAGCAGTGGTTCCCAACCTTTTTGGTCTTGTGTACCCCCAGGACCAGGCTTAGTCCTGGTTTAGACCTGGCGTAGTCCTGCTTTAGTTCAGGTTTAGTCTTATTGTGGCCCTGGTTTGACCTGGTTTAGACCTTGTTTATTTCTGGTTTAGTCCTGGTTTAGTCTCAGTTTAGCCTTGGTTTGACCTGGTTTAGACCTCGTTTGTAGTTCTAGTTTTAGATCTGATTTTTGATTTAGTTCTGGTTTTAGACCTACTTTTTCCTGATTTAGTTCTGATTTTAGACCTGGTTTAGTTTTTAGTTTAGTCCCTGTTGTGTCCTTTTTAGTGCTGCATTTTTTCTGTTAATCCCTGTTATATCCCTCACCATCGTCCTGGGTTAGTCTTTGCCAGGCAAATACTTTACTGGAGCAAGAGAGCTTCACATGGGTCCCATTGTAATAGAAAATATAAGAAGGGGCACCAATTCTGGGCCCCTCTGACCCTGGGTCCCAGGACAACAGACCCTTTTGCCACCCATCCCTGTTGACAGGCCTGGTGATTAGTATCTAACAAAAGTGGTCCAAATGTATGATTAATTGTAAATTACTGGCAGCTGGTGACAAATATAAAACTTAACAATGAATTAACTTCATTTTTCCATTACAGCAACATAAAACAATATTTTTTTTCTGCAGATCAGGGACAGTGAGTCAGAGACAAGGCAGGAAAAATGCTTAGTTTAGTCACTAGATTGGTTTTACGATAAAATTCTGGCAATAACAGCTGCCAATATTTTACCGTAAATGTTACAGATTTTTTTTAAAGTGTGGTCCAATCAAACAGACGAGCCCCGGCTTAAATTATTAAAGAAGTCAAAGCTGGTTCTGATAGAAAAGTGCCAGAATACACAGTGCATCACAGTTTGTTGTGATTGGGTCTGCACATTAGGCAGGTGGTCATATTGTTTTGCCTGAGTCATTTATATTTTTGGCAAACTGACTGTGATAGAGACAACACATCTGACAGCGCTATTATACACATCCAGCTCACACGAGACCTCCACGCTCTGAGTCAGGTGTTTTGAATTGGAACTAGTCTCTGCTTTTTGTCGATTTAGCTTTTCTAGAATAGGAAAAAACACTAATTTGAAACTTTTAGCTGTGAATATTGCAATACCTCGGAGAGACACGGCTGGCGTTGTGATCGACCCTGTTATGATGTGCTGTCTGTCAGTGCATGCATGTGGTGGGATAGAGTGCGACACCGGGGGAGCTGCCTTGTATTTGCTGCAAATGTGCTGAACAGTCAATTGTGTGATGACAGGGGAGAGGTCTGGGGAAGAAAAAAATAAAACATGCATTGGCCATGACAGCGTTCATGTCTTTGATAGCAGAAGCGCCAATAAACAGATATATGCTGGGCTGCATGTGGGGGGAGAGAGACCTATGGCTGGGGCAGATTTGTCTCATGTATATGGGAGTAATGATTTCTCCTGGTGATAGGGAGTAACCTTGAGTCCTGTACCGGGGGTGGCTCAGTTGAATGAAGGGGACATGTCTGAGGCAAATTGAGGCGCGTTCTGCTCGCTCTGCACTCATTGTCGTGTGGCGTCACAGAGATGGCTTCATTGAAAAGTCGTAGTGACTGCAGTATTCAAGCTCTGAATATTGAGATGGATTTTGTGTGCTTGGTGGCGGGAGGTGAATATGTGCATTTTTTTTATAACCAAGTCAGGGCTGGCTCTAGGTCTAGGCCAATGATCCTCACTTTTTTTTTTTTCACAAGAGCCACACTGAAGAGCCAAGTGAAGCTGAGAGCCGCACAGATGGGATTTATAATAAACTGGTCATCATGCAAAAAAAAACAAAAAACAAAAAAAACAAACAACAACAACACAGCCAATACAGAGAATATTTACCTTAATACAGAGATGTGTGGAAACTGGCATGCATGCCCTTGCCTTTCTTCCTCACTATTCCTCACAACGCTGTCTGGCCATCAAGTTTTTGTCCTCTTTTTATTAAAATCTTTAATAATCTAATACAATCTTTATCTGTTTATTGATTCTCTTAACAATTCCTGATAAATCTGTGAATAAAATTAAAAAGATTTGTCGCCATACAGTTTACTATGAAGCAGAAATAGAAGCTTATTTTTATTTTCCTGTATCTGGGCCTATTTAAACAGAACTAACGTATTAAATGTACAGCTGTTAAATTACTAGAAATGTATGCTTTTTAAATAAAGGATTGTGGCTTTAATATTAACTTAGGGGCAGCAGGAGAAGCTTTGCACCAGTCTGTCTGAATAAACTGCTCATTAACCTTATTAAACTAAACAGTGGAGGGGGTTTCGGAGCAAAACCCACTGCTCACACAAACGCAGCTGTCCAAAGCGGCATCTGTGTTTTATAGTAGCTACCGTGCAAGCCGCCAATTAAAACTTGTATAGCCACATGCGGGCCCCGAGTCGCACAATGACTGCTCTAGGTTTTTGGTGGCCCTACACAAGATTTTGTTTGTGGCCCACCAAATGACACATACACACATATAGACAGTATGTTATATAATAAAGATAAGAAATGAAATAAAGATAGGAAATGAATTAATCACAACTCTCTTACTTAATTTGAGCAAGGTCTTTTGTAGCAATTGAACCTTTTTTTTTTTTTTCAGAATAAATAGGATTACACAAAGGAGTGCAAAATAATGAATAAATCACAAACAAAGACAACAATGTTACCTTTATCCCACGCTCTTTTTTTCTCCAATTTTCTTTCACCCTTCAGCACTACTAACATTTTCTTTTAGGGTCCATTTGTGTTCTTAATATTACTGGGGTTTAATATTCTTATGTTGCAAATCAATATGAACTTCACAAAATGCCACTAGTAATTGGAAATGAAAACACTGTGCATCTAAATTGAATGCAGTCAGGACCTTTCTGAGCATGTGCAAGTGGGCTTTTGGCAGCGATTAAAGGTAAACGTTATAATGCCTCATCTTTAATATGTAATATGTTTTGATACAATGGTCCATGGTGGCAGAGCGGTTAGTGCTCCTGCCTCTCAGCAAGGAGCAAATTTACCAATTTTCAAGAATTTCAATTCAGTGCTGAGGTAGATGACACCAGACAGTACTTACATTTTTTGTAGAATTATATTAGGTGACAAAAACACATGCTGCATGTGTCTTTTTTATTAATATCTGCAACTAGTGACTACAAAAAATGTATTTAAGCGCCCTCATCATATCCCAATTAGAATGGATCTATAGCAGAAAATCAATGAGAATGTGTTAATGGTGTTATGATAGCTCGACAAATAATTCTTAGAACATGGAAAAAGGAAGGACCTCCATCAGTTCAGGAGTGGGCAATAGAGATGGCTAAAGTAGCTGCTTTTGAAAACATGTCTTATAGACAACTAGGATGTGTGCCCCAGTATACAAAAAAATAAATAAATATTTGTAGTCTTTGGGGTATTCAATATGTGAGTAGCAATATAAGGAATAATGTTAGTCAGAATCATAATTGTACAGTACCATCAACATTGTGGGTATGTTGTTGAGTTTGAGTATATATGTTGTATTGTACTTATTATTATAAATTTATTATTTATTTTATTATTATTGATCTATATTTTTCTGTGCTGGCTTTATTTCCATGTACAGTATTTCCATGTACAGTATGTGTGTCATGTTGTATTGGACTGGCGGCATGATGGCCGGGTGTTATGTGGGAAGGGGATGGGTGTTTTTTTTTTGTTTTTGTTTGTTTTGGTCTTTGGATAGGGATATTATTGCACTATATAATTTGAAATAACAATAAAATGTTAATCACAAAAAAAAGAGAATGTGTTAATAAATCCCTGGGGTCACATGCGTCTGGGTCATGTCTCTGATATTTGGACAGCTTGTATCGGAAAGTGGGGGGAGAGGTCTCTAACCCAGGTCTGGTAGTTAGTCCCTAAACCACAACCCTCCCTGGAGATCTGTAGTTCATTATCTTACTGAGCTGGTATTTCATCTCAGGCTGTTTTTAATGGACCCACTTCATTCACTGGTATTAAAGTGTTAATAACCAGGAGGTCTTTCTTACTGAGCCCTCTCTGGTCTGTTGCATCACACTAAAAGCAAGGCATAACCTCATTATGCCATTTTATTTTTGCAAAAACATTTGGCTTTATTGTCACGATGAAGCATCAGTGGAGCAGGAGGTTGAGCAGGTCGGCCACCAGAGGGGTCGGTGGTTCGACAGCTATAATAATAGAGCCAGATGTTTTGGGGGTATGTTTTTGAGCCTTTATTTATATGTGGCCTGTGTTTTTTTTTAGTTTTAAGTCACAAGTCACAAGTTTATTACATTTTTATTACATTATGACATTACATTATTATCACTGAAACATTATTGCACGTTTACATGACTAAACATTTGTTACTTTTACATATTTTCTCTAAATGTCTAAATTCTCATATATCTCTAAATATTTTTAGCACCCTTTCCTTGCAACCAAAAAGTCCTGGGTTGTAGGCAGGTTAAGATTAGTAGTAGTTTAGTACTTAAGTAAAATATGCATTTACTTTTACTCAGGTAATCATTTTGTTGAGTAATCCAGCCACAAGGAGCTTACAAGCAGTGTCTCAAGGCCAGATAAATGAAGAGGCTGCATCAGGAAGGGCATCTGGTGTAAAGTCACTGCATAGTAGGTAGATGGAAGCCCATGTAGCCAATGGAAAAGTACACATTTTGAGTACTTCTTCCACTTTGTGTCTTCAAGGATTTTACATTCGTACATTCCTATTTTGTTTGACCTCTAACGGGACACTTCAGTATTTTTTATTCAAATGATGCAAGCCTTCGCATTCTGAAAAGTGTTTTTACATTTTACATTGGTAGCTACTGTAAGAAAACAATCCACCATGTGCTGGCTTTTCTGATTGGATGAGTTTTACCACGGACATAGTTGTATGGAGAGGCAAAGACTTCGGGTTTATAGCTATAAATACAGCCAAGTGTGTTTAAACAGCCTTTAGCTCCGACAGAAAGGCTATTGGAATACTAAACCTGCAAACAAATCACTGGAGAGCAAGCCAACGTTGAGCCTCAATTATAATAGACTTCCAGCTTGAAGGTGACTTGAAAGCTTTGTATGAATAAGGTGAAAACTGCAGTCCGTGGGGGCAGCTTGTTCCAGACCTCATACCTGTGCTGTTAAACATAGTAAAACACAAGAGCATGAGTGCACCAGCAGCAGAATTAAATGCATTTGTGCGAAATGTCAGCCAAACAAAAGGAGTGGAGATCAATATCAAGTATGCAGCTCATTTAATGACTAGCTTCTGCCCTTGTGTACAGTAAACTCTCACCCAGAGCTGAGCCTATGTGCTGTTACAGTGAAGATTTCTACAACCCTTCACTCTGACATTTTGACACGAGCCAAACCAAGTTCATCCAGTCTGCTGCTCATAGTAACACGCTCAAGATGCTGTTGAGCGCTCAGCATCGATAAACAAAAGACTGAGAATGCTTGCAGTCTGTACAGTGAAGTATGACAGGACAAAGAAAAATAACTATTGGAGTTCATTTAGATATTGAGTACTTGTAGCCTCGAGTATTTTGTAAATGATGGTTGTATTGAATCATTGTGGATGTTTTTTAGTAGGGGCACACTCACAAATGGGAGAAACAGTTTGGAGCAACTAAACAATGGGCTGGAAATGTGGCCAGTGGAATTCAACAGTGCTTGCCCATCTCTGGTGCCGGATGTAAATTCCCCATGAATTTTTCCCACAGACTTTTTGAAAAATCTGTATTTTAAGAGTTTAAGAGTTCATCAGCAATGGGCTAACTCAGAGGTGTAGCACAAAATTCTGGGCCCTTTGTACAAACCATCTTGGTGGGCCCCCAGGTTCACTTGATCAATATTTCTCAGTATTTCTCAAGCATGTTCCAGGCTTTTTGAAGGTCCCTCCCTGCAGTGGGCCCTGGATTAACGGTACCCTTTACCCCCCCCCCAGTCTGACACCCCTGGGCTAACTCATGACTATAGCGCACTTTCAATCCTCAAAAAATATCTGCAACTTGTAAGAAGGCAAAATTACAAATCTATTTGTCTGATATTTTAAGTTTAATTAATTAATTGTGCCATGGTCATTAGTTACCCCATAGCCGATTAGCCTCTGTTGAGCTTCCAGACTCTTTCCAAAAAGTCTATGGGAAAAATGAATGGGAATATGGAAATTGCCAATAGCAATCATTGCAGTCATAGCAATGCATTTACCATAACACTGGTGTCTTAAAAAAAAAAAAAGATATGGCTAACCCAAACGTTGTACTGGAAGCACTCAGACTGTGCAGACCTACAGAAAGAGGCCCTATCTCGCACTGCTAAAGATATACTCAACCCAAGATTTTCATTGCTGTATTGATTGAGCCAAAGTGCTTCCAATAAAATCAAATTAAAATCACAAAAAAAGTGAAAAAAAAAAAAAAAGATACATTGACACAACAAAATATAAATAAAGGGTCACATCATTACTAAGTGCTAAAAGCCAGTCTGAATAAATACATTTTTAAGCCTAAAAATATACATATATCTGTAATAGTTAGTAGTAACAGTTGCCCCAGTGCTTATACCTGGCTTTCTGGACTTCCAAAAGAATAACATTAGTAAAGAAACCAATCAAAACCCATCATTTGCAGAAGTTAGCATCTTTGGCCCTGTCTCACAATGTTACACTGTAGAAACGTCCATGGACCCATTTCTTCATTGACCCATTGATGCCTCTATAAACTCTAAACTATAAAACCCATGGAGTTTTATTTTGAGAAACAGCCTGTGCTATTTCTCCACGTCTGTGTCTCCATATCCAAACATTGATAATTACTTAGCTCAGCAGCAGTACAGTCGTCACCTGTGCCTAAGTATCTCATAATAAATCTCTCAAAGGTGTTTTACAAAATACACACTGCTCCTTTAACTGTTGTATGTGTGTCTGTGTAAAATGAGTTAGCAGCTGAAACAAAAGCAGCTTGGACACTCCCCATCTCTCCTGTGCTCTCGCTGCATATGCTCAATTACAGTGATGCAGTACGTTACACAGCGGTGAGCACACACATTTTTCCCATTGCTTTATTTGCGCCGCGAACAGAACCGTGATAAACACTACCTTTGTTAATAACCTAAGCAGGAGGCATGCTGGGAATTTAAGTCGGTGCACAAGCGGAACAAAATTATTGTTTAAGCAGCTGCGCCACTTTACTACATTTATCTTCTTCATGGCATTGATTTTTTGTGTGTGTTTGAGTTCCTGCAGCCATTTCTAAAGAGCTGTGTAAAAGGTAAACGTGCTGTGCTGCTGGCAACATGTCCTCAAATCCACAGAGCACACAGGTCGATGGCAAATTATCACCTACAATGATATGTTTGCAGCAGCATAAAACCATGAATAATCACATTACTGGCTTTGTCACAAAGTCTGCTGGTAAGAAACAATGTATTTCCTATTTGTATTACAGTAGCGGTAGCACAGAGGCCGAGAACAAAATCATGGTTTGCTACATGTGGGCTCTGTAGTGGATGGTTTTAACCAATTTACATCTAAATAAATGTAAATAAATTGTAATAAAATAAGTATTAAGCCTTAGCAAAGCTTTAGAGGAAACCAACATTTTCCCTTTTTTGCATCAGTGTTGCCAGATTGGGCTGTTTTCTGCCCAGTTGGGCTTCTTTTGAACACCTTGGGCTGGAAAAAAAAAAGCAGTGGGCTGGTTTATAAAATTTTGGGCTGCTTTTCACAACATCTGGCAGGTTTTTAGAAAATATTCTGGAGAAAATACCAATAAAATAGTTGTGATTTTATGGCAAAGAAAGTAGAAATACACATTTTAATAAATTACTTTGTCCTCCCACTCATATCATCAGTTCATTTGTTTTAAAATGAGTTATTCATGTCTGTTTGCTGATATTTCATGTTGGTATTTCATACATTTTTATTCATTTTTTTTGGTTTCTATGATGCCTTGGCTTTGGTTGTCTGATTGCACTGATTGTGGGGAACCTGTTTGTTTTTAACATTTAGAGTGGTTGTGATTTGGGCTGGATTTTATGGTGTTGGGTGGTTTTTAAGTACTGTTTGGGCTGGAAAGTGTCAGTGAGATCTGGCAACCCTGTTTGGCATCACCACAGCAAATCATGTGCCTCCACATGCAATTGCTGTCATATCGATTTAGCAAAGATTTTATTCCTGATGCCCTTCACGATGCCATTCTCTTTATTAACTATTTTACCATTGTATTTCTCCAGCATTATGGTCTGTTCATCCTTACAGACTTGACCCAGAGGTCATCAATTAAAATTCACTGAGGTCCAATTTGTGAAAATTGGAACATCAAAGAAACCATTGAGTAAAACATCAAAATGTTATTTTGTACCTTGAAAAGGCATTATAGTTACATACACATCGTTACATACACATAGTGCAAATACAGTAGAAATGTATGTTATGGCAAAAACATTTTCCTAACATTAACATCAGTTTTAAAACAAACTTGGGAGTATGAAATAATAAAATAAGAGGGTAGACATATTTTTTTCTTATATCAAATAAATAGCTGCAGTTATAAATTAAAAATGCCCTTAATAATGGTCCCTAACTCAGAACACAGGAGACACAGGGGTTTAGCGCTGACACCGTTCCTTTTTACATCTGTCTGCCTCTCATTTCTCTGCCTTCTGTCTCAGTCACTGCTCCATGTTTCCAAATCCTCAGATCTGATTGGCTGATAGCGTCACATGCACAAGATTCGCTGTTTAGTTTAATGCAAGAGATGTTTCACCCATTAAAACTGAAGGGCTCTGTATCGCGCCTCAAAACACATGTAGCTTCCCAATTCTCCGGTAAATATGAGGCAGTCCTCTCCTCTGTGGGACAGAGGACAAACTCCAGTAGGAGGGGTGAGCTATGGGACAGAACCACTCACAGCCACAGCATGTGCCGTCACCAGCTCCTCTCACTGATTCTGTCTGTTGTAAATCGAGCAGTCCTGTCCCTCAGTAGTTCAATCTTGCAAATATCTCTTATGAGTTGTTGGGTTCACATTCAAATAACTTGCACTGCATCATATAACTGGTCGTTCTTTATCCATTAGGGCTAATAAAAAGATATTTTAAACAAGACAGCTATGTACTTTAATGGAGGAATTACCAGGTGCCTTTTTTCCACATGGTTAAATCACGGATCACATTTTGGAGTGGAACCATTAACATGCAGCTCAGTGAATTGTGGCTCAATTTAGCGAGTGTCGGGAGAAGGTATGCAGCTGAGCGGAGATAAGAGCACAGACTGGAGGAGACGTTCATACTGTTGGCGTTTGGTGAGGAAAGGAGGGCTAGATAAGCACTATAGCTCTTGGGGCTTCTAAAGCTCAAATCATCTGCCGCCGACTCGTTGGATCTCAACAGTTATGCCTTCGAGTGTGTTAGATATACTCGAGGCGGCGAAAATAAGTCTCTTTCCCTTTTGGACGTCTGTGACAATTTCCCTTTCTGGTTTCTTTGGAACAGGCAGATGGAAGAATAGGTAGCCAGGCTCCACTCAGCAGGTGTGCACTGGCGACCCGTTCCCAACACCTCCACACTCAACCTGCAAGTCCAAGACAAGGTGGTGGTGTTAAAAACAAGTTCCTTGCAAGACTTCTTTAATCCCGCTTTAACACATTAGTACTGTCTTAAAACATAACAAGTTTATTAAGGAAGGACAGTGGCACGTGTTAGCACTTCCACTGGGGCATGGGTTACCAACCTTTGTAAACTATAGATCACCATTTCTTTTTGCTTATTCGAAATACTTTTAATGCTCCAATCCAACATTCATAATATAAATCTTTCTATTATATTGATGTTGGACTTGGACTACTGCTTACTGATTGTTGACTAATGCTAATTTAAACAGAACTACCTGTACAATACAAGCCATTATGCATTTTGCTGATTGTCTAAAAGCATTAAAGGGGATATATTATGCTTTCATTCATATTTTAAACCAATTTTTGTCACCTCTAGAACAGCATTGCACATTTTACAACCTTTAAAATCATTATCTGACTAAAATATTCTGAAAATAGAAGATTACCTAAACACAACTCCAGGTATGTTTTTGATGAGGGAACATTATGACATGGTTAAAGCTCAGAAAAGTCCAGCCCATTTAAACTCATTACTTACTAATACCTTGAATTAATTATGTTAAGTTACAGCTCTTTGTCCAAAATTAAATGTACAACCATTGCTGAATCCCAGTTAGGTATTATCATTTCAACCTGAAGAGACTTGACAGAAACAAATTAGATTACATATTAATTGTAATAATTTAAAGTACTTTGGCATTGAGACCTCCGCAAGAGAGCGGTTATGCAACTAATTATCTTTCTATTATGTATATATTATATAAAGGCTTATTTTCATTATGCTGCACAACTCTATAGGATATACATAATTCAGCCAGGAGAGACTCAAAGTATTCAGACAAATAAATGAGTGTTACTGACTGAGTGAGAAACAGTTTGGTACTTGGACCTTGCAGGGAGAGATGCAATGTAGGAGATAGAGATTTTAGGGAGATGGAAGCTGGGGACCATGAGCAGAGGTAAAGAAGGAGAGTCCTGCTGCTGAGGATGTGATGCACCTGAAAAAACAAAAACAAACAAACAAACAGGTGAAAGGCAAGAGAAACAGAATAGTGTTTCCCAATTGCCAGGATCCTTGCATCTTATTTTGATGCATACTAACATGTTTTTTGCAGGAGTTCCAATGTTGACCTGCCTCTTTTGTGTTAGTTAATGTTCCTGGAAGATAGAGTCACACAAAACATAGGTATTCTGATATAACAGCAGCAGTGAAACATCAACATTACAGTTGTCAGTCTAAAGCCTACTAACTAACTAACTCATAACCTTGTGGCATCGCAGAAAAGAATAGGTCTCAAACAGAGTTTTACAAAAGAAAACCTGAATTGCATGTTGGGACTGCAGACTGGAGCATTTGAGGAGAATATGCAGCAACCTCTGGCACAAAGCGCATCACTAAAATACAAAAGATAAAAGCGTTGCCACATTTTCATTCAGGTAGTGTATAATTTAAGTCCACGGGCCACAAAGAGTTTAAGGTTGCTGAGACAGAAGCTGCAAAAGAAAAGTAAACAGGAAAGCTTTCTCTTTTAAAAGGACCGCCCTCTAGACACGATCCATAGTTGTTGTTTTACACAATGGTTTCTTTGGAAAATAACTCAAAATCACTGTCCACTCATGGTGAACATTTGGAGGACCCAACGACCAACAACTGTGACTAAAGTGTGAAGGAAGCACAACTGTAATTAGATTCTTTATCACACCTATAATTACAGGTATATTTACACCAATGAGACACAACATTAGCACCGCTGGCAGGTAAAGTCAATAACATAGATTATCTCTTCATCATGACACCTGGTAAAGGGTGGGATAGATTAGGCAGCAATTGAAAATTTTGTCCTCAAAGTGTTAGAAGCAGGAAAAATGGGCAAGCATATGAATTAGAGCGAGTTTGACAAGGCCCAAATTGTTATGGTAGACGACTGAGCCAGAGCATCTCCAAGAAAAGGAACAAAGGTGATGCACATGTGGCGTGAAGGCTGGAACATGTGGTTCAATCCATCACACGAGTGAATTATTGAAAAAGTTAATACTGGTTTTAATAGAAAGGTCGGAGTGCATCAGAGATTATTGTTATGCTATGTTTGGTGTATGTTAAAAAAGCATAACCACAAAAGCAAAAATCCACATCTGAAACTGTACAATTTTTAGGGCAAAGCTAGAAAACAAGTTAGGCGTTTACAGTGACAGCTTCAGAGTCTCTCAAACATGGCTCTACTCAAGACATACTGATCAGGCATAATGACCATCTGCCTATTATTGGTAGGCATAATGTTGCGGGACATTTGGTCATGCACCAGCTTAATATGCAGACAGAAACAAAACAAACTGTGATTAACTGCATTCTGACACCTTTCTATTAAAAGCAGTATCAACTTTTGCAGTAATTAACTGGTGTGTTGGATTGGACCACATGGGCATCACCTGTCGCTGGTTTACCACTGTTCCCTCCTTGAACCACTTTTGATAGATAATGACCACCACAGACCATGTACCATGTTTTTTTTTGTTTATTTGTTTGTTTGTGTTTTATAATAACCATAAACATAATCCATGGGGTCACAAAATAGTTTACCTTTTGTTGTCAGTTCCAATCGTGGGTAAATGGAGAGGGTTGCATCAGGAAGTGCATCCAGCATAAAACGTATGCCAAATTATCCTTTAAGCAGCCCTTTAAAAAACTTACACTCAGTGCCTTTAGTACCAAAAGTGCTCACCTCCCAAAAAGTGTCATTAAAATATATGTTATTTTTTTCACTTTGAATGACTCAATTCTTATAACAAACTATGAGCTTGAGTTCTGATCATAACAATTACATTTTTAACATTTCACACATCAGTGTTTGTGTGAGAGCCTCTAAAAGTGTGTAAGCCACCACACACACACACACACACACACACACACACACACACACACACACACACACACACACACACACACACACACACACACACACACACACACACACACACACACACACACCACCCCCAAACCATTTTTGTTGGAGTCATTTATGTCTTCATCCTACAGGAGTGGACAATGCAAGAGAAACAAACATAACTGAAACCGTATATAATAGAGCCCTTAGCCACATAGTAATTTTTATCTGATGAAAAATCTTGAAAAAATGTAAATTTCAGACCAGAAGCTTATATTAAAATGGTCGACACCTGTAAAGTTGAATTTTTTGTGCCACTACAGTTTGATCAAAAAATAAATAAATAAATAAATAATTAAATGTTAATGGATGTTAATGGGACCAAAATGGTACTAAAGACCATGAGTGTAAGCATTGTTTGTACACAGTGCATTATAGGCCTGAACTGATAAATGAGACTAACATTTGAAACATCCCATTAAACCCTGACCAAATTTGGTAAATTTTGAATTAACACAGACAAAATGATTCAACATTTTCAATGACAAAGTACAAAAAATGTACCAAAGACAGCTTAAGGGCTATTTTGCCAATCACTGACTGCACAGCAGGAGGCAGATGGTTTGCTGTTGTGACCCCAAAATGGAAAAGCTAAAAGAGAAGTGGATGAAACAATTACATAAATAAAAAAAAAGTACAAACAAATGACCGTCCACTTGTTATGATCCCATTAAGTATCTGAGCCATTTCCATGTGCTACCTCCTGACTCCACGCTGTAGTGCTGTTTTTTGCCGGTAATAAGTCTTGCAACAGGAGCTGCCCCTGGGCCACGTGAAATAACTCGTGTACAATATGAAGTGGGCCAACTCCATACACCAAAATGTCAGCCATTATTCCCAAATTACGCCTGCCACTTTTTGTCTTTGCAGGTGGTTATTGGACCCTTTTTCGCCTCTCAAGGACACACTTGGCAGTCTTTGTCATTCTGAACTGCCTCGTGTTGTCCCGAAAATTGTTTCAATTAGCCAAACAGAGGTGTTTTTCATTTGCTTTTGACTAGTTGGTTTATCATTTGCTATAAAGATGAAGTGGGAACACAAATACGGTTCATTATGGTTTGGGCTGCTGTTGCGTTTTTAACTACCCCCTCCCTTTTATTTTTACCCACACTATTTGTCTGTGTTTGCTGCCATCTCCCTCAAGATTGAACGCTTTGCATTAAAAAGCAGGCCACCCTGGCAGCCTGACAAATGAAGCCAATAGCATGTTTGGAGACACCTCGTTCAACAGTTATTGAAGTTGATAACTTATAATTTGCATATAGATAAGGCGCTCTTACCTAGACTAAATCTTTAGCATATAAAGTAGAATTGTACTTTTTTTTATTTTTCTTCAAACTGGATTGTACTGACAAAAGCTGGCATACAATTTGAGACGTGGGGGATTGATTCCAGTGTTTGGGTGCATGCTGAGAATTTCATGATAGCAAAAAATGTCAGCGTGCCACTCGAGGATGTAATTACAAATGACAAATAGTCATTAGGACCTAAAGAGGGTGCAAAAAGTGAGCGTTTCTCTGTTTGCAAGGACAATCTCTGCCGTGCAATTACCCAGTCAACCCATAAATACTACAGTTCCACTGAATGAATCATGCATGAATCATCTAATAAAGTAATAAGCAAAGGGAGACTCAGAACAGAGCGCAATGAACAGCTACATATTAGCTACTTAGTAATCCCGACCTATATACTGGAGCTGAAACCAAGGTTTTTGGACATTTCAGGTCAGGTGCACTGAATATAAGCACAAGGAAATATTAGGAAAGGAAGTTCTCTTTTGGGTGTGTCCTTTCTTTCAGGGGTCACCGCAACAAATCATTCACATTGGTACTTTGGGACATTTTTTTTTACACTAAATGCTCATTCTGATGCAACCTTCTGCATTTAACTGGGCTTGGGACGGCTGGAGTTTTTTGGCTCCATATGGTGAACTGAACCCTTGACATCCTGCACCAAATGAGGAGTACTAATGACTTACTACATACTAAAGAGAAACAATGTCACATTCAAAACATTAATTTCCTGTCCTCAGTTGCCTTCAAAAACCTTATTCTTTATTCATCCTTATGTAATACAGAGATCTGGCAATTAGGTTTTGTCTTCTGCAGTGGACATAATTCTGTATGTCTGTATAAATACTGTATGTTTGCATAAATCAGGCAGTTGGATGTTAAACAAGACAGACTTCAACATGTCTCCATTATCTGACAATGTGAATGGGTTATTTTATATGGAGGGCGGCAGTAGCTGAGTTGTTAGTGTCGCTTGTCCACTAAGCAGAAGGATGGCAGTTTAAACCCCGCTCCCATTGTTGCATACTGACGTTGTGTCCTTGGGCAAGACACTTAACTCAACTTGCCTCCAGTGTCTGCGCACACTGGTGTATGAGTGTCTTTGTGAATATGCTTTAAGTACCCATAGAGGTAGAAAAGCGCATAAAAGCACATTATTTGTTTTTGTTTCTAGTCAGCTAACATCTCAACAGCATTTGATTAAATTAACTTAAAGCTAAATTTGCTAAAATGTTTCCAAAGCAAATTAGAAAAAAAAACAAAAAAAAAAAACACCTTTTGTGCACTTTAGCCTTGTGTAGTCTGTTTACTGTGTACTGCTGTGCTGAATGGTGCAGTGTTTCAAATTTTATCAGCCTGTGCATTTGTTTGACGTTTGACGTTTGCCCACTAAACCAAAAGGTTGGAGATTCGATCCCCATTACTGTCATTGGATGATGTTGTGTCCTTGGGCAAGGCGCCTAACCCACCTTGCCTGCACTGTTAAAAAACAAAACAAAACAAACAAACAAAAATCTCAAGGCTGCAGGACTCCTCTAGAATTTTGAGTTTTGGGACTAACTCAAAATCTCAAGTTTTTAACAACTAATGTTTTTTGTTCAACTAAATTTATTTTTGTATGTCTAAAAACTTGTACTTTTAAGTTTTCATCACTATCACAAAAAAAAAAAAAAATCATCTTAGAGCCAACTTACTATCCATTTTTAAGAATAAGATGAGTTTAAAAAAATTATAGTGAGTAAAACTTAAAATTAAAAGTTTTTAGATATTAGCTGTTAAAAACTTGAGATTTTGAGGCATCCTGTTGCCTTGAGTTTTTGCAACTTTTTTTAAAATTTTTTTTACAGTGTGTATAAATGTGTGTGGTTTTGTAGTGTTTGTCAGAGGAGCCACATTGACGGATATATTATACAATCTGAGTGAAGCCAGGTCAATGCAGGATAAAAGTGTTTGATTCTGAGACAAGCCCTTCCTAAAGTGGTCTTAAGAGGACTTACAGCGTTACCGTACAGTACAACAGCTCTACTTAACTAAATTGGTGATCATCTTTGATAGCATGTGGCAGGATTAGCACGTCCGCAGGTCTACTTGAATCAGAAATTGCCCTTGAAAAAAAAAAAAAAAAGATCCACTGGGCGGGTGAGAGGGGATAAGGAGCTCATCAGACGTAGCTGGGATAAGCCTGGTTAATACTCTGTGAACTAAACACTATACGCTGTTTAAGCACACTGCCATTTTCTGCCAGCCGCGAGGAAACTGCCACCCAAGTGAAAGTGTCAGAAAAATTGTGTGCGCATGTAGAAGGATCATTTTATCAGGAGTACAGCCGGCGCTGAAATGCTGATGCCATATTGTGTTTGGAGTATTTTGACTGGCTGTCGCTCCTGCACTTTGTATAATGCATTAATGCTATTACCAGGATTAAAGCAGAAAAGCACTTTCTACCCATAAATGTGAAGAGATATTGCAAAGGTCATTATTACTGCCAAAGTAAAATAAGTATATTTGATGTAATGTAAAATTCAAACACAGTTTATCTAGAGTTAGAGATAAAGAAGTTTGTTCAGTGAATCATATGAATGCACAAAAAACCTAAGCCAAAATCATACAATCTTATCCGCGTTTAGTGTTGTGCAAACAATCTGGGCCCAACAGACTGTGTTCCTCCTACCACATGTTCAACAAAATTCTGTTTTAGTCAAACTGTAGTCTTAATATCATGTGTAATTTTGTTTGATTTGAAGAATTTTAACAAAGTGGAGGAAAATTTTGCTGTTTAAAGCTTCTCTAATGCTATGTATGCACAAATACTGTATATGTAATATTGGTCTCCTGTACTCATAAATGTTTAAAAACATGGAGCAGCAGTAGCTCAGGTGGTAGAGCCATTCATCAAACATCACTTCCACCCATGAATAATGCCATGGTGTCCCTGGGCAAGACTCTTAACCCTCCTTGCCTCCAGTGTCTGTGCACACTGCTGTATGTATGGAGCTATAGAGTATGTTCAGCCTGGAAGACTCCTCTCCTGCTCTCCTGAAGCTGCTGCTTCACCTACCGCCTCTCATCACTCAACCAGCATTTACCCAGGCTTCATCACCTCACCAGACAGCTTTTGAGCTTGTGCAGCCCTCCTCCCCATCACCACCTTGCAGCAGGTATCTCCTCTTTATCTCTTCACAAGAAGATCCACCTCATCTCCACCACCGCCAGTGTCTAGGCTCCGGACAGACAGACGTCCTACTGTCTATCCTGCACCTTCAATGCATCACTCAACATCTTTCATGCCGGAGTCTAAGCGCCAAAGTTACTTCAGTAATTGTTTTCAATAAATCTTTTCTAATGCATACATTCGTCTCTGCTCGAGTCTGTTTGGTTGAAATGTAAGAGTGTGTGAACGGGTGAATGGTTCCTTGATGTAAAGCACTGTCCATGGAGGTAGAAAAGTGCTTATATAAATGTGACCATTTAAAAGAATGAAAATACCCTTTTAATACCATTTTTCAGCCTGGAGAAAAACTTAAAATGAAACATGAATTTTGTTACCTACGGTTGTCACTGGGTTGTATGGTTAGCATGGATCGACTATTATATCGAGCCAATATTGGTATCGGCTCATACACACGTGATCCACTGGCATCATCATATTGGCAAATTTGGTGGCATACACTGAGACCAGTCAGCCATAGTTAACCTGTTGCACTCCTCTATAGTGGTGCTAATATCCACCCCTCAGTAGATTTGTAAATTTAGTTCTGTCTTCACTTACAGATGATGTAATAGAGATGAATGACTTCAAAGACGTTTTGTGAAGGTGTTTCTTTGTTTCCTTTGAACAAAAAGGAGCCATACAATACCAAAAACAAAAGAAAATATTGGCAGCACAATGACCAAAACTTTCTTTACAATACCAGTATCAGAATAGATTTTTCCATATTGTTTGAATCCATAATTGTAAGACAGCTAAACTTCATTGTCTGTCTGTACAAAGAACTGTTGTCGTGACACAAAACTCTTGGAAAATTCTCAATTAAAATACCTGTATATGTATGTATGTAATCAGCCATAGTGATTCGGCTGGTTTTGCAATTAACTTAAAGTATTCAGGCTGCACCCCACTTTAAGCAAAAACCAGCTGGGGCAGAAATAGAAAATGATCTCAGTGATGATAGAAACACTAGCTTTTCCCATCTAAACAATCCTCAGTGTATTATTCTTTATTTTGTTTGTGAAACAACATGGTAGGCAAATGTTAAAAATAGCTAATGAGCACACAGTACTCTGGTCTGGATGAGCTCCAGTCGGGCCCGGTCATGTTGGCCACTCCACCAGGCAGATGCTCTGTGTTTGGGTTGGCTCGCCCTCAGTGGAATTGATCCATGCAGACAATAGACTGTGTGTGCTCTGCTCTTTTAGATGGGTTAAAAATGATTCAGAGAGAAAGGGGAATGTCAACCTTTCTTCTTTTATCGCCGCTGACCCAAACTCACAGATAAACACGGCGCGCCATGTTTGACCTGCTTTTAAAACAACCCGACCCGAAGCAGAATTTGATTATAGACACTTTTGAACCCGGACAGAAGTTAAAAGGAAATCCCACAATGCTTTTTGGTTCAGTTTTAATTCGCTCAGCATGCTCACCAAAATACTGAAGTAATTATTCTGCATGCCCACCAAGTCACTAAAGCAATTACAGCAATTTAACCAACAAACACAGTCAATTAGTAGCAATTATATTTACATTAAAATGTTTTTTGCAGCTGCATGTTGAGGGGACTGGCAAAACTGGAACAAGCACATATTATACATTTTACTACATGTAAAAACACACTACTAAATACATGTTTACATGTTTTTACATATATTTATAATCATATATATTTAGAAAAAAAAATACATATACTTGTTGAATGTTCAGGAGCAAAAACCATCCTTTTGAGACGAGCTAGCAGTTCATTCATCTTCTAACTGTTGTTCATGTTATGAATCGAAGTGGGCTGGAGCCATTCCCTGCTTTGTTTTATTTTTTAATGGTAAAACTATGATCACCATGTAAATTAGCAGTGTTTTTATTGTCATGTTTTGGCAGTACTGGTAAATCCTCACAGCATGGCTCTCTCAGTAATTCAGCTCTCTGCTCTGCATGTAGACTGAGATGTTGATGGTTTGACTCGTTTTCTGGAAAAATCAAAAACAAACGGACAATGAGCATAGAGTGAGACAAGCAGTGTTGTATGAGTTAAAGACAGTGGCACTGAGAAAAAGAGCTGGAGGTAGCAGAACTGAAGATGTTGAGGTTCTCTTTGGGAGTGACGAGAATAGATGGGATCAGGGACAGCTCATGTTAGATGTTTTGGAGATAAAGTCAGAGAGGCCAGACTGAGATGGTTTGGACTTGTACAGAGGAGGGAGAGTGAATATATCTGTAAGAGGATGCTAAGGTTAGAGCTTCCAAGCAGGAGGCCTAGAGGAGGACTAAAGACGTGGATGGTTTGATGTAGTGACCCCGTGTTTGGATTGTGCATATTTTTAAAGATGAAAACAAAACATGATGCCTTGGAAAACAAATGAAAACACAAAACAAAAGCATGTAAGGGAACCTAAATCTTCACTGACAGAGTTGGACATTTCACACAGTTCACTTTCCTAAAGGTATTTACTTCTCTTTGGTGTGTGGAAAGGCCAAAGCCCTGTTGTCCTTTCACTTCCTCTCATGTCTTATCTTGCTGAGATTGGATGCTGTGCAGTCTTATTCCACTGCTGCTACTTCTGCTTTCTGATTTTATGGCTTTATGGCTTTTCTTTTCTTTCAGTATTTTTTTTTTCACTTTTTAATTTTTTTCAATTTGCTTTTATTGCACAGAATCATATTCAAAGGGCATATGCAGTGCAGGGACACAGCAGAAGTTCCTTTCCTATACTGCTTTGTCTGAGCTCTCCGGGGAAACACAGGCAGTTCCAGGCCAGTGGGGACGTATTATCCTTTCAGCAGGCTCCAGGACCGCACTGGGATTCGGTCCTCCTTTGGGCCATCCTGTACATGTATCCTGGACACTTAGTGAAACTTTTTTTCCAACATATAATCAAATGCAATTAATCTAACCCCTTTTATATATATATATATATATATATATATATATATATATATATATATATATATATATATATATATATATATATTGTCTGAGTTCTTTGCTTAATACTAATAATGTTGCATTTCACCTTGTCTTTATTTAATACTGAAAGTGCTTCTAAATTGGTCAGGTTGTAAGATCAGATTTTATTTATTTTATGTGACCCACTTTTTACAGAAGCAACTTAAATTACTAAATTATACTGCATTTATTTATTTATTTTACTTTTAGCTTTCTAGTTTTCAAATCACTTTTCCCGTTTTATGTAATTAAAACTTTTAGGCTTTAAATAGTTAAACACTGAAACTTTAATCAACCTTCATATGACCCACGTTTGGGCCCCAACCCACCATTTGAGAATCACTGGTCTAAATATTACCTAAAATGTAACAATATTATTATCATTGTTACTCTGTCATCTTTAAGGAACGGTAACAATCAATTCTTACTGGAGTGAATAAAGGAATAAAGATAGAAAAGTACAGCACTGAGCATGTAGCTCAATAATATGAAGTTACCTTGTCCTGCATTAAATAAATGTTGCTGGACCCTCTGGTTTACAGAGATTGTGCATTAAGTATATCATCTTCATATTGTACATTTATGGTTTTCAAAGGTGAATTCAATGAAAAAGCCAATTAAACTCTTACTCCCTCCACTTTTCCAATTTGCTTATATTAACTGACCTCGCTGGCGTACAGCGCATGCAGACACTCATAGTATTTTTCCTATTAATTAAATATTGCCCATATTTGGCTCTCTGAACCTCATTCAGGCACTGGTCTATCCACTGCTGCTTATCACTAATACATTTTTTCATCATTAAGTCAGGATTAATTCCACTCACTCCATTCCCTCTTTCTGTGGGCTGGTTTAAACTGAATAATGATTGCCAGGTTATGCATGTTTGGAGCGCCGTATGCTACATTTACTGTAGCCAGGCTGGTCTGTGTTAATTGGATGTACTTATGCCTGTACACATTCATTTTCAATAAAACATAACTTCCTAGCTCCACATATACATAGTATTTTAGCATAGCATTTTATAGCATATATAAACATCTACAACTGTGGGGTCATGTGTAGACATGGGCATAAAGACAGAACAGACTGATTGCTCTCTCTGATTGGTTGACATGTTGTTATAAAAATAATAATCTGGTTCCCAAACCTTGCCCCAAGTCTGTGTTGTTCATTCCTCAGTAAGATTTTACCCTCGTCTTGTTGCTAACAGTCAAGTCCTGTCCAACATAACGACCACATATAAACAAACCTTGTGCATATGCATTGACTTTTTCTACAAGGTATTGAAATACTGGCTTTTGCTGCTGCCCCCATTCAGTACTAAGCACAGAGTTGCTCAAAATCTGCATATTTTGTTGTTTTTTTTGACATAAAAGACAACAGGCATCTATACACGTCATAGTGCACCATCATGATTGTTGTTGTCACAGTTTTGCTTTTTGTGTCACATCCGTTGTTTCTCTGATTGGTTACTGGAAATCAAACTCAAGCCAAACATTACAAGTATGAGTTACAAGTATCATTATTTGTCTGTCTTAAGGTCCTTTTTCACAGATAACCCCTATTACAACATGCTGGGTGATTGAAATGTTTGCCCCAAAATGTAAGACACACAAAAAGGACAATGTGTGTTTGGAGCGGCAGTAGCTCAGTTGGTAGAGAAGTTCGCCCACTAACCCAAAGGTTTGCGGTTTGAGCCCCGCCACAGGCATTGCATACTGTCATTGTGTCCTGGGCCAAGACGCTTCACCCACCTTACCACACTTCAATCACCAAGTGTGACTGAGGAGTGACTGCATAATGTACAAAACTGAGCAACTTTGAGTGTGTAGAAAAGTGCTATACAAGACTAATGTATTAATGTTTAAAGTCCAGTTATAAGTTGTGATAAACCAGTGTATTCCTTGTGCCACTCTGGAACAATGAAGGACATAATGGTTAGGGTATGTGCGCCATATAAGACTGTATTGTAGCCATTTCACAAATATTTTAAAGGATATAAATTGTATGAGGCTAACAATAAAACAGTTCAGACAAAGACTGAGTGTCTTTCTATTTATATCAGACAGGTTTTGTTCCTCCCTGATACCTAGCACTTTCTTAGCCCTTAGCTGAAGACTCTAAAAGACCAGTCTTCATCGACATGGTCCTGACCTGAAATGTATTTCCCATTTGAGCCTCAGACTGGCTGCTGCTGTGCGTCCCCAAACTATAGGCGCGAGGAGCACTCAGACGCCAAAGCTGGTCCGGTATAATGAGGCAACCCGGGAACGCTGGTCTTATTTCACAGCTATAGCCTCTAAAAGGTTAGCCCGGCCCAATTAATTCGGCTAGTTATAAAGGTCAGGGCTCCATGTTAAAGGGCTTGGGAAAAGCTATACAAGGGGCCCTCACTGCCACCTCATTACTTAGGCTTCATCATACTTCATTAGAGAGTCCAGGACATTGTTTAAACATGATTTGAGAGAGCCAACAAAACGGCTGAAACTAAAGAGAGGGGCTAATACAAACTTGGTCATCATTATAGTTGAGATTTTAGGCAGTAAAGGTTTTCTGAACAATCTGACCTAATTGTGAGATATATTTTCCACAAGATCGAGATGATGGTTTGACAAAGTGTGGAGTAACACAACTGAACTACTTGTCACGGCATGATATATGAGAGCGCATGGCAGCTTGACACGCCTTGAGTCGAGGCTATAATGAACACCGTATGATCATAAGTTGAGCACTCACATCCTTCAATGCCAGTTCTTCTCTATATACGTATGTGCTCTGTATGTGCTAATCAAACACAACAATTTGGTTTTTCCATTGGCTTCCATTTCCATTTCTTAACCCTCTGGAATTGTTTTAAAGAGTATGGTGTCCTTCTCGGACTCTTTCTTCCATTTATTTCTATTAGGGTTGTTGGGTTTCTGGATCTCTGCAACTTTGGGTGTAAAAAGGGTACAACTTGGACTATGGCCGATTTGTCACTGGGCTGACACTTCAAAACATGTACTGGCTTACGCTGTGCATAATGAGAAATGTTTTGTAGCTTTTACAACTGTATCTTATTTGTGATCATGCTTTAGGCTGAGCAAAACATGGCATCTGCATCCACTTTCATATTCACTTGGGCTTTATTGACACACTTTAGAAAAACAATGTTGCCAAATCACCATAATATTATTGGAATAATGAATTATCTCCCTCTTCCTTATCTCTATTCCCTCTTGCACTAAGCCAAATATTGGTTTATTTTGCCTGATTTCCATTCACATAGTTGTACCAAACTGCAGCCTCTGAACACAGAACACAACACCTTTTTATCATTTTATCCAACCACAAAATGCCAAAATAAATAGTAGAATGTCCCACAGGGCTCATAGGTAGGACCACTATTTTTAGCTTTTTTCCTGGATTTCTCCTGGCTACAGTTAATTAATGATCATTGTCTCTAGTCCTTATTATGATGAAACTTATGATGATTTTACTTTTTATCTGTCTAAATGCCTTTGGTAAACCTTGTAGCCTTGACCTCCAACCTGGCCTTGGGATGGTTTTTGATACTTTTTGTTCACTGCTGGACAAGGAAGTAGAAATCACACAACTCATATTTGGGGAATTTGAGCTACAAGTTATGTTAAAGGTCCGATATTGTGCTTTTTTCAGGCTTTTTGAAATAATTTTGGATTGCATTAGTAGATTACATTTTATTACTGAAATGTATGTATGTATATATGCCTATGCCAAATCTCACTGTGTGCTGTGGCCCTTAAAAAGAAAGCTTAAAGAGAAGATGAAGCAAGCCTTTTCTCAGTTAACAGGTGGACATTAAGTGCTACAAGAGATTTAAACATAATGTAAAAAGAAAGAAAGATGAAGAAGAAGATGAAAGAAAAAAAGTGTTCTAGTTACTTTTGTGTCCAGAAGTGGCGTACAAGGCCTTAAAGTGCTGTGTAAAGCCATTGAGACAAGCTGGCTGATGTGATGCTATTTCAAAACCCCTCTAGACAGTTCCTTGGGGAGGTTTTCAGTGCTTGTCCCACTAGGAGGTGGCCAGGGCAGACACAGGACAAGGCAGCAGGGATTGTCAATGAATTTGTCTGGGATAGCTTATGTAGTTTCCCAGTAGGAGCTGAATGGAAGTGTCTGGGGAGTTTGAAGTTTAGGGATTCCTGCTGTCCCCAATAACAAGGCCTTAGTGGAAGTAGGGAAAAAAAAATGAGTTACTGAAAGTTTCTCCGCTTTGTGGCTCCTCACAAAGATAGCATACTCTCACTCAACATTCAGTCAGTTGTTCAGGCACCTGAGGCATCGAGAGGCGTAGGCTGAAATCAGATCAAAGGCCAGAACCTGAAATAATTAAAACAGATCCTCCACTGCCTGTGAAAATGAATCCATTACTTCTCCAGCACAATGAAATCCCTGCTGCGCACTTGCACTGCTTTGTTATCAAAGACCATATTAAAATCAGTAATACGGAGGGAAATTGAAAGTAAAGTTGTGCAAACTGGCTAATACCCCGTTCCATCCAGAATAAATTTACATCTACAGCCAAGAAAATGGAAAAGGGGCTATGGTATTTTTAAAGGAAGAAAATAAAACAGCACTCCTATTGTACAAACAGACAGAAACAGATATATAGAGCTCCTCAAGGTGAATGTAAAGCAGAGTCAGCCGGCTGCACACTGTTGAGTTCACCAAATTAAAGGCTTGTCAGACAGGAATCCAAAGCATTTAATTACATCAGACCTGAGGAGGAAGAGGCCATGCCAAATCTACAGTGCAGCCTGACACCTACCTTCTTACCGGGATAATTAGCCAACTCTGTAGTGGCACTCGAGCGGAGGTGGCACAGTAAAGACCACTGTGTGGAAAAACACTTTGTAGTAGTTACAGGCAGTCAGAAATGTTTTTTTATGTCATCAAAGAACAACATATCCGCTTATTCAGGTTAAGGCTCACAGGCAGCCGGAAAGGCTCCAGCGGGTACAGCCTGGACAGAGGCCAAGCGCACATCAGTTAACTTAACGCCCACGTTTCTGTGTAAATGCAGCAGCACTAACCACTCTGCCACTGTGCAGCCCAAGAAATACTTTTACTTTGTGCTCAATATAGTATATGTGTTTTGACATAGTGATTTTGATTATTTTTAAAAGTGAGGGAATTTACACACCAACTGTGATTAAGACACAAAGACACGACAAAATACTTTCCACAACCAGCAACCATTAAGTTGCTGCAACTGTCCAAACATTTGCTCTGTCAACAAAAAGGTTCTGCTATGATTACACTCTACTGAACACCTATGACACAAGCTCAACCCTCCCTAAAGTACTACTTTTGTAAGTATTCATTATTTTTGACTCACTGTGATCAGAGTGCCTTGGACATTGACCTTATTATTAGCATTTGCAGTTCAGCCCCTTTTTGTTTTTGTAGAGCACCTCTTACTTGAGAAACTTCATTGAGCACCCCTCGTACCCCTTCCTCTACCTTGAAACTCCAAACACCAAATACAGTATGTTCTGTACATTGTGCCTATACATCAGACGATGCATTAAAAACAAGCAAAGCTGTGAAGGAAAGTGAAATAGCAAAAAGTCATCTTTATTCGTCATAGGCCTGGAAGTTGAAGTACTGGTTATAACAGATATAATTAAAGGCCATCGGTTCCCAAAACAGCAATCTGTGGAAAAATCATGGCCTACCTGGTAACATCATGTTCCAACATTTAAAACATGGGTGTTTAAAATGACTTCCACAGAACTGTTCAGCAATGTTGTGATTTATTTTGTACAACACAATAGTTCAGCGTGTACACCATCTAATAATGAGCACTCCTACTTCTTAGCAAGAAGGTTGAGGGTTCAATTCTCAGGCCTGGCCAATACACTATAGCTCAGAGTTTAGTCTGCATGTTCTTCAGTCTCCTCCCACCATCCAAAGTCATTCATGTGTTAGCTGACTTGGTGACTCTAAATTGTCTCTAGTGAACAAGTGAGAAAATTGTTGTGCTGGGATAGGCTCCAGCCACCCCCTAACCCTGGAATGAGTTGGCTGAATGAATAAAAGAAAGTGGAAGTAATATGAAATCTTGTGTGTTTGAAGTTTTTCAACGTAATATAAAGTAAAGGACCATTAAGAGAGAGGGATCACTTTGAGCGTAGGTTTTAAGTAATGTTGCTAAGCCTCTCTGAGCATCTGCTGTGGCCTCTCATACTACTAAATAAAACAAATGCAGTGTTAAGAAGATGCAGTCACAATTACTCCATTGTTCTGTTCACTCCCACGTTTGTGCAACTATAAGTGTCTGGACATCTTTCCACATGCAGCCACCTTATGTGCTAATCACTTGTTAAGGCTGCTTTTGTGATAAAACATTATGCATATTTGCAAAGTAAAGTGTTACTGTTCAGTGGTATATTACAAGAAAAACATTTAAGTTTTACAATAAGCTTGTTTTATTTCCTTAAGTTATTTGTACTTTAGCAGAAGGACATAAACGTTTTTACACAAGCTCCCTCGTGTTGTTGTATGATACGATTTAAAACCGTTGATAGCAATGAATCAATTGTATGTAATTCACCAGAAATGCCATTAATATCATACAGTAATTGTTCTTGTAAAAGTTCACCTTCAAAACTAAATTGCTGATGCACTCAAACTGTTTTATAATAGGTTAATAAAGAAAAAAAAATCAATCTTGTCAGTGAGAGGCTCTGGTACCATCTGCAAAGAAAATAGAGCTTTCACATAACCCACCTCCTCACTCTATATTTCTACCACAGAAATGGGTTTAGTATCAACTGTGGCACTAAAAGATTTGATTCAATCTGAGGAAACCCTGCAAGCACCTACAATAAACAAGAAATTATAACTGCATTTAAACACATTACATTTTCTTGGAATATTAAATAAAGGTTTCCACAAGTGTTTTGTTCATTTAATTTCATCTAAAGAAAGGGTTTATTTTGTTTTCATGACTGGCTAAACATTTTCTACAAGAACATATACTGTAGGCTATTATAGAAGATATAAGCTCAAGTATGCCAGTCTGATTAGATGTATATTTTATGCATTGCCAGACACTATTGTAAGCTTTGTACATCACACAGTATGTGACTGGACTTGATATGATTGTTCTGCAAATGTATTTTACTGCTTTAGTAAAAAATAGACAAGTTGACATTATGAAATGAATAAAAATACAATGTACTGTCTGATTAGAAATAATACATTGGCTAAAAATATAATGAAAACAACATTTAATGTAAAATTGATCTGACACCATTTACTTGACTTCTGCTGATGCATTGAGATGTGAACATGGCAACACAACGAGGAGCACAACCTATTCTTTCCTTTTAAATCAGGCCTATTTATTGTCATTTATTTGTTAACCATAGGAAAGAAATGCAGTTTGAACACTTAAACCTCAGTGTGCATGAGAGTAGAGAATGATACTTACCCCAAAAACTGAGAACTATTGTGGGACATTGTGCTTAAAAGCTTCAATTTACACTGAGAAGGTCAGTAGCTCAGTTGGCAGAAGGTTGGCGGTTCAAGCCCTGCAAATGGCAATGCATACTTTTGTTGTGTCCTTGGGCACCCACCTTGTCTGTATGAATGGAATTTTTAGTGGTGGTCGAAAGGGCTGTAGGCACAAAATGGCAGCCATGCTTCTGTCAGTCTGCTCCAGGGCAGCTATGGCTACAGAAGTAGCTCACCACCACTGAATGTGACTGAAGAGAAAAGGAATAATGCACCAGACTTTAAGCGCCTAGAAAAGCACTATATAAGACTAATGCATTATTATTATTATTGTTATAGAGTCATTCCTGCTATTTACCATCTAAACCTTAAGTTGTGACTATTGAGCTCCATGCCACCTTCTTCTTTACATTGCCCTTGTAGAATGGGTGTTTGGTGTTGTAAATTAAACTCAATTTCTCCACCTCAACAGTTCATTTATTGTTATCCATGATGCAGCATTGGGTGTGATGCCACTATGTTTTTAGTGAGATTTTATTTTGATTGAGTAGCTGAAGTCTATTTTGACATTGGTGCTTATTTCCTGTGTTTGCACGACTTTAGCTTAGCAGATCGCCGTCAAGCCACTCGGAAAATATAGTTCCAACCTTTCTTGTGTGCAGAGCGGGATGCTTGAGTCGTGTAACTTGTCAGAGTAAATTAGAAAGCAGCTTGTATGCAGGTGTTGTTCTGCACCGCTGTTGTGTTTGTATAAATTGGGGGTTAGGCTACTTTCGAAAACTCAAAAACAGCATTGCACACTCCACCATTCCATATGTCAAAGATATTTATTTGATTACGTTTCGGCTCAGCAGCCTTCGTCAGATCAATGCCGATCAATGATCAATCTGACAAAGGTTGCTGAGCTGAAATGCAATCAAATAAATATCTTTGACATATGGAATGGTGGAGTGTGCAATGCTGTTTTTGAGTTTTTGAATTGTTTTCCAACATCTGCACCTCACACAAGAATTTTTTGGCGTGCGTTACCTCTCTACTCTCTCAGGCTACTTTGCCATACACTCACTCCCCAGTCTCTTGTGGATTTGCCATCAGAGAAAACTTTGTCCATTTTTAGAATTGAGTAATCGTAATAATGTTATAGTACAAAAGGAGAATCAAAGCCACAGTGGATTACAGGCTGTGTACTTTTTGTGCTGGTCCTAAACACTGATAAATTGAGATGGTTGTGTGAGGAAGGGCATCCAGCATGAAATATATAAATATGCTAATTTATGCACTCTAGGAGGTAGTTGCTTTGCTGTGGAGAAAAGCCAAAAGGAAAAAAAAAAAAAAAAAAAAAAATTACTAGTGATAGTACTGGGGCTTGTGCACAATAATATGGCACATGGTTTCAGGCAGGTACATGAAGATGATCTCTTGGCTACAGCAGACCCGAGGAGATAAAATGTAGCCTACCTTTATATACAGTTTTTTTTTTTTTTTTTTTTTTTTTTTTATCAAATCCTATCATGACTTTTGCAGACACCTAAAGACATTCACATGACAACCCTGCGATGACTCGAGGTGCTGACAGAGGGAAGAGTGATACATGGCAGCGCTTTGATCTCACTAATCTGCCCACACTTCTCTGTCACTTACTGTTAATGCACATTAGTCACCAAAGACACTGCCTCAGATCTCCGCGCCCAACACATCTCCCCCTGAACAAAGTTGGTGATTGTGATAGCTCCTGTCAGCATCTGTCCAAAACACTTAGAACCATCACGAGTCACCTACGAACAGTGTCAGACCAATCCCAGACACACTTCAGCATTAGGATCTTTAAAAGCTTGTTGGTGGCACACGTGCATTAATATTTATGCATGCATTTCAATAGAAGAAGCACATTTCTAAAGAGCTATATTTCCACTGGTTTTCTTGGCCAAAGTAGTTTTTTTTTTTTCTATTAATATAAAATCTGGCATCCACATCATAGGCCAGCATATGGAAGTGTACATTATGAAAAATAGCCATTGTTTAATTGGCTTAGGGAAGTAGTGAATGATGTGAAATTGAAATGTTGCTGCCTTTTTCTCAGCCTGCTGTGAGTTAAATGCAAGTGCACTATTTCATCAGATATACTATTATTTTTATTTTTATGAAAAGCATCTGTAAAAAATAAAATTAGATACATTTTCTGGGTTTTCTTATCAAGAATTACAATAGGTAAGTCCTTTGCACATCATATTTTCACATGCAAGAGCTTCCATATTTATAAGAGATGCTGAACTAAGAGCCAGAAGCGTTTGATGTCTTGAACTAGGATTACTACTTTTTTTTTTTTTTGCTAAATGGCTTTGTAGGATGTGTTTCTCAAAAGTATTGTATGTCAGAAAAATTTAAGGTGCTGCTCTGTGAAAGTAAATGGATGTCAAGGATACCACGTTATCCTTCAGCTGCATTTATGCACTGAATGAAAGAAAAGAAGATGACTCAACACTGAACACCACTGTATTGAACCTGTGTAGCTTTTGACACCTTTGATATTGTGTGTGTCACGTCACAAAAACCGCTCTGTGTAACAGCACACTTTGCCAGTCAGGTTAATAATCTAAGGTGCTGCCAGCTTCTTCTGACCAAAAGCTTACTAGCAGTTTTGTTAATGTGTTGTTAGTGTTTATAAACATTTCAGCTGTGATGTAAACAATGGGGCCATGAGTGAATCAGACTGCAATACTTTTTCTATGGAGTAATTAGCCACCAAATATTGCAAAATTATGAATAATCAACTATGTGTGTGTAAAGTCAAGGACTGGTTGGAAAACATTAGTAAGTGTATTGATGTTTATCTGCTTCATTAAATGTTGCAATTGGTGTATCTAATTACAATAGCCGATGCTAAAGTTTTCAGATGTTATCTTGCTATAATGGCTGGTCAAGTATTTACAGAAAGGTGGCAGACCACAGTTACTAGTCAGTGTTTGCTTATTTATAATCCAGGAATGTTGATAAAACCTACTTAACTTTAGCAAATAGAGCTTACTAGTTACTTATTTGTACACTGTATATTTACTAGTACATTTTGGGAAAATTAATACAAATATATCAACCATTGATGCTAGTTTTTGCTATCTAAAAAAGTGTTATTTAATGTTTTGAGTTTTGGGCGCTTCCTTAGAGATGCTGTGAGGAACTCGAAGTAGACCTGCTGCTCCTCCACGTTAAGAGGAGCCAGCTGATGTGGCTCAAGCATCTGCTTCGGATGCCTCCTGGACTCTTCCCTGGGGAGGTGTTCCGGGAGGTATGTCCCACCGGGAGGAGTCCCCCATAAAGACCTAGGGCACAATGGAGGGACTATGTCTCTCGGCTGGTCTGGGAACACCTTGGCATTCCCCTGAATAAGCTGGAGGAAGTGTCTGTGGAGAGGAAAGTCTAGACATCCCTGCTTAAACATCTGTCAATGTGACCCGAATAAGCGGAAGAAAATGGATGAAGTTTGTACCCTCTTCAAAATAAATGGGAAATAACCACAATTGTGTCTCCAAACTGTGGGGTGCAACTCTAAATGCATCACTTATAAAAGGAGCTATTGAAAGCCATAGTTTGAGCAGACAAACACAACTCTTAAGCTTTATAGTGAGAACATTGTGTGAAATTCTTCCAAACTTTTAAACAAGATTTCCAAGGTTTTGAAATGTCTATAGCCAAAGCAAGTCAGCTGGAAAGATTGAAGTTGTTTTTGTCCCATCTTAGTCACAAGCGTCGCCTAACCCAGAGAAGGATCCTGGCAGCCATGTCGAGTGACTTGGCTGGCCATGTGAACCGCCGCCTGCCTTTTATTTCATTACTTTTCTCTCTCTTATCTGGCTCCTCTCCAGCCTCCCTCTTGTGCTTTGTGATAGGACTCTAAGCCTGAGAGGTGCTCCCCTCTCCCTGCCGCTGCCCACTGAAGGTGCTCTCCACTTCACGACAGCCTTATACATCAATTATTCAGGAGCCCTGAAATAAAGCAGTTTGCCTCTTCTATCTCTTAAAGAGCAAAGAGAGAATTCAAAATCAAAAAGGGAATTGGTGAAGTGGCGGTGATTGTGATACTTGTGCAATTAAAAACGCAGTCTTTAAAAGATTCAGAAAGGGAGTAGATATGGTCTCGGTCAGAGTAAAAGCAGTTTTATACTAGATCAAATGTAGGAATGTAGATTATTCCCATTCATGTTGCACTTTGTATCACATCCTCAAGTTAATAATTTATTGTCTTCTCACTAGGGTTTTGCAGTGAAAGGTACAGTCAAAAAGCAGGCATTGTACAGCTATTCAATTGTAAGATTGTAATGTAAATGTAAAGGTAATGACTTTGTAGCTGAAGCCATTTTTGAAACAATAGCATTAAGTATTGAGTTTAGTAGTAGTAAGTTCTCAGTCTGACGTTTCAACACCCTGAAACCTGCATTCATCATTTCAATAATTTTCTTCCTTCTTATTCCTGTTCCTGTTGATCACAATAGACTGAAGACTATCCGTGCAACATTGGATCTGGGGCAGGCTACATCTTTATCTTTTCTGAGCTTTCTACCATGTTATAATGTTGTTTCCTCATCAAAAACCTACCAGGAGTCGTGTTTTGTTTCATTCACACATGTTTGAGTAATCCTCTATTCTTTTACAATGAGTTTGTGAGTGGTCAAAAATTTTTCTTTTCACCAGTGTCTGCCTTTTCCACCTGACCACGCCCCTCTCCCCTCTCACGGTCCTGTCCCATTCAGGAAGGAACAAATCATATGAACTCCACAGGCTTCGGAGCGCTGAAGCGACGTGACAACAGCATGGCAGCAGGGAGGGAGGGCTCTTAAAGTGACAGGGACCTAATTTGAGCATTTCTCATGAGTTTCTTCAAATAAGTTTTTCAATAAGTATTACGTTTTCTGACCAACAAAATGTAAAATGCTGATCTGGATATGTCCTAAATTAATAATAATAAAAAAACATAATCGAGGCCCTTTTCTCTTTGGATAAATCTTTTACTAGTTCACGAATAAACCAGAAGAACATCAGTGTCTGAGACAGTTATTTAGAGAAAACTGTTTTGTGTTTTACTCTGATGAATCAATTGTGGCTTTCCAACACACTGAGAAATGACCCAAACTTTGATTTAAATGCTGCTACAAGTAGGTGGGAAAATTTGGTAGTTGTATGGGGAACAAATTAAAACTTGTGTGGCGTTTAAACATGTATGTAAATGCCTTTTACGTAATGCACACAATCATTCATACTTGGAAGTCTTGGAGATAAAAAGTGTGTTTGCCTCTGTTTTAATTTACAGTAACCTCACTGTCTTCTTCTTGAAAAAGAGGGTGTGCTGGCAATGGCCCATCATAATTGTCAGTATCTCTTTAAAATAAGATTATTGTAATAAGATAATTGTATCCCATTGAATAAATGTGTCTTGGGACAACGGGACCACAGCAATGCCAAAAGCCCACATTGGAATAAACTATTTTGAAGCAACAGCATACAAATCATATATAAATATAACTCATTTATTCATAGTTTTCAGGTTATTGCCAATAGGAGACATAGGTGGCTGGAGCCTATGTCATCTACATCTTTAGGCCCTGGAAAATGGCCAGTTAGTCCCAGAGCTAACATTGGAAGATACAGTGCTGTGGTATAGCTCAGTTGGTAGAGCTGCGGTTCTTATGCACGGTGTCACGGGTTCCAGTCTGGAGTCTGACACTTTGCTGAATGTCTCTCCCTGCTCTCTCCCCCGTGATTTCCTGTCACTTTTTGACTGTGCTATCCAATAAAGCCCAAACAGGCTTAGAAATTAACTTTTCAAAAACAAAGAACCAAAAAAAAAAAAAAAAAAAACTCTGGAGGATACACTGACACTAAGCCAAATTTTCCCTCATAAAATACCCCCAAGCTGGCTTCTTAAAATTCATCAATCTAAATCTTTTGAATGCCTTTTTGAAAAGAACAAGGCCAAAGGGCCTTACATCTCATCCTTAACAGATATCTATTCACCCCCACATTCATTCACTGGGGGCAAATTTAGTTTAACCAGTTCTCCTAACACATTTATGTCTTTGGACGCTTTGTAAGGTGGGAGGAAGCCCAAGAGAGAACTAAAGTTAACATGGTTAAGGACATGCAGACTCCTCTCAGAGTGAGTGTGTGCTCCAAAATACAAATATAAATACCACTGCAAAAGCCTGGCTCTTAAACACTCTGCACATCCCATAAAAAAGTGTGTGTCTATTGAGTTCTATTGGCCACGCTTGACCGATAGCACCACAGTCGCCACATGTCTCCACGTCTGCCTTGGCAACCATCATCGCATTCAAAAGTCCATGTGAATCTCGATGGGCTGCTACATGTGTATGCGGCACAAGTAAGATATGTGTGATAAAATATTGAGCGGAGACCTGTTGCTGTGGTTATTCTGAATATACCACCAGCAGCAGCAGCAGCAGCAGCAGCACACAGTCAGTACAGGAGAGTGACTAGGCTACACTTTAATAAGCAGTCAGTCTGTTCAAAGTCGTACTCTGAAAAGTGTAAATTATGTGTTGCGGTAAATGCTTTCTCAACTCGCCATGTCACCATGTTCTCTGTTAAGTACAAGAAAACATACTGCATTGCTATTAACCCCTGCAAATGAATGTTGATGCAGGGACAGTGAAGAGCATCTTAGCAGTGTCCTTGTCTGTAGACTTTAGACCACTTCCCTTGGCCCTCAGCGTCTCATCTCCATAACAGTGTCAATAAAGGAGGGCGCATTGCAGAGTGACTTCTGTCTGCATATAATTATTTTACTTATAATAAATGTTTGGATGAAGTATTTCTCATACACAGAGCAAGTGAATTACCTTTAATGCATTTAGAGTTTATGCACAATGGCTGGAGGTTCAAGGCTTTGTGTGACTCATAAACATTTACTGGCCATTTGGTAAAAGGTACACCCACTGAATTGTATGAGCACCCAGGGGAAACATTTTCTGACCGCACATGGTTCAGTAAACTTGATTGAGCGCAGACGGTGAGCCGTAGCGTCTCTCAGCCGCTCCACTCTGTCAGCGCAGCGTTGACCTGTCAATCACCTCAATCATCAGTGCCGGCCTGATCCGGGGCAATTGTGCAGCCTGTGTTGTCCCCTGTGTGAAAAAAAGTGATATAAGAGTTCTGAAGGTAAACTTTGATTAACTTTCTCACAAAAACAGCGAGACTGCATTAGTTTGGGGATGGAAACGAAAAGCAGCTACCCTCTTTATTTATTTGAGCTTGGGACTAACACAATAATTACACTAGTTTGTGGCTGATTTATGCCAATGATATAAAACCTGACTTAAATGGTTTGGAGGAACTTTCAAATAAAGTGTAGGAAAGGCAAAAGCAGTCACTTTATATATAAAGGAGAGTCTTGTGTCCAGTCAGTGTAATTAATCCAAATATTTAAAAAATGCAGTAAAGACAATGACTAACTGCAGTTTACTGGAGTAAAGTCTACTAATCCAGGCCCACAGGTAGTCACAGTCACAGTATGTACTGTTTGTGTGTGTCTCATGCCTGGATAAATGGAGAGGGTTCCATCAGGAAGAGCATTATGCAAATTACTGCTGTTACAACATGGAAGGAAAAAGCCTAAAAGAAAGAAACGAGTAAAAACTTCTGTCATTCTCTGCTGTTTTGTCACTGAAAAAATATCCTCAAATTGAAAGCGTCTATCCAGTAACAGGGGTAGTCATGTTTTTCAAGAAATTGTTTACTTATTAGTTCAAAAATGTTCATTTGGTCTTCCAAATGAAAGTATATATGATTATGTTTCCTTTTACCAGTGTTGTGTTCCTTGACAGCTTTCAAGTGTTGAAATTGGCAATATTGTGGTAAATTGTTAATCACTTAGCGTGCCGCAGGGTATAATGTTCAAATGTACACATTCATTACTTAAGAATACTTAAGAATTCAACTCTTTGTGATAATCATGTGCAAATGGAACAAAATCATAAAACTCTGTCATGAAAGAGTAGTTTGTCAGTGTTATAACAACACTTTTAGTTTTTTTATTTGCCTGTTTACCTCACCACCTCCACAACCTTCAGTCAATCACTTTCACAGTATTTGTCCTGGGACGTCTTTGACCCTGTCAATCTAAGACACGTTCATCTCTGGGACTCATTGTGGGCCTCTATTGTGAGCGGCTCGATGACTGTCTGCTCACTGACTGTTTACATGCATATTCTTTTGTTTGTACAAATTCAATATTTGGACATCTTTCCCATGGAGAAAAGAGACTTTTATAAACCACAAAGTCTTTGTTTACTTTTCATGGATTGTGTCAATGCTGAAAAAAACACTGAGTAAAACCAGTCATTACAGACTTTGGTTTTGAAACCCTGTAATCACAAAACTGAATGAATTTAAAAGATAATTGTTTATAAAATAGGCTTGAGCATAGCTTTTAATAGTGGCCTGACTGACAACAAGCAGTGTTATGAGTGAAGAAAAAAAGTTTTTTTCATATACTGTGTAAATCATGGATCTTTTAATAAACTGAATTGCTTCTGTTTCAATTATCAAAGGATATCAGACCACTTCATTTGTTATACTGTACTCTGTAGCTGTTTACTTGCTCTAAAAGAGCAGTAAACTGTGTGCAGGGACATTACCACCACATGTTGGACGAATAAGTGTACACCCCACATTTAAATCTGAGAAATTAACATTTGTAATCGTTATTTGTAAAGTGCTTGATAGTAGCAGTCATAGCTATCAAATATTTATCTAATTAGTTTTAATAGTTTGCATACCACTAAAATGCTGCTGATGTGCTGTGAGGATAATCACAGATACAGCTCTACATTATTAGAGTAAAACAAACTGCAGCAGCTTGTATATGGCCTCTTGCTTTACCAGTTTAGGACACACTGTCACTTCTCCCCTGTCCTGTCAAATAAAGCCAAAAAAATATATGTATATGATTTCCCATTCATTTACATGAGCTTCCTACATAGAATAAAGCAATAATAACAATGTTTATAACTCAATGCTTTTTAAAAAAATTACTTTATTGCAATGTTTTTGTAAATGCAGTATGTTAAGTTATCCTTACACATCGCTTTTTTTTCCAGGGTATATATTAATTTAAACAAAGCTAATAATGATAATAATAGTTTCAAAAGAAATATTTCTTCTTAAAAAGCAAAATACAATAAAATAAAATTGTAACAATAAAAAAATACAGTTATTTTTAAGTGTTGAATATATATGTACATACATTCGGTACATATTCATTTGTTTCTATTTATATTTAATGTTTAATAATAATGTTTTGTACATTGTAATGCTTGGTTACAAAGCCTTTACTACTAATAAAACTGTATTTGACTAGCGCCTTTCTAAACACTCAAAGCACTTTACAATCGTCCGTTATTCATTCAGTGGTGATGGTGAACTGCCTCTGTAGCCACAGCTGCCCTGGGGCAGACTGACAAAGATGTGGCAGCCATACCACAGCTATGGCATCTCCAACCACCACCAAACACACCAATCACTCATTCATATACCAGCACCACAGATACTAGTGGCAATTTGGTGAAATGTCTTGCCCCAGGACACAACGGCAGTATGCTGGTGAGTAACCAGCTCTATTTACTGAGCTACTGTCGCCCCAAATAATACACAACTAATGCTTTTTAGCAGCCATTCCCAAAGTCAGGAGTGTCATGGCCACCTTAAATTTCCCAAAACGCCTCATGGACCCCGCAACAATAAAACTTCACCATATTAAAAAGACTGTCTCATGTTTTTCTCCATATATTTCTAGAAAAATGTAAAAAAAAAAAAAAAAAAAAACGCTTTGGAAACCACTGCTTTATAGTGATAGTTTGAATATATAGTCATTATTGTATTCACCCCTCTGTTGGCACTCCACAAGACATACAAACATATGTCATATAGGTAACATAGAGGTACAACACAGAACATTAATTACATGGATGCACTCAAAAACGAACTATTACCTTCATACAGTTGCAGTGTCATTGTTTGAAAGTGATTTAAGCTAGTAGCATGTCAGTGGCGTCTGCGTAAAGAGCCAGAGGTGTGTCCTGAAAGAGTGAAAAATGTAGAAGTTGAGAAGAATGATTGCACTGGTCTGACTGATTTACTCTCGCCAGGCTCCATTAACATTATATCTGGCATCACTCTTCGTGTACAAGTCGTCATCAGCCTCAGTGCATTAGCGAGAGACTTCGGGGAATTCAGGGCCTTGCTCAAGGACACATCAGCAGCAGCAGTGACGTCGCCATTGATTTCCCGATACACTCTGTCAAGATATCATTCTTTCTTTCTTGCTTTCTTCCCTCTGTGGTTTAACATATTAAAATCAACCACCTATTGGCAGAAAGTGAACTCCTGAAATTTATCACAAAAAAAAGTTCAAAGCCGTGCCCCCGAGTTTCCCCAAATGGCCCAGGATGTGGCTAAATAATGCATTGGGAGGGCTCGGCTGGTTACCTGAAATGCCCTGCTTAGATTGAGCGGAGTTGGCCGTTTGGGAGCAGCTGAAAGAGACGAGCCCGAGGTGTGAAGATGGATATCCTCCTATGGTCTGATAGCGGGGGGAAGAGTGCGGCTGTGACAGGGACGAGGCTCTGAGTCAGCCATTGGAGGATCCACCGACTGCTTTAACTGTCACTCTGCATTTCAGATTAAAGCTTTAATCAATAAACAGCGTACGGCCCTGGACCTCACAGCATCTGGTGCCAGCGCTCAGCTATGGAGGCTTTACAAATACTCCAAACAGCTTTAGAAATATTAGAGTTGCAGTGGTTTGAATTGTGATGACAGAGAAAATTGAATACTAAAAATGCACAAGCCAGTGTACTTTTTGTGCTCGTCCCAAACCAGGATAAATGGAGAGGGTTGTGTCAGAAAGAGCCTATGCCGAGTCAATAAGAAGAAGCCATCATGAGCTACACATTTCCTTTTTTGTTTACAAGGAAGTAATGTCATTAGGTGGATAGCTTTCAATCATAGCATAAGGAAAATGGAGTAGGAACTGAGAAACTGAGTCTGACAATTACAGCACTAACAGAGTAGACTGCGGCATGTGGTCTGATTAAAGGTCCCCTATTATGCAAAATCGACTTTTTGGAGATTTTAATCATGTTATAATATTGTTAGCGCCTCAAACACAAATATCTGAAGTGGTATTTTGCCCTGTATGCTGAGCCATTGTCCTTTTCAAGAACTGGAAATGCTTAGTCTCACTGCTCCACTTAGACACGAGAAACCAGAAAATGCTCCTGCGTGTTTCCAAAGCTCATACACTGTCACTGGACTCGTTCTGATCATTTCAGAGCTTAAATTGTCGTCACTAAAAAGGTGTTGGCATATTTATCTATCTGTTAGTGTCACGTTGCTAATAGCCAGGCTAATAAGTCATATAATGCTCTGTTCAGTCCCCACGGTTGTCAGCAGGGGGCGTTAGAGTTCTTTACAGCTCCCCAAAAGACATTTTCCATACATAAACATTACCTTAAATTATAAAACATGAAATATTAATTCAAAGGTGTCCAAAACTATTACAAAAGCTTGAAAGCATAATACTTTGACAGAAATATCTATAACTCAACCTAAACACATATCTCTGAATATCTGAAGTGTCATGGTCAAATACGTCTTTTATTCAGATACATTCAGTCGTGTACTGTCTGTAGCTTTCCAGATGTCATTGTATAATACTGTTCACAAACTTTAATACTGCCCATGCTACATACAGTATCTGTATCTATTATATACGACTGGCATTTTCATTGTTTAAATCACCAGCGTGGGACTGTCCCACTCGGAGCTTCACTGAACAATCTGTGTTTCTGTATTTGTGCTCCTCTCCTGCAAGAGAATAAACCCCACAAAGACAACTGTTCAACTCAAGACGTACAAACTACAACTATTTCCATGACAACACTATAACCCTGAAAAAGCTATGTACATTTAATATCTATCCACAACACCTCAAATTCTGCATTTCTTTCTTTTTAAAAATCCCAGATTGTTTTGACTCCAAGTGCATGTGTGTCCAAGCATGTTCCCCCGAGCTCAGAGAGTAACAAATTATATTAAAGTGGAGTAGATAAAAAAATCCCTTTTGGCTACTTCTTTTCCTTCAAGGGTTGCCGCAGTAAATGAACTTATTTGCATATTTATTTTGCATTCATGCCACCCATCCTGTTGCAAACTTCTTTGTTGCCTATATATCTAACGATATGCATTAACTTTCTGATACATATTTATTGGATAATTCATATTTTCAAAGACCCCTGTAATACTCAAAAGCAGGTTGAACTTTTTTTCAAGCTTTTTAAAATAGTTTTGGACACCTTTGCATTAGTATTTCATGTTTTATACCTTAAAATAATGTACATGCATGGAAAAATCTTCTTCTGGCGTGGTGTAAATTTGCAGAGAATGCTTGGATTAGAAGTCTGTCGCCCCCTGCTGGCAAAGGTAGAGAGTAGACAAAGCATTAAATGGCTATGTAGCATGGATATTAGCAACATGATGCTAACAGATAGATAAATGAGCTGACTGCTTCTTAGTGCAGCATTCTTATGATTTAATCTGCGTCCCATGTCAAAACAGAACTAAAGTTACCCATCACCTTGGACTCACTTCGTCAGTCCTGATCAGTCATTGATATTTACAGCTGTAATGCTGCCGGCTGCTACAATTACTTTTGTACGGCAACAGCATTAGGCGAAAGATTTATCACCTGCGCTTTTCCTTGAAGAGAGAGAAACACCTTGTAAAAGAAACACAAAGTAATTACGCTGCCAGATGTGGCAAGCAATTAGTGGCGGATGGATCAAGCGATAAGATAACAGCAGGGAGAGACAGTGTGAAGTGTTTAAGTCAACTTGAAACAAATACTGCAACAACAATCTATAACTTCACTATGTTTACTGCCCAAGTTTGCTTTTATTCAAATGTTTAAATGTATGACTATGAAGTTGTAAGTCAATCTGCAGTCAGTCTGATTACACTGGTCTACAAATATTTGGACTTGATCTGCTTCCGAGAACGAAAGTGGCTAAATCTCATTTATTTTGATAAAACATTTTATGTCAAAACTATAGACATATTAAAATGAATGTATTGGAATGTGCAGACAGGCTTTCAGATAGAACTGGTTGCTTTTAGACTCACTGTACCTTCTGATAAACTACCGTTTTTGTCTTATTTTGCATAAATTTCCTATTTTGACCCAATACTGTTTCTTGGAAACTATAGCCAATCTGCACTTCTGACTTACTTTTTCTTTATTAGTGACCTAATCCAAGAAAAATTTCACTACTTTTGTTCCGGAAGCATTTTGCTTGTAGACCAGTGTTATATACTGTACTGTCAGGTTTATGTGAGGGGTGAAAAGTGCTGCTAAGAGTGCTTTTATAAATACAGAATTTACCTCCGCCAAGGAGGTTAGGCTTTTGGTGGCATTGGTTTGTCTGTCTGTCTGTTTATATGTTTGTTTGTTTGTTTGTTTGTTTGTTTGTTTGTTTGTTAGCAACATAACTCAAAAGATTATGGACGTATTTTCATGAAATTTTCGGGAAATGTCAGAAATGGAATAAGGAACACGTGATAACATGTTGGGAGTGATCTGGATCACCATCTGGATCCAGGATTTTTTTAAAGACTTCTTTACTATTTTGGCATTACAGCTTCTAACTTAACAAATAATGCCCAGAATTATTGGCAAAAAAATAATTACAAGATGACATCATTGCAGATGTTATAATCTGACATAGTTTGACCTGGATCATGTTGATATTCTGGTTCTGGTGATCCAGAAGGTTCTAAATCTAGGTTCTAATCTCTTTGGGAGTGACGAGGATGGATAGGACTGAGTACAACAGAGGGACAGCTCATGTGAGATGCTCTGGAGAAGAAAACATCTGAACCTGACATCTCAAGTCAATATCTCAGGACCCAGGACTAAACCAGATTTAAACTAGGACTAAACCAGCACTAATACAGGAAATAATGTCATGTACGTGCTTGTGTTTTTGTTCTGTGTGTTTTTTTCCCTTGTGTTTTATTTTGTAGTCAAAGTTAGTCTAATTTTTACCTCCTGCCTCCTGTGATTGCCTGCCCCGCCCTAACATGTTTCACTTTTTCCTTGTCCCTCGTGTCCCTGTGTTGTCCCCTGCTCTTTGTGGCATCATTGTCTGTGCTCAGTCCATGTTCCGAGTCACCAGTTTCTGTAAGTCTGTTGTTTTCTCATCTGTACTGCCTTTTTGATATTTTTGTGTTTCTTCTAGTAGTTTGCTTTTTGGACTTTTCTCTCTTTGTTTGGTTTTATTAAAGTTCCTCCATTACAGTCCAGCATTTTTGGGTCCTTTTCCCGGTATTTTGAGTTATCCATGACAATTGGCAGAGGTCTGGGCTCACTGAGTGCTTCTAGTTTCAGTTTTTCTTCTTGTTTTGTCATATTTTTGCACACTTTTCTTTGTTTACATAAGCTTTCTTAAACCACGTCTAAGACTCCTGCGCAGTAAACCTGAAGTCTGATATTTTAAGTCCCGGAGCTAATTTCTCATAAACCCATAAATCCTCATTGAAACCATACAAGCCGGGGTCGCCAAACGCTGACCCGCGGCTATTATCGGAGCAGCTGTTGAAACAGCGTCCCTTCTCATTAACTTTCCCATCAGCCCCTGCGCAGATTTGATAGTTTTGTTCAGAGCAGCTCATCACATTAAGTAAGTAACAACCTGTAGCTGATCTCAATCAATTGTAAAACATTGCATTTGTATTCTGCGCTTTTCTTTTTTTTTTTTTTTTTCTCAGTGCGGCATTTGAGTCGCGGGGCACACACTGTGAAATGAAAAACTAAATCATGTTTTATCCACTCAGACGGGAAGTCAGTTTATTGGCTCTGGTTTGACTTCAGTTCAGTTTGTATTACTGCTTATTGTAGTACTTTTCTGTTTATTTTTTGCCCACTGAACACTCAAACCGTATTAAGTTAAAAGCACTTGGTTATAACATAAAGTGCCCAGACCTGGACTTGAACTTGGATTTGTTTAGTTCAAGGGTAAATGCTTTATCCATTTACCCAGAAAGTTCTAACAACGGTTAAGAATCCACTAAACAGATTTTTTTTCTTTTTTCTTTGCTGACCCCTTGTGGTTGGAGTTAGTATATTAAGTTTGTCCTTGTAGTGGTAAAGAAATATTGCCCCTACCTGGACCTGCAATCTTCTAGTTCAGGGGTAAATGCTGTTTCTTTTGAGCCGCAAAGCCCTTATATCTACACAATGATTGAAATTAAAAAACAGGCTAAAATAAATCACTCTTTTATTTATTACTGATCCTTTGTGGCCTGAGTTAGTTGGCCCTATCTCTTTAGTAGAGATGTAGTGAACTCAATCTGAAAGTTCAGGGGTAAATGCTCTATTGGTTAAAGCTACAAAGCCAACACATGCTGTCTCTTACAATGGTAAATAACCCACAAAAATGGATCATATTTCTCTTAGTGGCCCTTTTTTATTGGCATTAGTATCTTTAGCCCTGCCTTGCAATGGTAAAACATAGAAACAGACCTGGACTTGAACCTTGAAACTTCTAGTTCAGGGTAAATGCTCTATTATCTGAGCCACAGAGCCCTTGTATCTGACAACAGTAAAAATAAAGTTAAAATTTATCATTAGTCTCTTTACTTACAACTTATTTATTTGATTCTATTTCACAATGATACAGAATCTATAAAAAAAATAGCTGGATCCACACCAAAAACATATATTTTTTTCCTTGACCCATTACTTTTTGAGGTATTATCACAGTTAAGCCATTTCTTCCCTATGTAATATTTATGTTTATGCATTGGCCTCCAGTCTTGGACAGACAGTGACATAAGGACGGATTTGTTAAATAATCCAGAGTTGGCCTTGTAAGCAACTTTTTTTTAAAGTTTTGCATTTTTGAAGCATTTAGAAAACAAATATGAACACATTCAACAACAGCAAGAAGGAAAACAAACCAACTGGAACTGCACTTTGGCCATGAATTTGAAGAGAGAGTGGTAAAAAATTAATCACAAGCTTGCACATTTTTAGCTGAACATTTTGCTAGAGTTAGTTTAAACGGAATAAATATTGAAATTGGTAAATCCCACTTGGATTTTCCTCAACAAGTTTTCTGATACTGGCTGTTTCAGAAAGTAAAAAACCTAAATTATTATCCCAGCACAAAATATTTAGTGAAGGCCTAATAGTATTTGTTTCTGTTTCTGGTACATTCTTATAGCAGGTTAAAGTTTGTAGTTCAACACCTTTCCCCAAAGACAATAGGGAAACATTTTGGGTCTATATTTTGATATCTAAGGTTTTTACAACATTTCTGGCAACAATAAAAGCAGTAAATAAAGTCCAGACGCGTGGACATCACCTGCTGATGGCTGCTGATAGGCTGTTGCTTGGTAACAGCCATCAAATAAACCTCGAGAGACTGAAGTGTGAGATTATCAGATCGTGAAAGTTATTAGTCCCTGTGTGAGGCTGGACTGACAGCTTTAATCATTTTTGGGGCTGTTGTGAAGAACATAGCTGTCTTCATGATGTCGGATCATATTTTTAACATTTTCTGTTCAAAATGAGCTAAAAAACATAAGTCATACATAGCGATCAGGCAACATTATGACCACCTGCCTATAATGCAGCACATTCTGAACCAGCATTAACTTCTTCAGCAGTCGCTCGTCTTTTGGGTCGTCCCACACAGGCCAGCCTTTGCTCCCACATGCATCACCTGTCTCTGGTTCATCTCTGTTCCCTCCTTGGACCACTTCTGATAGATCCTGACCACTGCAGACCAGGAGCACCCCACAAGAGCTGCAGTTTTGGAGATGCTCTGACCCAGACGTCTAGCCCAGTGTTTCCCAACCAGAGGATCTTCTCATTCAGTGCTAAAAGTGAGACAAGTTGTGCAATTTGTTGGGACAAAGTGGGACAGACTCAAGAAATAAAAGCTTTGTGTATACATATCTAATTATCTCATTTAGATGAAGCTACAGCTGCTACCTCGTAGGGCCTTTAAAACAGCTGATGTGTTGTTTGTTTCACCACCAAAAACACACATTTTTGCAATTTTTGTCTTTACTAAATCAGTTTATAAAAATTAATTCCAACGCAATGGAGAGAGGACTTTTCCTAAAACATGGGGGACAGGACGCCCTCAAATATTTATTCCACATTTGACGCCAGGACCACTGGCCTGACATTGTTGTTCTTAACTTGAATCACACTTTTTGTATAAGATCCACTGGGAAACAAGGAAAAAGTGGGACATTATCTTAATAAGTGGGGGCAAAAGTGCAAAAGGGCCGTGCAGGACAACCAAAAGTGGGACAGGTGGTCACTCTAAATATACAGTATAGTAAAATAAGTAAATGTAATAAATTGTATTGTTATATTTTATTGTATTATGTTGATTAGAGTTTACAAAAATGCAGTATATATTTTATTTGCAATAAAGTAAACACAGATGTTTAATATAATCACTTTTTGACAAGTCGAGGGTACTCATGGTATGACAAAAAACCCAGAGGGTACAGGCCACAAAAAAGTTGGGAACCACTGGCCTAGTCATCACAATCTGGCCCTTGTCCAATTCACTCAAATCCTTACAATCGGCCATTTTTCCTGCTTTTAACAATTTTATGTTATGTTACGGCTGATCGCTGCCCTGCTCTCGTGTAAATAAATCAACAGGAGTGATTAGACGAAGCTATTGTATTTCACTTAAGTCGCCGCCATTGTACCCTCGTCCTCTAAGCTTAATACCCGCTGTACCTAATGACTCCCCAAGCAACTTAACTAATTATATTTGTACAGCAGTGAGTGAATCCAAAGCCCCTATAGCGGCCGTACGTCAATCTGTGTCCCACTTCTCAGAGGAAAAGGTCAATTACAGTTGCGTGCCCAAGGACTCTCTATCACAGGTTGACCTTTTAGCTTTGATGTGCGGAGAAACCCACAAGAGTGTGGCCCAAATGTCACATGTTCCTGACAGAGGCTGAGTCTTCGGGCGTTTGGTTTTATTTACTGCAGTGCTCGGGACAATGAAGTGGTTCATGTACAGCTCCTTTGTCAGCACTGTGGAACAGGTGAGTGTCCCTTTGTGTGAAGTGTATTTTTATTTTATTATTTATTTATTGAATAAGAAAATATTTTCCACTAAACTGTAAAAAACAAAAAAACAAAAAACAAACTGTAATGTTTACGGGAAAATACTGGCCCCTGTTGTTGACTTTTACAGTAAACTAAGCACTTTTTCCTGCCTTGTCCATGAAAAAAAAATATTGTTTAATAATAACACAATGCAAAAATGAAGGTAATTATGTTTAATATTGTCACCAACTTTTTTTTTTCACAGTAAAATTCTGGTAACCACAGCTGCCAGTATTTTACTCTAAATTATACAGATTTTTTTTTTTTTTACAGTGTAGTACTATTAAACTATTACCACCAGCAAATGTATTTATTTTATTTATGGCTTCATTTCTATCTAATTACTAAGTGACCTGTTTATTATTATTATTATTATTATTATTATTATTATTATTATTATTATTATTATTATTATTATTATTCAAAAACCCATCCAAATGAGTCCATTCTTGAAAAATGTTTAACTTTGCATTTGTTAAATAAATTATTATTGTTATTATTATTATTATTATTATTATTATTATTATTATTATTATTATTATTATTATCAACTTAAGAATAATAATGCCAGGTTTATTTTTTAAAGTTAAGTAAAATTTTAATTTAGTGAGGTAGTTGAGCATGAGGCCATGAGATTTAAAGACAAAAAAATTATGTAAACAAAATATTTGGGTATTCAGAATTCAGAAAAAAGAGTGAAAAAAGATTGTTTCAAAAAAGAAAAAGGAATTTAAATAAAAAAACAACAACAAAAAAACAAAAAACAATTACATCCACACAACAAAAAAGATACATTGTTAATCTTTTGATCAAAATAATCCTATGGTAACTTACAACGCTTTCTCTCAGACAAGTGCATAATTGGATCCTGGAGAAAATCTGATGTCATTGTCTTTAAGTTTCTCTGAGCTTTTATAAGTCTTTAAACTACGTCTTTTTTTTTTTTTTTTTTTTTTTTGTCTCTCTGAAGAATAAATTGTTTTCTGGCGAGACACAATGCTGCTTTCTGTAAAACAAAGAGTCTGCTGTGAATGCTTTTCATTTGCTTTGTGTCAACACGCTGATATAACATTGCTCTGACTATATTTAGCCCCATATTATGTCTACAGTATAGGAGCAGGACCAGGAAAGAAACTGTTAGCGTAAGTGTACATAGTAGGCTCCAAAATCAATGTTAAAGAGGTCTATAAACTGAACTGGCGGCGCTGACCACCTCAGGCACTGTACAAACGTTTAAATCTTTAGTTTAGAGCAAGTCCAATAGAGGACGTCTTAGAGAGTGAACAAGGAGATTACAGAATAAAGATGAGAAATATAACTTGGGGCAATAAGGAAGGAAAACTGTATAATCGGTGGCGCGGTGCCAGCTGGCTCTGAATTTAAGAATGTAGGCACTTTTGTAGATGGAATTGGGATATTGATTGGCTTATTTTCTAATATTGTTTTTGAAGTTTACATCTAAAAGGAAGCCTGTTGCCAAGACAGAGCCATAAAAGAGCGAGCACAGTGCCTCACAACTTGTACAGTGATTCATTGTCAACAAGTTTACTTTTTTAGATACAAGAAATATACAGTATGTGTCAAAAAGAAAAGTTTTGAACATGAAATAGAGCCAGTACTCTACCTCTCAGGCAGTGTTGGGTTACAGATACGTCAAGGGGAAGATACAGAGGGGCAGGGTGGCAGAGTGGTTAGTGTTGTTGCCAAGGAAGTCGTGAAAGCGGTCCAGCTTCCCTAAATTCACACTGAATCCGTTACATGTCCCATATAACCCCTACAGGAAATAGACATAATGCAAGTACGTCTCCATGTCTGGTGCTCCGACAGAAACACCTATCAAGTCTATTTTTGTTGGATGCACCGGGACCAGTGAAGAGAATCTGGAAAATTTCTAAATAAAAATGCTCGTGCAGCCTCTGGCTTACATCGGCATGTAATCATTAGGTCTTAACTGAGGACATGGGGTCACAAATGAGATCGGACAGCATTAAAGTTGAGTTAAAAGACAGTTTTTATATATGTAGCGTCCTTACCCAGGGTTGAAGCATGTATTTCTGTGAGTTTTGTGCTTCAACCTTGGTTAAATCTCCAAATAATCTCCAAATAAACAGGAGGTCAGTTTTCTGTCTACATGTGCTCCTCCCCCGTGACCTCGTGGTCTCCTCAGCTGGCTCTGGTCACATCTGGCGTAAGGCCCATAGTTGCTGGGATAGGCTCCAGTATCGATAACCAATAACAGGAACAAGAGGGAAAAGATGAATGAATGAATAAATAGACAGAAATGTATGACAAATAGTTATTTTTTTACCCTGCCTTCTAGTCTTTGAGGACTATATAAGAGCCAGTTTTGCACAAACTATACAAACAGTGCAAACAAGAAACTAAAATCACACTAGCAGATATACAGTATTTGGTACAAACAATTTTAATATTATACTGTTTCAATTCATATATTTTTTTAAAATCTTCACTCTTTGCTGACATCTTAAACAAAGGTCAAAGAAAAGAAATAATACACAATGCAAAAATAACTCTAATGTCCTGACAGAAAATAACAGTATTACTTAATAACAGTAATAACAATATCCCACATGGGAATGAAAGTGAAAGACACTGATAAATATTGAAACACTGTGATATTTTTAGTGATTGCCACAATTTGACATTACTATTGGACTACATAGACCTTTGGTTACACGAGTACACTATAAACGGAGCTCAGGCTGGTGCCCTTTGTGTTTTTGAAGCCTCAAAAAGCTCGCACTCACTTCTATCTCCCCAGATTTCCATTTATATTGTGGTGTGAAGATATTTTCATTTTCAAAGGGGCACTTTTCGTGAGCTTAAGATACGCCAAAGAGTTCAAACTTGACAGACCAGTGGCTGAGATAAAATTAGCTTCAAGCGTTTTACAGATTTGGTCTTACAGGGACGTGATAAGTGACACTTTTTCATCTCTAAACTTCTGAAAACAATGACTCATCCTCGGAGTAACAACCATTAATGGAGAAGTTACAGAGCCCGGCTAATAAAGCAGTGTAACACTATTATATAATGTGGTACTTTTGTGACTACGAAGCGATCTTTTCACACGTTCTGCTCAGGGGAGGACAGAGGTCAAAGGTCATATGCTTGCAGGCTCTTTTAGAAGGAATATAATATCTTTTGCTTGCAGTTTAACTTCATTAAGAAATCTCCATTGCTCTAAGGTATGACTTGTACCGCTTTTCCTTCCACTATCTCCGAGTTCAAATATATAATCTTTCTCAGATGTTGATTGATCTGTGAAATTTCATCTGATTTATCGCTAAAATGGATTAATAATTTCCACTCCATTAGCAAGCCGGGGTAATTGATGAATGGCAGCATCACGAGAAATGAAAAGTTTCATTCACTTTCATTAAAAGCTCATTACATGCGTTTCTCTCAAATAGTTTGGTCTTGGCTTGGGTTCCCGCGGCTCACTGTTGGTCTGACCCGTTTTTTAAAGATTGCGGAAAGTGGCCATCTTTCTGGCTGTGGTCCATGTGGTATAAAAATGCATTGGTCTGGCTGTGGACATGATGTATTGCCGAGTGGCTTCCTACCATTTTGTCTTTGACTCTTGCTCAGCCAAAGCCGGGTCAACGCGCACACTGCCTTCATCGGGTCGAAGTGAGTTCATGAGAAGAGTAATTGTCCCTTTAAGCAGGTCAAATACTGATACAGTGTCGTGCCAAAAGTAAAGCTAAGCAGTGGTCCTTTTTTTCCATTTGGGAATACTACTGTACCTTTATGTGTGTCTTTTAAAGGTTATTATCTTTGCCAGCGCTGGTTTGTTAGTTTGTTAGCAAGATAACTCAAAAGTAAAGTCAAGTTTTGATGGAAAATGTGAGAAAAGGTCACTAGGGCAAGGAAGAAATAAAAAATTTTTTGGGGAGGGTTGATCAGAAAATTACTTAACTTGAGTGGTATTTTTAGGGGTAACTTACTACTTTTACTCCACTACATCTAAAAGATAAATATAATACTTTTTACTCCACTTTCTAAAAAAGCAAAAGTAACTAAGAGAAATTCGCATTAAAACCTAAAGACAACTGACTTACTCCCTAAAGATAATTATTTACTACATAATACTACTCATATTTGCTCTCAGGAACCTATAAGAACTCCATATACTCCAGTACTTTGACTTAGCTCAGCTTTTACTTATAATATTTGACCTGGAGGATCTATACTTTTACTCAAGTAATGAAGTTGAGTACTTTGTCCACCACTGGCACCTTTACAAGATACTCATTCCATGCACATGAGCTCAGTAAATGAAAAATATACTTTTTAATAATAATAATAATAATAATAATAATAATAATAATAATAATAATAATAATAATCTTTATTTCTATAGCACTTTTCTGAACAAGTTCCAAAGTGCTTTCCAGTGCAAAAATACATAAAATATCCAACAAAGACCCATGAACATGCAATATAATACAAGCCAATAAAAGACAAAAGGCAAGACATATTACAACCACAAATAAAAATACTAACTCAAATAAAATCAGTCAATATGCTTTTCTAAAAAGAAAAGTTTTTAAATGTTTCTTAAAAGTGCAAAGACATCTGATCTGTCTGAGGTCATGGGGCAGGGAGTTCCAAAGAGAGGGAGCCCAAACAGAAAATGCTCGGTCTCCTCTAGTGGCCCTCCGTGTTCTGGGGACAGTCAGTAAGGCTCTCTCCCCGGAGCGACCTGGATGGGACGTATGGGGTGAGGAGGTCAGATAAGTAGCGTGGTGCCAGACCGTTAAGAGCTTTAAAAGTTAAAAATAAAACTTTTTGGTGGATGACTGTGAGATATAGTGGCTCAGTAGACAACATATTTACCCCTGAACTAGAAGATTTCATAGGAGTGAATCCAGGTCTGAACGCTACAGCAAAAATAGAGGCATTAGCTGTGTTCATGGCTTTCTGAGTGATTCTGGTTCTATAGGAGATGAAAAGGTAACATGCATTTAATATACTATGCTATTTGAAGATCCCATTGTGAAAAACACCATTTGTGTGATAAGCTACCTTATTGCTTACTCCTTGTTTTTGCCTGATATTACAGCCAGTACACTATGTTTCCATACTTTTATTCATGGGTGTAGGTGATTGATAGCTTTCACCAATTATTGTCAAGAGTTCAAAAACAGCTGGGATTTTACAGCTCCAATAAACCTTACACATAACCTAACATTCACGAGCAACATGACAGCAACAGTGATTGACTCAGTATTTATTCATCTTCTTCCTCTTATTCCTGCCTATGCTTTCCTGGAGCCTATTGGTGCAACTTTGGACCTTAGGCAGGGTACACCATAGGCCAGGGGTGCTTTTTTTTTGGCTTGCAAGCTACTTTTAAATTCATCAAGGCCAGGAGATCTACCTTTATTTTTTTAAAACTGTTATTTTTATTAGGTAGAGCATGGTGGGCGTTTATCAGACTTATTATTATTGTAGTGGTTCAACATGAACAAAAAATAGAGAATAACTATTTTAATAAAGTCACATCTTAATAAACTAAAATTATAAAGATTCATTATCAACTCAGGACAGGAATAACTGAACCTAATGAATGTAGAATATAAAATTTTGTCAGTGATATTTACAAGATTCCATCATTTCCTAGAACAGCTGATTATTATGGATTATAATAGGCCTACTATTTTTATAATCAGGCCAGAAATGAATAGAAAACTGTAGTATCAATGCAGCTTGTCATCAAAGCTCAGCATTATTTTAGTAATATTGGTGAGTGACAGGAGCTCCATGGTAACGCTCAGGGGAGGAGCTTGTGAGACTTCAACAAAGTCAGCTTTCCTCTGGTGTCAATCAAACGCCACTGGCACATGACTTTATTTGGAAAGGCCATCGTCTGGTAGATGATCCACAGTTAGGCCTACATGCAGGGCTGACACTTAGAGACATACACAGACATTGATTCACTCTCACATTTATTTGGGAGCAGAAGAAGCAAACAAACAAACAAAATAATAATGGCAAATAAACCATTTCAAATTTTGGTTGTGTGCCCCATTGACTCAATGTTAGGTCCAAATAGACAATGCATTTGAACACGATTATGTGCAAATTTTATTTTCATTATTATAACCTGTATAACCTTCACAATCTCTTCTAAACTTTGTTATGTCAAACCCAGTTTTTTTTTTTTTTTATAAATATAACCACCCTATTTCCAAACACATTTATACTAAAACTTTCAGTCTCAGAAGAATTACATTTTTGGGCGAAGTAATTTTTCACATATTTATGAGAAAGCACTATGTTGCTTAGTGGTTTAGGAAAAAAAAAATATCTCCAAACTGTTTCTTATATGATGAGACGTTTGTTAAAATTCATAGCAAGTCCCCTGAGTGTTCCCTGATGGGCAATTTGTGGGCAGTAAAGTTGATAGACAAGGACACAACAAGCCGGATTCCTAATGAATAACTGTTCTGTACACTCTTAAACACCCACTCGAAGCGGCTCAATCCCTCCCACGTTATTTCCACTCACACACACACACACACACACACACACACACATGCACAGCACTCTTCCACTTTTATATCATCCCTCCATGTGAGCTGCAGTCCTTGATGTGCTCCAGCCTCGCCTCCCCTCTCCAGATGCCTCTAGGCACTCCCTTATTCCCCCCCAGGACTGGTGCAACTCCCTGCCAATTCTCCCCAATCCATCAGTGAGCATAGTCCCACCCTGGGGACCTCCGTACGGCGTGGCTTGTTTTTCCCACACACAGTGACCGGGTTCACACTGAGAAGGCTCGGCTTCATGCTCCGCGTCAAGTTCAAGTGAGAGGCAGAGGGTTTTACAAGCACCACCAACAGCGTTTATCGGCCATATTTATAGGATATAACATTGGCAAGTTAGAATTATAATCAACTCATATCATCGTCTCTTACTTCGGGGAATACAAGTAAACTCATGGTTCACACTTTTTTGCTGTTGGGCATCAATGATCCAGCTTTGGCCTTATCACACTGCACTGTAACCTTATCAATATTTATAGCTCATAAATAATTGTGTGAGAAAAATTTATTTATTTTAGACGAGTTACCAACTACAGGCCAGTCATGCATGAAATAACTCATTAAAAACTCAAATTATTGGGTTTAATATGAAGTAATTCCAATTAATGTTAGTGGATTTGTTAGTATAGTGGAAAAGTACAACACAGACTTTTTACGCATTGTCGCCTCACTGTATATATTTTACAAACACTAGCCTATCTGAATGTTTACATTTTAATGCCTATCATGAACTGAGAGAGAGAGAGAGTTTAATCCACCAAAAAAACAGCAAGCTGAATTTAAGACTTTTTATAAGCCCGCAGTGCATAAAAAGCTGGGTCATAAACATGGCCACATTGTTTAATCGTGATTATTGACGACAGAAAGGGCCACAAAGCACTTTGGTTTTGGTAAGAAAAAATCTGAGTGATCTTGTATCGACGATGGTAATATGCCTTATTACTATGAATTTAAGTGGGCATTTTAGAATAAGCTGTAAACACAGGTAGTTACATTAAATGTACGTGACATATGTAAAACCTTTTTAAGACCTAGTACTCTGCATTTTGGCAAATTTAAGACTTTTTAAGGCCTTAAATTCTGATTTTTTAATTTAAGACTTTTTAAGACTGTTTAAGACCCTGCAGAAACCCTGTTAAACTGACAAATCAGCTGTGCCTTAAGCATAAAGACGTGAATGCTACTATTACGCCATTTGACAAGCCAAGTCTTTAGGCTGGACACTCTATTTATTCAAGATGTCATTAAGATTTCTATGTCAGTACATTCAATATTGGGACTGCCTTCCTCAAACTAAAAGCTTTTGTTTGTTCACTTCATTTCTGTTTAGTGACATGGTTTCTGTGGTTCCTGTGAAGAGATTCAGCACCGCGGACAGCGCTCTCCCTCTCTCTCTCGGTGTGTGTTGACTATCTCTCCCCTCTCTGACTCTCCTCTTCCGGGCGCACACTCGGCAGCTGGCTGAGACACAGCTCCTCCTCCAGTTTGGTGGCTTTCCCGACCAAACATCCTTTGGACGTGAACAGTTTCACTGAGGAGCTCTCTGTTTTCTTGTTGTTTGGTTCCAAAAACTAAAGCATCTGACGGACGAGCTAGACGGGCACTTTTCTCCCCGTGCACTAACCCTGGCATCGACCTGAGCTGCCTCTTCTTCCTGACCATGGAGACTTGGGCTGGCTCATGCCCAGGCGTGCGCTTCTCTCTGGGTTTGTGGCTGCTCATCGCCGCTCACAGCCTGCGCTGCGCCGAGGCGGACATTACATGTGCGTCCTGCCCGTTGCCTATTCAACTTCGCGTGGAGGAATTACGACTGGATGCGCGCTTTGCTGAGTCCACCGAGGAACCGGGGACGCTGAGACAAATCCGAGTGGAGTTTCAAGACCAAGAGGACGCCACACAGTTTCCTTATGTGGACGGAGTTAAGGAGAAAAGTGATGATATCAACGAAAATCCCGAGTTGGCTTTACAGAGAAAAAAGAGAAGCGAGTTTGCAGACTTGTCATGGAGTGGGGGACTGGATCTGAGTGCGTCCGAGGATCGTGTCTCGTTGTTGGACGGCCAAAAACAAAGCAGGTCCGACTTTAGGTGGAACAGAGACGAAGGAAAAGGGAATAACCGTCAGGATGAGCACAAACTGTCCAGCAGCACTTTCGCTTTAACCGGAGACTCTGCGCACAACCACGCGGTTGTTTACTGGTCCGGCCAAAACAGCAGTGTGAGTACAAACACTTCACAAAACAACGTGACATTTTACTGCGTTTTTTTGGCGTTGTCTTATCCATAGCTGGTGTGGAAATTGTGTTAACAGGTGCGCAATGGAAGCTACAGTTGCGCACTGACGCGCACTGCTCCATAAGCGCAGAATGCATTTTTCCATAGGAACTTTCACTGTGCCATTACGCACGCAAACACTCTCACCGCTGACCTTCCATCTTCTCGTTTCTACATTAGCTGTCTGCTTTGATTGATTTTTTCTTTATTTATAGCTGCAGTGGAGTAAAAATATTTCTGATTTATTTGCACCAATTGTAGATTATGCTTGTGCATCATTCATCAATCCTTTCCTCTGATGCGCTGGTGGTTTTTCATTCAAATTAATTGATTGGGGAGAGAGGGACTCATAAATTATTACCTACCTCACTGCCACTACCCAGTCCTTAAATTGTGTAGATTCTGGGTGTCTCTGGGTAATTCTTCATGCTTCATCAGGTTTGGGAGGGTCAATAGATAAACACCTGGCCACAAAAGCAATGCATCATAAGAGAGGCTGTTCATATTCTGTAACATTTAGATCGCATTTGCATTTTTAAAGAGAGGGGACATTATTTCCCAAGTCATATTCTTTGCATTGTATACTGGAGGGATCATGCATTACCACATTGTTTCCAAAGGGGGGTGTTCAGTGCATGGCATTTGGGGCATACTCCCATCTGCAATGTATATGAGCCACATATAATATTATTTTTTACAATAGTAAACACTTTTTTAATCAACATAGTTTGAAGCATCTTTTCACATGTTACAGCAGCATTGAACTGCTTCTCTTTCCACTTCATTATCACTTTAATTACATATTACAGCCTTGTAAAAGTGGTTGAAATCATTGCCCTCTCACTCAAAGAGGACCCTCATAGGGAAATAATACAACATTTTCACAATCATGCAAGCTAACAGGCAGCCTGTGGCTTTCGTGGTCTTTGTGCATTCACCGGCTTAATTTGTTGTTGTGGCTGTTGCCTTTGCTTTATGCCATTTGAAAAAAAAAAAAAAAAAAAAAAAAGAGAGAGAAAAACTACATATTCAGCCTTGTCCGACTCGATTATGACATGGTGCATGAACTTGTTTTTTAACCCGCAGTGAGGACTGAGGCAGTGGATGGGAAGCTTTGTGTAGCTCTGTGTGTGGGGAGGGAGAGGGTGAGGAGGTTATTGTAATGTGCTGCTGCCTTTCAGCTTTATATCTTTAATAATTATCTGAAGCCATACTGAGCCCGTTATTTAAAAGTGGGATTTTTGTTGTGAGGAGCAGGACGAATGAGGTCTTCCTGAAAAGAATCCTCCGGAGACGTGTTACTTCATCTTCATTGGCTGCTGGTGCTCGCTGTGGTGATGAATGGACTGGTGGGATTGTGAGATTGAGCTTAAGGCCCTCCAACTTGACTACAGTGGTAGTTAAGGTGGAGTGAGAATAAGTGAGCGGCTATTAGGAAGACGAATACAGGGGATGGATGAGCAGGTCCTCCCAGACACCTCAGTCTTGGCTGTCACACACAATGGCATTCAACTCAAGTGTTACACATTATGAGCTATGTTGCACATTATGTTGGCTCATTTCCTCAGAAGGGGCTTTTTGGGGACTGTGATTGCAGACAGACAGCTTTATATAATTATTTTGACCCTTTGCTAACATTCATATTTCATTTTCAAGCAAAGTGCAGGCTCTCTTTTACACACAATTCAATAAATATGCATCAACTGTATATGTTAGGGCGTTTTAATGTTTTCTAATGAATGTTTGGTGAACGCCTTTAAAGGTGCAACATTGTCATAAAACCTCACAGACCACCGCACTTAAAGCTGCTGTATGTTTTGAATCTAAAAAACACACTTCCTATTTGTTCCCACTGTTTTGTCCAAAAAGATCTTCATACAGCCCAGTAGATGGCACCATTTTAATTAAACCCCAGCTGCACAGAGTGGACAAACTGAGCATGGCTAAGTTGAACCACACTTATGTTTCGAAATGATCAAACATTGTTGCATCAGCATTTATCTGGTGAACTATTTTTAATGAAATTACCATGAGACCTATGCACTCTGTGTTCATTTGTAGGCAATAGACCTGCACCGTGCCATGGCTGTTCATATGCTGTGAGGAGAAGAATTGCAATCTGCTTTTTCACCACTAGATGTCTTTGAAATAGCCTGCAACACATCACACACTTTATATCTGTACAGTATTGCTTTAAAGTCTTTAGGCTGACACTTTGACCAATAACAATAACAAAAATCACCAACTTCTGTGACTTTATTATCTGTTATCTATATGTTTTTACAAGACATAGACACCTAATCCACATCTGGCTATAGCCTAACTTTCCAAATGTGCTAGTTATAAAACTGGCAATAAATGCTGATTATCATTTTGGATGATACACAGAGAGTCGTCTTTAATGAGTTGATGAAATAGCCAACTTTTACATGAGAATAACCTCCAACATGAAGAATTAAAATCTGCTAATTGATAACAATCCAACTGTGCTCCTTGGCTCCACTTCAGATGTAACTTGGCTGCCTGGTGTGTGCTGTTGGCTTGACTGGGCTCAGCGTTGAACTATAAATCTTCACCCTCTCGGTGTAGGGCCCTTTCCTCTCTGTCTTATTCTGTCCAGATTGGTGGTTTGTGTCTGTACCGTGACTAGCTCCAGGAGAACTTGGCGGTGCTGTGTCCCCCGGGGGATGCTGTGTCCTCTGAGGCGTATGCACAAGCCTAATGCACTCGCACTGTCGCTCTGTACCTGTCCAACTTACTGCCCTTTCTCCATCTGTCTGTCCATCTTCGCATGTTTCTTCATGTCTCTGCCTTGGGCTTATGCAGGTTATGATGAAGCCTTGACCTTACATATGAAGTGTGGAGGAAGCAATGTTGAGAAGTGTCATTTGTAATACACATGAATATTATTTCAATAAGGCGTTCCTGAAGTAAAGTGACAAGTTCTTTCCTGAAGTATCTTTGGAGCTGTGCAACCCCCACCACCTCAGCAGCTCGGAGCATAATGCTGTTGTGACTGACAGATGAATTCAAAATGGAGGGCTTTAGCGGCGCATCTTAGCTGTGATCTTGACGGATTCATTCCTTCTAAGGGAACCTTGAGACTTCTTCCCAACAGCATAATCACACTGCACACATTCGTTAAAGAAAAACATTTGTTGGAGGCCCATGACAAGTGTCAGCTTTCTGCTCTGCTGCACATTTTCCACCATTTATATTTCATGGGTGCTGCACTTCATAGTGTGACTTTCTTTGTTGTCCTCCTTCCATTGGAAACAGTGGTAAACGATTAGCATTATACCATCAGAATATGGGCATGTCTCGGGTGGTCTTTAATGTCAGCAGGAGCCCCATGGAGACAGGTCATTCATATCTGGCATGTCATCAAAGGAGCTGACTGGGAGTCTTTTAAACTCCAAACTCCCCTGGAGCCTGGAGGAGCTCCTGCAGGCATGTGTAAGAGGTTTTCAAGTTGCAAATGTCACACAGCAAACACATTTGTGTTGTGTGCATATTCACTTTTACTTGACACTACACTGGCACTGAATGCCTCCCAGTGTCGCTGGTGTTTAGCTGTCAGAAAATATTTAGGAAAAAATACTAACACCTTGAAATGTGAATACTATATTCACATTTAATAGTTCCAAAGTTTATTGTAGGGACATTTGTTACAATGTCGGTGATAAGCATTGCTCGCTGTCTAACAAGTTCAATAGAGAAAATTCCTTTAACATGTGAATAGACCATGTTCTCATTCAGTGAGTGTGACTTAAGATTGATACACTCTTCAAATATTTTCCATTCTGTTGGTCTTTAAAGCCGCCACATGTTCGCAACAAGGACATAGCCTTGGGTCTAAATTACTGATGGCAAAACATTCTAAAGTTGTTTCTTTTCTCTGTCGGCCCCGGTGGCCCTCTGCTCTGAAGCAATAGAAAAAACTGAAAATCATAAATAATGTAGCCTTCCAGCAGGCCTTATCTTCATCCCTAGATTCCTCCTCCTCCTCCTCCCACCTCTTCCTCTTCTAATTAGTCTCTACAAATCTGCCTCTCTTCCCTTGGTTTTTTCTGCTGTGGAAGTTTGATGTTGTGGCATTGAGCCATGTGCCACAAAACATGAATGAGAGCCTCAGAACCAAAGTCTTGGCCAAAAACAGGCGCTGTACTGGAGCTGCTGACCTCTTTATTTCATGCACTGTACTTCTAATGGGATATTATACTGTATCTGTTATTGGGTATATGCCAACACGTTCATTTCACACACAGGATAAGCCACATCATGGGTGAAGCTCATATTTTAGATGTTTGCACCAAGAGATTGTGTGTGAGAAGAGTGGCACATTTAGTTAAGATAGAAGATAGAAGCCTCACAGTCTTACGCTTGTACCTACCTTTGTCTTCATAAAGTTATCTCCCTCAGCAGAATTTGAAAGAGCATTTTATTACAGCTTCTAAAGGTCATAGGAAGCACTTACAGGTGTTGCATAATACTAAAACTCTGCTTTGCAGGTGCCACAGAATTGCCACCGCATTAGAAAAGCCATTGAAGAAGCCATCCAATCAGGATACACTGCACCTGCTGCTTCTGTGAGCCGTGGATCTCGGCTCATATCAAGACGCTAAAAAGCTTTGAAGCTGTGAGCACGTGCTTAGTGGGAACCCATGCGGCCGAACAAGTGGCTTTAAAGCTGCGTTGGCCAAACCTAATGGCCTCATTATGTTGGCAGTATGATTGCCACGCTGGCTCAAGCTGATAGAAGCCACCGTGCTACAACTTCACAGAGCTGAGTCTAATCATACGCTTGGCCACTGATCCTGTTCACAGCAGAAGAGCGGCGACGTGAGGCATGTCGGAGGAGCTGGACCAGTGTGTATCTGTGTAATAATTACATTTGTACAGCGCAGTGTCAACCTCAATTTAAAAACAATTCTGTTAAATGCCCTTTCCCATGTGAGTGGCTCTGACACAGCTGCCACAATACAATCTTATCCATGCATATTAAAGAGTCAATACTGGAGAGAAATACAGCATTGTTCTTTTACTTATTACATCTGTAGATATTATTTTTGCTTTTTACATCTCAGCCTTTTTATGTGCCAACCTTTAGAGCAGTGGTTCTCAAACTTTTCACCAAAAAAAAAAAAAAAAAAAAAAAAATGCAGGCACTTGGCTCTCCAAGTACCATCTTTAATGGACTAAAGTGAGTTTAAATCTTGACAAACCCAAAAGCCAGGAATAAACAAGAATTAAACAAGACTTTCTCCCATGTTATAATGTTGTTCCTTCATCAACAACATACCTGGATTTGTGTTTTGCTTCGTCCACGGATATTTGAGTAATCTTGTATTCTCTGGCTCTGAGTTTCTGAGGCCTCAGAACGCTCCCCTCTCCCACGAACCCCCGCCCACTCCAGGATCAACGAGCCCTCTACATCCAGTCCGCTCTTCATTTATCAATAAATAATAAATAATTTGAAAAATTGCATTATACAAAAAGTTTATGGAAGAAAAAGCTCTTTTTCTATATTTATGTTCAAATGACCGTGACAGAGCTCTTCACCTGTTTCTTTATGGCAGATGAAAAATATTTATTGGTAAAGCTTTTTTTAGTCACATAATGTTTTTAAAGGCTGTAAAATTTGCAATGCTATATTGGTGAAAACAATAAATGAAAGCATATTTGACAAATGTATTGCATCATGCATGTTAAAACAATATAAGACATAATCCACATTTCTATTCAAAGTACCAGCAGCTTCTAAAATCATTGTAAAATAGTACGATCAAATAAATATTCCAATGGTTACTCCTTGTTCCTGGAACACTTTGAACAGATGTGCACTGGCTTTTTATGTGAATATTGAGGTTTGACTCTGAGCCTTCCTAATCCCAGAGGCACAGTACATCTTGACCTTATCCACTTTTTTTTTTCCCAAGCCAAGTGCGATACCTTGTAACTCTGATGTCCCTTGCCATTTAGAGGAGCGTCCGAGCCGAGCAGCGCGGCTATGAGCATGTAATAATGTCAGGCCACAGAGAAGCAATAAACCGCACGCTGCTTCCCCTCCTCTTCCTCCTCTGCCTGCGTTTGCCATTCCACACTCCTCATCTTTGTTCTTCTTCATCTCCCACTGTCCCTGCCACAAACCGACACACGACAACAGACACACACACAAACGCACTTGTTGGCATGCAGCTTAACACTGCATTGTTCAGGTAAATATAAACCCAGTCTCTGAGATTTGTTTCTAAATCTTTTATGTTTGCAGGATTTCCAGGAACTCAACAAAACACCAATAGATACTGTGTATGTATAACAGAAAGACAAAGGTAGTTTGGTGTGGTAAGAGACGCACAAAACCCAAAACTTTTATGCACATAGACCAGAATTCATCTTGAAGGCACAGCTTTCACTTCTGAATGTCATATTTGGGCTTTCTGTGAGTCTTGACAACAAAGTGCAAGGCAGTGTTGTGCATTTTAGTTTATATACCGTTACATAAGTCACCTAGTTTATTCTTTGGTATTCAGAGGAGGTGCATGGTGGCAGAGTGGTTAGCATACCTGGGCATGCAGGTCGCGGGTTCAATCCCCATGTTGCTGTGAATTATTTTATCTGTCACTGAGCCTTTCTATTTTACTTACTTCTTTATTCATTATTATTTAACCTGCACCAGCTCCACTTTACATTTATATTCAGAGGTACCTTAGATTGTACTTTTAAGCTGGTACTTTTTAGATTTTTCTACTAATTTACTACTGCCTTATTAGTAGAACTGGTGTATGTTCATGTCTCTGCTCCTCTGGTACAAACATTTCCTTCAAGATTAATAAAGTTATATCTTATCTCATCTTCTTCCTGAGTACTGCAGTGCCCTCCAACTAGCCAAAGACATCCATATACAGACAATGAAGGTCATAGTCAATGAATGTGAGACCAAAACGTTGGCAGAGTAGTAATCGTAGCCACATTTCTGCAAGGAAGTTGTGGGTTCAGTCCTCGAGCCGATTGGTCAGAGTCAGCATGTTCTCTCCAGGTCTAGCTTGTCCTGATTGTCCAAAGACGAGCAGGTGTTAGGTAAATCTAAAATGCCCCTAGAGCAGTGGTTCCCAACCTTTTTGGTTTTGTGTACCTTCAGGACTTGATTCAGTCCTGGTTTGGACCCGGTATTGTCCTGATTTATTCTAAGTTTAGTCCTGGTTTACACCCAGCTTAGTCTGAGTTTAGTTCTGGTTTTAGGCATAGTTTAGTCTTAGTTTAGTCCTGGTTTTAGGCATGGTTTAGTCCTGGTTTAGTGTTAGTTTAGTTCTGATTTAGACCTGGTTTATTTCTTGTATAGCTCTGGTTTTAGCCCTGGTTTAGTCTTGGTTCAGACCTGGTTTAGACTTGTTTTTGACCTGGTTTAGTCTTAGTTTAGTTTTTGGTTTAGGCATGGTTTAGTCCTGGCTTAGTCTTAGTTTAGACTTGGTTTAGACCCAGCTTAGTCTTGGTTTAGTTCTGGTTTTAGGCATGGTGTAGACCCAGTTTAGTCTTAGTTTATTTTTGCTTTTAGGCATGGTTTAGTCTTGGCTTAGTCTTAGTTTAGACTTGGTTTAGACCCAGCTTAGTCTTAGTTTAGTCCTAGTTTCAGGCATGATTTAGTCCTGGTTTACTTTTAGTTTAGTTCTGGTTTGACCTGGTTTAGACTTGGTTTAGGCATGGTTTAGTCCTGGTTTAGTCTTTGTTTAGTCCTGCTTTAGACTTGGTTTTGACCTGGTTTAGACTTGGTTAAGACCCAGCATAGTCTTAGTTTAGTTCTGCTTTTAGTCATGATTTAGTCCTGGTTTAGTCTTAGTTTAGTTCTTGTTTTAGTCCTGGTTTAGTCCTGGTTCAGACCTGGTTTATTCCTGATTCAGGTTTATTTTTGTCTCTAAAAACCAAATATATAAAGGTATTATAAAAGATCAAAACACTCCACATACCCCCTGCTGTGTGCTCGCGTACCCCTAGGGGCCCCTGTACCCCTGGTTGGGAAACACTGCCCCTAGAGAATAAATGTGAGAGTAAACGGTTGTCTGTCAGTGTCTGTGTCAGCTCTACAACTCACCAGATATTGTCCAGGGCGAGTCCAGCTACTTGCGACGCTGAATAGGAATAAACGGAAGATGCATAAAACTACAAATCTCTGAAGTAAAGACCTTTAACATGACTATGACGTTACATTTACAGCGCAGTTTTCAAGTAGGTTCTTAAAATAGGGGGACACATGACTCAGCTTATGATGCCTCGTCTGCCCTCAATCATCCTCAGTGTCTCCGACTGTCACTGATGGAGACCGATGTTGACACGTCACACCCCAGGACCTGCAGTCAATTAACACACTGTCTAATTAAAGTGACATACTGGTTTATCTACGAGAGGAGCGGCTGTAAAAACATGTCCACGGTGCATTAACTTTACAACCGGGTCTGAGTTTTTATTTCCATTTGGATTTTAATGCTAATAACCAGCTTGAACGTCGGCCATTACTGGACACATTGTGCAAGCGCCTTTTATTGAGTGCTGAGAGATATATGCTAGTGATTTGTGAGGGCGTTTTTCTTTCTCTCTTAATACCCCTCGCGCTTTATTCAGGCTTGGGACTGGCACAAAGACTACAGCAGCTTGTGATGCCTTGTGGCTGGTCTCTAAATGTCTAAAAGTTGTTTTACTTTTTATCTCTGTGGCAAAGTGTATAGGCTTGGCTTGCTATTAGAAGATCCTGGGTTTGAGCCAGGTTGGGAACAATAGTAGTAGTACATTTGTAATGGTACTAGTATTAGTAGCAGATTTATTGTGTACCTGCATAAAAAATTTCATTCAATATTTTTATTTCTTTTACTGGAATAATAATATTGCTGATTACTTTTACTTCTTTGCTTTTGGTGTTTCCCTTCTGGGGTCGCCACAGCAAAGTATCTGCCTCCTTGTGTGCAATAATTTGCATACAGATTTGCATGGGCGTGTCGTGAGGGCAAGCAAGGTAAGCAGTGCTTGACCAATTAAATCTAAAAAACACACGGATTAAAACTTAACAAAGTTAAATCGATATCTCTCCAAACATTTCATTTTGCCATTCACTTCCATAGTGTATCAGTCTATTACCTGCTTCCAGTCACTGTGTACTTTTCTGCGCCCTGCTGGCCACTCCAGGTACTGTCGAGGGAAGCTAGGTTGCCTCTCTGTCATTCATTTCTGTCATTTTCACCTCCATGTAGGCGGAGTTGTGGTGTGTTTCTGCCTGGGGCTTATCAAGCAGAGGGGTGAGCAGCTTGTTTTGGAGAGTCGCGCATGCGTGCTGTGGTCAGTCTCAGGCTCAGTGACAGAGATCGCTCGCTGATAGCAGTGCACTGTGCAGCTTACGGCCCCATACATTACAGTGTGCATGCATCGCATCAGAGAACAAAACTTTCCATAAGTATCTGCAGCCAAAGTGTCTAAGAGCGTTTCTACAGATAAGTCATAGTCTGTAGCTTAAACCCTGTTCGTGTTTCTCATGAGTACATGCTGCTGCATAAAACTGCGTGTCATATAAATGATAGCCTCACGTACATCGTTAAATGTCATGCATGTTTGTAAGAAGTGGAGCTGGGGGAGTGGAGAGGAGCCAGCGGCAATGAATGTGAATATTACAGAACTGTGAATGAACTGGGCAATGGTTATTCTGGACAAACTCAGCTGTAGGAAATACAGGACGTTTCTTCAAAAAACATGAACTGAATTTGCAGCTTGAGTAGAGAGGTGAGTGTCAGTGAGGCGGTGTTTTTAAATGAAGGTTTGTGGTGTGACGTGTAAGGCAGCATTAACAGTGCACTAGTCTAGTGTTGATCTCAGTGTGAGTCCTGATGAACCGCCCTCATCTGCAAGGCTGTAACCTCACCTCATCTATCCATCCTTGTTTTAGTGCTTATGAATTAAAGTTAAAACAAAAACTGAGGGCACATTCTTTGATAAGGCGACAGAGAAGGCCAACTTTGTGGAAAAAAAAATTGTTGTAATGACATTGTTTTCTATACAGAGTTAATAATAGTAATTATATAGGAAGAGTGTGAGATAGTTTGAAAGAGCCTACACAAATAATGATGGGATTGCATTTAAGTGATTTTTTATTAAATTTAAATGAAATCAAAATGTTGTCATATAAAGCTTAATGAAGTCAAGGTGTCTGCTTGCCCATTTGAAAAAGTCACCGCCTGCTACTGCTGATTTGGCTTTACACCAGATGCCCTGCCTGATGCAACACTATCCGTTTATCTGGGCATTGAACTGACACTATTCATGTGTGTTTATTATGGTGAATACATTTTATAACATTTTTAAATGCTAATCCTCCATAATTTTTTGATTTAAAAATTAATCTCAAGATACAAATAAAATCCCTTTAAAATAATACAGAAAACATTTTTTCATAAAAATATAACTATATAAACTTCTATTTTTTACTATATTTTTCAACAAATAAAACTCAATAAATTCACAAGAAAAATTCATGAAAAATAATCCTTTGAAACAATTGTTACAATAGGCCTATTCAAATAACATTTCTCGTAGTTTCACCTCATTTTAATAAATTTTAATCAACTTGAAATTGTCTTTCACAAGTTTCAATAGTCTGATGTGAAAATATGCAAAATATTTTCTTTTCAAATAATAAAACAAAATTCCAAGTACCCTTTGTAAAGTGCTCGTGTACCTCTATGGGGTCCTTGTACCCGTGGTTGGGAAACACTGACTCAGAGTACACTGGCTTGTCCCATCTTGTGACTGGTTTGCATTACTTTTATTTCCGCTTGTGTAATGTTATTTTGACAATACTTTTACTTTGTTATTTATTTTGAGTACTTCTTCCATCTGTGAGATCCAGCAGTCACTCGCTACGTGACTCAACTCCTGACTGTCTGTTAATATCTGGTGTGGTGCTCGGCTTGAAAAGTGCCCTTTAAATAAATCATCCCTCGACTGGCTATAAGTCATTTTCCTCCCTCATGGATTGTGCTTCCTTCCCTTTGAACAGGAGCCACATTAGGCTTCAATCAAACACAGTAATTGTCTTTTATTTAGCCAGCCTCCACACTGAGCAGCCTTAAAATTTCATGAAGTGTTGTTTAGAGTCTTTGGCAGGTAGCACTAATATAAAGTAGGCCCCTATTATAAAAGAAAATGTGAGTGGCCATGGATATCAATGAATTATTAATCCTCTCGTTCCTCTTTGTGGGTGTTTTTTTGTGCGGGGTGGCTTCTACAGGAATGGGAAAGTTAGGACAGGATTCAAATTCATTTTTTAGGCAGTAATTGTAAAAAGCAGTTTGTAAGTTTAGTTGGTGAACCTGCATTAAAGATAAAGGACAATAGCAGGAGTAGTGGGAGATTTATTTTCTGCAGGGTTGGTAGGGGGTCGCAGGTAGATAGCGCCTATCCCAGCAACTCTACCCCGGACAATGACCAGGTAATCGCAGGCCTGACGCTAGCACAGAAAAGACTTGTGGCTCCACTCTGCGTGATTGTGAGGTGGCCATCTCGAGGATTGATTGAACCCAATCAGAGACGCCAACCACTCTACCACTGTGCACATAAACAGCCCTTACTTATACCTCCCGCTGACCCTGGAGTGGAATTTTATAGATTTCTTGGTTACACTTCAGAATAGCTCAACACTTAAGCAGTATTAAAGCAGTGAAGGGCCCATATCAGCTAAATCGACTTTTCTGAGCTTTTAACCATGTAATAATGTTATTCCCTCATTAAAAACATACCTTTGAAGTAATCGTAAACCCCCGCTCACTCCAGGAAGCACTGACCAATCAACAAGTGCTTTACATTCAGTCTTATTCATTAATTACAAAAATAAATAAAAAAAACAAAGCAGTGTAAAGCTCTGAAGTAAAATGACAAAATGTGCAAAAAAGTGAACTCAAAGGAAAAGAAGTGCTTTTTTTCACTGATTATGCTCCAAAGACCACAACAAAGCGACACTCTACTGCCCTCTGGTGGTCTTTTCACCTGTTTCTTTATGGCACCATAGCACATGTATTAAAAAAGCTTCCTTTTAGTCAGATAGTGTTTATACCAATTTTAAAACATGCAACGCTGTTCTAGAGGCGACCTTGATTGGTTTAAAAGTATGAATAAAAGCACAATATTTATCCTTTAACTAATGCTTTATGTTGTCAGTTATTCTAAAATGTTTTTGGTTTCATTTTTATCTATGGTAGACTCTCTTCTTTCTTTAATGTACCTCACCGTAATACCTATAAATTCTCTACCTGTTGTTTCTGTTGATAATTGTGTTGATGGAGTCCGCATTGTTGCCACCTATTATCAAGTTTGTGGTGCTAATGCACTGTTTTATCCCGCGTGCTGGCTTTGCTTTCAGCGTGTTGATAAAAAGCACTGGTCCACCTGCCTCCCCCATAATTGCAGTCAGCCATGTCTGCAGAGGTCCTGAATTTGTGAACTCCCGCTGCTGCCTTCACGTGCCCTGGGATAATGCTATGCAACAGGGTGAGGCTCCTGAAGACTGTGTGACCAACACCATACTGTACGTGCTAATGTGTTTTCCTGCTAATGGATGTGAGGCACCGCTAAAAACTTAATGAAGTGAGATGAATTAAGAGATTTCGGCTCTGGCTTATTTAACTGACAAAGAAGGCATCTTTCAAGAGCTTTGTACTCCAAAGAAGTTTTATTAATTTCCGCAGCTGGGCAATTTGTTGCAGCTGAGTTTTTTAAGACTTTAATACTAGTTTAATACTATAAAGGAATAATTAGTTATGTCAGTATCTACACATGCAATGAAAACCTAAATATAACTTGTATCGTGTTAATTGTGAAAAGTAGAGAACAATTATGGTCAGTAGACAGCCACGAAAAAACCATAATGCTTTGCTTTTATAAAATATACCAGCATACAGAGAAATGTGTAACTGCTAACAGTCACTATACAGGATATGTTGTAAAATGACTTAGCAGCTCTAAACTGACATTGTCAATAAACATTTCTAATTTCCTAAGTAATGGATGGATTAATGAGGAAAATAGCCCATGCAGCTCATGAATTAGCTTCTGAAACATATTAAAGAGGTGAAATTGCTAAATCCTTCTTCCAATTTGGCAAAAGTCAGATTGCAATAACGTTAGCACAGAGTTGCTATCCCTTGTTATCAACCCACTTTGAGAACAAGTATTGCTAAAAGAGCTTGTTGTTGTCAGCAAACCTAATACCCGCCCACTCACGACAATACTGCCACATCATTGGCCCGCAACAAACAAATCAGAGGGAGCTTGACAAGATGGATTTCGGGAATTTGTGAACTTCACAAATTTCACGACAACCTAGCCTGCTGTGCTTGGTAACAAAACTTGGTCAGTGTACAAATTTTTATAGACCTAACAGTATAACTTTATTGGGTGCTCCTACCTCTCAGCAAGGAGGTTGAGGGTTTGATTCTCGGGCCAAGCAATCTCTCTGAATGCAGTGTGTATATCTTCTCTGTGCCACTGTGGGTTCTCTCAGCTTCCTCCCACCGTCCAAAAACATGCATGTGTTAGGTAAATCAACAGTAAACAGACCCTAACCCTATAGTAAGTGAATGTGACAATGAATAGCTGTCTGTGTATGTCTCCGTGTCAGCCGTGGCCATTGTCCCTAGGCCCATAGTTGCTGGGATAGTCTCCATTTCTCAACCTGAAAAACTAAACACTTCTATCCCACTTGTTCTGCTTGGCATGCCATTAGTGCCATTCCCCTCTTTATCTCCTTTCTCTGTGTTAATGTTGAACACAGGTAGTAATGTTGAGTAATGAGTGGTAACAGACGTGTAACCGCATAAATACTCAGAGTCTGACACTTTTTACGTGCTGTAGTTTCTGCCTGAGTCAACAGCTCAGTGATTTTCTGCTGCGTGGCCTGTCGCTGAGAGCAGCACATAAAAGGCACCACCACAAGGACTTCTTTCAACATTAAGCTCTAGCCCATTTTATAGGCTACAATATAGCTGTAATAAGTACCTCTAGAATATTCTGGTTTGAAGTACAAATACTCTACTTACTCTTGCACTGTTTTTTTTTGCAATAGTCAATGGGATTTTCTCTTATTGGAGTGTGCCAGCATATTCAATTAATAATAAATCCTATATTACATCTTAAAATGTCATAAATTACTATTACTTTATCCATTTAGGGGTTGTAGAAAGTCTTTAATAGCAGTCCCTCCTCTGTCCCCTTTCCTTAAGTGGAGTGTGGAGTCTTCTCTACCCCAATAACTCTGGGAGAAGTTGGCCAAAGCGCTGTCCCAGTCCTGTCACGCGGAGACTGATAGTGGGCCTTTACAATCAATGGTGCTCAGTATGATTCCTGGTGTGTCAGATACCTCCGGGCTCCGGCGAAAATAAGCCAGCCAACCACCAGCCCTGCCACGGCGAGACTTTCCCAGTGTAATATTTTTATGTGGTGTATAAGGGCACAGTAAAGCGCCTTGTATTCATATTCTTTGACAATGCAATGAATCAGGAGGTAGTGGCGAGAACAAAGGTCAGCTCTATAACGAAAATCATAGAAAGTTGACCCACTCTGCGGCTCTGTGTAGAACTGTTTTGCTTAAATAAATGTCAAACATGGGGGAAAAGAAAAAAAATCTAGGCTGGTAAAACTTCTTGAACAAGACAAATTTGGTCATGACGTAACAATGCCATTTGGATTGGACTAATGTAGGATTTGGGGGTAACATGTCAGGGTCTAGGACTTTTTATTTTTTTTTACGCTGGATTCCCTTCTTGTCGCAATTGTGCTAATTAGCCATTTTATGCTCTGTTCCCCACCATTGCCAGCAGAAGGCGACAGATGCCTAGTCCAAGCGCTCTCTGCAAAGTCAAAGTAACAGCTCCCCAAAACAAGACGTTTCCCATACAGATGGAAGTGTTACGAATAAAGCTAAGTATCTTGGGCATATTATTACAGAGGACATGTCAGATGATGATGATATTTACTGTGTTGAGTGTTGTATGCTCAAGCCAATACTCTTTTATGTAAGTTTGGTTCATGTACAGATAAAGTGAATTGTTTAAGGCATATTGCTCTGTACACGGCTCATTTATGGACAAGCAACAGAAAAGACAGTTTGCAAAAGCTGCAGGTGGCATATGATGACACCCTACAAGTGCTTCTGAGGAGGCTGAGATGGATGAGTGCAACTGAAATGTTTATCACAGCAGGAATTAACACTTTACACACTGTTTTATGGAACCTCATGCATAATTTTATCTGTAGGTTAAATAAATCCGAAAATGAACTTATCTTGTCACTGACAAACATTAAGTTTAGTGCAGTCCATGTTGTGGAGACACAGCTGCCTTTTTAAAATGTCAATTTAGCTGTTGTATCTTTTGTATTTTTGTATTGTTTGGTTTTTTGAACCGGAGTAAATTTAATTGAACTGAATATACATTATTTTAAGTAAAAAAATGTGAAATACTAATGCAAAAGTGTCAAAAATTACTTCAAAAAGCCTGAAAAAAAAGCACAATATTGAACCTTTAAGTCAGGATATTTTATACATTCTATACATTATTACAAACAGCAGTCAAGGGACCCACCAGCACCAAAAATAAAGTTCTTTTTTTCTCAATTGGTGACTTTATTTTTTTATTTTTATTTTTTTTTAAATCAAAATCCAATTGGAACTTTTTTGTGTTCTGTTGTCCATTGACAGACAAACTAATGTCGGCAAGAACATAACTACTTTGGCGGTAACCAGAAATGTTAAATGTGCATGGCTCAGCTTTATCAGCTTCAGTGGAGAATGGAAGGTACCACTGACCAAATGGTGCTAGATTAGGGCCTGGGAACAGTAACACACTCTGTTAAATTTCTCACTTAATTTTCTCTTTCCTCGACTGGTCTCAAATGGCTCCCACGGTTTCACACAGCATGCTTGCAGAAGTCGCCATATGCCAAAGTCTACTTAATTATCATGGTTTATCCAAAAGCTGTCAGACGATTGGAGCTCCGGGGGTTGACCTTTTTCCCTTTCACAAATGAGCTAATTTTAGCCTGTCCTTTTTAGTACAGTTACTGAACTTACCTGGAGTCAACAAACTGCCGTCGTCCTGTTAGCGACTGTGACTTCATGTTTCATACCAAACTCTGGCGGCAGTTCTCTCAAATTCATTATGTTTTCATTATGGCTCGGATGACTATCACCCCCTGTTCTACAATGAATAGGCCATTGTGTAATCTTCACAAGTAAGTCGGTTATATAAAATTTAATGAATTATGAATAATGCCCCATTTTCGCCAAGTGTCCTGCTCAGACTCTGGCTGCAGCAATTATCTTGAAGGGGATAAATCTTATTCAGGCCGCTATCTGATTTTAAACACATAAAGACGTAACTGAATTTGAATGAGAGCCCTTAATGCAGAGAGATGATTTGTTGCTCAGTGTCAAGGAAAGTACAGCCATACGTTGCATTTTTAACTGTTTTATATGAGTTAGAGACGCACTAGAAAGGCCTAAATAAATTTAAGGTATGCCATTCTTTCTTTTGTTTGGCTGCTCTCATGATGACCATCGAGGAAATAAAGCCATTGCTGATCTGGGCCGTGTTTCTTGCAAGACCTCAGACTTCTGGGATAATGGGTCAGTTCTCCCATTCTTGCAAGGCTGTTTTTTTTTTTTATCAAGATACTCTAGGTGGAGGTGGAGGGAGCCTTGTACACACTTGAACAACTGATTTAGTCGTCACACTGACTCTGGAGATTTTTAATTAAAATAATAATAAAAAAAAAAGTTTACCTTTAGGTCATGATACCTTAATACATATCTGCCCCCCCCCTGCTTAGTACACAGGGCAGACTCTCACACATACATAAAAGTTCATTGTTTTTTTAAAGCGACAGCGCGCTTGTGTTTTTTTTTTTTTTTTTCTTCTATGTGTTTATCATTGGGAGACAACGCCTCGCTGATAAGTGCTGGGAATGCAGATACCAAAGTGGGAGCTGTGGCTATGATTATTAACATTCGCCGAGGTAGGGCCACAAGTGAACGCATCGCTAAATCATCCGGAGCACAGAGATGGATGATGGGAGCCGGGGCCCAGGGACAGAATCTAGGCCTCGGTGTGATCCTGCTGAGCAGCATGCGGCGCAGAAGCAGCCCAGGTAATTATCACGTGGCGGCGCTTAAATACAAATAAAGCTGCTTTTTCACAGCGGAGGGGAGTTTAATCAAGTGTCGTTGTTGGACGCAGCGTGAGTTTGTGATGTCCTCTCCCTGGTCATCTGTGCTTCATATTCATTGTCACTTATATGCAACAGTCTATGATGAGATCAGAAGTTATACATGTCATACAATTTTCATTATTCTTCAGAAATATTGGTTACAGTCAGCCTCTAGCATATGCTGCATGTACAAAACAAAATAAAAACATTCAAGACACAGTAGCGACCTGTCTTGATTTATTTGATTACAAAAGTTTCTATCTATGTATTCATTCACTGTAAATGTTTGGGAGTTATCTTAAACATCTGGCTCTTGGACTGATGCATCCATCTTGTCACTACATTGCCAGTGTCTTTCATATTGCTGTCTTTTTCTCAAATTAAGTTTTTCTTTGTGTTGTTTACATTTGTAAGCAAACATACTTAGCAAGCACAACATTATTCTTGCTTAGAGTAGGAATGTTTGGTTCAGTGGTGACAAGCCATGTAGACATTGGCAGCCAGTAAGGGCATTCGTTATTCAAGTAAAACAGACGTTGTACGGATAGGCAGTTATTTAATTATTCATTTATTTATTATTTTAAAAAGGTTAAGAATGGTTTTAGTTTGGGAAATTATGATGCTGGCTATTGGCAATATGTTGTAATTTTTTTGTCTTTAAAACACTGTTGTTTTTTTGTTTTTTGTTTTTTCTAACCACATACTTTTTAAATGCTTTTATAAGTAAACAATGAAGATAAATACTCAGATAGATAATAATGCAATATCCTCCCAAATAATACATTTTATTGCAAGTCCCTTGAGATTTTATACATAGACATTGGACTCAGGAGGTTGTCTTGGCAGTGTCCAGCTCATAATTTCCTGGAACAAAGCTTAGCCCGTCATTTTAATGCACATGATAGATGTGTGTGTGTGTGTGTTCCTGCCTCTCTGCTGCGCTCCCGCTGTGACCTGGCATGGCGTTAGAGCCTGTAGCATCCAGACTGACTATTCCTGTCCTTCCCATGTTCCCGCATTTATTCACCGCCTGCCTTGCTTTGTCTGTGTGCCTGCTGGCTGCTCCTCAGGCAGTGCCGCTGTCTATCACTAGAGGGAGTGGGCAGCCCAAAGAATAATGGAGTGTAAAATGAGCTGCGGGACAAGAGGATAGAGGGAGAAGTGGAGCGAGAGGCAGCAGACTCTGATTATTCATTACCCCTACTTAGCGTTGCCACAATGAGCCCATGCAGCTCTGCACACAGTCTGTGCGGCTCGTGCATTTGCATACTGTATGTCTGCTGTATGTAAATCAGAGAACACAATGGTTTTTAAAAGGCTGCGCTAAAATAGTACTGACCACAAAAAAGGCTTTTAGATGTGAATGCGCCGAAGAGGAGGGTCCACCAACATCAAGCTCTAAATCTGAAGGACTGAAAGTTGTTTTGGAAAAAGGGCAGAAATCACCTCAGGATCTCCAGGACTTCACTGGCAATGAAAAGACTCAGGTTTTTTTTTTTTTTTTTTTTTTTGGATGCTAATAACTGTGGTGTGTTTATTTTGGTGAATTGATTTAATTTATGCCAAAAGAATAAATAATGGTATTTTAAGTTAACATGTATTCAAAGATAATGAATGCAATATAACACGAATATTAATATTTTAAAAGTCTATATGCCCAATTCTTTTAAAGTGCATTATTTTAACATTTGGTGGATATTTGCCCCCATTTTAATACAGAAACCACCTTTTGTCAAAAAAACATGATGTCAGTTTTCATTAAGTCAAAGTGATTCTAGGGATTTAACAATATTGACAATAATATGATATCGCAATATTAACAGTCTCACAGTACAGTATCAAATGGTAAGCTCCCAGGGCTAATATGCATTATTTTGTTACAGCGGAATGGTAAAAAAGCAGTGAGAACTACATAGACCATGATCCTTTGCTTCACATCAGCGTAGCCAACATGACAAAAATCCTGTTATTAAACCTTTATTTTGTCTTAATCTTTTGAAATATCACACAATTAATGGACTAATGGCTCATCAGGGCATTTTTAGAGAAAACATTTGTTATTGTGAGCATTTCTACAATACCGTGACTCTCTTCACAATAACGCAATAAATATCATGCTGCAAGGTTGTGATAATATCATACTGTAAGATTCAGACATTATTACATCCCTAAGTGATTCATTTATTCATTTTGTAATGCTTCTGCTTTATGGGTCCCATCTGCTTTTTGCATGAGGCAGGATGCAAGAGACTTTAATAGCTTTGCCTACTGTTGGAGACATACAACATCTCCATCATTTGCACTTGCTTGCATTCACCAAGGGCAATTCACTTATACTGCATCCATGCCTGTTGACATAGAAAGAAGGAAACACAGACTACTGTAGCTTTAGGCCAGCTTTGGTGTTATTTGTGAATTATCTAAAATGAGGAAATGTGAAATGGTGTTCTTCCAAATCTGAAAAGTTGTGGTTTTATTGTCGGACATCTGTGCAATACCAGTGTCTGATCACTCCAAATGACACTGTTGATGTGATGAGTTGGATTGGTTGTTTACTCCATGTCAGAGTAGTGTGTGTCAGCGAGGCACACACAGTCAATTAGACGGATGGGAACATGACAGCGGCCAACATGCACACACTGGTAAAATAACAACATTCGGCTGTTTTCTCTGTCTCTCACAAAGCAGCAAACTAAGTGCATGCTAAATATCATGCTAAATATTACAGCGTTCCTCCTGCAGCATCTTCAAAATCTGCCCCCCGCCCTTCCTTCGCTCTCTGTTAAGTTGCCCAGGCCCCCTGCTGCAGTCCGTGCCTCTTAGCGGGCCGTTCACAGCTCACTTACCACACATGAAAATGTTTATGTGGCCCGCTAATTGAATTTGGAGCTACATGGTTTACCAGATATAAAAGCATTTTCCGAGCCGGCTGCTACAAGGGAGATAATCCGGCTAGTAAAGACTGCCCGCTGTTGGAGCTCTGGTTTTGGGACATCCATCACTGGTGCGGGCACTTTTAGGTGGAGCTACTTCTCTGCTTGAGGATGCGGCGGTCATTGCGTGGTTTATGATTTGACTGTTGCTTTTTTTCCCCCTAAAGACAAAGTGGTGTCAGATGACATTCATCACACTGGCCCTGCCGGAGATGCCCGCTCCGAGACCCGTTCGTCCATCTGTCCCATTCTGTCTGTCCCATTTTGTGGTCCAGGGCATGACAATAGTGTAAGGCAGTGTGACTGTATTGGTTTGCGGATGCCCCAGCGACTATGGGCCTCAGGTGGGGTACACCCTAGACGATATTAGCTACAGGGCTGAAAGAGAAACATACATTAAGAGACAGAAAACACCAATTCACCTAACACCTGCTTGTCTTTGTCTGGTCGGAGAACGTCACAGTAACATGGGCAGGACGTGCAGACTCCACAGTGTTTTGGAAAATGCATTGCGCACATTAGGTCTGACGTCATGGCTGTCTCTGGGCAGTGAAGCTCCAGATGTGGACATTACTATTAACTATCTTTGGGCCATTTTATTTGGGGAGGGTTATTTTAAGATTCCAGCTCTTTGCACCCATGGTTGGAGTAACGGAGGAGCTATGACAACCCAGAGCTTGCATGCTACAATTTTAAATGAAGATGACTGGCTATATAATTATGTCAAGTCACCAAGAATGAAACTAAAAGGAGCAAAAAAAATCTGCTCATGCTGAAGAACACAAGCTCTGTGGGGAAAAAAATACAGAAAAGAGAGAGTCTATTGTTTAGATTGTGAGTTTATTTAAAAGTATTGGTCGGCACAGAACACATATTTTATTAAGATTTACAATTTTAAAACTCTCAAGCACAACTGCAGTGCCGCAAACTCATATCTCAAGAGTACAAGGACAAAGGTTTTGGGATGAAGATAGCCCTACTAACTCTTATTTAGTGAACTTTTGGCTTTTCCCTTCCTGCGTCGCCACAGCCCAAGGTGGGTAGTAATAAGTTACATTTACTTGCGTAACTTTTTGAATAAACTATACTTCTGAGAGTAGTTTTATTGCAACATATAATATTGTTTTGAAGTAGCAGTACTCTTACTTGAGTACAGTGTTTTTGGTGACTCTACCCACCTCTGGCCACAGTCCTCAGCCTCCTAGCAAACAGGAGGTGATTTGCATGTTTATTTTAGCATATATGTTACGCCGATGTTGTTTCTCATGTAACTCTCGCCATTTATCTTGGCTTGGGACTGACACAAAATATACTGGCTTGTAACCCCTTGTGTCTGGACTATAATGTGCACTATATTTCCAAAAGCATTGGCTCAGATGAGTATTAGTTCATCTGAGCTAATACTTTGGGAAATATACTGTATGCTTTCTGTAAACTATAGAGTCCCCTTTAAGGCTAAATTCACTTTTTTTTAGCTTTTAACCATGTCATGTAACTGTATCTATCTGTTAGCGTCACATTGCACTGTAAACCTGGATAAGTTGAGTTTACTTAAAAAAAAAGTGGAAAGTGGTTGCCCTAAAAAATGTAATTAATGAAAAACAAAAAAATCAAGTTTATTTAACTTGAGCATTAATTACAGTAAACTTAAAAGGATTAAGTGTAAGATACTAAATGTCAAGTAGAACTTACTTAAACACGTAAAGCACAATATTCTCCATTCATAGCAGATTAAAGTAGTTATTTTAAGTTGTATCAATGGTTTTGCGTATTTGCTACACTTTAAATTTCAAGTTTATTCAGTGATCACTTTCCCAAGAGGCTAAAGAAAAACATGCTCCAAATTACATTAAAACACTTTATTAAGGTGTTGCAGTTACAATATACTTGCTGCATACATCACAACACAGTCATGTACTTGGAATAATCCAGATGCAGGCCATTTCAGTGCAAAGGTAATAGCAGACTTGAAGTAGCTGGCTTGGATCTGGAGGTGGATCTGATGAGGTTCAGTCAGAGGAGGCTCTTAGTCCTCACAGTCATAGGCCTCTACTGTCTGTTGGCGCAGTGATCTGGTAGCTAGTAACACAGTTTTACTACTAAGATATTAAAAACAAAGTTTATACAGTAAACTGTCAATTTTTAAAAATCTTCCCTTTTTAACAATACAGTGTCAAATTAATGTAATGTTGAGTCTTACTGTGTGCTTTTAATCTTGAAAACCTTGTCAGAATCTAGGAGAGAAGAAACAAATTAAAGGTATTAGCACATATTGCTCAAAGCACATTATGTTTTTAAATGTACCAACTTTTCATTTATCAAGATGTAAATTCTAACATTAGTAGATTCTAAATCCACTGTACCGCATGTATTTTGTCTTTTTTCAAAGTGTTCAAAAACAGAGGCTTAAAGATAAACTTCCCAAACCCACTCCCACTCCAAAATGTTAGTTAACATTCGAACAAACATGGTATACAAACATATTAGCCCATTTTGTCACTGTTGTTCATCTTCTTCTTTCTAATCATTAGTGAGTCTCAGCTGCACACTGCCACCTTCTGCCCAGGCATGATAGCAGCTAACCATTATTTTAAGTTATAAAACATGAAATACTAGTACAAAGGTGTCTAAAATTTCAAAAAGCCTGAAAAAAGCATAATATGGGATCTTTAAAGTTGGTGCATAGTATCTTTTGAAAGGCCATCATTTTTTTATTTTTATTTTTTTCTGGGGAGAATCACAGTTTGTTAATCTATAAATGGCCATGTGACTAAAAAAAGTATTGTATATTTTGTCACAGGTTTAGGATAATTTGCCTTTTTTTTAACCCTGCTTTTTTCCCCTTGGGATTCATTGTCAATACAGAGGTGGGAGCAGCCGTCCAATTTGTTTCTGGGATATTACTGGCCATGTCATCGCTGTGCCACTCCCGACACTTCCTCTGAGGCGTCACAGTCGTCAACACGAGTTCAAAGGTCAAGTGCGGTGTGGTCATTGCCTTCAGTGGAGTGCGGCTGTGAAAACAAATCAATCACATCCACAGACAGAGACTAACAAAGCGGAGAATTTAATAAACCGTCCTAGAGTTTTCATAAGCACGCCATTCCAGTTGTGCAGGGGAATTATACTAATCTAAATTAAAATCTTTCCTGTTACTGCAGTAGGTAATGGAGTAATTTTGTTTCTCTGTACAGTTAATGTGTAATTTTGTTCTCTCTAGTGTGGGATACATCCTGCAAATAAACTGTTTTACACTGGCACATCTGTAAACATGCACAAAAGACAAGTCAAAGATGTGCTCAAACTACAGTATGATGAGATGAATATTCATTTTAGGGGTCTAGTAGGATGGGCTCACGGTGGGTCACAGTCATGCTACGTTCGTTCACAGTGCAATGATTGCCTTTACACCTGTTCCCATGAAAACTGTGCACAGCTAAATTCTGACAGCTCCAGAAACAAAACTGCAGTTGATTCCTAAATGTCCCATATTTTGCTTTTTTACAGGCTTTTTTGAAATAGTTTTGGGCACATTTGCAAATTAGTATCTCACATTTAAAATAAAATGATGTATATGTATGGGAAATGTCTCCTTTTGGGGAGCTGTTACATTCAATTTGTAGAGAACACTTGGATTAGTTGCCTGGAAAATCCAGACTGATATGTCTCTGTGTTATTCTACAGAGAAATATCAGTCTGGTCACCACGCCGTCTGCAGTGGTTTACTCAAATCCAAACCGTACCGTGCATTTTGTATGGTTTATTTAAGTCATGTATTCTTCGCGAGTAGCGTCACTCGTACGCGTCTCCTCACCGACAACAATCAAGATGGCGCACCGAGGAGCTGAGAGTTTGTTTCATTCAGCGGTATGGTACGGTAATGTTGAAATAACTCCCTCGTTCCTCCCTCGTGGCTTCACAATTCCGTTTGTTTACTTTCTCATTTTCTCGCTTTGTTAACGTCACTGTCCACCATTTTCTGATTGGCTAACTCCGCTGTTCGTTAACTCGGGTTTGCTCCGCCCTAGAAATCTAATTGATTCTAAGGCGACCAGACTCATCCACTGGTACAGCCGAGTCTGGAATTTCCAGGCAATTGGATTAGGTGTCTGTCGCCCCCTTCTGGCAATGGTGGGGAATTGAAAGAGCACAAAAAGGCTATTTAGAACGGCTATTAGCAACATGATGCTAATTGATAGATACCTGGGCTTATTGCTTAGTAGTGATAGCATATGGTATGGTGTATGGGCTTTAGAAATGTGCAGGAGCACTTTCTGGTTGAATGTGTCTATGTAAAGGAGTTAGACAAACATTTTATTTCCTGAGAAATGAACTGGCTCAGAAAAGTAGATTTTTCATATTATAGACCTTTAAATCTGCCTCTGTCTGAGTCTGACACCCACTTCAGGCCAGTGTCTGTTAAATTTCTTTGCATACCTCACACTGCTTTATGAGCTCACAGACCATCCAGCAAAGCTGAGACAGTGGTATAAACTAAACCAGAGGTTCTTAACTGGTGGGCTGGAACCCAAAAGTGGGTTGAGGGCCTTTGCCATGGCAAAAAAAGGAAGTTTAATTTTTTAAAATGAATCATCATTTTACACTTTTTAACAGCAGGTGGCAGTGTGGAACATATAGAAAAGAATTCATTTCCTGAATTCTTCATTTTTTTCTCAATATCTTTTTTATTTGGGTCGTGGCTTGTCATTATAGAGTGAGGGTGGGTCCCGAAACCAGATCAGATGAGAAACACTGAACTAAAATAACCCAACAGCAATGTGAAAAACTGGTGGAGAGCAAGACGCATGAAAGCTGTGATCACAAGTCAGGGTTATTTCGCAAAATAACTTATTGTGTTCTTTAGCCAAAACATTTTGACCATTCTGTAACCAAGTTTTGCCAATACATCATCATTTCTCTGATGTATTGTCATTTAATAATTACAGTAATGCTCTAAAGAACAATAGTTAATTGTCAGCAGGTCACAAAAACAAGGCAGTGTTCAGTTCACCATATTGCACCCATAAAAGATAAAACCTGAGGCCAGTATTTTTGCAGTGATTTCTTATTTGTGTGTATGTAGTTCATGTTTTTGTCATATTATTTATTATCAAGAGCCTTGAATTTGAGCAGCCCATATTCCCAATGCTTTTTCTTTTCTGGTCCTAAAATGAGAAGGGGTAGGGGGCTCTAAGCAATCCATGTGAAAAATTTGAATAAGCCAGAGTCTGGCAAGCTTTTTGTGCTCTGTTGCATCGAGTCATCATGGAGTGGGTATAATTCAGTCGAGTGGAAAGCATTTTATCAGCAAGGCAGACAAAGAGCGCACCAACAAGCCAACATGCCCACTCAAACTCCAACCTTAGATGCAACATTGAGATGAGATTATAGATAATTACAGCCGGAGAGAGACTCAATGCACTCTGACGGTGTAAGAGCGAGTTCAAATATGGCCAACCTGCTGTTGTCTGTATATCGATCAGGTAATTGATTTCCATCTCTTTATGTTGCGCCTCTCAGTCGTCTCTGTGCATTATACTACCCCAATAAAATAAAAAAAAAAGGATGTAAAATGTAAAATAAAAACAAAATCCAAATGTTTCAGAGACAAAAACTTACGGATGTGTTCCTGATCCATAAAGTTATATCTAGTGCAAAATAATGTCTGTTTTCTCAAGGGCCTGATGATCATGAGCATCCAATACATCCAATACAAATTTTAGAGCCTCTGCCCTTCTAAAATGCTTGTTCTATACTGAGAGATCGCACTAAAATGTTGCCAAATAACTTGCTGAGTTTTTGAGTGTGCTTCTCCAAGGTAGCTCCAGGGTTTTTCTTGTGATATGTAATACTTTTTAATGCCACTAAAATGTAATATCAAGATTGCCAGCAAAAGGACAATAATCTGTATACATTTTTAACAAATTAAGTATTAGTATTACTCTCTGAAACTCATTGGTTTTGTTTAAAAATCTAATACAGGTGAAATAACTCCAGTTCTGCATTAAAAATCTCTACACCTAATCATACGTTTCAGTGGTAACAGCATTTACTCTATTGTGGGGATGTTTTTTGCAACAAATATGTCTGCAGCCCATACACAGCCCTATATAGCTTTCAAAAACTTACTAAATAAAGGCACATTTGAGTGGAATGAAGATATATGTAAAACCACTACTGATAGAATTTGTTGGCAAATTCACATCCAACTCACAAAAAAGGGACTTCTCTGTTGTGTCTTACAAAGTGTTGATCTAAAATATATTTTTGACAAGTACAACACTGAAAAACTTGACTTAGAAGTCCCAGTTTAAGACCAAGATGAACAAAATTTAATACCTGCCCATACAAGGCCTTGATTTTGGCAACATCAAATTTAATACCTTTTTAATATTTTTAAAAGCTTGGGGCAACCCTGTTCTCTTTTTTTTCTCTTTCTGTTTTCCATTTTTCTGCTGTTTTTTGGTGTAAACAGTTGGAGCCAGTGCTGGAATTGGTATCTTTCCAGTTGGACAGCAGCCGCCATTCATCTAGTGACGAGGAGAAAGCTTTGACATCAACCAACGAAAGTGTCCCTGATCCGAATAAAATCAGCCTTTTTTTTGTTCTGAGCATGTGATTGGTCAAAAAAATGTAGCCTCTGCTCTAGTCCCCTGTCTATCAAAAATGCTTTATAGTAAATCCCAGATAAGGCTTCAGAGTGAGATGACTTCTATTATATTGTGCCATGGTCCAAATAATTAATCCTTTAAACAAGGGGGGTAAATCAACTTTCTGTTGCCCATGTCCCAACTTTTATTTAAATGTGTTGCTGCTATCAAATTGTGCTAGCATGTCAGTTTCAGTGCCTGATATGTAAATAAATGAATCTTGAATAACATAATGTATGGCTGTATAAGAGATGCAGACCATTGCTTTCGTTTATTTACATTTTACACAGCGTCCCACCTTTTTATAAATTGGTGTTGTAGATAATCACAGTGTCAGACTCAAAGCTCTTGGATGGTAAAATAGTTCAAATATGGCCGTGCTGTTGTCGTCTGTATATCGATTTGGTAATTGACTCCGATCTCTTTATGTGGAGCCGCTCAGTTGTCTCTGTGCAGTACACTTCCTCTGTTGGACTCACTGTGTAGGTGTTTCTGCATTATGGATAGTGACATGCGATGTGGGTGGATTCACAATTCGGACTGTATCCTCTCCTCGGGGCTCTCTCTCTCTCTCTCTCTCTCTCTCTCGCTCTCTCTGTCGGTGGGGGCTGCGACTGAAATGACTGAAAAAGCCCAGTCCACATTTTTCTTGACTCCCTCTGGGGCTGCCAGTGTAGCTGAGACTTCCCTCGCCGCTGTTTGGTGGGCTGCAATTGGATGCGGAGCCAGACTCGCAGTGACTGTAAAAGGATAAAGTCTAAAGCGACACTGGGGCATAGCACTGCAGCAGCTTGGTGTAAATAATCAGCATTTAGACGACGACAGGAGCAGGTTTAGGGAGTGTAAACAGGGCTGAGCCACCGGGCAAAAAGGCAGGCGATTTTGTAACCAAAACAGTTTACAATGGATTTTATTTCCTTAAAGAAGAAAAACAAATTATTTGTCTAGTAAAAGATAAAGAGCAAAGTATTGAGCTACAATTATGTTGCATAATTTGCTGTTGACAAATTGCCCTGCTTTAGATTTTATAGATACCATTATGGCGCTCAACAGTTACAGCCCACCATGCGGATCTGGAAGCAAATTTCCCATTAATTTTCTCCATTGACTGAAAAAATTCTGTATTATGAGAGTTTAAAAGGACTATATTATGCTTTTTTGTGTCTTTTAAATTAATTTAGGACACATCTAGATTTGTTGGTCAGAAAACACAATAATTACTGAAAAAATGTATTTGAAGAAACTCATCATTTGACTTTGGGAGAACCACTCAAATTTGGTTCCTGTCACTTTAAGAGCCCTCCCTCCCCTACTGTCCCGCTGCTAGCATGCCCCTTCAGCGCTCCTCACAAAAACACGTCGAGTGTTTGAGTGCAGTTAAGGGGTGAGTTTGTTTGGTTGCTGCAGGGGAGGCGTGAGCTGTAGCAGTGCTTCCAGAAGGGTACAGGACCATGAGGGGAGAGGGGCGTGGTCAGGTGGAAAAGGCAGACACTGGTGAAACGAGTCGTTCTGGCCTCTCACAAACTCAATGTAAATGAATCGAGGATTACTCAAACAGGCGTAAATGAAACAAAACACAACTTGAGGTATTTGTTTTTGATGAGGAAACTCTAGAGGGTTGTCACAGATACGGCCCACGGGCCCGCAAGACCTTTCTATCCGGCCCACGAGACAATTCCTATTTTCTATTAATAGGTTTCGATCGCTATAAAGCATTTTTACTGCTAGAACTACGAATCCCATAATGCAGTGCAGCAGCTCCGTAGCATGCCACCCCTTCCCCGCTGCTGCTGCCGCTGTAACTTGTCTCTGACAAAACTGCTACCACGCACGGGCTTTACCCAAAAAATAAATGAGTGGAGGAAAAATGAAGAGTGAGAGCAGGGTTGTTTAATCCACTTGGAAGAAGAGAGACTGTCTGTGGACTCAAGAGCTGGGCTAAATGTGGAGCTAATGTAGAGCTAATGTGGCCACAGGCTCAGTAAAGAATATAACCACGCTCTGGACAAAGCAGAAGCTACAGAAGGAGTCTGGTCTCACAGCAGAGCAGAGTGTGTTTATTAAAGCAAAGTCACAAAGTGAAACTGCTGTGAGCTCGTTTTATCACAGAGGACACAGCTCTGATCAGCTCTGGACAGAGGGACAGCTCTGTGTCCTCCTGTGTTCACAGAAATATGACAGACTCAAACTAAATGTTGGGACACTGGGTATAAAATAATATAATGCAGTGTTAGAAGCAAATTAAATATTTTATTTACAAGATGAAAATATGTTACCACTTCATAAAAAATAAATGCTCATTTTGACTTTGATAGCAGCAACCAGTAATAAAACATGCTTTTAAATATTATTAGTAGTATTTGATATATTGGATGCTTGTGGTCTTCTGGCCTTGAGCAGGGCTGCACTATAAATGTTTGAGACAAGCTGCCGTCATCAAATTTTAAAAAGTGAGAGAGTATTATATCAGCACATGATAGGTTTCTTATGTTAAAATATAAATACCATTTTTATAAAATTTGCAAAGCATATTATCCAGTGTCCAAAAATGACTTTTGAAATTATACAATTTAAACTTACGCTTTTAAACTTTATTTACATTAGGTTTGGTCCTGCGACCTACTCTGATTGTTAAATTTCAGCCCAAACCATGAACTGAGTTTGACACCACTGATCTGGAACATGGTAGAAAGCTCAGAAAAGTCGATTTTGGCACAGTCTGACTTGGCTAATTCCAGTAGAGACTTGCCTTTTCTCTGTGCTTTGTGTAGGAGAATTAATTGAAGCATGGAAGTGTAGCAGCTGTGTTTTTATATTGGTGTGAAAAAAATTTAACTATAGCAAGAATAAAATGTTTGTTTTATTCCCTGTGTAAACTCAGAAAACTTTTTATGAACCTTATATTTAGATTCTGTTTCATGTTCTTTTTTTGCCTGGAAATTCCAGACTCACCGCTGTACCAGCGGATGAGTCTGGTCGCCTTACAATCAATTAGATTTCTAGGGCGGAGCAAACTCGAATTAACAGACAGCGGCGTTAGCCATAGAAAATGGCGCACGTGACGTTAACAAAGCGACAAGAAAGTAAGAAAGTAAACAAACGGAGTAGTAAAGCTACGAGGGAGGAACGATGGAGTTATTTCAACATTACTGTACCATATCGCTGAATGAAACAAACTCTCAGGATCCTCGGTGCGCCATCTTGATTGTTGTCGGTGAGGGGACGCGTACGAGTGACGCTGCTCGCGAAGAACACGTGACTTAAATAAACCAATCAAGATGCACGGTACGCTTGGGATTTGAGTAAACCACTGTGGACGGCGTGGTGACCAGACTGATATTTCTCTGTAAAATAACACAGAGACATATCAGTCTGGATTTTCCAGGCAAGTTCTTTTTTCCCTGTGATTTTAAAATGAGTGTAGTAGATTTTTTATTTTTATTTTTTCTAAACAGACTAGCTTATTGACATTTGAGTAAAAAAAAAACTACAGGTGACCTTCCACCTCTGGTTCTGGAAGTAAATTTCCCATTCATTTTCCCCATTGCCTTTAAAAAAATCTGTATTATGAGACCTTAATGGATTGGCAGAGGCTAATCAGCTATGGCGTAACTCATGACCATAACACATTTCATTTCCATCAAAAAAAATAATCTGAAACTTGAAAAAAGTCAATGTTACAAACATATTTCGCCCATGCTTTAAGTTTTAGATAATTTTTTTGAATATGAATAAATAGCTGATAAGCCTACGTCAAGGTATTAAACTCAACTTAATATAAAGATTTTTCAAAAAGTCAATGGGGAAGATGAATGGGAAATTTACTCGAGGTGGGAGGTCACCGTTGAGCCCCATACCTGTAGTTTTTTCTTTTTTTTTTTTTTTTTTAATCTCTTTGTCACTTAGCTAGTCTATTTAAAAATAAATCAAACATACTATAGCCATTTCAAAATCACAGAAAAAAAAAATCTTCATAAAGATGTGGAACTAATATTATTTGATCTTCATTTTAACAGCATGTTGTGTATTATAGGCCAGCTCATAAGTCAAACATGGAGGTCAGTGATAGTATATAACTTATTAATTAAACGCTCTTAAAATGCACAAAAATACACAATACTGTTGAGGTCAAGTTGGTATATGTCTTGGGTAACCCCAGAACAGGCGTGACAACACTCAACACATGAAAATGTAGCATGACTGTGTTTCTGTATAGTGAACTTTTAAAACTTAGTGTTGTCATGATTAAGAAGAAATCAGACTTACATATTGATGTGAGAAGGTGAAGCCATAAGAAGAAAAGGTTTGTTTTATTCCTTATGTTTCTTACATTAGGTTATGTTTTATGTCCTTTTTTTCCATTGCACTCACTTTTCTTTACTAAAGCAAGGATTGTCTGTTGATGAAAAGCGTGCTATACAGTATACTAAGAACATTAATGCTCTTAAAAGGAGTCTTCGAACTTCTCTGGCATTGTTAGTGCGACTTTCTTCATCCTGCACAGAGGCAAATAAAAGCCCTTATTCAAACCGTGTTGCTCTAAGCCCTCAGTGTTTTATCCATTAGTGCAGACTTAGACTAATGCAATGTGAATTTACATGGCACTTCATAAAGCCAGAGACATATTGTGTCATGGATTAAATGAGCTTAGATAGCCTCATTATAAATTTCCATAATGCAATGTGAACATTCAATGTCACAAGGAATAATAATAATGTAGTGGCAACTCATAAAAGGAGATTAAAACTTATTTATTAAGGCGATATTGTTATGTTTTTCATCACGCCATTATTTATGCCTCATCTTGTGTAGGAGCTAATGTCCGGCGTAACAACCAATTTCTGCCACGAGAACGGTTTTCAAAAGGCTTAACCGGTGGCGTACGTTTCCTCAAATTAAGAGGCTGTTAGGCGTAAGAACTGGCTGTGCTCTTGGCTCAGCTCCCAGATGGATGAAGATTTCCCAGAGGACAGGGAACTTAAAGCCTGTCGCTGGCTCCTCCAAGGGCCCTTCTGTCTATTACAGATATCACAGGCTCACTCAGCGACCTTGAGAAGATATCGCGCTCTCCATTAGACATATATAATATTCCTTTCCATCCATCCTAGAGAGGTGTCGTCTCCACCTGAGGGAACGCGCCGCTTCATCTTTGCCCTGAAGACGTCATTCAAAATATGAAGTAATGTGATTTAAAGAGATGTACTGCCGTTTTCAGGACGTTTATTCTCACACAACATCTCTCTTTTAACTTTGTAAGGCTTAGGCATTAAATATAAGGTTCACTTACTTATGTTATAGCGTATAAAGTTTGTAAGGTGGTCAGCTGTTCTTTTATTTATTATCTAAAGGTGTTACCTGGATTCTCAGTTGTGTCAGTGTTTGGTGCTCATGTGATCCACACGCTCTCTCTGAGTGGAGTCTGCATGTCCTCTTCATGTTAGCATGGGTTCTTTCCAGGTGCGCTGGCTGCCTACCACTGCCCAAAGACATGTGTTAGGTGAAATTATGACTCTAAATTGCCCCTAGTGATATGAATGTGAGAGTGAATGGTTGTCTGATTGTGTATGTGTCTGCATCTGCCCTGTGACTACCAGGGTCCAGGGTGTACCCCGTCTAAGGCCCATAGTTACTGGGCATGGCTCCAGTACCGCAACCCCTAGTAGCAATAAGCAGAAGAAGGTGAATGATTTTAAAGTTATTGCCATTTTGTTTTTCAATTTATTGCACAGATGCATTAACACTATATAATACAGTAGAGTACATTAGGGCTATATTAGGGCTGCTTGATTATAGAATGAAATCATAAAGACAATTATTTAGGTCATAATTGGAATCATGATTATATAAAAAGATTTTTCATGTACAGCCAAAATAATAACCCATAGAGGAAGAGTAGTTTTATCATTTATTCATTCACAGAGCCTAGTACAAGACTTTGGACAATGTTCTGGACAAAGACCAGAGCCCGTCCAGCTTTAACAGCTCTGTAAAGTCTCTACATATGGACGTAAAGAGCATCCATCACACGTGCGTCATTCAGAAGTCCAATTTAATGAATTGTTTTTTCTAAATTATATAGATTTTGCAATCATTGGGATGCACTCCTGTTTTAGATTGTGTGAGCACAATTTCAAAACATATGTTCTCACTTCACTGATGGAACTCAGGTTGTCTGGTTGTCTACTGCTTCACTTTTTGCTTATTAAGCTCCTCCCAAAACTCTGCTAAAGGAAATATATATATATTAACATGTATTTCTTTAAATCCTCCCCATTTTTTGTGCTAATGCTGCTCTTACTGTACATTCTGCTGTTGCAGCATTCTGTCCCCACGGAGGCACTGGTAAAGGTTTTCTTATCTCATCTTATTAGTGAAGTAGTTAGTTTTCTACCTTTGGTGTGGAAGGTCAAGGATTCAATTCCTTCATGGTGTGCCAAAAACTCCAGCTACAAGGTGACAGTCCCAAGTCTGGGTAAATTCGGGGAGTTGTGTCAGGAGGAGCATGTAAAACGAGCGCCAATGTGAATGATATCAGCCAAACTGAACTTTTTAAATGCTCTTTTGAAAGTTGATGAGTCCTTACAGAGATGTTGTGTCACCTGCTTTGTTTTGGAGGATACAGGACCTTGCGAAAGTGACTTCTTGTTATATGAATACCCTCTGAGGTAGATGTTTAGCAATTAAAGCCGTAGAATTGTTCCCTTAAGTGCAATAAACCACAGGAGATGAGACCGTGTTGCATGTTTTCTTCAGTCGTTGTGGGAGGCAATTAAAGATACACTCCTGTTTTAGATTCACGGTCACTCACATGCACTCACGGGTGATTTATTGATATACACAAACAAACGGCGTAAATCTTAATTAGTAAGCAGCTTGTGTGGCGTTGGTGTCTGGGAGCTCCCCGAGAGGATGGTGGATGGCAGAACTCCTCCGGCCATTTCTCTTCAGGTCTGGCAGGCTCGTGGCAGCAACGGCCCGGGTCTACGTAAATCTGCCGCAGACAACGGGCGAATGCTAATCCATTAAAGGACCGCACTGGGACGACTGGACTCAAAGGACGGAGGTGCCGCTCTGTCCTGGTGTGGAGATGATATAGGTGAGGCGGAGTTTGTCATACCCAAGCTCCGCCCACTCACGAGAATCAGGTTAAGCTCACAAAGGTGGTTAAGCAAGAGAATTAGATTTACGAGGGGTCAAATCCAGCTGCAAGCCTCTTTGTGCAGATAAATGGAGAGGCTTGTGTCAGGAAGGGCATCTGGAGTAAAACCAAATGCCAAATCAATATGCTTATTACTCCAGCATTATGAGGCAGGTGAATTGCTGTGGTAACCCTAGAAGAACAAAGACAAAAGGTAAAAAAAAAGTAGAAGAGTTATACCATTTTTAACCAATCACAACAGATAACTCAAATGGGGCGGGCTTTATGTGATACTTTGTCGTCTTTGATTGGTTGGTTCACTTTTTCAAATTGTGTCAGCACGGAAGCAGTTTATTTTCTATTGGTTCAGCTCCTTGGATTTTCTTGTTTGTATATTGCTTTGGCATAGATGTGATGACATTTGATTCCCTTCCTTCTCCATTTATCCGGGCTTGGGATCAGCAGAAAGATTAAACTGGCTTGTGATCCTTGTGGCTGCATTATGTAATTGCATTCCTAAGTTGCTGGTTTTTTTTTCGTTCAACGTCAAATTGTTTTGAAACCCAACTCAAAACTACAAACTAACTCTTGGTATAGACAATCAGTGGATCCCAATTCTTACTTGCTTCCTCCCACATAATAAATTAAAATGACTTGCCAGGATACACATTTGGACCTAAATCTAGTTTCAATTTTGAAATGTATATGAAAACATTTTATTACATTTAGAATATCAAACAAACATTACTTTATATTTGACTATTTTCTGTCAACAAAACTGCAGGTTATATGCAAGGTATGTGATATAGTTTTAATAGCTTGAATTAATACAGTTAACACTGTGTGCGGGTGTAACAACAAAGTAGCTTAAGTTGCTGCATAATGTTGGCCCTGCAGTAATCAATAAATGCCATTTGAAAAAGACAAAACATTATTCTTATTCTAGCCCTGAAGTGGTGAAAAATGCCATAGAGGAAGCCCATATATTTTACACCCAAGTGTGTCCAAGCAGCAGTTCTGTCGTCTGTCACTGCACTGCTCTGAGAAACCCCGGGCTCTATCCAAACTTTTTCACCCTTTTATCTTATTCTGCAACTTTAAGAGGCACTAGAATAAAAGACGGCTCAGCTCCTGCATGCCTTAGCAGTTCTTATGCGGATATCGGCAGCTGGGTTTGTGGGATATACCTATATAGGGGCCAATGACACAGTGGACAGGGAGCAGATTTGCAGTAAGTGCTTCTTTATCATGTTTGAGCGGTGCTTTTTCAACATTGGCAGATGATTGAAGGGGTGAAATGTGGATGAGAAGGTCAACTGTAATCTTCTTTTCTGCTGCGCTCGAGCCCAAAAGAGGGAACCGTCCCTGCTGACTGAAGAACAGACGATGCCTCATCTTTTCTCTATAGCCATATATTGATGAATGGATACAATGAGATACAGCACAGCTAAACAACTGAAGTTTGTAGTCTCCTCTACACTCTTTTTCAAGATATTTGTGAGGATTTCTTGCATCAATATTGCTCTTCCCTTTGAATAAAAAAAAAATTCAAAAGGTGAAAAGATATTCATTTCGTGTAATTCATGTAAAAACAGAATAAGCTAAGAACAGTCACAGTGCACAGTCTGCATTAGTTTACCAGTATTTTATTTTGAAGGCATGGTTAAACATTGCAATGCATTATGGGTAGACTACTAGAAGCTCAGTGAGAAAAGCTAAAATGCAGAAGGTCTAATGTATTTCCAGGCATTCGTCCAAAAGATGTGGTTTTACGTTTCTTGGTTAAAGTAGTAAGAATGTTTATATGCACTGTTGAAGTTTGGTTTTTTTGTATGTTTATTTCCAGGAAATAGACTTTTCCCTTGTTGAGAACGCATGATGCAATGTCTTTGCATGTTTCAATCTTATTAGCATCATGGCTACACTGTTACTAAGGTTGCTTTTGAACGTAGAGATTTATTGATTGATCGGTTTAATGTATTATTTTGGTGCTAAATATTTCTTGTGCGGTTGCCAATAGAAATCTAATTGATATTTTTCTGCCTAGTAGTGCCGTGAATGGAACAAATATCCTTTCGAAGTCAGGCTTGTGTATATTAAACGTTACATACAAATGACAAAGTAAATATACTTAGCCACTCTCCTCACAAATGCTAGCAATCTATTGACATCCTATTTTTAGTGCTTTTATATCTACAAACATACTTTGTTATCATTGATTTTTCATAACATTTAGATGCCTCATTTACGCTCTAACCAAGCCAAGCCGAGTGGCCCAAGCTTAAATCCTGACTTGGACCATTTTTATCTTTGTCAACTCCTTTTCTATCCCTATGTATCTTCTCTGTACTCTTTGTCTAATAAAGGCTGAACAATATCCATAAAAAGATCTTAAATTAATCCAAGTTGTAGTGTGTAGCCATGGAGATACTTCAGTTTATTCAAAGCCACATTTCTTTTGGTGCCCGAGTGTAACCCATGCCCCATATTTTGCCAGTCCCCATCTGTTGTCATTGACAGTCTCACTGAATTAATCAAACTAATCAAACTAAATCAACGGCCGTTCATTTCATTGCCACATTGCCAAAATAAATGTTTGTGCAAATCTTATCACTACTTTCATTCTAATGAAGCTGAAGTGTAATTTCAAGCAGTAAGAACGTCCTCTGCCACTTTACAGCGGTCTCAAGTCAACTGTTTTTTTTTTAAACCAATCACAATCTTGTATTTAGAGTTTTTCAACCAGTCACTCTCAGCTGCCAATGAAGCACTGTGACACATAATTAAGAGCTAAAATGTTCTCTTTTATTCATCTGAAACTGACTGTAATCTTTTTTTTTTTCCAAGACATGCCTGTGTTCGGTGGATAGATGACTTAAAATTGCCTCTAGTCAATGAATGCGAGAATGTGACTATCTTGCCACTGTCCAGGGTGGGTCCCCCACCTATGGCAACCTATAGTTGCTGGGACAGGCTCCAGTCACCTCCTTATTTATTTAGCTCTCCATTAGCAATAATAAAACACAGCTACTCTTCCTGGATCCCAACACGCTACGCACGCAATATATATTCACGTCAAACTCACAATGATCACCAAGACAGAATCATAATAAACAAAAAATACACAATAAAGGAAGAGCAAGACACAGAGGACCTAGTTTATGTAATAAAAATAGTTGAAATGAGAGAAAGCGTAACTCATTGTAGTTAATCGTTACCATGATAAGTATAATATAACACAACCAGTCAGATTATTGCAGGACTTTGAAATTATGTTTACTCCTATTATTAATAATAGAAATAGGCAATGTATTCCATGCTGCATACATTGCAATACACAGCTTACAGTTCTTTTCAAATTATTAGTTTTCACTTTGTGCAGTATAAATCTACCCTTCGTAGCATGCCTAGTCTCGTAGTTGTGCTCATCCGAACTAAAATGTCGCTCTTGATAAAGTACTCTAAGGGCCAGATTTATCAAAGGTTTGTGTGCACGCTAACTGAATAATATGCGCTAAAATTGGAGCAAACCCAGACGCAGTTGAGATTTGCGTGTCTTACAGGAGCAGAGCGAACGCAATGCAGATTTTGCTCCTATGACCTAATGAATATGTAAACTGAGGCGTTCTTCCCAGAGTGCGCAAAATGGAGGGCAGAGAAAATGCAAATTCATTCATTTACTGCCCGCAATATTATTTATCAAGGCTCACCATGACTTTGCGTGTGAAAATAGCAGTATAAATTTAGCACGTTGGAGAAGTACGCGCAAATCTTTTGCACAGATATGGCTGCTGTGAAGGAGAAGAAATTAAGAAATACGTAGGGTTAGAGTGTTTGCCACGCAGTGCAGATCTATTTGCCATGACGGATGAAAAAATTATTCACCAGCACATTCAGCTCTTCTTGGTTAAATTTTTGCTTCCATTTGTGTTCCACTTCCGCACCTTCCATGACGCAAAACAATACACACAATGATGCCGTTTAAATAGTTCCGCCCCATCTGTTTGCACCTGTCACCGGCCACGCAGTTTGTCTTAGTAATTCACGCGCAACACGCCCATTAAAAGCGGCCGCATATTTTCTCACTGAACTCGCAGTTTAGCACCCGTCTTAGTAAATATGACCCTAAGTAACTTAGTTGTTAAAATTAAGAAGTGAAGCTGTAAATCTCTTTTACCTTTAACCAAGATAAACTGTTGTGCGTCCAGTTTACATTAGTTCTGTATGGGCAGTGAAGTGCAAGCTGCCTTGTTTTGGACTATTTCCAATGCCTTTATATGTGACAAAACAGCACATGACCAGATCTCTGAACAGTAGTCTAACTGTGAAAGTACAAGCAATGGCAAGGGCCCATAAAAAAGTTTGCGTGGGTGTGAAATTGTGATGGTGCCCTTGACTGTATACTTACTGCACTATTTACCAGCGCATTATGTTATATAGGAACAGGGATCTCAATCAGTAATTTCCTATAGCACGGTGATGGTATTGGCTTGATTGTGGCTATAGCGGAGTATGAGTGCTAATTACGGTCAAGGGGGTGATCTGTGGTGGAGAGCGGACTGGTTGCCTGATGAGGGGCCGCCGTGTGAGCGAGCGCGCGGCTGATAGTGTATGAGCGAGGAGGATATCAGCGGGAGAGAGAAATTGTTTTGAACTATAGCGGTAATTAACGGCCCACGCGATGAACCAAAGCCCCACTCTGCCGTCGTCTAATCAAACCAGCCCCCCCATCCCCCCCGTCTCCTCCTGTCTCCTGCTTGATGTCTTTCTCATTTACACACAGTCTATCGTCATCTCTCTTTCGCTTCTAAAGGCCAAACGAGGGGGACATGCATGTCTGTTTTAATTAATAGCCATTTAGAGACTTGAATAAACGTGAAAGTCTGTGATTTAGTAAAATGAAGCAACTTGCCGCCACAGTGTAATCAGTCATATGTCTGTGTTTGTACCAAGCCTCTCTGTGGGGTGCTGCTTTTGCCTTGAACCATCTACACCGTAAACCCAGGTATATGTTCACAACAAGTGCTCACACACAGCATGTGGAAAATAAAGGAAGACTTTCATGTCATCTTCTAAGCCTGGCACTGGGGCACAGAGTGTGATGGCAATATCCTTGAAATGTATTGTTTTGTTGAGCCGAGCCTTGGCAGAATTTGTACTTGAGTTATGGAAACAAAAGTAAGACTTTTTTTTTTTTTTTTTTCTGGGGATATAAGGATTTTATGTAAGGACAATCTCACTACAAGGGGTCACAAGCCAAAATATTCCTTGTAGCAGTGCCAAGCCCAGATAAATGGCATCTATCATAAAACTCATGCCAATCTGTTTGCAAATCACGACAGACTAATGAGGCAGATGAATAGCAGTGGTGACCTGAGATGGGAAAAGTCAAAAGGAAAGACGAAAAATAAAGATTTTAAACAATGCAACAATGATCCATTCTTCAATGGGGCAACGTGTCAGGAGCAGTGGGTGACCACAGTGCAGTGCCCAGGGAACCTTCTCCAGATCTTGGTCAGGACTACCTATAGCTGGAGGATTAGCCTGTAGTGACAGTTTTAGGTTGATTGGGGAAACCGGAGCACCCAGAGGAATCTCACTCAGACACGGCAGAACATGCAAACTCCACACAGTGAGGACAAGCATGGGAATTGAACCCAAGAACTTTTTGCTGTGATGCTAACTACTTTGCCACCATGTCACTGGATGAGCTGGAGGTGACAAATGCCCTGGGAAAGTCATCATCTCACCCCATAGAGGCTGGAGGAAGTGTCTGGAGAGAGTCTGTTTAGTTTTCTGCAACAAAACATATGCGTAGATAAATCACTGCAGACAAATATGGAAGCAAGTCTTTCTTTCATATATATTTATTTTTTTGCCATTTCTGTCAAACACTTTTCACATTGTGATGTGAGACTTGGTCACATCACATATTCGCCATTTACATCGAAGAATGCCTTAAATTGCACTTGCTTCTTGAGATTGCACTGCACAGATATTACATGATGAAAAATGCCAAAAGCCCTACTAATGCTTCAGCACTGTCAGTCATGAACAATTTCATCTCTAAACATCGCTCTTTGAAAGGAGATTTCTTTGAGGACTATCTCTATGCCGCATGATGAAGTACTTTATTGTGGGAAGTGTGTCCATGTTCCCACATCTCTGTTTATCATTTCTAAGATTATTTTCCAGTAAATGGTGCATGTTTAACCCTAACCCTAAATCATATATAAGTGGGAACATAGGTCTGCACTTGGTTTGGCCTCTGCTTGATAAATGGTACTTGAATTGAGAGTAAGAGACTTTTAAACAATAATATTATGCATATATAATTTCACATCATCTACTGATTCATGTTCCCTGAGTCAAAATGGGCTTAACGTGAATTTCAGATCATCACTGACTGTGTTTTCTTGAGCTTTGTAATATATATGTAAACAAATCCTTTGTTTCTTAATCCCACATTGTGCTTTGTGTTGTTTTCTCTTCTTTGCCGAGCATCAGCTTAAAGTTTCCCGGCTGACGATTCTGATTATACTCAGGACAGTATTTCTGAGTGTGAGAACAGGGAAAATTCAGACACACGCACAAAAAAATCCCTTCTCCCCAGTAATAGTCCTGCTTTGAAGCCGCGCTTGTTTGAACCTTTGACTGCAAGTGAAATGAGAAAAGCGGTAAAAAAGTGAAAAAATGGGATTGGAGAGGAGAGTTTAAAAGAATGAAAAGAAAATGTGTGCAGTGATTGAGTGGAACATGTCTGAAGTGTGTCCAACATACTCTGACACAAGTGTGAACTCCCGAACCTCTCCATACGTACTCTTCTTAGCACCTCCTGTCATGTCCGGACTCCCTTGTGACATTCAACTTTTTTGTTTATACGCAGCATCAAAATAATTTCTTGCAACGTCTACCTGAAACGCTTCATAAATTATCCAGTGCACCCATGTTCCTTGCTGTGGGCCTGTTCCACTGGGGGTTCAGTGTCACTTTCAATTTGCCATCCTCTTTCACCATTGACCTATTTCTGCCTTGTTTCCCGCTCAGTGCATTGGCCCCCAGCGAAGAGTCGGCCCAGTAACCCCATGCAACACCTGGCTATGGGGCCCCCTGGGAGCAGGCAAAGGGGTCAGAGGTCAAACTAATATTGGAGAACATGACAGCCTTGTATTAAAAAAAAAAAAAAAAAAAAAAAAAGGGATATTGCAAAATATATTATACCAGTGTTCCTACTGTTTTTACAAAGCATTTTAAGGCCCACTTTCAACTTTTTTTCCCATCTTATATTTACTGAAAATACATAGCCATAAATGTAAAGACAGGTTGAATAAGGCCTTGAGTAAACATATTGTATTAGCTAATTATATAGCATACAAATGGACATATTCTAAAAGAAAAGCATCAATTGCAGTAGTCACAGAAGTATTAGTAGTGCAAATAGTAGTAGTAGTAGTAGTAGTAGTAGCAGTGGTGGTCGTAGTAGTTCACAGTACTTGTTACTTTAGTGAATTTTACACTTATTTTACTTAGTACAGTAATGAATTTGTTGAGTGCTTCAGCTTGAGTAATATTCTTTTGAAGTAACAGTACATTTACTTAATTTCAGACTTTGGGTAATTCTTCCACCCCATGCAGTTATGTTGTGGAAAATCTCTTGAACCAGTTGCACTTATGCACTTTTATTTCAAAACAGCAAACTCAACAAACGAAAAACAGACAAAGTCAATTTAAGGCTTTTATTATAATAAGGCTTTGCTGATTCGGAGATCCTAAACTTTAAAATGTTATCATTTTAGGCACCAGTGGGAATCCTGCTATACAGTACATGCAGTGATGATGGCTTTAGTTTGTGAATTCACAAAATCAACCCTTATGTTTGCACACATCTCACAAGGCTGCTGTTTCTACCTATTGCAGGTCACTCTTGTAGATTCAAAGCTTTCATCAGGAAATTATCATTCTGGTCTATTCTTCAATTTGTTTCAGGCTTCATGCTGTTTTATTCATTCTGTGAATGTCAGACACAAACTCAAATCGTTCAGGATGTGTCTTTTTCTGTCAAATACAAACAAATGGAAAAAACACTATTTCTTTTGTCACAGCTTTTTGACTACCAGCATCTGCGGAGGGCTCATTCTTCTAAGATAGATAGATATAGACATTTTGTAGCCTAGCACATCTTCAAATATTTCTCACGGTCAACTTGAGTATTTTTGTGAATGGTAACTGCTGTAGTGTGTGTCACTACCTCATCATATCAGCTTTGATGTCTTCTCGATGTGTTCCTATTTTCATCACTTTAACCTCTTCATTTCTCATTTTAGGCTGCAAAAGAAAGAAACCCACATGCTCACGGGAACTCATTCACACTTAGACAAAAAGCCTTTCTAAACTGCTAATATTCCTTTAAGGGGAACTATGCTATGTTTTTACTTTAATTAAACACCGTTGGAGTCAGCATGACCGCTAAATAAGTTGCTGCAGGCTTACTAAAGCCTCATGCACCTCCCCCTGTTGTATTTTGGGGGTCCATTGTTGGATATCCAGGGTATACCATTGTTGCTGGTATCAGCTCCAGCCACCCGCGGTCCCTAACAGGAATAAGCAAAAGAAGATGAAAGAATACACAAACACTGAACATTAACATTTCCTTTATATAGCTAACTTTCCTTTACATAGCTAACTTGGACTCTCAAGTTACTCAGCCCCTGTTTTCAGAGTAGAAATAAATTCAGGATACAGCACTTGCATCCCAAGCCCACAGCCACTGGCTAAACATTGACATCCTTCATTTGGGAATCTTCTTTGGGGCTGTCCACTCGACTCTATTATTGCTGTCCCAACATGGGTGATGTGTATGTCACTGTCCCAGGTATAGAGATAGCAGGCATCTGACCTGTAGCATTCAGCAAATACAATAAAACAAAGAAATACCTGTAAACATAGATGACTAGGACTGGATTTTTGTACTTACATGCAGTGAACAGACTAAACTATGTCTACCAGCCACATACTGTGATTGGAGAAGGCAATAGGTGTGTCTTGCCTAAGGACACAACAACAGTTTGCAGAGAGCAGGGCAGGAGCAGGAATCAAACCCCAAGTCAGTGGGCGTCCTTTGCCACTGTCACCCCGGAATAGTATTTCTGTTCAACCCATCTTTTTTCAGTGATGCAGTGGGAATTTGTTAGGTAGAAAGAAAACCATGTCCAGACCTTTAGCCATAGCTAGGTCATGGTATTATTGAGGCACAGTGGCAAAGTGGTTAGCTCTCCTCCCCCCTCACAGCACGAGGGTCCTGGGTTCAACTCCCAGACTAGACAGGGCCTTTCTGTGTGGAGTTTTCATGTTCTCCCTGTGAATGCGTGGTTAAACATGGGTAAATATATAGGCGTATATTTTTCAAGGTTCATGGCTGCATGTTGCCAATGTGGTTAGCACTCTCACTATACAGCAAGAAGATCCTGGGTTTAATTCCTGATTCCTTTCTGAGTTTGCACGTTCTCCTTGTGTTTGGGTGAGTTTCAGTCAGTAACTGCTCCTGAGGATGGGCCAAATGCAGTCTATATTAACCTTAAACTTAATGTACCAGATTAGCTGGGAGGAAATGAACAATGCTAACAACTTTGCCACTATGCCGCTGTTTGCTGTAAGGAATTGCAGGCAAAGTCCAAAGATTGGTACAATAAGAACAGTATACTGAAATGATCTGTATTATTACTCTAGTGCAGCTATTCCCAAAGTCAAGAGAATCATGCCCCCCTTAAATTTCCAAAAATCACACACGGACCTCCAAGTATACAACTACCATCTATTACATTTTCTCTATATATCTCAATAAAAAACTTACAAAAAACACTGACTGTTGACTAAAAATGGTTTTAAAGTAATATTTTTAACATGTATATAACTGTAACTTAATATCTTCTTATCATGCATGTAAATGTAAAAGTACCACTCCATTGTTTACTGTTCTTTTTAACTACTTTGCTGATTATTAAGTCGCTTAAATGTGTCTCTAACATAAACAAGAAAACTGCCATGATCTACCAAAAAATTGCTAAATCCTTGTTGTTTTAAACATGATGCCTTGCCCATGCCAGATTTGTTTTTCTTTTATAACTTTCTGTTTACTGTACAAGAATATTTAGTCACTTGACAATTTTTGTACTGAAAAGTGTCATTTTTTATATCAGATACACTTCCCTGATTTGTTTTGTACATGAGGAACCACAACTCTAGTAGATTGCAGCTGATGGAGTCAGTGCAAATGTAAGCCCTGCGCAACTCCAATTCACACCGAGTAAAAAAAAAAAAGTGTTGCAAGCATTAATTCACCTGATTGCGCCCCCTTTTGTGCCTGCTGTTTCTTTCTCCCAGATCCTGCTGTTGAGATCTTGGCTGCAGTCATTACTTAATAGACCCTCTGATACCAGTAGCAGTCAGCATATTACACAGAATTAAAGTTTAGACAGGGTTTTCAGCTGATTGTTTCCTCCTAACAATAGCCGTGGCATGCCTGTGCTAAACACTATAGCACTTTGCCTTGGGCTCTTTTTTTTTTTTTTTCCTCACGTCTTGTAATTTAATTAAATCTACAAATATTCAAAAATCCCTCTTCATGCACCGAGCTCAGAGCCTCTCCATCACAACTGCACAACTTTAAGCCTTTGTGTGTGAGTAAAAGCTTGAGGGCCTCTATGCCAGCTTTTTAATTTTTCTTTGTTATGTAGACCAAAGAAAATGAACGCTCCTTAGAGAGCATTGGCAGAGACAGGATGTGCCTCCTCGGGCTTTGAATCCTAATGACTTGAAATAAATATATAATGTCATCACTTCATTAATTGTAGCATAGATCCCGCAGTGCGCGTGCTTCCTCTCACACGGTGTCAGCCTGTCTGTAACGACATGGCGCCACTGAAGATTGGGGAGGAAAGCAAGGACCGCATGTCTGCCAGCAACATGTTTGTCAGCAACGGCATATATTATCTGCTATATATGAAAGAAAAACAAAAAAATAAAATTGTGGAATGAATGGCTGTAAAAAGCTGACTAAAATGGCTACAGTGGTTGAAAGTAACTGGGGACTCAAGTTACTCAAGTAAAAGTGGTTGCAGGGCAGTAATAGTAAGAGGAGATGTATTAGATCCTTTTAGTGTTTAGTTTTAGTGTAAACAGAACGTCTGCATTATCAAGAAGCAGTGGCGTTACTTAATGTAATGTAGGGGCCCCAGTGCAGGATTTCAGAATTGGCCCTAAATTTATGAAGCAAGTTATGAAGCACATTCAGGTTCATGCATTAAAAATGTTAACTTATAAAATGCTGGTGTTAGCTGTTTTACTGGAGTTTGATACAAAAACAGGTGCTCTCTCATTAATATTTAGGGACAATTTTGTGAAGCTACAGTATATTCATTTTTTTAATCAGTTTGTGTATTTATTTTAAGAAGAAAACATACTTTTTGTTTCTTTTTGTTATGGCTATACACATTTAAAATTGAATTTATGTAGGCCTGAAAACATGTTGTTAAAATGCTATACTGTACATGTTAAATTATTTCATAGCCAATGTATTTGCAACTGTAACAATAACTTACTTACTGCATTAACTATGATAGTATAGTATAATATTTAAACTGTTATCAGAAGTCTAATTATGTTCTGGTTAGTTCAGTTTATTTGATAGACACTGATACATTTCCATAAATATTTCCACAGCAGATGGCTTGGGTCATGGTTGTGTATGTGACGTCCAGTCTGTGCTCCTGCTGTTCTGGCTCTATATATTGTGGCGAATGAATACGTTCTCGTTAAAAATGTCCCGCGGAAACCCTGAAGACATATGCGGGAAGCAGCTTAAATATGAACTGTTGCCTCCGACTGGACAGCCTTTAAATAGACCAATTAGCATTTTTGGCTCAGAGGACAGACTACGCTGGCGTAGTGTCTAAGGGCCATAATGTGAGAAGTGCTGCTGTGTTGTGGGACCAGCCGACTGTACAGAAACACACTCGGATAAAAGTCCTGATGTAAAGAGAGACTTCACACGGAGCTCTGGGAAAATCCCTCTTTTAATTCAGTCTGATCCCAAGTATTAGCCTGGAACAGCTCTGCCAATTGTCATTTGGCTCAGCTTGATTTTCAGGTGTTAGGAGGAAGAAATCAGCATTCGCAACGCAATTAAAATGGCTTCTGTTTATATTCTAATGCTAATAACAAAAACATGGCTGATTAGTTTAGCTGGGCATTCAGGCAATCAGCATTTATTAGTTAAAGCACTGGGAGGACTTAAGATGGTATTTCAGAAATAATGAGGTCATGAGTCCAAACACAAACCAAAATGAGGAAGTAGTCATGCACAATATAAAGATTAACATACTGAAATGACTTTAATTCATCCACAATGAGCTGGTGTACTCCTGGAGCTAGTCCCAAGCCTGGATAAATGAAAAGGTTTTCATTAGGAAGAGCACTTAGCGTAAAATTACTATGCAAATCCCTGCACACATGGAGGGAGATGTTTTGCTGAGGTGCAAAACATTTGGTAAAGCCAAATGGAGCTCGACAGTGACCGCCCACCTCTGGTTCTGGAAGTAAATTTCCAATGTATTTTCCCCATTGACTTTTAGAAAAATCCGTATATCAAGAGTTTAAAAGTTTGACAAGGGTTTAACTCACAACAATAACACCATGAATTTAGATTAAAAAGATGATCAAAAACTGTCAGTGAACTTTTCATTTTCAGATATTTCAAAAAGTCAGTGAAAAATGAATGTGAGTTTTACTTTTGGAGCCAGGGGTGGTAGGGCAATGATGACCTCAACTGAAAGAAATATATTTTACAAAGTGTCCTTACCACTAGATGATTGTATCTTTTCAGAAAACACAACCCAATAACAGCACTGGTCAATAAAATCCCATATCAGGGCATTGTCCATGGATAGATTCATATTTTGCAACATATATTTGTCAATGTAATTATTCAGAGAGGGAATCATAAATTTTTGACACATGCTTTCTCATTTAAATGGTTGCTATTTTCTTCTTATTATTTTTGCAGTAGTGTCTCCAGCTGCTCACACTTCATCACAGACCTCCTTTTCCTTCTACTTTTCCATTTTCGGGTTAGCCACAGGAAATCATCTGCCTCCTAGCATGCAGTGATTTACAAATGAATTTGGCTTTGGTAGTGTGTCAGATGCCCTTCCTGAGACAACCCTGTCCATTTATCTGGGCTTGAGTTCGAGACCGAGAGTAGGTTGGCTTGTAGTTGCATTTTTGCCAGAATCAAAGGTATACTGTGTAAACCAGACCTCGAGCGACTTATTCATGCGTTCATCTCCAGCAGGTTAGACTACTGTAACCGTCTGCTCACTGGACTCACTAAGCGAGCTGTAAGACAGCTGCAGGACGTCCAGAACGCTGCTGCTCGGGTCCTGACTAAAACCAGGAAGTACGACCATATTAGTCCTGTCCTCGGGTCTCTGCATTGGCTTCCTGTTGCTCAGAGAATAGACTTTAAAACAGCTCTGCTTATGTACAAGTCTCTCCATGGCTTAGCACCAAAGTACATCTCTGACCTGTTGGTCCCATATGAACCATCTCAGACTCTGAGAACCTCAGGGACAGGACTTCTGCTGGTGCCCAGAGTCAGGACTAAACTCAGTGAAGCAGTGTTTCAGTTTTCTGCAGCTAAACTCTGGAACAGTTTTCCTGACGATGTTAGACAGACCTCTACTCTGACAATGTTCAAGTCCAGACTTAAAACTGTTCTTTTTAGCTGTGCATATGCCAACTGAAAGTGTTTTATCTGCACTCATCTCTTTTAATTTAATTTTAAATTGATTCCTAATTATACTCTTTAAATTAAATTTTATTATTTTAATTGTGTTTTGTACTTTTAAATTTGCCTTTTCTTTCTGTAAAGCACTTTGAATTGCTCTGTGTATGAATTGTGCTATACAAATAAACTTGCCTTGCCTAGTAATCTCCTACTCTAGTTTATTTTTCTCAATATTGAAGTCTTTGGAGTTGACGCATAAATGCAAAGTGTCAATCAGTTGTACAATATAGTTAAAATTCTTTGCTTAGATTAAAAAACAACAACAAAAAACACGATGTATCTTGAAGACTGATTAAAACACTTTGAATCTGCCAGACTGAAAATCCACTTCTGAAAATCTCTTGTATTTGGTGTATATTTGGAAGAGTCTGGTCTGACATTGCTGGCTTTATGAAACAGATGGCTGTTCACTGCACTGAATCCTCGAGGCTTAAAGCTGAGATGGTACGAGACGTTTTTAGGGCCCGACAGCAGATCTGCTTCATGTATCTTTCACTGCGCACAGACAAATGACAGGTAACACGTCCTACATTGGCCATACATCACAATGCTAAGCTGGTTCATTTATCCAATTTTCAGACACTTTCATCGTGCCAAGAAAAGGTATTTGCCCCGTCCTGGACTTCTTATGTTTTAGCAATTTTGTCACACTTAAATATTTCGGATCATCAAACACTTTTTCATTATTAGACAATGATAACCATAGCAAATGCAACATGTTTTGAGTATGATTTTATTTATTAATCTGTTATGACCCCAAAAATAAGATTTTTTATCAGCATCTACTAGGTCTTCGTGGATGATCTTGGTGTCAAAGTAAAGGTAAGACTGGGAAAGTGAAAACAAGAATGAAACACAACAATTTTATTTCCGCCTAACAAAAATATACATTTATACTGAAAAAATGATCTCCAAAGTCATGCAGTTGCAGCCTAAAAACCCAAGAAATTATTAAAACATCTGATTGTCACTTGTGCCAAGTTTGGTGCCATGGAGAGCCATTAACTACAAATAAAGAAGACTTTGTAGAAAGAAATTTGGTAAGTCCCAAAAGCCTTAGAAATGGTTTTGTAACCCTTTTACTTTACCCAGCTTTCCAATTAACTGTGGTTAATGACAGTTAATTCATGATTTAACAAGGGGTGCAATTATTTTAGCACAAAGGCCAGGTAGGTTTGGATAGGCTCTTTCCCTTTTATAAATGAAATAATCATTTAAAAACTGCATTTTGTATTTACTCTGGTCTAATAGTGTTTGATGATTTGAAATATTCAAGTGTGCAAAAATATACGTAAGAAATCCAGAGGGGTGCAACCTTTTCTCGGCACTGTATAACCCAGCCAAAGTCAGAATCACTATTACAGATTTCAGTGTAATATAATGAGACAGTTCAAAGACTTGTACTAAGTGCATGGGGTCCTTCGCTTAGAGGCAAATGCATATTCATCGCTAGTTTGAAGGCTGTTCGTTTGGCTTCGCATTGACTCTTCATAGCTTTGTATTAAGACATTTACTTAATAGAGTCTTCAGTATAACATACATATTAAGGAAGCCATGCAAAACGAAAGCCTCTCTTCTACATTGAGTTCAAGCCAAGCTCCAGCTGGTCATTAGTGAATGCAAAACATGATGGCTGCCTCAAGGTTGAATTTAATATGTTTTTATTATTAAGCATGCGGTTAGTTAGCAAGGCAAATGTGCATGATCAGTGGTTCTCAAACTGTGGTACAGTACTGGTGGCTTCCCTTCTGCAGTTCAAGTCCTGGTTTAGACATAATGCAGTCTAAAATTAGTCTGAGTTTAGTGCTGGTTTAGTCCAAGGTAAGTGCTTGTTTAGACCTGATTTAGCCCTGCTTTAGTCCTGGTTTAGACCTAGTTTAGTCTAAAATTAGTCCGAAGTTTAGTTCTGGTTTAGACCTATTGTAGTCTAAAATTAGTCTGAGTTTAGTTCTGGTTTAGTGCTGGTTTAGACTAGTTTAGTCCAAGGTGAGTGCTGGTTTAGACCTAGTTATGTCCTGCTTTAGACTTAGTTTAGTCTAAAATGAATTCTGATTTAAAACTGGTTTAATCCTGGTTTAGTTCTGGTTTTAGTGCTTGTTTAGTCCTGGTTTAGACCTAGTTTAGTCCAAGATTAATCTTGGTTTATTTCTGGTTTAGTTCTAGTTTAGTTTTACATTAGTTCTGTTCAAGCCTGTTTTAGTCCTGGTTTAGTCCCTGTTTTGTCCTTATTTGGTAAAGCTTGGGCGAGACATTAGGATTTGCTCAATTACATTTTTATAGCACTGAAACCTCAAAGATAAAAAAATAATAATAATGTTTGGATAGTTTTTTCTCTTTTTACTCTGACCCTGGTTGACCCACTCAGTTACCTCATTGCTTTTAGGTATTTTTCCCATCATGCTTAGCATCACAACTGCACAACAAGGACTAACTTTGGCAGTAATGACTCTCTGGGCCGAATATCCTTAAATTGAATTCCACTGAATAATCACCCCACAATATAACGAGCCATTACCCATTTGCTACAATTGTCTCATTTGTCTTTCGAAAATGCCCATTAATTTATCCATAATGTATCATCTTGTTCCATCACATGGAAAATCAGACGTGCGCCCCTGAAAATACAAGAATGATGCATAGAGGTTATACAAACTTTGCACAAGATCTCTTTCCTCCATGTTGCCAATTTAGCTTCCAACATGGCGCCAATACCAGAATTACATTTGTGATTCGACTGGTCAGTGTTAACCTTCAGACTTCCATCGTTAGCATGCAGAGGTGGACAGCATGCATTTAAAAGTTTGAATTTTTTCCAGGGAGATGGCATTTTTGGACCTGCAATTTGAATTTTTAACTAGTAAAATGTGGTTTTCTCACATACGCTGTATATTGGCTATCTTCAATTATATTACTGTTGCAAAGTTGGTTGGTATGCAAATGTTACTGTATTAATGCTTAGGATATCCCCAAACACTTTCTGAACAACTGACCGAAGCACTTGAATGATTTCTGTCCATGCTGCTATAATCAGACAAGAATATAGTCAGCTGTAAAATATCTGTTATTCCAAGGTCTTTCTAAATAACATGCATTTCATTTAATATGTATTTGTAAAAGCACTTGTAGTGAATAATGCAGTGCTTTTTCCACATAATTCATCTCACATCCAGCAGGGTTTTTTTAATGAGAAAGGGGTTTGTTTACTCCACCAAAATTAATCTAAACAGTTGCTTGTTGCCAGAAGTGTTTTTTTTCTTTCGGAGCATCATGTGCTCGCTGTATAATACATCCCATAAAACACAGGTTTCACAACATGACTTCACTTCAAAAATCTCATTGTGTCACCGGTTTCCTCCCACCGTCCAAAGACAATTATGAATTGGTGACTCTAAATTGCCCCTAGTGAATGAATGTGAGAGTGAAAGGTTGTCTGTCTGTGTGTGTCTCTGTGTCAGCCCTGTGGAAAAGTGGCTACTGTCCAGGGTGTACCCCACCTACGGCCCAAAGTTACTGGGATAGGCTCCAGTGATCGCGACCCCTAAAAGAGGAAGAAGATGAATCAATCAATAATAATATATGCTTCTGGGTGTTTCTGTGTGCCTGTCTTTTCTGTGCTATGAGGAATTTTGGGTTCGTAGCTCAATCCAAACTCATGCAAGTATAGGTGAAATGGTGAAGAGGACTTAGTGTATGAATGTGAGAGTGAATATTTTTGCAGTCTGTTTGAATAGGCAATGTTTCCTAGTCTGAGCCCTGTGATTATTAAGATGTTTACTTGTGAAATTAAGAAGGATATCAGTGTTTTGAGTGATGAGTAAATGCATGTTTAACTGACCACTACTTCCCCTTCCTATCTCAGAGAGTACGATAAAATAAAGTGGATTTTAGCATGTAGATGTTTGCCAAAGCACTGAGATTTTTTTTTTATTTTTTATTTTTTGCTTTAATCTTGTCTGTGCGAGATGTACTTCAACTTCCTGCTGTGTCTAAAAGCACCCTCAGCTTGCCATGGTGAATCCCATCCCAGTTCCTTCCTTTAATTGGTAGGAAGATAAGGAATTGCTCTTCTCAACATGGAGGACTCGTAGCTTGATCTTCCCAGGAAGCTTTTCGAGAGATTGTGATGTGTAGAGACAAGATAGGACTCAGTCAAGACTTCCATTTTATAGAAGCATGTTCTTATTTCTTTGTTTCAGTGTGGACTGTGTGTGTGCGTGTCTATATGGAAACAAAGGTGTCTGTATGTCTTATCCGTGTCACGTGGGTGGTCCTCCTTCCTCCCACCACCCAAAGACATGCATCTATAGGTTAAGTGGTGAATCTAAATTGCTGTTATGAATGTGAGAGTGAATAGTTGGTTTGCTAGTGTGCAGTATATTTCTCTGTCAGCCCTGAGACTTACTATCAATTATCTATTATCCAGGGTCTACCCTGCCTAAAGCCCATAGTTACTAGGATAGGCTCCAGTGACCTCTAACATGAAAAAGCAGAAGATGAATGAATGAACTTGCCTCATTATAATTTTGGAGAATTCTTAGTAAACCTCCAGGGACTGCAGTGATTCCAATTATGGCGTTTCAGAGCTGTATCACCCTCTGGCTATGTGCATTAGGTAATCATGGGCTGATGCCAATTGCCAGAAAAGTGAGCAATAGTTTAGAAGTGGGAGGGAAAACTCCATCTTGGCTCAGAGTAGTTTTGGAGGGACTCATGTGAGCTATTACATGGTTCATTTAGTTTACAGTATGATGCTGCCTGCATGCATCATTTAGGTAACTCTTGCCCTCTTTGTGAACTGCACTTTACTAACTTTTAAAACTAAAGTCAATGTCACTGAGATAAGAATGGACTCAGTTTTATTTGATACAATGATTGAGAGATCAGGGTTAAAACATAAATGTAATACTTTTGAGAAAGTATTTCTAAAAAAAAAAAAAAAAAAAAAAAAAAAGGCCGTTCCATTTCCTGATGCAATGGAAAAGGGAAGCTAAAATAGCTTGAAATTAGTCATTTAAACCTCTAAACTGACCTCTGCGTGGTCAGAGTCTTGTGATACAGCCAGGGGCACAGTCAAATACATTTAAACAACTATATTTTCAAGAGGGAAATATGTTTTCTCCATTTGACCCATCCATAGAATGCAACTGTGGGTCAAGAGCAGTGGGCGAACTGAGCAATGCCCTGGTACTCTTCTCAAAGTCTTGAGCCAGGATCCTGGTCAGAAGTACCTAGCTGGAGGGTTAGCTTATTGTGCATGTTTTAAGTGGATGGAGGAAACTGGAGTACCTGGAAAAAACTTCCCTATGTGGGACAGTGCCACTATACCACTGCCCCGCCATGATGTATGTTGAAGTATTTTGCTTGCTGTCATCTAACCACATCAACTGACCACAGTCTGTTGTTCATTAAAGTTATAAACCAGGGGTGTCAGAGATACGTCCCACGGACCTAATCTGGCCTGCGAGACAATTCCTATTTTCTATTAATAGGTTTCGATCGCTATATAGCGTTTTTACCTCTAGAACTATGATTCCCATAATGCACTACTGTGACTTGTCTCCAACAGAGTTGCACCACACACAGAATACTCCGAAATAAATGAGTGGAGGAAAAATGAAGAGTGAGAGCAGGGTTGTTTAATCCACTTGGAAGAAGAGAGACTGTCTGTGGACTCAAGAGCTGGGCTAAATGTGGAGCTAATGTAGCGCTAATGTGGCCACAGGTTCAGTAAAGAATATAACCACGCTCTGGACAAAGCAGAAGCTACAGAAGGAGTCTGGTCTCACAGCAGAGCAGAGTGTGTTTATTAAAGCAAAGTCACAAAGTGAAACTGCTGTGAGCTCGTTTTATCACAGAGGACACAGCTCTGATCAGCTCTGGACAGAGGGACAGCTCTGTGTCCTCCTGTGTTCACAGAAATATGACAGACTCAAACTAAATGTTGGGACACTGGGTATAAAATAATATAATGCAGTGGTAGATGCAAATTAAATATTTTATTCACAAGATGAAAATATGTTACCACTTCATAAAAAAATAAATGCTCATTTTGACTTTGATAGCAGCAACAGGTCTCAAATGTGTGAAAAAGACAACAAATGGCAAATGTTTACTAAAAAAAGCTGGACTGAAGCATTTTACAAGACCAGTAATAAAATATGCTGTTAAATATTATTATTAGTATTGGATATATTGGATGCTTGTGGTCTTCTGGCCTTGAGCAGGGCTGCACTATAAATGTTTGAGACAAGCTGCCATCATCAAATTTTAAAAAGTGAGAGAGTATTATATCAGCACCTGATAGGTTTGTTATGTTAAAATATAAATACCATTTTTATGAAATTTGCAAAGCATATTACACAGAGTCCAAAAATGGACTTTTGAAATGTAATTTAAATGTTTGCTTTTAAACTGTAATTTCTTTATTTACGTTATGTTTAGCCCGCGACCTACTCTGATAGGAAGTTTGACACCAATGTTATAAACCATGAATAAAGTAGACAGTATAGGACAAAGATACTCTTCAGAGCTGGAACTGTGGTGCATTCACTTACATATTCGTACGATACCATTGGCTGTCCTCAAGAGATGCAAAACTACATAAGATGGAAAAAAAGATGGCCCACCTTGGTGGCTCACCTTGTGCAGTGCATACCACTCTGGAGCTGCCCAGGTTCAAATTCAACTAAGGTCAGTTTGCTACACGTGATTTTCCAATCGCTTTCTCCTTAAATTCTTTTCATGTTATTGTATTAAAATCACAATATACACTGGATTAAGAAGAGATATTAAAGTTCTTATTGTACAAGAAAGTTTGAATAAGTAGGTCTAGTATTTGTCCATTTGAACCTTGTAACCTAACTAACTTAGAGCCTAGGTATTTAAAAAGTTTGGTACCTGAAATGCATGAATGCAGGATCTATAAATATCCCACAATACAAAACACATCATTATTAGGAACAGTATTAACTAGATTCAGAGTGACTTTCAGCAAAGTTATGCATTTGGTCTCCATATGTTGCAGTTTTTCTTTGTGTGCCTAATGAGAAGTCAGACTGAGGGGCAGCAGCAGTGGGAGTGCAGAGCGTACACTGTGGGCCTGTGTGGGTGAGCTCTGCTACAAATGTGACCGCCGGGCGAAATAAGCCACGAAGAAGGACACAAAAACCGACAGACAGATACACTTTGGATGCAAGAGCAAGCATTACACAACTAATAAATTAAATGGTATATATAGTAATGGTATTAAGTCTCCTTTTATTAACCCATTTTTCTTGGACTTGCTTAAATGTCTGTGATGATTCATGTGGACACGCTCTTGCAGTCAAGGATACCTACTCGGATATGAAATATTCAGAGGCTGTAATGTAAGAGGAGACCACATACCGTGAAATAATCCACGTGACAGTATTTGTTAACATGCCACAGCGACTGGCCCCTTTTTGTCTGAATGAAAAGATAAATGTATTAATGCAAACGTTGAGTTAAATGGTGAATCTAAATTGGCCTGAGTGAATGAATGTGAGACTGTAAATGGTTATCTGTCAGTGTATGTGTCATCCTGCAATGGCAATTGTCTATAGCCTTCCTAACGCCCGTGGTTTCTGGTAAAGCTCCAGCCACTTTTGACTACTAACAAAAATAATCCAAAAATATGAATGAATTGTCAATGATAATATAAAACAGCATATAATAGAGGTGTTCGTGCTTAATCAAATCATCAACATTATGGACATAATCGATTAAAAGAAATAGTAACAATTAATCGTTAAGCTTTGCAGTAGACCAAAGGTACAGAGTCAGGGCAAATTAAACATAAAATTTAGCAAATGTTTCCTAAAATTTACAAGCCTATAACTTGTGTTTTTATTATTATTATTATTATTATTATTATTATTATTATTATTATTATTATTATTATGATTATTATTTATTTAACCTTTATTTCACCAGTTAGAACACTGAGAACAAATTCTTATTTACAGTGTGACCTGGAAGTCCTGAGAACACTTGAAGGGAAATGGAAGAGGGGAGGAAAAATAAAATTGCACTTATACAGAAAAAAAAAAACAAACTATTGTTCATTAGTAAAACATTTACAAGAGTCCTTAAAACTGACCTTTAATCTGCTTTTAATGGCAGAAAGCGAAACCATTGATACCAGTTCTAATCATTTGCAGCAGCAAAATGAAAAATTTGGAAAAAGTTAAAAACAAAAACAACACTTTTTTATTATGGTTCATGGCTTTGAAGGCGAGCAGTTTTTTGTTTTTTTTTTTGTTTAATAAAACATGATGATAGGTGTTGGTTGTTAACGGTTAACTGATAAACATTTGTTAAGACTACCAATTATTCAATTAAAGAAAATTAACCAAATGTGCATCCCTAACATATAATAATACATAGCAACCACTGTCAATACATTATCTGGTGCTTGACTGAAGTTTTTACCACATACATTTTAATGTTGGTAGAGATTGTGTTTTGGTTTCCTTTCTGGCTCATAAATCCAGCTGTTTGCCAATCAACTTTATGCCATCTGGATAACTCAGGCATCGGTTCTTTTTAAACCACTTTAATAGTCTTCAGAGAGTGAGAAAAGAGTGGGAAAATAGTGTAGTTTTCATTAAACATTGATCAAGTAAACACAGCCTGGTGCTTGCTGTCTCTGTCAACATAGACATCTTCAATAATTAAACCCACTGCAATTGTTTTCTCTTTTTACTGCGCCTAAGTTTCCTGAGAGATTCCTTGAGTATACACAATTTTAAAAAGCATCCCAGCCAAAAAAGGGAAAGACAATAAAACACTCTGTGCATGTCTCCTCTGTGAGTCTCTAATCATGTCGCCATAACATTTAGCATTTGGCTGCCCCATCACATCCATTGAATTGACAGGTAGCGCTGATAGCACACTGATAGCCACTCCAGTGACTTTGTTGTTATTTCCTTCCTGCTGAGAGCGTGGCAATGAAATGCCATGCTGACAAGCCGCTGATGGGTTCAATACGGAAAAGAGCTAATTGCAATGACTTTCACAGTCTCGCAGTCTCTGTCCATATGTCCATTTTGAAGTGTCCCTGTGGAGTCGCAATATGTAACAGCAAATTACTTTGACTATTAGAACTGGATGTCATGCTGGCACACTGCTCACTGACTCTGGAAAGTTTCATTGATGAGAAGTGCAGCAAGTTTTTAAATTAAACCCTCCACTGCTTTCCAGACAAAAAAGAGAAGCTATAGGAAAGATAGTAAATGGGAAAGGTGACATGCATTTTCCTTTTTTTTTTTTTTTATTTCAGGGATGGGCAGTGTTGCAGGAGGTCAGGCCAAATGTTCATGGCCCATTTAGTCCTGAGCACATAAGTTCCAGTGTGCCATCTGTGTGTTTTTCTCCAGGAAGAGATAGAAATCCCAGAAAGCACAGCAATATGACAGGGGTGAAAAATGTCCCAGCCATGTTTTGTGAGTGCAGAGCTGAACATAATTAGATTTCAGACATCCACTGGGACAGACCAAACACACAACTCTAATGGCGTCCCTGAACGGGCTTCTGCTGAGGACATTACTGCTGTCAACAAGCAGTTAAGATAAACTCTTATCTCATATCATAGTGCTACGGTAAGTACACACCTAGGCAGCTACTCTACAATCTTTCCCTCCATCTCCAGTGATGCAGATGGTCACACTCTCTTGTGGGTTGAATTTTTTTTTCTCTTTCAAAACTTTGCCATGTACTTTACACTGATACTTGTGCAGATGATGGCATTAAGTTAATAATGGCAGGTTTGGGGATGTTTTCTGACCCAGTTAAAGCAATACAGGCATTGTTGTTTGACTGTTGTTTGAAGAAGTGAAGATGTGTGTTTATAACATGTATTGTAAAAGAAAGGCAAGAGAAGAAGGCTTTTTTAATTGCTGATAATAATTAACTAGCAACAATATTTATAGTGTTTATGCATTATACTGTTAGAAGCCTTTTTAGGACACTTTAGACTGATCCGAGTTAAGTTTGAGTTGAACCATTAGAACTGAAGTTGGGAGTCCAAGTCTCTCCAAATCAATTTAAGTCTAAATGAATAGAAGGCAAGCCTGAGTCTAAGTCTGAGTCACTGCTTCATATGTCTGAGAGGAGTCATGAGTCCTGGTCTGTGAGAAGAGGCGAGTCCAAGTCTGAGAGTTCTGCAAAATCTGCTCAGCTATTGGCTGTCTCCTGGCTGCATGCCAGCTGATCTGTGATCGCAAATTACAAGGTTTTTATGTCTCATACCTTTATATTTAGTAAAGTAACTGTCAGTACAGTACAGTAATATATGTATGTATGTATCTGCTCCAGAAAACTGCAAGATCCTGAAGTTGCTGGGAAGTTGCAGACTGGAACTATGACATCTGCCATTTAGTCGCTGTGGTGTAGAGCAGTGGTTCCCAAACTTTTTGGTTTTGTGTAGCTCCAGGACCTGATTTAATCCTGGCTTGGACCTGGTGAGTCCTGGTTTAGTCTTAGTTGATTTCAGGTTTTAGTCCTAGTTTAGACCTGGCTTAGTTTTGGTTTAATTTGAGTTTACTCCTGGTTTAGACCCAACTAAGTCCTGATTTAGTCAGAGTTTAATCCTGGTTTGACTTGGTTTAGACTTGGTTTAGACCTAGTTTATTTCTGGTTTAGTTTTTGACCAGGTTTAGTCCCCGTTTTGTCCTTCTTTACTGTCCCATCCCTCTCAATAGTCCTACTTTAGTCCTGGGATGCTGGGGTGCATGGTGGCAGAACGGTTAGCGTTCTTACCTCCCAACAACAAAGTCGTGGGTTCGATCCCCGCCAACTGCATGTCCTCCTTTGTCCAGCATGTACCCCGCCTACAGTCCTGTCCTGTCCTGTTCTGGTCTAGGTTTATTTTAGGCTTTGAAAGCCAAATATATAAATGCACTATAAATGATCATGTAACTCCTCGTACCCCCTGAAATGTGCTCGTGTACCCCTAGTTGGGAAACACTGGTGTAGAGCATTTGCGGGACACACAGTGCGCCTTGTTGGACAAATATATGTAGTACAATTTATTCACACCCAGAGAGGAAAAAAAATAATCTTAATGTGCTGCAGATTTCTGTATTGGCAATCATTATTAGCTTACATTTTTACTTTGCAAGGATGGATTGAAATAAAACAAGGCTCGGTGGAATAATGATTAAAACCGTCTTTTCTGTCTAAGTAGGAACAGAGATTACATCTAATGGAGAAAGTGGTAAGATGGAGTTTAAAGCAATAAGCACTAAAAGACCTTGTTTGGAGCCTTTACACTCGGCTCTCTCACATTTCTCAGTAGAAGTCTGAAGAGTGGCAGTGACAGTAAAGAAACAAGTGGAAGTCTGTTGAGGATAAGAACGATGTTGGAAATGACAAAAGTCTGTGATGTCTGGTCTAGTGAATTACAAATGACAGGAAGACGAGGAGAAAGCCCAATGCAATATGGAAGAAAGGTTACTGGGTCGGTTAAAAACTCTACTTTTCAAGTAAATAATGCTGTATTTTGACATTCCAGAATACAGAATATACAAAATGGCTGCTAGAGATACTTTCGGCAATTGTTTTCCTGTAGTATTACAAAGTGGAGACATTTGTGCAGAGGTGTTGCACTGGATTTCAGCTGCTCATCACGTTTGTCTGAGAAGGTAATAAAAGAGAACAAAGAGTTTCTTCTGTGTTTTATTGTGTAACTTCGGGGGGGAAGCATATTGGGAACTATTTCATCATTTCGTCTTTTTCAAAACTCTGTGACATACTGCAGCTCGGTGTAGCACAGACACAACAGCCCTTTTAGTCCAAGTAATGCTTCCTTTACCGCTCTGCTGATGCTCCCGCCTTAGGCATTGTTTAGTCATTTCAATTTCAGAAACACAGCACAAACGGATAGCTGTGCTGTGTGCGGTTCATTAGAGACAAACTCTTGACGCTTCTTTACACGGCGGTGCTAAACATCCCACTTTCCCTCCAGAAAATTAATTACACTGCTCCATAATTGTTGTTGCAAATGTGTGTATGAATAAAGGGTGTCAAAATGTGAGAGTGAGATTAATTATGCACTTACTTTATCTCACTTTCCCCTTTGTTTGGCTGCGGTCAATGCAGTTTTACATCTTTTCTTTAGGATGCACAAAATCAGAAAGCTATTTGTTGACTTAGAGTATCATTACCCATTTTTTCTCTTGTTGCCCTGCCTGGTGTAATACCAAAATATGTTACCGACCATTTGCAACACCCACTAACTAAGCTTACCTTCCCTGCATGTATGTTAATGAAAAAATCAAACACTGGCCAATTTTCCATTGTTAAATACTAATATATGACAGCTGAAATTTGGAGCTTGCCATAAACCAATCATGGGTTAGCCTGACGCAAACCAGAAATTATGGGGCAGCAATTTCTCAGTGGTTTACAGGTTGGCAGTTCAATCCCTGCTACCGGCACTGCATACTGTCTCTGTATTCCTTGGCAAGACACTTCACCACCAAGTGTGAATATCTAGAAATATACATTCAAAATAATAATAATAATAATAATAATAATAATAATAATAATAATAATAATAATAATAAGAAATACACTACTGTATTTATCTACAAACCGCTTTGCTTCTCCTTTTTTCTATTCATGTTTTTTTCTTTATTGGACCTTTTTTTGTGTAAACAGATTTATCCAGTTCTAAATACATACATACTCAACCGTGTCTCTTTCTGGAGTGTCAGCATATTAAAGTCATTAATAATGAAGCCAGTATGACATCTTTGGATCATATTTGTTCCCAAGATAATGATGTAAGATGATCAAACAGTGTCCCTCAGTTAGTTTAGAACCTTGAATTTCAACCTTTTGGAGCTTTTAACCATGTTATAATGTTTTTTCCACCTCCAAATATACCTGGAGTAGTGTTTTGTTTGATTCACACATGTTTAAGTCCTGTGTGCTGGGCCACTGCTATAAATGCTCGCTTTCACCATTCTTTATAGACACATGAAGCCTGAAAGTGCTCCTGCGTGTTTCTAATGCACATACACCGTCAATTTAATTTGAGCGCTTAAATTACCATCACTACGGAGCAGTCAGCTCATTTATCTATCTGTTAGCATCATGTTGCTAATAGCCATACTAAATAGCCATTTTATGTTCTGTCCAAATCCATACCGTTGCCAGCAGGGGCAAAAAACACCTAATCCATTCTCTGCTAAGTCAAAGTAGCTTCCCAAAAGAAGACTTTTTCCATACATATACATTATTTTAAATTATAAAACATAAAATACTAATGGAACCAAAATGATTTCAAATCCTGAAAAAAAACATATTATAGCCCCTTTAAGTGATCATTGGCACATCTAACATTACAGTACATCAGATTTTCACAAAATATTCAATCATAAATATCCTTGAACCTTACAATATGTGTACCACCATTTTTCTAAAGTGAATATATTTATAGCCTCTTTTTAACCGCAGCACTCCTACATTTCCATTCGTTGCCCATTGTATATCCAACAGCTTTAACTTAATGGAGCACTTTACATTTGCATTTAGAGGTAATTTTATCACTCTATCAGAAGCAGTTGGTGTATAAGTAAAAGACCTAAAGTGATATTTAAAAACAGAGTTGTGTAGATCACTGGCAGTAACAGCTTGGAAATACGAGGCTTGTGAAAAAAATACATACACGGTTATAACACTTCCTTCAGACTTGGTGGTGCTAATTTTGATGCTAGCCACTTAACGCTCTGCTGGATGCTGTGTGACTGTTCAAACTCAAGCAAAACCTATTCTATTTTACTATAACAGTAAAATTACAAGAACATAAATAGTGATATTATTTGAAAGTTATATGCTATTAAAACCATAGAAGTAGCATGTACTGTATATAGCATAGGTTTTCTTAAAGGAAACATACAAGATCTATAGATGTGTTATGGTGTGCCAATGTGAAAGTAATTGACTTTATCCTCATCGTGCGGTGCTGTAATTAAAATCAAAGTAAACACTGGCAATGCTTGTTAGGTTATGTGGAGTTATTAGGCGCTAATTAAAGATAAACATCTGAAAAGTTTGTACAACTCACAGCTTCTCCACATCAACACTTGTTTGAGTGTCTCAGATGTCAGCTCACCTGCTGCTAATGCTACCATCAAAGCCTTTATAGAGAGCACAGATTTTTATTGGTTTTGTGATGCAACTCAGGCTTTCTCTCGGAAAAACAACCTGAATAAATGTGTGGAGTCGGTGAGCCTAGCTTGTGTTGCTGAAAAGTCCTCTTTTTCAGTGGTTCCTAATCTGGGGTCCGTGACCCTATCAGACAGGCAGCAGAAATTGCAGGCGGTCCACAGAGTTTTATTTGTTCTGTTCTGTTGGGTGAAATTTTGGCTACATTCAACTCAAAGATTTGCAGCTTCAAAAATATGAATAAAAGATACTCATTTTAGTGTAATACTTTAGAGTCTCCACCTTAGTGTAAACCAGGACTAAAACAGGTCTAACCCAAGCCTAAATTGAGGTGAATCCATGTTAAATCAAAAAATAAAAACTGGAGGTAGCAGTACTGAACCAGCTCTGAACCAGGTTTAAGCCAAGTTTTAAAGTATTAATGACAATTAATAACTGATTATCTTTAGAGTCTGTAAGTAGAAATGGAGTGGAGTAAAAAGTATTATATTTATCTTTCAAATGTAGAGGAGTAAAAGTAAAACGTTTCCCCAAAAAATGCTACTCAATTTAAGTACAGATTCTCAAAAACTCTTCTTAAGTACAGTATTCAAGAAAATGTGCTTCCTTACTGTCCATCTCTGGACGTTACACATTCAATAAAATAACTGCTGCTACAGTTTGTAATCTGTCCCAATACCAAGACATTTTTTTTTTTAATCTTTCGGCTGCTCCTTTTTTGTTAGGTCACCACAGCAAACCAGTCGCACAGTGAGTTGGCAGGTTTTTTAATGCTGGATGCCCTTCCTGTCACAACCAGCCATATATACTCTGTGCACATTCATCCTTTGGTCTTAATTTGACATACTGGCATTTAGATACTGCAAATGCATTCATAAACAAGCATTCTGAATCTCTTCTGGAGTTTAAATCAAATACAAAATAATTATCTGTATGTAGTCGTGTTGTATTACAGTATTATTTTTTTTTTACTATGGAAACCGTGGTCCTTGGATTACTGACCACATTTTTTAAAAAGCAATTAAAAAAACTATATAGCGACCTAAAAAAGCAACAGTGACTAACACATGAAAGTCACAGAGGCATATTTTTCAAGCGACTGCACAATTAGTGAGTTAACAACCTGGCAGTACATCTTGTTGTGAAGTTGTATGGCAATTAATAAGTTTGTTTCCAATTATTAGTTATATTGAATATTTTACCTCATCTATTTCATATTCTACTTGTTAGAGCCAAATGGCAAATTCACCGCATTTTTCATTGTGACATTGCCATTGTACTGTCTTCCAGTGAGAATGTCATTAGCAGTCAAAATCATATGTATTCAAGGAAAACCATGAAAACCCCTCCAAACTTATCCCGCTTGGGGCATCTATATGTGCAGTGCAAGTCCTCCTGCGTGACATTCAGCGAACATCTATAAGGCTCATTCTTTGTGGATGAAAAGAACGTCAAAAGCAGCTCATGAGGCGGAGGCAGTTGAAAAAGGGACATATATTTGACTTAATGCACGAGGACAGTGCGGAGCCGGAGGAGCCCCTCTGGTGGTGCACAGAGGAGAACAGGACGATTCGGCAACCAGCAGGACGCAGGCCTTTCATCAAACACAGAGCCAAGAAGGGAAGGCAAGAAAAGTGCTCGAAATTCACAAAGAATGATGGGAGGCATCTGGTCAAGCATCGAAAAGACCCAGTGTGGACTCCGAGCAACATACAAGTGAGGATATTCAGCTGAAAAAAGGAGACAGCCCATAGGAAACAGGGGGTTAATGAGTAGAGATATCCACAGTGGGGTGTTAGAGTGAGGAGAGATAATGAAGATGGACACATAGGGCCCTATCTTGCCAACTGGTGCACGCCTGATCTTGGTGCAGACAGAGTTAATTTGATATTGTCGTGGACGCTCTCCGCTCAGTTCACTGCCAACGCCGCGGGATGTGGTGCTGTACAGGTGAGGCGTGTCATGGGCTTGGTCTAAATCTAGGGCGTGGTGCATGAGAAACAGCCACAATGAGCAGTGGTTCATTATTAGTATTTGTATTTTTATTACAAGAAGAAGGAGAAGATGTCATGTAGACGACATATTGAGCAGAGAGACATTAAAGAATTCACATGAAACTCACCAGAAGCTGCAGGTGGTTGTTTTTTGCCTTTCCTCTGCATAAAAATATCCAATACCCAACATAGTTTACATCAGAGCAGCGAGCCGTCCTCATCCAAATCTCCAAGGTCATAAAGCAAGCGCTCATGTAGCCTGTCCGTGGGTAAATCCAGCGTTTAAAAATAACCTTATTTGTATGGTAATGAAGGGTTCCGGGAAGCCTCCGCGCCCGTGATGTATAGATCATGTTATGTTTATGGAGATAATTAACGAAGGAGACAGAGATGAAGACGAAATACAGAGACAGAGAGAGCTAAAAAACAAAGTAACTGAGTGCTCTCCGTGTGGTTTCTTGTTTCATTATCCTGTGTGTAAATCAAATCCAAAAGACAAATAAATATGTCCAGTTTGCGTAAAATGTCTTTGCTGTTTATTGTAGGTCACTATGAACAGGAAACATGGCATTGGAAAGAAGGAATTAAAAGAAATAAATATAGCAAATTCATGTATTTTTTTCTGCATGCATTCAAAATTAGGCTACACTTAAAAAGATAAGCAATAAGTAAGTAAGTATTAATATTTTACCAGGACATTAAGCGACTGTTTTTTCTCTCTCTCTAAAATAACAAATAAATGTTTAAATGTCAGATAAAAATAACATTATAAATTATATTTACCTCATAATATTTTTATTAGCCTGTCTTTTACTAATTAACAGCCATGAAGTTTTATGAAAGTGTTTCATTGTAATAGCTCACTGCTGTTCCTCTCATGCTGCGAGTGGAGAGCTGCGAACACCACCTTCGAACTTGTACCAGCCACAAGTTCAGCCTCTTTAGACCAAGTCCCGCGCTGTTGGGGAAAATCAATTTGGACACGCCCCTAAATGCACCGCTGTCTGCTCGAGTTGGCAAGGTAGGGCCCATACAGTTTCACAGTAAAGAGTGTTCACAATTAGTAAGTTATTGAGCGCTCAGGCCAATTATATCTTGATTGAGTCTTGACCTTGTGTCTTTCAAAATTTTAGGAAGAGATACAGTATTGGCTGAGATTTAGTGTTACTGATTCTTTAAAAAATGTGCTAATATCTTAAAATAGATGTTGATTTAGCCAAGGTTTTACACCAGATACCCTTCCTGAAACAATCTCCTCCATTTATAAAGGCATGTTATGTGCTATACTATTATACTACATCTTATAAACAGCACCTAACCAAGCAAAGGGAGAATAGGGAGCAGTACCAACATACTCAGAATAAACAGCCTCATGACCAATGTAATTTGCTAAATATACAACCAATTGAGTGATTTTAGAGGAAGAACCGAATTAATTTTGTTATAAAGAAGTCATTGGGTCTGACTGGCTAGAAAACAACTTGGTATGCATTTCCAGTCCTCTGGCCTAAGCTCATACTGTTTTGCATTGATTACTATTCCACATAGTAAATTTTATTGTATATGTTGGTGACAGGAGGCCTTTTTCAATTAAAACTCCATTCTGTCGTGACTTGTAGAGGATTGTTCAATCAACTCCCAACATCCGCTAACAGATAAACAATACAGCAGCTACATATGTCTCTGTTGATTGTGTTCCAGTTGTTCCTATGCGTACATGCACGGCTAACATTTCTCCATCTCCCAACAATTTTTCAATTTTGCGGAGTCTAAACATCGGCGTCGGTCATGAGCATTGAGAAAGACTTGTCTCATTTGTGTACACGACGCACCTTAAACAACATAATTCAATTTAGTCTCCCTGCTGTATATGCGGCACAATCAATCGATTTCCAAAACAAAAGTAGAAGAAGAAAGGGCAGAGGATAGAAAAAAAAAATCACATCATGGCGAGATACACAAGCCTCTCTCACCCGAAGCTTCCCCGAGTGAAGTCGTTGCCAGACTGCCGGAGCATGAAGCACTAACAGCTTTGCCCAAGGCTAACTTCAACCTTTTCCAGTGCAATGGAATAGGAGATGTCTGGTGAATTTCTCTTTGTTTATCGTCTCATTTCATGAAGAGATTAAGAGTGAGTTGGCGCTCGGCGAAACAAGAGAGAGGAGAGCACAGAAGCGCGAAGATCATTTACTTGTGTGACAAAATGAGCGCTCCCGTTAAGCAGAGCCTGGTGTGATTTAAGGCTCGAATTTAGCCAGATGCACGATGTAACACAGAGTAATTGTACTTACTGTGGTTTGTCACTGTCGGAAAATGTTGTGTTTTGGGTTTTTTGTATGTTATTAATGGAGTTGGAAGAAAAAAAAGCTAGACTATAGTTGCAGTTATTCTCCAAGAAGTACAGAGTGGGTGGATAAAGGCTATACATCACAGAGGCTCTGCTCATTTGTGCTGAATTTTAAACCACAGAAAAACACATGGAGGGAAATGGGACTAGTTTTCAGTCGAAGCTCTTTATTAAACATGAATCCCAGGAAAAAAAAAAAAAATTCAGTAACAGAATCAGTAACCCTAGATCTCAGCCATTTCTCATTTCTCATGGAGAGAGTTTCCAACCTACCACGCACTGAATAATAACTGTACTGACGTCTTGATGCAAAGGTCAGCAGATATGAGTAAACGAAATTACGGGTTGGGGCAGTCTCAACACTTGGTGACTGAATATGAGCTGATATCAGGAAAAGTTAAAGATATTTCAGGATGAAAATGAGAAAGCGTGATGCATTCCTTGCCTACCAACCTTCAGCCACACGTGAAACGCATTGCTAAGCTCGACCTTCAACATGTTTTATGAATCTTTCTGAAAGTAATGCTGGTTCTATTACATGGATTTTTATTTTAATTAACTCAGAAACAGGAACAGTTTTGATATTGACAAGTGCATTCCTGCATGCTCAGTTTAGTAAAAAAATCTGGACTCTTTGGTTACACTTGGTATCTTTCCTTCCTCATTGAAGTTCTAGGTTGTTAAGATTTTTTGGACAATGTGCATTGGCAGATATGCACTGCTGTAGTGTAGTTCCATTTTTAAAAGTCCCCTATTATGCTAAATCTACTTTTTTTGTCTTTTAACCATGTTAAAATGTTGACTGCACCTCAGAAACATGGGAGGTAGTATTTAGTTTCATTCATGCATGGTTGTGCCTATTCCCTTCTGAAGAGCTGTAAATGCTCGGTCTCACCACTCTGCACGTGAAACCAGGAAGTGCTCCTGCAGTTTTCTTAATCTCATGCACAGTCCCCGGACTTGTTCTGGTAATTTCAGTGCTTAAATTGCCATCACCACGAAGCAGTCACCTCATTTATTTATCTGTTAGTGTCATGTTGCTAATAGCTGTGCTAAAGAAAAGCCATTTTATGCTCTGTCCAGTCCAATCCAAGTGATCTCTGCAAATTGAAAGCAACAGATTCCCAAAAGAAGACGTTTTCCATGTGATCCAAGTGATCTCTGCAAATTGAAAGCAAAAGATTCCCAAAAGAAGACGTTTTCCATGCCTACACATTATTTTAAGTTATAAAATGTAAAATACAAAGGCAAAGGTGTCCAGAAATAATTAAAAAAAAAAAGCCTGAAAAAGCATAATATGAGACCATCAAGGGCAGTGCTAACATCATATCTAAGTAGGCCTATAGCTTTCTAATTCATCAAAATCTCACATGGCTAATGAGAATATGAGTAACTATGCCTCACTTTAGTCTGTGAACAGCAATGTTCATATACTGCTTTCAATTTGAAAGCATATGAACACATAATAACTTCCTAACTTTGAAACTAGGACCATTTTTCTTGATCAGCATAAATATAGCTTGCTAAACCAAAGCTACACCATACCAAAAATTATAATACTCTTGCTTAGCGTTCACTAACAAACTTGCAGGCTTGTAATTTCCTTTCAGCTTTTCCCTTCTGTAGTCACCATTGCAAATCATCAATTAGCATAGATTTTACACCGGATGCCCTTCCTGACCCAACTCTCTCCATTTTTGTGGCTTATTATAATGAACCTCAATAATGACTGCATTTTTACTAAGCAATAATATTGTCTCCTTGTACATTGTCGCTCTCCATATGTTTTGTCATTGGACATAATAATTGTAAAGTATGGTGTAACAAAGACACAAGCAAAACAAGTCTACCCACAAAATATATATAATAGCATAAACTCTTAGCTGCTACATACTGATTTTCTCATCAAAACAAAGCCAAGAAAAACAGTGCGTGCTGTCTCCTATTTAACCTTTTAGTATATGAAAACAGCTATTCATTAGGTGTGGGTAAAGATATGTTGGATTTCCATAACACTGACAGGTCTTTTTGTTATTGCCATGCATTTGTGAACGTCCTCCTGTCGTAATGATGCGGCTTCTTGATGTTGTTGTTTTGGATGTTTTACAATCGCAGCCAGTGTTTGCGCGCATCTTTGTGAACAGTTTTTATTTTTTTTGTTTTGTTTTTTTCCTCCCTCTTCTGTCGCTCTGTGAGACATGGGAAGCAGGTGCCTGACAGCTGATGGGTCTAAGCAGGCTCAAAGCACCCACCTCATCTTTTCCTCTAATGAGCTACACGAGACGGATCGCTCCTTTATCCTTCATTTGACTTTACAACAAAAGTGAGTGTCTTAACAAAACCGTTTCTGCGCTGACAGGAAGTGTTTACCCCTGCGAGGCAGCAGTGAGACAAGTTGCTTCCATAAGGTCTTTGAAGGTGGCTTAATGATTTTTCTAAATTAATGTTTTGGCACTTGCACCGTCTGGCTGCCTCCGTTTTTATTGCAGATTTTGACTTGCTGCGCGTTCATTTCAGAGATTCAGTGGCATTTAGGTGGCGTAAAAGATATTGAGTCCAGATGATGCAGAAACCTAGGATATTGATTGCCAATGCAGCGGTGTATGTCATGTTTGATAATGTCGTCGCCTGAGAACTGTGAAGATATTAGCTTTGTGTGTCCCGTACCAGGGCGCATGCTTCCAGTGACAAAGCCAGCTCCAAGTATTACTAGTGTTGGATGTATGGGGTGTTCTTGATCTCTGGTGACCTTGAGCAGCACTGTTTTAAAAAACGTCTGTCCTGGAATTCACTGCATAGATCAGGAAACTTCCAAAAGTCATTGTCTTGATTCAGATGACCATGATCCAGAAATACTGCTGTCTTCTCTGGGCCAACTGGGTTTGTCTTTTTCAAATTCTGATTCATCTGACCATAGAACAGTTCTATTTTGCCTCTGTTTATTTAAAATGAGTTTTGTTCCCAAGAAGACGGTAGTGTTCCTGGTTCATGTCCACTAGACCAATTTTTGCCTTTTTTAGTCAATCGGACGATTTTTGCCACAGCAGTTTGGACTCTTAGCCCCAATTTCTACTGCATGCACTCCACTGCACTGTGCCACACACTCCACAGTAAATATGCTGCTGTTGTAGTGAATGCAAGCGTTTCCACAGCCTCTGCAGCTCAGCGACGCCAGTCTGGCCATGCTCCGCCCTGCGCTGGAGATACGCAGCAGGTCTATTTTGTTTGACACCATACAACGGCGGACTCCTTTCAGATCAACCTTTGTAGCTCAGATCGCACCAAACAGGAAACTGGATGTGCACAACATCTAAAAGTAATGGAACTCTGTACAAAAGTTTTTTTTTAGAATATTTACATTTAATCATTATTTCTCATATTATCTTTTAGATAGTCAATCTTAGTAGGTGATTTACTTACTACAGCAACAATATCAGACACGATTTAATATTTATTACACTCGTGTAGCTTTTTTGTGCTCAGCTACTTCCCCGTTAGAGAGGAACCACCCGTGAAATGAAAGTGGAGTGAACTCGGAAGCGATCTCATATGAAACTGTTGTTGCCTGTCCTTCTGCTTCTGAATAAAGAGTACTTTTGGACTTTATTAATGGCTTTTATGGAACAAAAACATACTTCTCGCACATGCTCTTCCTGAGCTGAGAGGGCTCTGCAGCCCGGCGTGGCGGAGTGGAGACGTATCCAGTGGGCGAGGGTCTGTGCCCTCATTCAGCGGCCCGCAGTGCAGCGGATACGCATGCAGTGGACATCCGGCTTTACTCTGCAGTTCATTTAAAACATCCAAAATCACTTTATCTCTGAAAAGAGATAAAGCCTGAAAAGATTTTGCTCATTTTTCTGGCACAGAACTTTGTAGAACAAAAATTTAAAAAGCATTTTGTAGCTCTCCCGAAGCTCTACTCACACAGCAAGTTTGATTGAGATTGCCATGTTGGTTTTCTTAAAAAAACTCACTTTAACTGTTGTCACTGTCCAGTTCTAACACATTTGTTTGCATTTTAATAAGTATTACTAAGACAAACGATATATGTATAATATTAATTTCTTTCATAAATAAATTAATCGGCCATCGGCTGCTCTGAATTTTAAAAATTGGCATCGGCCATACAAAAAGCCATACCGGTCGACCTCTAATGTTCATATATGGGTTCTTTGTTGCATGATACAGCTATAACTATGGTTATAACTTGGATTTGTGCAGCAGTGTATGCCATCACCTGTGAAATGTGGAGAAAATATTAGCTTTGTGCAGCCGAATGCATCTTTATGCAACCACACATACCGTCAGTGACAAAGCCAGCTCAAAGTGCACGATAAGACTTCCATTAAAACGGGATAAAACTACAGAACAAATAGCAATTACACCTAAATAGTGGTGTGACTAATCCTGGTACGACCCGGGGTTACGCTGTGTGAAGAGTATTCGACTCAGCAATGCAAGAATTATCTTTAATAAGTATCCCCTCAAAGGCTTTGTTTTTCAGTACAAGTTATTCAGGGCTTTAAGTGGGCGCCTTTAAAGTGATGACAGTGCAAAGAACAATACAGAGTTCATTTAGTGGTGCTACAAAGGGAGCCTATACATTACAATGCAAAATTACAAAGAGAATAACTGTTGCTTTTTGGAGGCAATTATTTATCTAAAATATGCTTATTTATACTGTATGGTTTTTCATGTGCTATGATTAAGAAGTAAAACAGTGTTATCTTATGTTTCCTTAATTATCCGCCCCCATTTAACACTATCCTCTGCATCCTCTTTTCTCACACCAACTAACTTTGTGTCGTCTTTCACTACCTCCATAAATCTCCTCATTGTTCAGTTCAGTTTATTTGCCATTTGCAGTAAAAACAAACAAACAAACCACACATTGGAAAAGAGTTGCATGAGCTCAAGTGCACTGTCAAAGTTAGCAGAAAAAAACATAAAAACAGGAGGCATAGAAACATAAACAAGCAAATACTAAAAAAATATAGAACACAGGTATGAACAAATACATCAATAAAAGATTACATACAAAAAAGGTGTATATCAGTTCAAAGTGCATTGTTCAAAGTCATCACAGCTTCTGGGAAAAAACTTTTTGCATGGTGAGAAGTAGTGCATTTCACAGAATGATAGCATTTCCTTGAGGGGAGAAGTTCAAAGATATTGCAAGCAGGATGATTAGTTGGGTCATTAATGATAAATGATGCCCAAGAAAGAAGTCTGTGTTTATAAATGTCCTCCAGGACTGACAACTCACACCCATTTGTCCTGCGAGCAGAACGAAAAATTTGGTTTAAAGCTTTCCTTTCTTTAACAGTGAGATTACCAAATCCAGCTGTAAGAAGGCTTTCAAAGGCACAATGATAAAAGTTTAAAATAATTTGTTTGTTTGGGGTGAATTCCTTTAATTTACGTAAAAAGAAGAGATGTTGTCGTGACATCTTAACAATAGTGGTTGTATTTGAATTCAAACTCAATTTATTTGAGAGTGTCACACCCAAAAACTCACAGCTTTCCACCCTTTGTACCTCAGTACCATTAATGAGGACAGGGAAGTGAACATTTCTTTTACTTAAATCAATGACCAACTCATACATTTTTGAAGTGTTCATTGTTAAGTTGTTTTTCTCACTCCAAGAAACATTTTGCACTGCAGGAACCTGACCCTTGATATAGTCCAGCACCAGTCGCTCAAAGGTTTTCATTAAAACAGAAGTTAGGGCCACTGGCCGATAGCTAAGGCAGGTCACAGGAGTCTTTTTAGGCACTGGTATTAAGACATATTTTTTAAAGCTGTGTGGAACAGTGCAGTACCTGAGTGACATGTTGCACAGGTGTGTTAGAACAGGAGAAAGTTGCTCTGAACACAGTTTAAGAACAAGAGGAGGAATACTGTCTGGGCCAGGGGCTTTTCTCCCCTTGGTCCTAGATAGAACCCTCTGGACCTTTTGTTCAGTGACAGTAAATCCATTTTGCTCACAGCATGCGGAAAAGACAACAGACTCAGAGTTTACAGTATCAAACAAACAATAAAACTGATTAAGATCATTTGGCAGTGAGTGGTCAAAAGCAGAAATGTTCCCTCCTCTCGGTTTCTAGGAGGTGATAGTGTTCAGTCCCATCCACATGCGCTGTAGGCTTTCCTCTTTAAAGTATCCTTCAACCTTGTCCCCATAGGAAATTTTTTGTGGCTTTGATGGACCGCTCCAATGAGTAAATCCACAGCTCACTCTTTCAGTTTCATTCTTACATCAGCATTAATCCAAGGTTTTTGACTGGAATGTTGTTTAATAACCTGTAGAACACAACAGTCAAGACAAAATGTAAAATATCCAGTGACAGCATCACAGTATTCCAGACCTTCTGACTGGAAAACAGACCAATCTGTTGCATCAAAACGGCCTTGTAGATTTACTTCACTGTCTTTAGTCCAGCACCGTACAGAATGTGTTATTGACTTTGTTCGTCTACTCCTCAGAAGAAGAATGGAGGAGTGATCAGGTTTGCCAAAAGCTGGTCTGAGAATGGACCGTAACAGTGATGTAATATTTGCACTTCTCCTGTAGGATATTTCACATGCTGGTAGTAGATAGGAAAGACAGTTTTAAAATTACATTTGTTAAAATCATCCGCTACTATAACCCCAGCATTAAGATGAGAGCTCTCGTATGTGTGTACAATGTCACTCATGTCAGCCGTGGATGAATGTAGACAGCACATAGAAACAAAACAGAAAACTCCTGAGGGAGATAAAAGGGACGGCACTTTAAAACAAGACATTCAAAGTTAGCGCTGCATGTTTTATTCATAACAACATTGTCGGTGCACCAACGTTCATCAATAAGAAGGCACACACCTCCCTTAGTTTTCGGTGTGCTCCTTGATTCTGTTGGAGCAGTGAACAGAGAAGCCTGGTGGTTGAAAGGCAGAGTCCGGGCACGTTGCTGTGAAGCCACGTCTCGATCAGGCAGAACATGGAGCAGTCTGTGGCCTTGCACTGGGTTTGGATGCAGCTTGGCAGATTGTCTGAGTTATTTGGCAAAGACTGGACATTAGCCAAGTAGATAGGCAGCAGCGGGATCTTCGAGGGGCGGCTGCAAAGTTTCATGAGCAGTCCTCCTTTGTACATGCCCAAACCATCTCAATCTGGCCTTTCTGACTTTATCCTCAAAACATCTCACATGAGCTGACCGTCTGATGTCCACATTATGTCCATCCTGGTCTCTCCCAAAAAGAACTTCAACACCTTCAGCTCTGCTACCTCCAGCTTTGTCGCTGGTCTTTTCCTCTGAGCCATTGTCTCCAAACCATACAACTTTGCGAAGCAAGACATTTCTGAAATTCTGGCAAACTTAATATTATTTATACATTTATTTGTGCCAAAGTTGTTCTACGCTTATCAAGACTCTGTGCAAAACCAACGTGAATGCACTTCTCTCCAGGCAGTGCTCCACTCTGATCAGTTGTGTAAATAGGAAGTAAATCGTCTACTGAGTTCAATCAAGCTTCTCTATTTATTTATTTTTTTTCAAAACAACAACCAATGGAAATGGCCTTATTACTGTTTATGTATTATTTATATTTTATTTAACTGTAAACTACAGGGTGGGTACAAGCACAGTGGCAGAGTGGTTAAGACATGCATGTGGAGGAGATTATTACTAGAGATGGGATTTATGGCTCTTTAATGGAAGCCAAATCTTTGGGATCCGTTCACTCCAAAGAGCCGTTCAAGAGACTCATTTTTGGATTTGTGCAATTTTGAGAAGCCAGTCAGTTCATTTAGAAAATAAACACATATACCTCTGCATTGAGTGAGACCACCATTTAGGATTTATTATGTCAAAAATGTGCAATGTTGACAAATGTTCACACCAAAAATATCAGTAAAAACAAAGCAGGCAACAATAAATTTTCAGGCAAAAGAACTGTTAGTTCAACATTAAATTCACCACAAAAGATCATTGTTAACAATGTAAATATTAAATAGATAAATATGCATATAAAGATATTGCCACCAAACACTGCAATAGTTCAGTACTGCTAGTTCTAAAGTACCTTCTGACTGATGTGCATCTGAGCATGAGCACTGTGTGTGCTCTTCTCCTCTCTCCTTGTCTCTTTCTGTTTCTGTATGACTCTCTTGAGCTTGTATTTTTCAATTTTTTCTTATGAGATTTTTCCACAGCAAACAAAAAAGAGCTTGTTCAAAAAAAAAAAAAAAAAAAAAAGAATGGCACGCACCTCTCTGACTTGGTTCTCGTCGTTCACATTGAAGAGCCGTTCAGAAGATCCAGATCGTTTGCGAATGTCACATATCTAATTGTTACTAAATTGCCCATAGTGATGAATGTGAGAGTGAATGGTTGTCTATGTCAGCCCTAAGACTAACGGGCCACTACGGTGGCCCAGAGAGCTCAACAAATTACAAAAGCGGAAACACACTTTACCAAAAGAAACTGCCGCACGGCATTACAACATTTACCTGCACCGGAAATACCCACAACAACAATAACAACAATTTTTCTGCATTGGAACATGTAGCACCAGAAGTTCTGCAGCCAAAAGCTGCTTATTTTCAGCTTTGTACTTTCAAATATGTCGATATGGGCTATACATTCACAGAGCTCGCTCGCATGATTATGCCGTCCTCCAAAACAAAACAGTTGCACTGAAAATGAGCAGCTTCCGGCTGCAGAGCTTCCAGTGCTACATGTTCCGGTGCAGAAAAATTGTTGTTGTAATGTCGTGTGGGTATTTCCGGTGCAGGTAAATGTTGTAATGCCGTGCGGCAGTTTCTTTTTGTGAAGTGTGTTTCCACTTTTGTAATTTGTTGAGCTCTCTGGGCCACCATAGGCCACTGACCATGACCCCTAACAGAAATATGTATGAATGAAGATGTGCTATTCAGATAACCTATGGATTCTTCAATCTATAGATCTGAATACATTCAAGATAGTGTAATAAATTAATAAATGATGCAAATATTATTCAAACATGTTGTACATTTCCCTCAGTGAAATGTTTTTTTTTTTATTTTTTATCTTGTCTATTATTAACTAGGGGTCAAAGCACCAGCAGCAGAGAGAGTTGGATCCAAAATGTTTCGATAAGGAAACCATATGGTGCACTCCGAGCATTCATAAACCCAGATGCCACAGAAGAAGAAAATGATGGATCGTGAATGCTAGAAAAATAAGTCATAGAAAAAGTAGCCAGGGGCCTAGAGGTGTCGAAGTGAAGTGGGTGCTTGGCATTTCAGTTCTTTATATGGAGCTTTGTGTGGAGCTTGTTGTGTTGAGGTATTGCGCAAACTCTCCGTCCTTTCTGGCTTCTGTAGGTGTTTTAGTGGAAACGAGTTGAATTATCTATTTAGTACCAGAGGGGCAGTTCGCGACCCCGTCCGCTCCTCCCCCGCTCCTCCATCAGCACACCCACAGCCGCTCTCACGGTCAAGGTTGGCCGCTGTGGCTATTCTGCATTTTTCTACTGTTCCTGGTAAAGTCTGCCAGACAGGTTGAGACTGAATATGCCAATGATGCAAAGCTGGTTTCAGGGCAGGTTTTCATAATGTTGCCATGGCATCTGAAAATCTCATTTGCAGAAGAAGAGAGAAACATGTAAATTGTTAATAACAGAGGGAGGGGAAATCAGCGGGGGACCAGTGGGATTTTAAGAGAAACACAAGAGAAAAATAGATTAGACTGACAATGAAGTAGGTAATCCTGTTTCATGAGAGCTAAATAATTTACCAAATAAGCCTAGTTTACGTGCTAGAAAGTTGAAAGGGCTTTTTAAGGGCTTCTAATGACTTCTTCTGGCTCCTTGAACCAACCCTGAACAGCTACTGCATCATTCTGCAGAGCTATGCAGTATCCTCTGGTATGTGCCTATAGTTGGTTGGTCATGCAGCAAGATAATGACCCAAAAACATTAGTCAAAGCTGTGCCAGTGCAAGATGCTAAGCTTCAAAACATGGAGTGGCCTGCACAGTCTTCAGACACAGACCTCATCGAGCTGGTTTAGGCTTTAATGAACTGGACACAAGAGTAAAAGCAAAGCAAATAAGTGGCACATTTATGGAAAATTCTGCAATGTAGCTGGGAAAGACTTTCTGCAGAATAATTGTTTTCCATCATAGAAAGGCTGCTACGTGTGTCCAACTGTTATATTGACCAAACATAACAACACATTTTGGTTTAAAAATGGATTATAAATTACGAATTATGAACAGTGACTTTGTGCAAAGTATTTTGAGTTTTGGTTTAAAATCCTGTGTTTTTGACGTGCCTTCACACAGTGCATAAATATAAAAGATGTAGTAAAGTAGTACTCCTTTAGCTACATCAAAATAATAAAGACAGAAGACCTCACAGATAGGTTTGGTCTCTTCTATTGCACCAGTTTGTTAATTTAATCTGTAATCAACACAGTTATTCAGCAAAATCACTCACATTTAATGTATTAATGAATTTGTGTGAAATACTTTTACTTTTTTACTTGCAAGTACATTTGAAAGTGAGTACTTTTACTTCAATAGAAATTTGAAGGTGATACTTTTACTTGTACTTGAGTAGATAAATTGAGTACTTTTTCCACCACTGTTGGATGTATAAAAAGCAGAATTCAAGTTAAGTGTTTGAGATGCCACTGTGCCTTTTTAGTGACCATAGTTTCCCTTAATTTAGAGATATACAAAGAGAATACAAACATGGAGTGGAGTCTGCATTTTTTCTTCATGCTACTGTGGGTTCTTTCTGGGAAATCTGTTTACATCTGCTATAGGGGAATTACTGAATCTAAATCGCTTCTATAGACGGAAACATGCAGAAGAAGATACATCAATGAAAGAACCCTTAGAGATTGAATGCTTGAATTGTGTACCTTGTGCTGTCTGACTATAGGACATCAGTGACCCTTTTACTGACAGGAACAATAGGAAGTAAAAAAAACAAAAACAAAACAAAAAACAAATCTCCTCAATGTAATCAATTTGCTTTATGCCTTGCTTGTATGAGTCTGCCACTCGACTGTTCTCACTACACCATTTTTGTACTTCAATCAGAGCCATAGACTAACCATTCAGATCAGTCTTATAATGAAATAACAAATGCATGACCACATAATGACGCTTGATTAAATAAATGCTTCAATGATGAAAGTAAAATAATTAATTCCAAGGAGATCTCTAATGTACTACAATCAGCAGGACCATTTTAATATGCACTAAATGTAAGAATGAGTCCACTAATGACCTGGCTGGTCTGTTTCATGTATGTAGGTCAATAGGTTTATCACTGAGGTTTTTGCAGAGGAGCGAGGAGATGATGAGGAAGGAAGTGGTGATTAATGAGTGAGATGTGTCACTGCTCACCTCCTAAATCTGCGATAACTGTATTTGATCCAATTTAAATCAGTCACTTGAGATGTAGACAGTATAAACTAAAACTCTTTGCTTTGATTGGTAAGGCCACCACTGCCTGTTGTGTTTCAATTAACTACAGACTTAAAAAAGAAAAAGTTAAGTCACTTCGTAGACTGAAATGTTTGGTTAGATATTTCTGAAGGCATATAAGTTGAAAACATACTAGTTGTACACTATAAACTTTTGGTGAGGATAAAATGTTAATTCCTGACCCTTCATGTATAGTGACTGCTAATTGGGCTCAGTATAGCTATTAACCCCATGTCCCATATTTATAGTTTAATGTTTAGTGTCATCATATTTATTTCAAAAAAATATTGGCATCTGAAATGGGAAACAGCTTAGTTTTGCAATCCAAAAAATCCTTTGTACCATCAGGCCATAGCACTGTTTTTTTACAAGAAATCAAATCCAAGTCTGTGTTTCTTGTTGGATCTCATGACATTTCAAAAATCTTACCACTTCTTTTCCTGTCAGTCTGCTGTTTGTGATCACAGCAGAGTTTCTTGGAGATGATCGGCCATTAGTGAGCTGAGTGATTGATTTCCCGAAGTGTCTGTGTGGCTCTGGAAACATTTACTCCTTTGGCAGAAGCAGCATTATGTAATAATCCATTACACTGAATGACTCTCCTCATCAGGGAATCCACTGTTTAAGTTTTGTTTCTTTTCTTATTGCCTTATTGCCAATGATTAAAATATCCCAACCTGTGTGTCACCTACAGCCAAGTGGACTGACTCCAATGTCATGAACATTGAGGCAGAGTTGCAGTGCCTTAATTTGGAGCTCCTTCTAAAATGGTTGCCTTTTTAAAAAAAAATAAACTTATAATTCTTGTCATTGCTGGTGCTAGTTTCAGATGTTTTCTTTAAATGTGAAATAGGAAGAAATGACTGTCAGTTTGACACTTTAATTCAAAGCCAGGGGCTGAATTCCAAAATGCAGCTACTGTTTACCCGTCCATGATTCAGAGTTAATTAGCTGTGCTAATATTTCAGATACAATCTGTATTCATTGTCCAGACGGCTGTCTCATGTTTGTCTCTGTGCATGACAAGCAGCTCCCATTTCCCTAAGAAAAATCCAGCTCTGGACCTGTGAATAAATTTATGCTTTTCTGTGGAAGTGTTTTTGCTCATAATGGATGTCACTTTGTTTTCTGTGATTCTAGCTCTGAAAAATACAAACAACTAACATCTTGGGTAAAAGCTATGAAAGTGTTTCTGTTTTCACTCTTTAATCCATAATAGTGGATATTAGAAAGGCAAAAATATGCTCTGCTTCTTTATTTCTTGTTAGACAAACAGTTCCCCAGAACTAGAGCTTTGTCATCATTCATCAGTAGTCTCTTTGACCTGTTCTTTCAAGCTCTCCTCACAGGTTAATTTTGATTGTTACAAATGATTGTCACCACAAATTAGAAATAATTACTTGTCCCATTTAACTCACTTTTTAAAGAAATGAGCAACGGTGCCGTATACTGTATTTGAAACAACAGTGAATGCGCTCAAGTATTTTTTACAAATTCCTTCTGGTTCCTAGGCGTAAACAAATCTACTCTATACAATCTCATATCTGTGCCTTAAAAAGCATTTTCTCCAAAGTCAGAGCGCTTTGATCTGCAGGTAATTTCACAAAATGGTTTTATTCTTACAGATAAGAACAGAAGGGTCTTGCCCTCTTGGCCAGGTCACTCTTGAAAAAGAGATTTTTAATCTCAATGATTTTTTTTTTTACCTGGTTAAATAAAGGAATAATAAATAAAGGAAAAAGAATAAGAAGTTTCAGAGCAACATTAAAGTCAATTTGTCCACATGGTTATATTTTTATCTGCACAAGGTACAAGCTAAGGTAAGCTAACTGCAGCACATTAGCACCACAGATGTGGCAAACATAATGAAGTAGTTGTAGAACAGAAAGTTCCTTATATTTTAATGTTGAACGTGAGCTGTTTGACAAATGGTGAACGGGGCACACAGCCGAGCTTGACGCCGATTCGACATGTTCAATCGGCCAGAACTAGGTCCAACTGTGTCCCACTACGTCCGATGGTGCGGAACACACCAAACAAACTTAAGTTGCCGACCGCGTCAAACCATCCGACTGCACCCAACGGGCGATGATCGCCCCGGTGTGTTCCGACCTTCACAGACCTGAACTATGATCCTATAGATGAGCTAATGGACTTTACTTAACAGTCCTACACACTCTTAACCTGTCTGTCCTGGGAGAGGATCTCTTCTTCAATATGGGCTCCATAAGGTTTCTTCTTTTTTTTGCACTGCTGTTTTTTTCTAGGAGTTTTTCCTTATCAAGAAGGAGGGTCTTTTTAGTTTAGTGTAGTTATTGTTTGTGTTGATTGTGTGTTGTGTCTGATTATGTGTTTATGTTTGATTAACTGTTTGTGAAGCCCTTTTAGGTGACCTTGGGCCGACCGAACTGTCTACGATCTCTTTGAGTGAAGTATGTCCTGTCTCTGTGTGTCTGCCCCGTAAGACCCATAGTTGTTGGGATAAACTCAAGCCACTCATGACCACTAATGGGAGTAAGTTAAAAAAAAATATATAAATAAATGTTATATGCGCAGATATACTGCTGCACAGCGCTGTTGTTAAAAGCCATCCTCTTTATTTTGTTCTGCTTAATTCACTGTGCATTTGACTTCCCTGAGAGTGCTACCAACTTAGACCTAAAATGGTAAACAAAAAACTTATTGAAAAAATGCCTGGGAAGCTAAACCTCATGCAAAGTTACACACGTCTGTTATTTCTACAAGTACCCTTGATAGAAATCTTAATCATTCCCACTTATGTTATTTTCCTCTAGAGGCAGTGTTTTCTGTGCCTGCTGGTGTACCTCCCTCTTTAAATCCAACTTAAAACAAGAGATATCGGACTAATTCTCGAGTAGAAACAGAAAAGGGATGGCTGGCTGGTAAATTCTGGCAACTAAGTCCAGTCCTGGACTACTTCCCAATGGCTGCTTCCCTCTAGAAAAGCACCAGCATCATTTTTCAATAGCAATAGCCATTTTTCAAGTCTGACTTTCCCTGTGCCTGGGCCTCTACTCCCTGACCAGCAATGCATCAGCCTGTAAGTGGTCCTTAGAGCATGTGTATACAGTGAAGGCAACATTGTACGAGCCCCATGTTGCCGCTTTCGGTTAGGCCTGATAAAAGATTACATATCCAGAAGTTGTTACCTCAAAACTTGCATCTCGGTGGATACAGGTCACTATTTCCAACTAAGACCATTCATTGAGGTCTAGGCAATGTGTGAACCTGTGGCTCCAACCAATTCATCTTCAGAGCACCTCCCCAGAGCGATTGGGCCCATAACTCCGCGGGTTAACCAAACCATTACAACCGGATTAGGCGACGATGTGCGGCCGGGGAAGATGATATGTCGTGTTTTCATCTAACTCCTAATTTACTTTTCATCTGGATTCTAGGGGATGCTTTAATGTACTGTGAGAGAAAATGGAGGATCTGTGCAGGTTGATCGTGACATAATGAGCTAGAGCCAGATTGGAGGCTGCCAGACTTTAATGGAAGGGATTTGAGTGAAGCCTGTCGTAATATGAGAAAGTGCCGCGGCTGGCTAGGTGCCACCTCCGCGCATTAAAGAAAGTGCTCTTGTGCGTTTGCTGAGTGGGTTAACAAGGCACTCTCTAGTGAAGAATCAACATGCCCCAGAGAGAGAGAGAGACACACAGAGAGAGACAGAGAGAACAAAGACGCATTCAAATCCAAAGCCTTTCCAAAAAGTCATAAAGCTTTCGGCCATAGAAGGAAAAAGGAAATGCAGTCCAGCTCAGCACAATAAACTTTAAATGGCTGGAGGATTATATTTAAAGAAAATGAAATAGTTGTACCTCATGTTTTAAAGTGACATTTGGATTATGATTTTGCTGGAGCACTGTCTTTTAGGGAAGTAGTGATCTGTTTTTGTTTTGTTTGGTTTTGTTTTTTTATCCAACAGTAAAAAAGAAATGCATTATCCAATACACATGGACTGTCTATTGCCAAGAGAAGCATGTTTTAGGAACTCATATTTCTTAGAAGCAACCATACTTTTTATGTTAAAGTTAATCTTAATAATTTTTTTTTATTCGTTCCTCCTCCAGTTCTTTGTCAACAATTAATAGGAGTGGACTCAACCATGGCTGTAGTAGACATGACACATCTAGGCTCCCACTGATGTCATCGAACAGTCACTACACAGCAGGGATGGGAAAATACTGCATATTTTTTAATGACACTGGATCTGTATTGTATAATAACATTAATACTGATACTTTGTGCATCTGTGCTTTCAGGTAGGGGCAAGCAGTGTGTTATCCTTTGTTAAATCTGGTTCCTTTTTCTGATTCCTTAATAAGTTTGACTGATGTTTCATGTTGAAACTAAAAAGTTTGGCAAAGAAAAATCTGCACAAATGAAAAATCCAATTCTTGCTTCATGGCTTACAGTTTCGCAGGAAGGGAAGAGGGAGCAGCAGACTTCAAATTCAAATTCAAAATGACTTTATTAATCCCCGAGAGGCAATTCAGTACCATACAGGGTTTCGCTTTTACAGTAAACAAACCTGCGCTCCCTCCTACTTTTTTGTGCTCACTGGTGCGTAAAAGTCAAATCCATGTCTTCTCTGGTCTTTGAATGACCTCCAACCACTTAGAGCTGTAGGGAATTTTATTTAGTGAGTTACACTGGCCAATAGTATAGATATAGTGACAATACAGGACTCTAATCAAAGATCTTCTATTGGAGTTAAAGGGTAAAATCGCTATTTGTTGAGCCACAGCGCCCCTATATTTTACTCTGACTTTTAAATCTGACTATTAACTTTTTGAGTCAGAGAAAACAACCAATGCAAGTGAAAACATAACTGACTATTGGGCAGAGGCAGTAAAAATGCAAAAGTAGGCTGAATCTTGACTATATTTAGATGTCTGTGCCAATCACATGGTTTGAAACTTCTGTAGTAAGCATCTAATTTTTGAGATTCCTTGCACTTCCTGCACCTTTACCTTATTCCAAATATAGGCCTTTTCCTCCAAAAAGCCCAACTTTCTTTCTGCTTAATTCAATGGACAATGTCAAACTTTATTAACTCACCCGTCTTTACTTTTAATGTACATGTGCCCCATCTCTGCACACCAAATTGGAGCTGGCCTTGAGTCCCCTCTTGCCCCATCATGACTCAGTACATCAAAAGGGCTGAAACACTTCGCCTTTTAAAGCGTTGTCCACTTAAATATTTATCAGTGTTATTTATTAAGTGCTTGTCCCGGATGAAACCAGACTGCCGGCCCAGACGCAGCTCCCAGTGGGCCGGGTTTGTTCCTGTGTGGATGGAAGAAGAGAGTTGCCTGGAAAATCCAGACTGTATTATTATACAGAGACATATCAGTCTGGTCACCACGCCGTCCGCAGTGGTTTACTCAAATCCCAACCGTACCGTGCATTTTGATTTGCTTATTTAAGTCACGTGTTCTTTGCGAGCAGCGTCCGCAACAACAACAATCAAGGTGGCGCACTGAGGAGCCGAGTTTGTTTCATTCAGCGGTAAATTCCCTTTTAAATTACCACAAACATATCGAGTCATTAAAATCACAGCAGCTTGCAGCACTAGAAGCCTTTATATATAAAAAAAAAAAAAAGTTTTCTCGTTGCTTACTTTCTTGTTGCTTTGTTAACGTCACGTCCGCCATTTTCTGATTGGCTAACTCCGCTGCCCGTTTGCTCCACGCTAGAAATCGAATTGATTCTATGGCGATTCTATGGTGATTTCCAGGCAAAGAAGAGAGAGGCTTCCAGTATATGGAGCGCTATTGGGATGAGCTTGGTGTTGGTATGTTGCTTTTTCAGAGTTAAGGAGTAAAATCCTGGACTTTTTTCCCCAAATATTTTAATCAGAACTGATGTGGAAAGCAGATTTAAGAAAATAAGTTTTAAAAAAAATCTGACATATCCTTACAGAAGTTGAATTAATTGGAATGGAACAAAATTAGTTTACAGTGTAGTATTGACCTGTCGAAAATTTTCAAATCATATTTTCCAAATGTATGTAAAATTAAGGTTTGTCACCAATTATCCTTCCATTTGTTGAAATACACTGGTATTCATTTACAATTTCATAAAAAAAGAAAAGTTAATCTATCAAAAGCCTTAAAAAACATAACTAATGAAAACATTTTAGAACAGATAACAGGGTAGAAAAAATACAAATAAGATTTAAAAAAAAAAGTATAGAAATATGTGTTTTGGTGTGAAATGCTTCACAGATGCAGTGTGCCCTGATCTTGAACTCTCATATGCAAATATGTGTTTTTAAGTAGTTATTCAGCAGAAGAAGCCTGAAGTGCTTAGCAAGACAAGTATTTATTGTAAAGCAGAATTACTTTTTTCTTGAATATTAGGAAAACTGTTTAACCTTATAATATAAAAAAACAGGTCTTTAAATGACATTGTTTGTTTTATTGATTGTTTAATACACTAGAACATGCCAATATGGGACGCTGTTGAGTTGTAAAGACAAATGATGTATTTTAGCACCGTTTGTTTACACAGAAATACACAGAAAGCAAAGTGAAATGTGTTTAAATATGACTTATGCAGGAAGGATGTAACACGGTGGAGATGATTGCTGGTTTGCATATGGGGCTAATGGTCTGATGAACTCTGCACTAGGAATTTAAGGTAAGACTTTAATTGAAGGTAATTTATCATTTTATAGAGGCAATTGGTCCAATTTTTTTATTATAAAAAAGCAGGAAGTGCAGTTATGTTGTTGAAAAAAAACAAAAAAAAACATGCAGGAATGCAGTAGAATAATTGGGAAATGCAGGGTTGTGCCTCAATTTTATGTCACACCATATATTTTAGTTCGGAAATCACTGTAGTGCAAAATCATGCAGGTCAGACATGACGAATGCAAAGCGCACTCATCAAAAAGCAGAGTTTGTCAGGTTCAGCAGCACGACGGTGACTCCCTGACACAGTGCCTCCCCTCTTCAGCCTCCTGCTGCAGCCGACTCCAGAATTACTGTATTTGGTGCAATTTGATGGACTGCTGAACTGTGAATATGCTCCGGTCGCAGACAGCTGTCTTGCCCAGAGTGAAATGTGATGGATGGCAGAGGAGCAGGAGGACATATGGAAATGACCAGCCATCAAAACCAGAAAGAGCTTCTTCCCACCTGTTTTTACCAATTTGAATCATAGCAGTCACATTTTTTCTCAGTAGTAATTCTTTACGTTTTGCTGTTTCTACCTTTCATATGCAGCTGATTCAGACATTCAGCAGTGGGGAGTAGCAGCCAAACCACACAGGTATAGTGTAAAGATATTAATAAACAATATGTGTAATGGTGTGTAAAATACAATTAACCGTACAAAGCAAAATATAAAAAAGAACTTAATACATTCATTAATATGGAAAAGTGGAATTATTAGTAGTTCACCTTATTTATTTATTTTAACTGTGATAGTTATTATTTTCTTTCCTTTGGCTTTTCCCTCCTGAGGTCTGACTCCTTGTGTGCAGTGATTTGTTCACTAACTGTTTTTTTGCCCGATGATCTCCATGATGCAACTCTGTCCATTCATCCAGGCTTGGGACTGGCACAAAGAGAGCACTGCCTTGTGAGCCTTGATTAATTGTGATGGGCGTAACAATTTATTTATTATTCAGTTGTTATGTAACAATGTAATTTTGGTAAATAAATAAATAAATAATGGATTGGATGTTGTGCTTTTCAGGCCAAAGATTTTCACAGTAGTCTATTATTTATTTACATCTCAGTCACGCTTGGTGTTGATAAACTGTAGTGCGGCAGTTGCTCATATGGTAAAGCAGTTTGCTCATTAACCAAAGGGTTGCCGGTTAAAACCCCGCTCCCACCTTTGCATCCTGTTCTTATTCTCTCAGCCACCCAAATAAATTAATTCAGATTATGGTGTGGGATTGTTTTTAGGAGCTGGGCTTGGCCCCTTAGTTCCATGCTCCCAACTTTGTGTGAACAGTTTGGGGATGGCCACTTCCTGTTCCAACATGACTGCACCAGTGCACAAATCACAGTCCATGAAAACATGGATGAGTGAGTTTGGTGTGAAAGAACTCGACTGGGCTGCACAGAGTCCTGACCTCAACCTGACAGAACACCTTTGGGATGAATTAGAGCAAAGACTGCGTGCCAGGACTTCTAGTCTAACTTCAGTGTCTGACGTTGGACGAGATGCAAAGGGTGGACTGATGTGATATTAAACCCTATGGATTAAGAATCGAGTGTCACTTAAGTTCATATATGCCTAAAGGCAGGTGAGCTAATACTTTTGGAAATATAATGTACCTTGCCTCCAGTGTCTGTGTATAAATATGTGAGTGTTTGTGGTTCCTTGTCGTAAAGCGTTTTGAGTGCCAAGCACTGTATAAATATTAATATTACCATTTTATCTCTGTAGCCACAGCTGCCCTGGGGCAGACTGAAGGAGACGTGGCACTCCGACCACCACCAAACACATACCAAAGTCACACTAACACATTCATACAAGTAGCAGTGTGCTGGTAGCGGGAATTAAACCACCAACCTTCTGGTCAACCCACTGAGCTACTGTTGATGTGGACGTTGGGTTTTTATTACCTGTATGCCATAATCATTACAACTGAAGTAAATTAATGCTTGAAATATTTAACTTTCTTTTCATACCAGCATAGATGTTGTAACCTGATCTAATAAAGTTGAACAGAAAACAATAAAAGAACTCTTCCTGCATTTGACCACAGCTGGTACATTTCCGCCCATTTCATAACAACAAACCCCAATTCAGGCACAAATTCATTTAGCAAATGTAGCATTAGTCATGGCTTGTCTCTAATATTGATCCTAATATCCACAGCTTACTCATTTGGGGTTGCATTTATAACATGTGCTGTGACATCTCCGGCTGCAGCGGCAGCGGGACGCGGTGCTGGGTGTTACCGCGCTGACAGAAGCTAAAGATCGGAATTGACAAAGTGGATAACCCTCCCAGATAGAGTGGCAGCTGAGCATAATTTCCCAATAACTCACCATATTTGTCAAGGTCTTAGTCAGCAGAAGCCCGCGGCCATCAATTGCGTCCGGGGAGAGTGAACCAGGGAGTGTGTCTCTGCGTGTGACCGAGCGCGGAGCCAGAGCCGTGTGACTGCTACACTTGGGCACTGATAAAATGGTTCTCTGTAGTTTTAGGATGAAAAGCACTCAGTTCATTCGCAGTATTATAGGGAAAAAATATGTTAGATGCCCCAATCATGACCTGTTTTCTTTTTTCTTTTCTTTTTTTAAATAATAAGAAATGGAAAATATACGCTAAATACTTGGTGGCTACGTGAGTAATAGTAGTAGTGGTGATGGAAGTAGGAAGTAGTAACAGCAACAGTTTTTGTAGTAGCAGTGGTAGTAGGAGTTGTCGCAGCAGCAGTACCAGTAAGTACTTTCTACTTAATTCAATTTTAAGCTCAATACTGTTTTACTCAAGCAAAGAGACAGTGATGTTAGTGGGTTAGGCCTCGAAGCACAGACTGTTGTTGTGTCCCTGAGCAAGACACTTCACCAACAATGCCCTCTTCAGTCACAGTGTGGGGCTGGTTGCGACTGGAAGGGCATCTGGCAGGAAAACTTGCCAAAGCACCATGTGTGGATAATAAGAAAGGAAACAGCTGAAAGATAAAAAAACAAAAAAAAAACAAAGGCAAAACAATTTTTCTGAAGTAACAATGTGTTTGATCTGCTTGAGAAATGTTATTTACTTTTACTTGAGTACTTCTGTTTGTTTGACACACATTGGCCAAAGCACTTTATAATGGAAGAGGACAACAACAGTGCAAGAGTAACAGATTTCTTTTTATCTAAACTCGTGATATTCTTTTTGTCAGCTATTTTTTTTTTTTTTATGTGCTGAAGAAGTGTGTAAGTATTGTACAACATACACTATATTTCCAAAAGTATTAGCTCTCCTGCCTTTACACAAATATGAACTTAAGTGACATCCCAGTCTTAATCCATAGGGTTTAATATGAAATAAGTCTATTTCCTTGCATGTTGCTCATATAAAATATTACTAATACATTTCCTTTGTCAAGATACTGTTGTAGCTGGAGTAAAGATTCTGCTTTTTTTCTTTTTTTTATTGTCCGAGAGCTGCGGAGGTGACCGGGAGGCAGTAGAGTGAGTTGGTGGATGTTTGAAAGGTCACTTGACGCTCCAGCCTCTGACAGGTTTCTCAAACAGAGGGGAAAAAAATACAGCAGGACCCGACATGTAGCTGCGCTCATCTCCTCAAACAAATAAAAAAATACTTCAAACAGAGAGAGAGAGAGGATGTGAGTTCAAGTACAGCAAGCTGACCTTCAAACAGTCTGAGTCAGAGAGTACAGTCTGAGTTTCCATAAATCAAAATCATCATCAGGAATAAAATGAAACAATTTTGTCTGCAAACACAAAATAATTAATCAGGCAGCAAAATGTCTGTTTGTTGATGGTTGGTGAAGATAGTAAAGTGTTTTCTAAGTCTGAATATAATACATGAAAAGGATTTAGTTTGGGAAAAAAAAATATTATTTTAGTGAAATACAAAGATTCACTACCTGATTTTTTTCTCTTGTAGGAAAACGAATTATTCAGTCAAAATAGCACAGCATAATAAAAGTCATCTCAAAAAATGAGACTCCCACGCTGGAGTCTCATTTTGGATCCGGGACACTGTCATTGGGTGAGTCCAAGCTCGTGCACGTCTGTATACACTGGAGTTAAGGCGGCCGCAAGTCCAATTCCAGCTCTGGCTCCTACTGTTTACACTCTAAAACCATCTATCACTACAAACACATACTATAGGTCCACTGTGGCCAGGATTGTTATTCTCAGTGGGACTTTCCTGGCTTAATAAAGGGTAAAAAAAATACAAACAATAATAAAAATACTTGTAAAATACTACAATAAGATTCAAAACTACTACTACTAGCAGTAATAAAGCATCAATAAATATGTAATTAACAATATTCTAGTGAAAAAATAGTTCTTAGTATTGGGGCGGCAATAGCTCAGTTGGTAGAGATGTTCGCCTACTAACCTGAAAGTTGGCGGTTCGATCCCCACTGCTGGAATTGCATACTGTTGTTGTGTCCTTGGGCAAGACACTTCACTCACCTTGCCTGTATGAATGTGCAGCCACGAGTAAATAATCCATTAACTTGTTACTAATCCTTAACTAATACATAGAGAGTGTGTTATTCTAAAGTGTTACTAATAAGACAACTAAATATAAACTTCCATTGTAAGTTTCCTTCTTCATTTCTGTGAAAATTCCGCTGCAGTATTTTTTGCTTTCTGGACGTTTTTGTTTCGGGCTCTCGGCCATTTTAATTCATCAAGCGCATTATGGATTTTGGGATATCTGCCCACCTGGAAACTGTGTGAGGCCTGGCGTTTTTAAGGAGTTACTTAATTTTATTCCTAGACTACTCAGCCAAAAGCAAGTACTGTAGACCTTGTGAAAAAAAGTGAAAGTGGGGCAGTTTAATTATACCAGATTCTCTTTCTAATGTTTGTACTTAACTATTGTGGTGTTGCTGTTTTCTGGTATATGCTATGTTATAATAAACTGTTTAGAACAAGAGCCACAAACCAGCATCAAGGAACAGTAAAGTTACATGATTTAACTCCAGTTCTCTGTGAGATAATCAGCACAGTATTTGGCAGATTGTTGTTAGTTTGCAATTATTAATGACTACTCAGAGGCTATATTTCACTTTAAAGGCTGTGACTTTTGTGCATTAAAATTGGTTGCGGCTCTTTACAGATTAAAATTTTGTATTTTTGGGAACAATTGGGAACAGGCCCCTGCTTTATGCCGAGCCTGTGCATCGTCATTGAAGGCAAAAGGGCTTCATGTCTCTCAATATAGAGTATACTGTAACGCTAGGATGAAAACAAAATCATTGTTTAAAGGCAAATACTATATCTATGGTCACATCAATCATAATATTATTCTGAAAGTATATTCTGATAAGCTATGGTAATGTAACAAACCTTATATGGTCATGTTTAGTGTACAGTAATGCATGGGATTGGAATATTATTTTGTAAAAATGTTCCATACTAAGGCCAGGTTAGTATTTAGTTCCAGCAAAATCTGCATTGCATTTATTATTAAAAACATTTAGGTCAAGGGGAATAATGAAAAGGATCCCTCAAACATACACTTACATGCACAGATACAGGCTTTTAGAGCAAGACCAGGGCCATTTCATTAGCCAGCTACAGTATATGCTTTGTCTTTCTTAGTTTGTGTAAGGCTTATGTAAACTTTTTTTTTTTTTTTTTTTTTTTTTCATGGACACTTTTTTTGCCATTGCAAGATAGAACCATTGCCTTGAATGAGATTTGTACTCTGTTAGGGCTTCTAGTTTGTTTGATTGTTGGTTGCTTTCTTTGTCTGTTAAAATACCAAAAAAGGGAGCATGTCTATGTTCCCACAGCTCTATGTTCCCACAACCCATGTTCACCCATTCCTACAATTCTTTTCCAGTAAACGGTTCATGTTTAACCTTAACCCCTAACTCTACACTAACCCTAAATCTTATAAATATGGGAACATTGAGCCTATTTTTGAAAATGATCTTATAAATGTGGGAACATAGGGTCTAATTTTGAAATATAGTTTATAAATCTTGGAACATAGGGCTGTGGGAACATAGGGCCTAATTTTTAGATACATTTTAGGAATGTGTGACCCCCTAAACAAGTAACGGTCAGATTTTAGTGATTTGCCGGCCCACCATGTTGTTTTAATTGATTTTACTCCAAGCCCCACATCTTTGCCCTGACTCGCTCTCTCTGAACACTTTTACAAGAGTCTTTTTTTGTTTGTTTTCATCTTCTCATTTCTGAACCCTTGGGGCTGTTGTGGCTGAGCGTTATTAAAAGCCTGTGTTTGACAGTTGCACTCTAATACCTCTGCTATATAGACCTTCTTTTAGATCTAATCTCTCACTGTTTGCACTGGGTTCGGGGGAAATATAACAGGGATTCATGTAGCGTTCTGTTCAATTTACTGCTACCACCGAGAGTTGAGGCGCAACACAAACACAGAGCCACTCAATGGTATTACACAATGGTACGGTTGATTTAAAGTTAGATTTAATTTATTTACCACTACAGACATTGTGAAGTGTAGGGATAGATGAAAAAGCTATTTCTGTAGAAACCTATAAAGGCAGCTTAGATTTGATCACTCAATCTTCTTTCAGCTTTCAGCCTTCTTGGGTCGCCACAGCAAATCAACTGTGTAGTGATGAATTTGGTATATGTTTTACACCAGATGCCCTTCCCGACTCGACCCTCTTCATTAGGCTTGGGACTGGCACAAAGAGGAATCATGCCAAGACATTTCTAGACAATGTAAAATGCAAACCTTAGCCTCAACAGCACAGCGACTTTGTATAATTGATTTCCCCAATGAACGTAAATCCTCTCCCGTTTGCAAAGGTTTATGGGAAAATGCTGAGTGCCTCCTAGCTCCTCTGTCATATAAAGACGCAAGGATTCATGCCTTTGTCTTTTACCACTTGCTATATTAAATGTTTTGTTTGTTTTTTCTCAGTAGGGCTCTCTCGTGTTTACCATAACTCTTTGAGCCCCCTATGGCTGACAGGCAGTGTTTCAGCTGCCTATTTTAGCGGTGGGACATAAAATGGACAAAGCCTGGCAATATTTCTTATCCTTAAAACAATTATGTAGGATGCTGTATGTCTTTGCATATATACACACATTAAAATCTATAAAGTGCAAACCATAAATAAGTCTTAATGTCAGACACACACAGCCTGAATTCTGAGAAGGAAAATCCAATTTGATCCCTTTGTAATAAAATAAAATAAACTTAGGCTGTAAGAGCAGTTTTTTGTTGAGCAGCTAAGTGGACTGGAGTGAAAATCACCTAAACCCTATTATCTGACTGATGGGACATTTAAACTCACTTTTGGCTTTTACCAACTGACTGTTGAAAAGGGCACTTATTCTGTGCACTTTACCTTTGTGTTGTATAATATAGAGGGCTTTTATCCTAAAATAAATGTATGTAATGCTGTTTATAGACCACACTATTCAAGGTTAAATAAATGTGTTCAGAGGGTTAAAAAACCTGTGAATTTGTGTGTATCATATGCAAGGTATTTTACTAGCATTGTGCAGAGTTGTACATAATATCGTATATTGCATAGCATAAACAGCGATATTTCATTTTCAATTCAACTTTAGTCTGGACTCTTGGCCCAATAATGATAAAAAATAAAAATAAACAATACAAAAATACTAAAGACACAATAGTTAAATCAACATTTTAAAAAGGCAGCTGCACCATTTTTTTTCACAGTATGGACTGGTAGCACATTGCACTAAACTTGATGTTTGTTACTGACAAAATAATTTCATTTTCAGATTTGTTTACCCTAGAGATAAAATTATACACTGAGTTTCTGTAATAAAGCATGTAAAGTGTTAACTCTTGCAGTGCAAACATTTCACTCTCACTCGTCCATCTGGGCCTCTTCAGAAGCACTCGTATACAGCATCATCATATACCACCTGCAGCTTTTGCAAACTGGCTTTTTTGTAGTTTGTCCATAAATGAGCCGTGTACAGAGGAGTACAATATGCCTTTATGCCTTTTATGTTATATTATTACATTAATATTGTTTAGGGTCCTATATTATGCTTTTTTCAGGCTTTTGAAATAGTTTAGGACACCATTTCAATAACATTTTACTTTTTTTTTTATAACTTTAAATAATTATGTTTGAAAAACGGTCTTCTTTTGGGAAGGTGTTACTTTGACTGCTTTGTAGTGACGGCAATTTAAGCACTGAAATTATCTTCAGAAACACTGCAGGAGTACTTCCTGGTTCCATGTGTTTATGTAGAACGGTGAAACCAAGCGTTTTCAGATCATAAGAAGAGGACGGGCTCAGCAAACAGAATTACTCAAACAAATAAATACTACTCCGGGTATGTTGTTGAGGTGGAAACATTATAACATGGTTAAAAGCTAAAAAAGCAGTTTGAAAAGTTCACCGAGCAACCCTTAAAAATAAAGCGGGTTTAGATATTGCTATGCTAAGCGCAGAAAGTGAACAAAAAGATCCCATTCTCTTTGTTTCTTGGTTAAACTTCATACCGACTGCCTAAGACTATATCTTCAAATCTTCCTTTTAATTGATCTCCAGTGCTATCACAGTGTGGGTCCACTCTGGCAGATTTAACTGAGAAGAGATGTCAGGATTCAGGATGGGCCGACTCAAATGCAGCACTCCTCTGGGTGCACTGAGAGCCAGAGGAGTCAATGAAAACCTTGAACTTTCCGACAGCGAGATAGGAGGACCAGCAGTGAAGGTAGGGCCGTGGAGGGAGGGGAAGAGCGAGGGAGGGGGGCACACGGATATAGGAGCATAGGGAAATGGGACAGATAGAGAGTCAGTGACGCCCTGATTGGCTGTTTAATAATGGCTGCCAGGGGATGTTAGCAGTAGTTATAAGAAACAGTACTTCAAAAAAATAATATTGGAAAAAAGGGAAGCAAAGTATGCAAGATGTAATGTGTTACAAGGCGGAGATAATCGCTGGTTTTGCAAAGGGCCAAAGCTAAACTCGGCGCTATATGTTTTAGGTAAGCTCCAAATTTCAGTTTAATGTCACATATTTGTATTTTAGGTTGGACAATTGGTTGCGTTTTACATTTTTAAATAAAATAAAAGCAGAAAAGTAGCCGTACTGTTGGTGATTGGTGGGGTTGGAAATATTACAGGTAACAGATTTTGTTATGACGGCACCTGGGATGGCAGAAGCAAAATCAGCTAATTCAGCTTTTATTTTTTGAAGAAAATGTACTTTCTTGCTCAGGAGATTAAGCGGGTTGCCCACTTACTGGCGGGGTTGGCGGTTTGATTCTCACTCTGGCCCACTGCATACCTTTGTTGTGTCCCTGGGCAAGACACTTTACTCACATTGCCCACTCCAGTCACAGTATGTTGTGACAGAAAGGGCATCTGGCCTTGTGTATGTACTACTTTCTGAGTATTTTTACCTTGGAGACAAAGTTGTAGTAATAACATTTCAACTGCAGTAGTAGTGGTATTAGAACTGGTTTTAGTATTAGTTGTTATGCTGCTTTTAAGTGGTGTTGCGTTTAGCGTATATATACGAGTTTCTGCCATGAAAGAGCACATAAACACCCCACCAAGTCATTGGATCAAGTCGAGTAAACCGTAACGGTAGAAGCAACACAAACTGTCCAAATTCTGACGTAGTGACGGACACTGGGGGAAATTAACAGCATTTTGTTAATGGTAAAATGCTTAGGATTATTTTGTTGGGAGAGAAATAAAGCATAGATTTATATTTTTTAAAGTTTACTAATGTTAGGGAAAGGTCTGTTTTGTTTGCCTGGAAAATCCAGACTGATATGTCTCTGTGTTATTCTACAGAGAAATATCAGTCTGGTCACCACGCCGTCCGCAGTGGTTTACTCAAATCCCAACCGTACCGTGCATTTTGATTGGTTTATTTAAGTCACGTGTTCTTCGCGAGCAGCGTCACTCGTATGCATCTCCTCACCGACAACAATAAAGATGGCGCACCGAGGAGCCGAGAGTTTGTTTCATTCAGCGGTATGGTACGGTAATGTTGAAATAACTCCCTCGTTCCTCCCTCGTGGCTTCAGTACTCCGTTTGTTTACTTTCTCACGTTATTGTCGCTTTGTTAACGTCACGTCCGCCATTTTCTGATTGGCTAACTCCGCTGTCCATTAACTCGGGTTTGCTCCGCCCTAGAAATTGAATTGATTCTAAGGCGACCAGACTCATTCGCTGGTACAGCGGTGAGTCTGGAATTTCCAGGCAACTGTTTTGTGCTACACCAGACTTTATATTTAGTTAACTATAATCTTCAACATTATCATTACAGTATTGGTAACAAGCTCTAATGTATTTGTGGCACATAAGCAGAAGTAACAAACAAATAATGCAATTGAACTCTATTTTGACGTTTCCAGTTTCCCACTTTCTGTATGAGGACAAGTTGTATAAACGAGTTCCATCCTTGGAGAAAACTAGCAGTCAAATTGTCCGACTTGCACTTGAAAGCAGCATTAAACTTAGTGGCAGTAGTCGAAATAAGAGTTTTTTTACTTTTACTCAACTAACAATTTAGTTGCTATTGTTTTTCCTTCTACTTGATATTATTTTTTTGAAGTAACAGTACAGATTTTGAGTACTTCCACCTCTGGTAAAGTCATCGCTGAATTACTCCTGCTCCGTGCACAGCGGACAGGTCCCTCCTCTGAGAGAGTTAGTGCCCATAATCCTCCAGGTTGATAATGAGAGCTCAACCTCAATGATACATCAGCCCAACGGAGAAACTTAACAGCAAAGGCATCATTCTTCATTGCTAAATCCTGACACTTTTATTACCCCCGCTTTTCTCAGGATCCCTATTTATAGCCGGAGCGATGGCTGGTGCCAACACAGAGAGAACAGCGCAGAGCAAGGGTTGATGCTGTAGCACACACCACAGTTACACTTTAGATTTAAGGCCGCGCAGGTGAGAGAAGAAAGGCTCGTAAGCTCTTTGCTTATAAAGAAAAAGCAATATACTAAGGCGGGCGGTGTTTTTTTTTTTTTTTTTTTTTTACAGTCATGAATAAAAATGGCTCCAAGCAGAAGCCATACATCTTATTTTGCATTCTGAACATTGTGTCCAATGGCTGATCAATTAAAAAAAAAAAAAAAAGTCAAATGAATACTCGCAACTACCTCACTTACTCCAATCAGGCATAACATTACGACCACCTGTCCCTTGTCAAACTCAAATCCTTTCTCTTGCCCATTTTTCCTGCTTCTAACACATTTACTTTTAGGATAACAGTTCCATGATGACTTCACCTGTAATGTTATGCCTTATCTGTATCTCACCGTATACTTGGAGGTAACAACAGCACCAACCTTACCACATTTTACTGCTGCTTTTGTAGTTTAAGAAATTAGAGATGCATCCATAGCCATCGACTGTTTCAGCAGAAACGATAGCACAATACTTTTCTATAGGTTTTTTGCTATCTCCAGAACAGGCTGAATATCAGGATCCGGACCCAGGCGGCTGCTGATCGAGTCTTTTAATGAGACCTAATGGCCCTAATGCTCTGCGTCAATACAGAATCTTTTATTTTCTCCCTGCATTCGAGGCAACAAAGCAGATTATAACCACTAAACACTAAAGAGACGGAGAGTGCCTTTTCAGCTTCTCACTGTGGAGACAAAGATAACTCCTTCGACTGCAGTTTATCTGAATTCACCCCAAGTACAATGAAAATAATTTTTTTGTTTATGGTCTGCTGTGGATGAGCAGATAATGACTTAAATTACTTTACTCTTTTGTATAAAAATTATTTTAAATAAACATTTGTATTACTTTTAGGGTTGCTATTTTATACACATGACTAGGGAACAGGTAATAGTTATATTAACAGTAATGCTATGAAAAAAGTGAATTTAACGCGGCTGTGATACTCATTTGAACTAATAGATGTGGGAGTTTCAGATATATTGTTTGTTGTTATAATTATGAGCTTTTACAGACTGTTTAACAAATGGCAATGGTAAAGAAATAGTGCTCATACCTGGACTAGAATCAGGGATCACCTAGTTCGGGAGTAAATGCTCTATCCATTAAGCTACAAAGCACTTACATCTCACAATGGTAAGAAAAAAAAATCCACTGGAATTAGATGCCAACCTTGCAATGTTACAGAATCTTTAAAACGACTATTACGTATTTTTTAAAATAAGTTAAATACATAGACTCTCTGTGTGAGTAGCCTTCCAGGATGCAGCAGTTTTGAGTGTCACATTTATTATGTATTAATTCCCACTTTTGTTTCTCTGAGTACACACATTTCCCAGGAGTACTTGCATAACGTAAGCATCTCTTCTCTGGTATCACAGGCCTGTCACAGAGGGCTGGTTTGTGCTAAACAGCAGTGAGGTGACATGAGGAATGAGGCGGGGACTGCATGCTAAGTGCTGTCTGCACACAACTTTCAGCAATTCAGTTTTGAAGTTACAAGAAGCCGCCTAATGTCTTATTGCCGTCTACATTAACCTCACACTGTGGATGTTTTTATTCTCACGTCTCAATGTTCACACTGTGACATTTACATTGCAGCTCCAATTGGAAAATGGCTTTCAAAGGCCTTATCAAATTTTTTTGTATTGTTAAATTAGTTTTACTTTTTTCCCTCAGTTGGTTGCTGTATATTTATTGGAAAAATGGCAGGGTTCTGTATTTTTTGGGGGTTACAATAGCTATAAAGTGGAAGGAGTTCTGTATAAAACATTTGTAAAGAGGAGGAACTTTTAGTAGAATATTTTGAGGTGACTGGATGGAATCGTCAGCTTGTTTTTTAGCCAATCATTGCAACAAATCATATGACAAAGCTAAACAACAAACAGAAGTTTATAACAATAGAACAGTAAAAAAAAAAAAAACTGTTGCCAAACCTAAAACCCACCACACCAAATGTAAGTAATTATATTTTAAATTAACAGTACTTCCGTCTTTGCCACAGTAATGGAATAGGAAAACTCTTGTGACTTTTAACCTCATTTAAAATACACTATCAATGGCAAGTTTGCATCACAAATTACACTGTACTCATGAGAGTGGGCAGTCTGCAGTACAAGAGGCTAAGGCCTTGCAGAAACCTGGGTCTCCTTGTAGTTTTAAAAAGGGTGAATGCAGTACAGTTGTGTACAGCAGGGTTACAAAAGCAAGACCTATTTTTCTTACAAAATATTTTGTGCAGACTTGACTTTTCTCTCAGATCCTTCTTGGTCGAGCAGCTGACACATCGCCTGCCTTGTTTTCTGTGATAAGAAACTCATGTCTAGTGTTGTTGTTATTCTCACAGAACTTGATTATAGATTGCGATCAATTCTCTTCTTTTGGCACATTCTGCATTATATGAGAATATGAGCACTTGCCATCCATTTTAATAAGACAGCTTCTTTTTATCAAGAATATTCAGAAGCAAGATGAATTGTGGTACTTCTCATTTTCTCCTCTGCCTCTGAGTTTAAAATGTGATGGTCAAAATTAGAGCATGAACCATTCCAATCAGGCTTTTATCTCCTTTTCCTCCAAGGCTACTGTATGACCTTTTCTTTCTCTAATTGGTTTATGGAAAGTCTCTCGGAGCAGCACTGAGACTTCGCTCGATAAGTAATGGCTGTCTCAAATGTCTTCTTTATTCTCTAGTGTGAAGACTTAACTTGTATCGGTCACGCATGATTGAAAAAAAAAAGTACTTTTATACACTGTTAAACGCGCCACCCTTTAAAGATCAATGAGGCTAATTTCACTGCACTACAGAATCCATTTTTATCTGTAGAAATTCCAAATGTGGCTTTATTTAGCCCTAAATAGTTCAATTAATGCAAGTATTTTAGGCTCTGCAGAAGTAGCGTTGTTCCTGACATAAATCTGATTACTGCTATTTTTATGAGGCTCTGTGCCAACAAGGCTGGTGTTGTTTATATCTGTAAAGCAAGTGTCGACACATATTATTAGCATTAAAAATGTCTTCTTTTGGCCTTTTTCTCAGTAAGCGACACAATAAACCTCTAATTTTCAACATTAAAACCAAAAAACTGTATAATACTGATTTACTCCCGCATTTATACATTTATATAGAAAGATGAAAACACAGAATTCATCCACAAGACTCACAGTAGACACTTTGTGGATAAATGCAGTTTTTACACTCATGTCTATTAAATATGCAAATCACTGCACAGTAGGAAGCAGTTGATTTGCTGCAATGACACCTGATGGGCAAAGGTGAAAGATACACAAAACTCAAATGACTGCACCTTCAAATTCTTCCTTATTACAGGCCTTACTTACTACTTAAAGTGATACTGAAAACCCAAAATCATATCCTTATTTGGAACATGTCTTATGTAAACATCTGTCACTCTTTACTGTGGAATATACTGTACATGCACTGGTTGTTTACTGAAAACATAAGGTTTTAATATTTGTTTGTCTGATGTAATCTAAATGCACTGAGAGTCTCCGGGCAAAGTCTGAAGAGTGGCAGCTTTGGGCATTTTCAATTGGAACATTTCTAATACTGCAATAGTTCTATCAGGGATTGCAGTTTACACAGACAATGTTTTCCTCTAAAGCAGAACATTGCGTCTTATCTAAGTGGCCCTTATCTGAACACTTCCAGCAACCTTTATCTGAGCCCTCGGTGTTTGTTCTTTGTTTTTATGGAGAGTGTGAACACCTCCTCTCCTCTTTCACTCGGAGCGTCCGTCTGGAGATGCCGCTCTGAAATGAGTCACTTCAGATGTCTTGGCTGTGAGGACGCCGGACACTGGCCATGTCAAAATGAATCACTCTATGAAACACATGGCACCAACTGTTTGTTTGTCGGGTGGCTGTTGTTGGCACAGAGTGCTGCTCACTGCCCCTGACCTGTGATGGCCCGGGACGATGACTGATGGAGACACTCAGGGACTTTGTGATGCTGCGGTCCAAAGTGTGAGGCCCGAGATGGAGCGTCACCTCTCTGACAGTCTGGACTTTCAGTGGGTCTGTCCAGCCTGTCAGGACTATTTCAGCAAAAAAGTTTATTTTCTATGCCACTGGGTCATCTGGGGAAAAGTAACAATTCTAATACGTGATTATTTAACACATGCGATGTGTCTACATGTAACAACATACCTACATTGGCTGGCAATACACAACCAGACACAGTGTGCTTTATGAGTGAAGTACCATTGTTAACTTAATGCTTCTTACTTTTACAAGTGAACATCTAGAAATACTACCGAAGAAAACACTGTGCAGTTGGGAACATTGCGTATCGTCATCTTCTGCTTATTCCTAGCAGAGGTTGCAGTGCCCGGAGCAGCTGGAGAGAACAGTAACACAGGGAGGACATGCAGACTCCACTCAGAGAGACTGTAGTTGGCCGGCCTGAGGATAGAACCCACAACTTCCTTGCTGAGAGGTATCCCTCTGCACTCCCTTAGGCAGATCTCTTCTCTAAAAAAGGCTTCTCTTGTTTTTGTTATCAATGTCACCAATATGATTACAAAATAAAAATATGATTGTTATTACCAAAAAATGTTTGTACTTCCAAATAATTTTACAAAGATAAACAAAAGAGGCTCTTATGTGTTGTGTTTTAAGTTTTTTTTTAACTAAATTCTACACAGGGCAAAGAGAGCAAAAAGATCTTTCTGAATCTCTCTGCATGTCCTGCTTTGGTTACGTTGCCTTCTCTCGGGTTCTTCCTACTGTCCAAAAACATGCATGTGTTAGGGAGATTGGTGACTCTAAAATGCCTCTCGTGAATGAATGTGAGAGTGAATGGTTGTCTGTCTGTGTTCGTCTCTGTGTCAGCCCTGTGACTAACTGGCCCCAGTCCAGGGTTTACCAAGGCCCAAAGTTACTGAGATAGGCTCCAGTACCAGCAACTGCTAACGAGAAAAAGCAAAAGCTGAATTAATAAAATGAGGGAAAAAAAATACAGATTACAGAAGAATCCAGTTTAGTCTTTGTGGTTTTACACCTGTCTGCGTCTTCAAACTGGGAGAGTGCTGTATATTTGTATCTAAAAGGATGTAATAGAACCCCATTCACTCAATAATGAACTGTTCATTTGAAAGAACAAATGCAGTCTGACAAAGCTGGGATTTTTACATCAACTCATTTTGCAGTTCATCCAAGGAAGTAATCCCCCCCCAAAAAAATCCTCTCACTATTTCACATTGAATCAAATATTTACTCAAGGTATTATGCAGAATCTCACTTCTTAATGTCATTTTGGATTCTTTGAATTAATTTTCAGGCAGAGGCAGTGGGATTTACAAACGATATGTGACAACCAAAGACAAGGAGTTTTGCTTTTTATCCGTCTCACAATTAGAAAGTTTCTTCACAATTAAAACAGAGCCGCCCGGCCGTAAATGATCCCCCCTAACAGGCTCGATCAGTCAGGTAGATGACATAACAATAATGGATGGTGCAGCACACTCCAGCCTCTGCTAACCCAGCACTGTCACAGCAGATGTCAATGTAAGCGGCCCCTAAGCCATCAGAGAGCCGCCTCGTGTGGAGCCAAGCCCATGGATCAAGTGCTTGATGGATAACATAATGTTTCTAAAAGGACAACATATTGCAATTTTAATTATAGCCGGTTCACTTCTGATGCTTTTAGTGCTTCTGCAGTGTCTAGTGAGGTGTACACACACACACCTGCATTAGCTGCCAATACGCAAGGAGTGACTGTGCACTTTGAGTCCAAGTCCCATCCCAAACTTCAAGCCTCCTAACTCTGAAGTGGTTGAGTTTGTTACAGCCTCCATCAGGGCGACAAACAGAAGTGAAATGCATCATGTGAGGTTTAAAGATACATTCCAACAATAGGGTTTCTCCATCTGTATGAGGACGTGGTACGGGTACAACGTGGTACAGGTACAACAAACCTATGTGGACACGTATATAAAGAGCCACAGGATGGCAGTGTTAACCAAAAAACATTAATGGTATATTAAAAACAACCCAACAGTGGAAAACTACACACAAAGCACATAAAACAGTCCAACAGTCTATAAAAACACAGTGAAGTCCAATTCTTCATTTAGTTTTGGCTGGATTGCTATTGCGGAAGTCTAAAAAATGTCTGGCCATAGGGTAGTTGGTATTACCTGTACGGATAGCATATTTATGCTCCGCCAGTCTGTCCTGTAGCTGCCTTTTAGTCATCCTGATGTAGAATATGTAGCATTTGTGGCACACATCTGTAAATAATATGAGTAGTCTTGCAATAAATAAAATAGTGCATCTGGTGCTGAGGTAGATATTCATTCATTCATTAATTTTCTACCGCTTATTCCTGTTAGGGGTCGCGGGTGACTGGAGCCTATCCCAGTAACTTTGGGCCATAGGCGGGGTACACCCTGGACAGGGGCCAGCTTGTCGCAGGGCTGACACAGAGACGAACACAGGCAGACAACCATTTACTCTCACATTCATTCACTAGGGTCAATTTAGAGTCACCAATTCAACACATGCATGTCTTTGGACGGTGGGAGGAAGCTGGAGTACCCGGCGAAAACCCACGGTAACACGGGGAGGACATGCACACTCCACCCAGAGAGTTCGTGTGATGGTGTGTTGGTCGGCCTAGGGCTCGAACCCATGACCTCCTTGCTGGGAGGCGAGAACGCTAACCGCTCTGCCACCATGCACCCCCATGTCTTTTCTTGTTTTTATAATAGCCGGCTATATTAATAATTTATTCATTTTTATCCACTTACACTTCTCAGAAGTTGCAGATGGCTGAAGTCTCCCATAGCAACTATGGACCGTAGGCAAGTGACAGCCTGGGCAATTGCCAATTAAGAGCAGACATAGGAGGCCTACCGTGACAGACAACCATTCAATCTAACATTCATTCACTAGGGGCAATTTAGATTCATCAATTCACCTACACATGCATGTCTTTGGATGGTGGAGGGCAGTATACTCAGGGCAAACCCACAGTAACACGGCCGGGACATGCAGACTCCTCAAGAAAGATTGTGGGTCTGCCAAACTGAAGACAGACACCAATGCTCATATTCATCCAAAAGTACAACTTTCTGCAGTTTAAGTTAGAAAGATAAGCCAATGGAAATGATGGGTAGCTCTTATAATAACACATTTTCATACATTTTCACATGTACACTGCAACAATATTTTAAATAAATTGTGATGGATGTTGATGATGATATTCCCAAGATAAAAGACTTTTGTTAATGCTATGTTAATAAAAAGCAATAAGGGTTGGAGTTGTGCACATAGCTAAGAAGAATCTTGTTGCCCCTTGGGGGTGACTTTTCTTAGAAATTTTTTTAGAAGGAATTTTTTGGAAAACATCATAGAAAAAAAAAATATTGTGAATGAGGCTTATTGTTCTACTTACTCCAGCTGCTTATTATGTCTCCAGGCTCTGATGACAAGAAAATACCATTTCTAATTCACAATTGGTCGTGGCTTCAACTTTGGTGCTGTGCCATGTCACTATTTTTATTATCTTTGTTGGTTTGTCAGTATGTGAGACAGATAACTCAAAAAGTAAAACAAAGGATCCAGAACACTGTCTGGATTCAGGGAGAAAAGCATAGGGCTAAAGATACTATCTGCAGTCTCAAGGTCTCAGTAAAGGAAGAGATTTGATTCTTTACTATTATGAAATACAAGGGCTTTGTAGCCCAATAGAACAGTTTACCCTGAACTAGAATTTTGAGTCCCATTTGGGCACTAAATCTTTACCATTGCAGGATAGGGTCAGTGCAATATAACTGACTAGCCCTGCAAACACACAGATAGATTAATTCTGCTGAACCAAAAATCTGCAAACTGAGTCTTATGCCCTTTGATAGAAAAGAGACCTTAAATTGTACATCTCCTGCAGAAATCTATAGAAGCGGGGGACTGCGTCACAGGGAAAAATGTAATTAAGAGTTTAAGACAGAGCCTGGTGTTAATCAGCTGTCCCGCTGCCTTCATATCGTGTCACCCCCACCAGAAGACTAGCAATGACACGCCTGCGGATAAAGCTCCTCTCCTCTCTGCCTCGCTCTGCTGCCACTGCCACCGAGAGGGAAATTACCACTGAGATACAGGGAGAAAGAAAAAGAGAGGGGGAAAAATATAATGTGGAGATGAAATTGACAGACTCCAACTAATTCCTGTCGCTCGTTTGCTGAATCAAGAGCAATATGTCGCCTTAATCAGAAATGATGTGCCTGTGGTAACGTGAGGGGGGAAGCGTATCCGGGCTGCAGTAGAGGGAGATAGCTTTGATTAGATTAATAAGAGCTTGTGAAGGATGCGTTTAGACTTTTCAACTGTCAGGCCAATTCACATTTTTTGGGAAGCTGAGCTCGTCGAGATTATTGAGCTAACAAAGTGCAGTCTGCCTTTTGGGGAATGTGGAAAAAAAAATAGATCTTCTTGTGAAGGCTATGAAACCTTGCCTCACTGAAACAGTATATCTATTTTAAAAGTTGGTTTATCATGTTTATAAGGTAAGAGGCCAACTTATGACTACTGTCCAAGTCTAGTCAAAATGCTGCAGTGGGTTCAATGTAGATACAGGGATTTGTTCAAAAAGACCCAAAATTTAACATCATTGAATGATTTAGGTTGGGCCAGAAGCGGTAAGCTAAGATTAGATACCTGTTGTATGTTTTAGTTTGAGCAGGAAAACTGGAGCACCCAGAGAAAACCCAGCCAAACATGGGTCCAGGAACACTAATCTGAATAACATGGACTATTCTATAGAGATGACCATCAACAAGTTAGATGAGTAGTTCAGTGAGTAGTTTCGGTAGTTCAATTCCACTCAGTACAGATAGGTCCTGACCAAGATCCTGCTCTACAGTCGCCTTCCCCTGACAGGTGGCGCCAGCTGCATTAAAAGACGGGTCAAATGCTGAGAACAAATTTCCCTATGAGAGCAATAAAGTATATTTTAACCTTAAATGTGTACCAAATCTAAAGGGTGGCAGAGTGGTTAGTGCTCATGCGTCCTGGCAAGAAGGCTGTGAGACTGATCCTCAGGCCAGCCCGTCACACGATTGGTCTGGAGTTTGCATATCCTGTCTGTGTTACTGTCTGTTTCCAGCAGGTACTCCAGCGTCCTCCTACTATCCAGAGCAGGGGTCTCCAATCTTTTTTCCTTGAGAGCTACTTTTACAATATGAAAATGGCAGAGAGCTACTCGTGTTTCGTAAAATTTATTCATTCAGTCGTGGTACAAGGCGGGTAACACACTGGACAAGGGCCAGTTAGTCACAGAGCTGGCACTTTCAACCCAAAGACAATGACTTTTATTGTCCTTTAATATTTACCCGAACATTTAGTTGTCCACAACCAAAAATATTTAGTTCAGCTGCATGTGCATTTTGTCTTTCTGTATGTCTATGAATTTGATTGGATCCATGCACACGTTGGTTTGCCCAGTAATACGTAAATCAAATATGACTTTTCAAGCTTATGCAGGGTTCATGAAGCCTTTAGGGAGCTAGCTCACAAGCTACTGGTTGGAGATCCCTGGTCCAAAGACACGCATGAGTTAAGAGAACTGGTGACTCTAAATTGCCCTGTAGTGAATGAAGAGTAACTGGTTGTCTCTGTGTCAGCCCTGGGACTAACTCACTGTCCAGGGTGTATCCCACCTAAGGCCCATAGGATAGGCTCCAGTAGTACCTTTCACTTTAAACTGAACTATTGAAATGAATGGACTTTGCCACAATTTTCTAATGTATTGTTAGCGTTAATGTTATCCTAATGGCATAATAAGTAACCAGTGCATCACTCTAACCATTACTATGAAACACATCCGTCTTATTAGGCACCAGTCTTGTAATTATACCACTTGAGACTTGCTGAATTTGCCCTTGAGAATTAAAATTCAGTTTGTGAATAGTCTTTACCCAGTGTTAAAATTGCTGCCCTCTTTGTTAACTGAAACATATTTTTCCATTCAGTCGCCTTTCACCTGGTGACTTACCCACTCTCTACTCTGACACCAGCAGGAACCTCACGCCACCCTCCACTTGCAAATTTGTTTTTCACACTCATTTGCAGAAAGTGGCCAAATCATTGCCAAAATCTTTGTATTAGAAGATTTTTTTTTCTCTCCTTTCACATTTCACGGTTGGAAGTCTGTCACTTGGAGCTATTGGCTGTGAGCCCACCTTGTTCTCTGTGGCAGGAAATGCACAGTGGCTCAGTCAGGTGCAATGTTCTCAAGCTCCTTTTAGTTTCTCGGTTTGAACATTGTTGCAAAAAAATTGAAGACAACATTCACAGCAAAAAACAAGTAGTTCCTTCAGTAGCACAGAACACATATTGTTCAGTGTTTGAGCATCTGAGCATCCACATAATAGTCATTATGAGTTCTGAAAAGCATAGTGAATTTAGAGCGCACTGTTGTATAATCTCTCTTGTGGCCCAGAAGGGAAAAACAGGCCCAGCGCAGGAGGCAGAGTCAGCTCAGGTTAGATGCACAGAGCCCAAACCTCGCCAGGAAGCCAGTTTTAAAATAGCAGCCTTTTAGAGTTTCTGATGTGCAAGCTCCTAAAATGAAAGGTAGTGATTTCAATTAAGTTGCTGCAGATATACAGTACAGTCATGTTCAGTGGATTTTAGATTACCACAGGCACTTTTTTGTCTTTTGTTGCTGTTTTTAAAGGTACTATAAGCAGAATGTAATCTTTAAAATGGTACTGCAGTCTAAATCTAAACACGGGTCTCTTTTCTGATTGGATGATCCCCAAAGCAGTTTTAGAACCAAAACAAAAAATGAGGTAGAGACAGTATGAAGATGACTGGTAAATGAGAAGTCAGATGGAAAGTCATGTTGTGCTGAATTTAGTGAACTGGAGAAAGAAGTGTCCAAGTGCTTCAATTCTTTAGTCTGAGGAAATCTCCAAGGGCAATGTCTCCCAAACTGTGGGCTGTGTTCCTCTTGTGGGACTTGAAGTTACTGCAGGTGGGCTGCCCGAGGTTGTCCTAATTAAAGGGGTTATATAATGCAAAATAGACTTTTCTGAGCTTTCTACCATGTTATAATGTTGCTCCCTCTTCAAAAACATACCTGGAGTTGTGTTTTGTTTTAGTAATCCTCTATTCTCAGGCATGGCCATTCTGAGTCCTTGAAACGCTCAGTTCCACGAACCTCTACCCACTCCGGGAAGCACTGACAAAGCAACAAGCCCTCTACATCCAGTCTGCTCTCATGAATTTATCTAAAATAACAGCGCACAGCTCTGTTTCCACTGATTACTCACAGCTGTTTTTCATTCTGTGGTAAAATGGCATCATACAAAAGGTTTAAGAAAGTAAAGTTTATTTTATTCTTTAAATTATGTTCAAAAGACTGCAATCTCTTGACCTGTTTTTTTTTTTTTTTTCTTTTTATGCCACCAGTACAGCACTTATTAAAAATGTCTCCTTTTAGTCAGATAATGTTTTTAAAGGTTGTAAAATGTAGAATGCAGTTCTAGAGATGACCAAGTTTGGGGGAAAAAATATGAATAAAAGCACAATATATCGCCTGTAAGTATATACAAACAAAGCATTACCAGAAAATACAATCATATATTTGTCTAAAAAATATAAACGCAAAATATGAGCCTGGAAATGTTGGATTCAGTGGTATTTTTTTAAAGATTTAAGATTTGATGTGTCACAATTTCTGACTTTCAAGAGAACCTTGGCACATACCTACTTCACTGTCATCTAAAGAAATCTTTTCAGTACCAAGTCTTGTCTGGTCTCCACAGAAAACATTAAATATATGCTCTTGTAAGTCAAGGTATATGCGGCTTCATGAATTACTTCTTATGCACTTTCATTAAATATGTAGTGGATGAATTTACTTCTAGCTAGGCAAGTCCAATTACAGCTCCTTGTTAGGAACATTGAGCTCTTTGCGGCTTCACAAGTGCCATATGGGCTACTTCATATGTGGTCACTGATAACGGCCTGGACTGCTAATTAGTGAACATGCAGTGCTACATACGACGAATAGTTCCTTTGGAGAAATGGAGAAATTCTTTGAACATCTTTAAGATTGTCACCGTGGGCTGCTGTAATAACTCTTCATGTATTTAATAAGATGCAAGGTATCAAAGCAGCATAACAAAGAAGGCTGGGGTGTTTTCTTAGCCTGATGTTAGTTTAATAATGTGTTTCTGGAGTTTTACTTTTATTTCATACAAACAAAAGTAAAGGCAGTGTGGTATCTTATAGTCTTTTATTCACAATATAAGATAAAAAAAAAAGATGATATGATGATGATAATTTGTAATAGTTCACTATTCCGTGTCCTTCTTTCCTTTGAACTTTGAACATTAAACAGTTAAACAACAACACACAAAAAATAAGCAAAAAGTTCCAAATGACTCTACACACAAAAGACCACATATAAAAAACAAACAACACACAGACACAAAACATATTTATCTCGTCTTTCTGGTAGGATCAGCCCTGACCTTTCCCCAAACATTTACTAAAAATGTCCCATTTCTTTTTATGTTTTTTCACATCACGTTGTTCTGTTTCGGCCATATATGTCTCAAGTGTTAAATGGTGTTTTATAAAGTTTTTAAAATAAATAATGTGCAACGAATATCTGTTTGTAGCTTTAAAAATAAATAGTTTTCCCAATAAAATAATCAAATTAAGATCATTGTTACTATCTCTAAATTCACCTAGCATATTAGAAACAAAATCTAAATTAGAAACCAGACCATTTGCCAGTGTTTTTGGATAAAGGTGCCTATATACAACAGTGGTCTGCCCTGAGCATGACTTTTACTCGTGCATCCAACAAGCTCACATTCGCTCTCTCTTTGATCGACAGTGTTGCCTTTCGAGTTTGTTTTTGTAATTTCTCTGTGATGTTTGCCGAGTCTGCAGCGCCTACGTGGCCCGTAGAACTCCACTGAGTCCATTTTTGATTTCGTGATTTAGTATGATGGAGTGGAGTCAGAGATCAACCCTGGCTTTGTTTTCTTTGCGGCCATGCTTGCACCGCGATAAGCCGTAGCCCCCAGTGCAGGCTCAGCGGACAGCCAGATAGGGTTTGCCTCGCTTCACTTCCCCCAGGGCTGGCCTGAGACACAGACAGACTACGGGGAAAGGGAAAAGTGGAGAAATAGGAGAAGTTGGTGGATGGTTTTCCTTCAGTGCTCCTTGGATTCTTAAAATAGACCGTGATGCAAATGCAAGGTATTAAAAATAACTCTGAAGTTTTTCAAGCAACAGCCAAGAGTTTAACAGAACAGCTTCCCAGACTGTGTTTGTTGTGGTTTACTGCTGCCACTGAAAGTAACTTTTTTTAACACACCTATGATAAACTGTATTAAGTATGTGTTGAACTATATAGATGAGAGCAACCATACGTCACTTCCTTGTCGCCAGAACGTTAATGCCCCCTTTTAGGTGAAAACTAAAAAGCCGCGAACACAAGAGAAGCTGGTGGTATGAGGCCAAGCGCTGCTACGATCATTTTTTAATAAAAGAAAAACCCAATTTGAGATTTTAATTGCTTGCTCACAGATTAAAGATAACCATAAGATAGAGATTTGTGACCTCAGGCAAGACACAGAGAGAATGAGAAGGATAAAATGACTAGACTAGACTAGACCCCAGTTTACTGTATAAGTACAGTACAATGCACGTGTGAGATGTACACATTTAACAGTGGCAAGTCACTCTGTTAATGTTTATATCTGAATTAATATTCCTAGAACATAAAACATTTATTTACTCAACTTTAGTTTGTTTTAATATTAAAGATGGCTATTTGATACAATGGTGTTATGAGCTTTTATAAAAGGCACAGATCTTGTTAAAATAAATGTTGATGTTGTTTCAGCCCGGACCTAAATTAACACTAAACTCATTTATGTCAGCCAACATTTTACTGATATTGTATTTGTCATGAATTACATTAAATGAAGTATACTGCTGTTGTACTAAAAGTACGTCCACTACATTCACCTACGCAGAGGCAGCTAAGTTAGCAATTGGCTCCTATTTCACTGAGTTTCTTAAAATAACGACACTGATCTTTCTTTGTCAGTGAGGGAATAGAACTGTCAGCTTAACTGGCAATTTTTCTCGTGCTTCTGGGAGCATGTGTTTAGTATTTTAAGTCCCAAACTACAAAATATTTGATATGTATTTGCCTCCATTGCGTGAATAGAGATGTTTTCACTCAAAAGGGGGCAGGGACTTGGCGCAACGGTAAAGTACCCTGATGGCTGCTCTCATCTTTTGGACAAATCATCTTTTAGAGGGATTTTTGGTGGCTGGTGGTTACAACATTAGTTCATTTTGAAATGGTAGTCCAGGGGTTCCCAAAGTGGGGTCCAGGGCCCCCTGGTGGTAAGTGAAGGTACTGCAGGGGGGCCTCAAGAGGTTGTCAATATTAACTACATTAGAAGATATTGAGTTTGAAATGAATTACAGTTATATATTTGTTTGGAAATGTTACGTTAAAACATTTTTTAGCCAACAGACAATGTTTTTCGGAACGCCTTTATAGAAATATGTTGAGAAAAACATGACAGTTGTTTAGTTGGGGGTCTGTGTGAGATTTTTGGAAATTTAAGAGTGCCGCAGCTCTCCTGAATTTGGGAATAGCTATGATATTCCATTTGTCCATGCAGGCTATTATCCATTTAGATGATCATTGTCATGCTACCAACAGTTTGAAGAAGCAGGCAAAAGCAAACCGACTTTGTAAAACAGTATGTACGGTTGCTTTCAGGGCCATTAAAACACCTACACAATGCTTCTAAAATCTCCAACGACTACTATTAATGTTAATGATGTGTTTAGATGCATTTTTCTGAACCTGGTGCTTCTCTGTACAACCTTCATGGCCATCAGACTCTAAAACAGTGCCATTATAACCAAGCACACTGTATGTCATCCAAAATCCTCTTGTCTTACCTTAAATGGACTTTGCTGATGTTAAACAACTTTACCCTTATTTGCTTTCAGCCTTCGTCATCCAGCCACAGTACATCATACTAAGTAATAAGTACTCTGGTTTGTCATCACTTACGGCTAGATTTTGATAGTTATACTATATGTGGAGCTGTAAATATTTTTATTGGCCTTATTTACATTTTTTTTTTTCCTCTGTGGCATTGCTCCTGTCCGCTTCTCCAAACCAGTGTGTGCTGACAATATCTACTTCAAGATAAACACATACAAATACTAGGAATGTAACAATGCATCGTGAATCAGTGAAAAAAATTGAAAAGAGCTAAGATTTGAATCGACATCGCAGCAGGTTTCTTTCTACTATCCTTTTTTCATTATAGCAGCAGTAGAGTACATTTCCTTTTAGTCAGATAATGTTTTTTAAAGTTGTAAAACATGCACCAAGATTGGTTTAAAAATATGAATAAAAAATATAATAGAGTATATCCCTTTAAGCAGCGTGCCCCAGCGAATATAAAACCTGACAAAATGTACTGAAAATGGTGACTTATTGAAAATGAAAACCCTTTAGGCTTTAGGCTATTATACTGACCATCTACCATACAGTGCAGTCCAGGCGCTCACTAAAGGTAATGTAAAGTAAAACCATTTCATTTTCCGGATTTCCATATCAGCTGTACCAGAATATTCCAGCTTTTGACAAATTATTAATCCTCTCTGAAGCAGATAGCGGCGGACTTCTTTCCACTTTCACTAAGTGTGCATCCAGAAAGGGCCTTTTTCCACTATACTCTATACTGACTACTGAGGTTGTTATGGTTACATTTATATCCCACGTCTTTGAAGCGGAGGCTGGATATAGTCCGTCTGTGAGAACGGCAGCACCCAAAAGTTTTCAGGGTTTGGTGGGATGATAATAATTCATTTTGTAATATCTCTATCTTCTGCTGTAGAGGTTACTGAAGAAAGTGGATTTCTTGCCAGAAAGAATTTCTGATTGGTTTGTCAATTGACCTTTCACTAACTTTGTAAAGTTTTATTGATTTACTCATTTCATGTCAATGTCAGTCACTTACTCGAGCAGGAAGTGTGCTGTATTGGTCAATGACAAAGTAACCCACTCATGAACTTCAACTGTGAAATGAAATATCATCCTTTATATCTCGTAAACAAAGTGGAACTTGACTGAGGAATGTGTACCATTTTACCATCGTATGGTAGTGAAATCTGTAAATCTCAATGTCAGCTCAGTGTTGTACTGTGTTATTTGCTTTTTGACTGTAAACAGAGGACAGATATTTTGTATCTGGCTTCACGGTTGAAGTCAAGGCTATGTTTTCACTATTATCTAACTGCATCAAAATAACAAACTTCATTGGTCTAGGAAACACTTATTAATTCTTATTTTCTTGCTTATTCCAGTTCTGCTTGCAGCAGGGTCCTCCTGGACAGCATCCAGTTGGTCGCAGGGCGAACACACATTGACTGACAATTTGTCAGTCATCCAAAAATGAACAGAACCCAGTGAGACTTAATTTTCTTACAAAACATTGTTTCTTTTCTACCATTTTGGCTGTGCTTCCATGAAGACTAATAGTTATTTGCATTATGTGGCCTGTTTGTTCCTACAGCATATCCCTGCACACCACTGATGGATGCTCACAGAATGCAAAAAATATGGATGTCAGGTGACCTGCAGCCAAAAACTTATGCTTTTTTTTTTTTTTTTTTTTTTTTTTTTTGATGTTACAGCAAGTCCCAAATGGCATTTAAACAAGACAATAAAAAGTCACATACTGGTGGAATCAATAATATATACATTATTTTGACCAAAATCATTATTATTTTTTTAGAATGATTTTTTGCTTTTATTAGACAGAGACAGTAGTCTAACAGAGGCAGAGAGAAGAGGCATCAAGCGCAGCTTATGTGGTCCATGCAGTTAATGCTCTTGCCTCCCAGCAAGGAGGTTGTGAGGTCGATCCCTGGGCTGCGATCTCTCTGGAGTCTGCATGTCCTCCCCACTCTCCAAAGTCATATATGTGTTAGGTGACCTGGTGACTCTAAAATCACCTGGTAGATGAATGTGAGAGTGAATGGTTGTCTGTCAGTGTATGTCTCTGTGTCAGCTCTGTGAATAACTGCCTCCTGTCCAGCGTGTACCCAGGCTGAGGCCCATAGCTGCTGGGATAGGCTCCATTAGACTATGACCCCTAATGGTAATAAGGGGAACAAAGTTAATGAACATCCATATGTCTCCTTAATTTTTTCATCATAAGATACCTGGATCATTGAGAAAGTCAACAGACCCTGATAATATAATTCACCTGCAGAGCACTGTTGTACTCACTCCAAGGCCTTGTTTATGTGTTATATTTTGTTGCTCATGTCTCATAACGTCCCTTTAAATACCCACCTGCCCCATAGGATGCGTGTGCGTATTCCTTTAAATAGCTCACTATCTCCATCGTCCTTGTTTGCAATCTTCACGTTTGTGACTGCAGTTCAAAGTCTCGGACAAGTTGGGGAAACAAAGTACGGCTGAGAAGTGATTGTTAGACAAAGAGAGATAAGCAGAGGTAGAGAAGAAGCAGACAATGGAGGTGAGGAGCAGAGGTCAGGATTCTTCAGAGGGAAATTTGAGCAAGAATAGAGATAAGAAGTAAGGAAGAAAAAGCCCAGCTAAACAGGGATAAAGGGCTTCAGGTTTGAGAGAAGTAGTCTGAGATGGTTGAGGTAACGCTGGGGTGAGAAATGGCTGTAGAGAGGCACAGACACACGAAGGATGTTATACAAAAGATGAAAAATAACAGGTAATTCAGACAGGGAGAGAGGGAGAAGCATGAGAGCTAGAGCCAAGTGACAGAAAGAGCTCTGAGTGAATGATGTTCAGAAGAGCATCAGGGTGGCCTTGGTGGGACTTAAACTCACTGGCAGCTAGCACATTTACTTACCAGCAGTTAAATACAGAAAAACAGCAGTTCACCATTGTGTTAGGCTTAAGTGCATTGATACTGAAATATTAATTGTAATATGCATAAACCTTCACCTCAGAGCCTTGATTCCCAGTCCTTAGCTCGAACTGATGCTCATTAAGTACAATCAGAGCTGTTCAAGGCCAAAGGATATGAATTTTCTTTGTAGTGTGAGCTTAATGATACGTCCTCTGAGAATAACTGGAGCCCGGCATATTGTCCTTAACCTCCGCCACACCGCAGACTAACACAACAGCTCCAGGTAGACCCTCCACAGACGCTTGATCTTATGGTAGCTATACATTACACAAGGAAGTCAAGGTTTCTGAGAAAACACTGCAATAAAAGTCTTTTTATATGGTGTTATGCTGTTAAATTATTATATTAATGCATGTTTTTTGTAATAATAATAGTTATGCATGGATTTTATATATATGGGTTTTATATAGCACTTTTCTGAACACTCAGAGTCACTTTACAATAAGGTGCATTATTCAGTCAGTCACACTCAATGGTGGTAGGCTCTAGCCACCGCTCAAACACACTGAGAGATACATGGCTGCCATTATGCTCCTACAGCTTTTCTGACCACCACCAAACACACAATCACACAGTCATACATACATAGGCAAGGTGGGTGCAAGTGTCTTGCCCAAGGACACACCCAGTATGCAATGTTTCTAGCATGGATTGATCCGCCAACCTACTGGTTAGTGGGCGAATTACCTGGAAAGTACAGCTGCCCTTTGTAATCCAGTTCATTGATTATGGCTTGTTTCTGTTTAACAAAACACACAGCTCAGCTCAATGCCATGCAAGGTATTTTCTATCGCTCTAAAAATCATAGATTTATGCTTGAACTTTATAAAGAATATTATAAAAAACTTTCTAGTTAACACAATAAGAACTTTCAACATTTTTTTTATGATGTGTCAGTATGCATAACAGCAGCATGCATTTGGTATTTTCATTTTAAAATTCAGGACATTTTAAATTCCTTTAAAAAAACTCAACTAAAGCAATGGTGAGTTTTTTTTTTTTTTTCTGTTTCTTTTTTTTTTTGCAATTAAAATGACAGAAACTACAATATTAGGCTTAAATTAACAATGAATGTGTATTGAGCCTCCTTTGGGCAACCACTGTTTTACACAATGTCCTGTAACCTCTATGCACATTTCAAGCCTAGGACTACTTTCTTTATGCTATAAATGCTGCCTTCATGTCTACAGTCAGTGGTTCTTATGGCATTTATTTTACTGCGACTACTGGGACAAAATTCATCCTGCTGATACTCATGCAATTATAATCAACACTGCTTATCCATGTATGAGTTTATGGCAGTATGAAATAGGCTTTATTCAACCAGTCATGCCTTGGGTAATATTTGGTTTTCAATTCGGCTTGAATTTCCTCATCTTCTAATAGCATCATGCCTTTCTCAGACAGTCTCTGTTTATCAAGACCACAGTTCAGTAAATTGTGTTTATTTTTATTGAAGGTCAAGAGGCTTAAGTGTTTCTTACATTGACATCTGTGTGAGACTCTATTGACACTGTCTCATGAAGAGCTCTTTGCCATTGAGAAAGTAATTGCTCTGTTGCTGTTAGCGAGAGGTGAGGGAAGCTTAATCACTTTTAGATAATGATCGCTTGCGGCTGCCATTTTGACGATCCTGACGTGTGTTTGCCGACTAAACTAAAAGCTTGTTTTCGTTTGTGTGGGCTGATTGTCAATACTGGCGCACAATGGCGCTTCATCATCAAAGACTCCGAGCGCTGTTCTGTTCAGAACAAACTGTACAAAGGCAACGTCTTTAAAACACTTTGAGCTAAAATATAAAGTGTCAGAGAAGTTGTTGTAGTTAGAGGCATTGTGGTTTGGATGGAGAGTTTTAGATCTTTAGTTTGGCTTTGATGAGTTACAGGATGATCTTATGGTCTTCCAAAGGAGCAAAGAGAATTATAAAATATAGACTTCAGGTTACATAACGCTACAATTGCATGTACTGTGCTGTAATCAAAATCACAGAAACCAAAACAAAGACATGTCAGTTTCTAGATCTTCTATGAGCTCAAAACCAAAAAGTTTATGATGCGCAGCCAGAGATCCCAGGAAATAGTTACAAAACTAAAGTTCAAGTCCAGTATTAAGCCTAGTTTTGTCTAGTTAAGGCTAGGTTTGATCAGTACAGGTTTCCATTACCAAAAGGGTATGAAACATCTTTGATTTTTAACTTTGCATCCACAGGCGGCATTGCCTTATACATGAGCATCCTTAGTGAATCTTTAAATATGCTGCTTCTGTATTTTTTTATTAAAAGAATGAACATATTTAAGTATTCAGCTATACTTTTTTTCAACACTAAAACAAAGTAAGGAGATCGTAGGTTCAATCCCTGGCTCAGCCAACACAGAAACTCTCTGGGTGGAGTCTGCATGTCCTCCCCGTGTTACTGTGGATTCTCTCCAGCTTCCTCCCACCATCCAAAGACATGTATGTAGGTGAATTGGTGACTCTAAATTGCCCCTAGTGAGTGAATGTTGTCTGCTACTAACTGGTCCCTGTCTAGGATGTACCCCGCCTAAGGTCCTAAGTTACTGGGCTAGGCTCCAGTCACCCACGACCCCTAACAGGAAAAGCGGAAGAAGATGAATGAAATGAATAATAAAATAAATGCAAGCCTTTTCTGGGGTTAATCATATCTAATCATGCTGTGCTGATCCAACCCATGCTATTCAGTCAAGTCAAATCAGGAGAATAATGAGACAAATAAACCAGTTGTGGTCTTGGACGATTTTAATTTACTTACCCAAAGACGTCTATGACAAAAATTAAGTACTTCAGCTTCTACCTTCTGGGGTCACTACAGAAAAATCATCTGCAACCAAGTGTGCAGTAATTTGCATATTTATTTTCCATAGGTTTTACTGGATGCTGTTTCTGTTACAACACTCTTCCTTTATACGGGCTTGGGACCAGCACAAAGAATACACTGGCTAGTGACCCCTTGTGGCTGGATTGGTACTGGTTCTACAACACTTAATACGCTGCCTACCTAGTTTAGTAGAGGTTGGTGTGCACATGAACATTACTGCATACAGTTTGTCTGAATTACAGTGAAAACAGAGCAATGAGCAATGATTTTATTAAAAATGCCAGTTCAGAAGTGACACCAGAACTATTAAACTGCAAAGACAGGAGCCCCACATGTCTGCTCCATCAAGTCATTAGCACTGTCATTACCTTGCTATGAGCCGATCCACTATAGAAAATTGTTTTTGGCACTTTGACTTGGCTTCGGTGACATGGGGACATTTAGTTATGCTAATAATATGTTTCACCACAGTTGGTTAATTGCTGAGACAACAAGGCTAATGCAAGCACAAAGTGAGTGACATTTTGATGTATTAATTGCCAGTCTGTACGGGGAGAGCACAGCTGAAATATGAAGTTGATGTTTCTATGTGCAGCCTAGACCACAGTTACTTGTCTGTTCCAGATTTTCATCAACATGAGTTTATGAATAGTGTATGATGTGTGTACCGGCTGCTCAGTTTGCATGTCTTTAATATTCCACTAAAAGCTTTCTTTTTTTAAAGGCTTTTGAGTAGAATTTTAATCTAGATGTTTATATTCTTTAGAAATAGATTTTTTACCACAATGCCACATTTCCACATAGTTACTTGAATAAAGAAAACCCAAAATGTATTGCAAATGTTCCAATTGCTCATTTCTTGAAGAATTATAGGTGTTTAATCATTCATTAAGCAGTAATTAGAAAGATGGCCAATGAGTTTGTCATGTTTTGTGTTGTTGTTTTTCTGTGTAAAATAAACTAGTCATTGTCCTTTTCTGTGTTGTACAGTTATATTTATATAAACTGCTAATTACTTATTTTTATTTGTGTCGACCAACAATTAGATTGAACTGTTGGGAAGAGAAAAGATGAAAGGAAAGGCGAAATCTACAAAAGTCAAAATCGCTCATTAAGGCACTTCTCTTTATACTTTTGTCTGTGGTATTGGTCTCATTACATGTGTTGCTCTCAGTTGTGGCTTTTTCCTGCTTTAAGTGGTCTTAAACAGAACACTGTGCATTTGTATTCATAAGTATTTTTTGCATATGCAGAGCTACAAAACAGTTGCAGAACAATTTTTACACGTAGTGAGAAGGACATCTTGTAAATGCCCACCATTTTCCACATCAAACCCACAGTGCTCCCAAGACGCTCTTGTATATTCCTGCATATGTTCTTAAGGCATATTTAAAAGGACAGGCATTCTCTGTGTTTTTCCAGCTTGTGTCCTGAATATTCTATGTGAATTTCAGATTGGGGATGTCATGTGGGATGAGAGCAGCAGCGGGCCACACTTTTCCGACAGCTCAAAGCCCCTAGGAGACCGCACACACCACGCTCTCTTCAAACAAATGTATACGCGCACACAGCCAGTCCAGTTAAGTTGTAGCTACTTGGTTTGCAGCCGCATGGTGAGAATCCATTTTCTCCATATTCCACGTTGCCCTCTGTTTGGCACCCGCAATTTCGCTCAGGCTGAACCATATGCTCTCAGTCTTAGTGGGAGGGGACCGTTGGGCATGTGGCGTATCTTAGCACTAGACCCAGTGGAGGGTTCCCTGGTGAGCGGCCATCTTGTTGGCAGAGCTCATGGGGCTAGTGAGGTCGAGCCAGGGGTTGGAAAGGTTCTGGAAGTCTGCGGGGGCCACAGAGCCCTTGCCAGGCCCCGAGTGCTGAACCGGGTCAAGGATGACGGGACATGGCTTCCGTCCCATCTGTACACACATTTGGGCTCTTCGTCTGCAACTACAGCCCTCCGGTGGAGGGAAAAGCCACAGTTGCTGCTTTTGCCCCAGCGACTCCCAGCTTCCAACAACCCTCAGCCTAGTAGGACTCACTCAAGTTTAAAAGGAGCTGTAGCCAGATATACCCCATCCCCCAACAAACAAGCGCAACATCCATTTAAAACTTAAATCTAGGCAATAAACCAATGAAATACCCACATTTCCTTTGTGTTTGTCCTCTCTTTGTCCCTGATTATTAGTATGACCTGTGTGGTGTATGTGTGGGGATTGATGGAGGTAGATGGTTTGCTGTGGCGACCCCTAAAGCCAGTTCTAAACATGGATAAGTAAAGGGGGCTGCCTCAGAAAGGGCATCCAGTGTAATTAGCAAATCAACTCAAGCAGGTTATTGATAGGACCTGTGGAGATTGATGGAGGCAGATGATCCGGGAGGGAAAATAGGAAAGTAAATGTTCCGTCGCTTGTTGTGTCTGCGTTGTTGCACGAACTATGAAAGATATTGTTTCTTTCTTTGCAACACTGTCCCTAAGGTATTTTTTTAGTTTTTATTCTAAACTCATAGTTGAGTAGCGTGACTTACTTGCTCTGACATTCATCATTTTGCAATATTAGTCACATGAGACAACATTTCATGAGGTTAAAGAAACATTGTACACTCCCAACAGTATATTACTATTTTTATTAGTTGCACTGTATTCATACAGATGGAAATCAACAAGACCGAGGGTATTAATGCGCTGCCATGCTCAAAGTTGTAGGATTACTTTAGCAGTATAACAAAATTTGCTACATTATATTTAGCCCACAAAACATTTTATTTTTTATTTCACTGCAATACTTTAAATGGCCACTACTATCACATACCAACTGCCACCATTAGCTTTATAATGTCATGCCATGAACTAATACATAGGCATTTTTCTGTGAATGCAAACAGATGCAGACATAGACAGCTAATTTTCAGCCCTTCCTTAAGTGATAACCTCCCTTTGCAGTAAAATGGTAAGAAGGAATTAAATGCCCATTACAGAAGAGTATGCAATTATCTAACGACAAAGAAATCACCATAAAAGGGGCAATAGATGCTAATAAGGAGATGCCTGGAGGGAAAAAAGACATAAACAGCACATGCACCGATAGATGAAAATAGCATCTATTATGTAAAAGGATGGCTCCCTCAGTGAGGTCAGGTCAAGTGTGTAATCTGAGCTAAATAACTGCGCCTGTTTTGACATTTGTTCAACTAATTTCTGCCACACACCCTCCACAGTGTTTTGTAGCCCTGAGGTGGGCATCAGTCATGGGTGTTAGCAGATGGCAAAGTGGAATAAACAATGTATTTTTCTCTGTTAAGTGCTGTCCCTCTCAACAGTGGTACAATTCCGCAAGCTGCCGTCTCTCAGAGTGGAGGGGACTATGGCGGCTCACCTCTGACCCCTGCAGACTGGGACATGGAGTCGTGTGGTTGGTTCAGATGACACACGTGCGCGACCTGTTAATTATCTACAATATGAATGTGTGGAGACTGTTTGCTCATTGGCAGTGGATTAGGTTTGTTCACTTGGGCAATGATGGCAGTGTGCGCTCTATCAAGAGAAAGTTTCACAATGTCAAGGGGTGTTGGTGCTAATTATGCAAAGTGCTACCTCTCAGGCATTTTTCTTGAGTTAATGCGCTGTGTTTTGAAGAAAAGTAGCAACATAGTAACAACAAACTGCAGTACCAATTTGGATGCTGTAAGGAATATTTCAAGTCTGGGTTATCATGCCAAACAATATGCATTTTTGGGCAATAAAAGTGAAAAAAGTTGCATGGATGAAAAACCATTACTCACATACATTGTGGACAAAGCATAACATTGGGCTATCCATATTTTTACAAAGATTAACTGCCAAACATAAAGGCAAGAGTTACACAAAACACATGGCCAGGAATTAAAGAACTGCACATCATACTCTCATCTAAAAGAGAACATTTCAGTATTGTCTGTCAGGCTAACACTACAGTCACTGAACACAAAGAAGCAACGGATTAAGTGGGCTTAAAATAGATTTCTTAGGCATTGTCCAACACGGAGGGCACTTTTTTTTTTAAATACACTACCTTCATTATCAGGTTTTTGAAGAACAGTCAATTATTTCCATAGCCGTTGTTGTTAATATCCTCTTTCTTTTTCTCCACAGGTGATCCTAATTCTGACCAAGTTATACGACTTTCACATTGGGAGCGTCACCGAGAGCACTCTGTGGAGGTGAGTACCAAGCTGAGCATTTGATACACAAACCCTTATGAACAGAGGTCTTCAGAAGTACTGCTCTGGTAAAATTACTGCTACTTCCAAAAAAAAAAAAAAAAAGACACAAAAGTCCTAACCAGAATTATTACTTCTGTAAAAGTAAGAAAAGTAAGTATTTTTGACTTCAAAATCTATAGCAATTGCCACTACTACTACTACTACTACTACTACTACTACTACTACTACTAAATCTCACATAGCTCATAGCTTTGTAGACACTCAAAGACACTTTATTCACTCACTCCTCAGTCATAATCAGTGATGGTGAGCAGCCTCTGTAGCCACAGCTGCCCTGGGGCAGACTGACAGAGACGTGGCTGCCATTCTGTGTTTATGACCCTCCAACCACCACCAAACACACAATCACAGTGACACTTTCACACCGGAAAGGAGGGTGAAGTGTCATGCCCAATGACACAAAGACAGCATACAATGGCATTAGCAGGAATCAAACCGGCAACCTTTGAGTTTGTGGGCAAACCTCTATACTGACGGAGCTACTATTAGTATTACTGCAATAGAAATATATTTTTACTCACTTATTATCTTTAAGTAAAAGTATAATTCAGACAATTTACTTTATTTACTTTACTTTATTTACTTTATTTACTAACAGTACTTAAAAATAATGTAATGTAAATGTATCTAGTTACTTTTCACCACTATTTATAAAATAAACTATAAACACATACTTAAATAAAGCTAGTTTCCAGCTCTGTTGTAAGAAATAATGTAGAGAAACATTTAAATTGTGAAGTTCCTATTTTGAGTAACTTTCTAAATATTTTCCCTGACAGGATTTTCATTGCCAGTGGCAAAAATCAGCTCTCAAAGTTCAACACAATGATCCGAAAAGCCTGATTTCTGTCTTTTATTTTTTTCCCTGTAACTTTTTCCCTCCTTGTATCTTTTGCACCTGGCTGCAATCATGGTGTGTCCTTTGCTAACCCTCTCCGGTGTGTTGTGAATAGTGAGCTGTGGAGTCATGCGTGGTCAGGAGGGGGCCGGCGCGGTGGAGAATCCTGTTTGCCATGCTCTCGTTCTGCCGAATTATCTGATGTACTCCACTTCCTCGCCGACCCGCGGGAATGGAATAAACACACATATCCTTTTGTGCTCACATTTTGGAACAACTCCGAGTGCTTGTACAGAGCAAAAAATACACTCGTAAAAAGGGTGACAGATCCCTGATGAATTGAAACAGCGTGTAACCCTTTTTTTCCAAATCTGGTTGGACTGTGTAAAACAGACAATTTCGCTGTTGGGTGACTTTTTAGGTTGGTGCCACACGTCTCGGGATGTTTTTATGCATTTTATCAATGGAACTTTAAACCCAGAATACAATTTTTAGACAAATTCTCCATGTTACCGTGTTCTCTATGGCTTAATTTACCACCCAAAGACATGCATGTATAAGTGAACTGGTGAATCTTAATTAGCAAATATCTAAGCCACTATGGGCCTTAGGTGGGGTACACCCGGGACAACCATTCACTCTCCCATTCATTCACTAGAGGCAACTTGGAGTCACCAATTCAACTAACACAGCAGTTTTTTTAGAAGTTTTGCCTTACCGTTTTGCCGAGGGAGGGTCTAAGAACAGTGGATGTCCTGGGACTGTTTAGTTTAGTGTAGTGATGTGGTGGTTGTGTGACTAATTGTTTGTGAAGCCCTTTGAGGCAACTGCTGTTGTGATATTGGGCTATGTAGATTAAAATTAATTGAATCCATGTTTTTGGATGATGGATGAAAGCCAGAGAGGACCCACAGTAACACGAGGAAGACATGCAGACTCGTAGAAAGATCATAGCTGGCCAGCTTAAGGATTGAACCCACAACCCCCTTGCTGAAAGCCAGGGGCATTAACCAGTCAGCCATTATGCAGCCTCAACTTTTGAAATGACTAGTAATTTAGTTTTTACCAATCATAATTACTGGTTTTGTTTCCATTAGCCTAGTGGAAAGCAGCTCATATGCCATTTGTATGTTTTCTTACAAGTGTAAACATTTCCACATTTTGACCTTGCTTGCTTCCTCAACCCATCTTTAGGAAGTGGCACTCCAACAGTCACGACTCGAGTGGTGCCAAAGTGACTTGTGGCTGTGTTTGACATTTAGAGAGCTACTGAGTAATTTGGTCCTGAAGGGGAAAAAAGTGATATGTGTTTTTGTGTTAAAACGACTGGAAATTTGAAGTTGATGTTCTGCGAAAAGATGAAGGCAGGCAACAAAGGCGAAAAGAATAGCTTTTGTAAAATGTGCAGATATTTTTAACACTGTCTTCCCTATCACTATCTTGTTTGTGACGTTAATTAACACACATTTTACAAAGAAAATGTACAGGAAATAGTTATTGACTGGTAAAATGCATAGAGGAAGAGGAGATTTAAGGATGTAGTGAAAGAGAACATGAAGTTACTGTGAAATAAGAGCATGCAGAGGGTTAAATGGAGGGAGATAATCCACTGCGGTAAGCCCTGAAAGGCAAAAGTGAAAAAGAAAAGAGCAATCCAACATAATGTTCATGTTCTTACTAATACGCAATAGCACATCTTTTGTTCAGTAATCAGTTAGATGCTGAAAAACAAGACTACACAATCATGAATCACAAAGAAACAGTCAGGTTTGACACTTGTGGTGAGTCACTGCAGAAGAGTTATGACATGTTACATAAAGGTTAGTTTACTCATTTTTGTAATGAAGAATTGACAAATACTCTCAGTGTGAGCCAAGGCTTCTTTTTTTTTTTTCATCAGTTTGTCAAATGAGTTGCATCAAAGTACTTGGGTGCGGTGACTCACTGGAAAATAAGTATCACCGACTGCATGCTGTAAGGCCATTAGCTGATACTGCTAAGCTCCTTGTGATTTGAGTGACGTTCGCAGATAAAAGGTGCATTGCAAAGTTGGCAACATTCTTTCTGCAATATTCTTTAGGTAATATGCTGCTCCAATGAGCTGTGTTGAGCCAATACCCCTGCCAAAATCTGAGCGTCCATCTGTTGGAGCATATATTATTGAATGCATTTTACAGCTGTAGTTTTCCAGTATGTTGCAGGGTTGGTTTATATTTGTTATCACGGTACTGGGAAGGTTGCAGTGGTAGAACTAGCACAGTGAACATGACGAAGAAATGTACAAGAGGAGATTTGGTTTTCTAATGCATACTATGACATCATCAAACCAGCTACTATTACTGGCATACTCTATAACATCACTGCAATGCTGAAATAATGAATGAGTTAGAAGCCATCCTGGTTGGTAGATACAATTAAGCTTAAATTAATCATACTCCAGTAAAATTTTGGCCCACATTTCATAGATCACCTGGCTTCCTTGTATTTGCACTGGTCTTCATTTATTTCCACAAATCTACAGTTGGATGCTTCAGGTCTGGACTCTGGTCTTGGCCACTTCAAGATATTGATCCAGTTCCTGCCAAACCTTTCTTTACAACTTTTGCTGTGTGTTTTGGGTCGTTGTGGAGAGCCAGGGTTTGGATAAATTTGGGCTCCATTTGGTCCATTTAATCATTCTTAAAACAATAAAAAGGAAATGAAATTCAATCCAAAGTTGTGCGATTTAAAAGTGAAAATGTATGACGTCTGAGGTGCTGTCATCCACAGTGGTAAAAGTGATGTGCCTCTGAGAACAAAGTCCAAAACAGAACATAATTAGAGGAGCATTTTCAGTGTGCCAGCCCATCCAAGCCTTTAAATGAGGTGTCAGGTCCAGCCAAGATAAGAAAGACAACAACAGCACTACAGTTGAAATTAAAATGTCTATGCCAGTTGTCCTAAAATCAGTCCAGCCCGTGATCATTGCCCTTCTAAAATGGCAGCTGTAGACAGATAAGTGATGACTGGACTCTCGTCAGCGTTGGCACTGTCCTGTGAGTTAAATGTGGTGTGACAGTTCGACTCTGTGGGAAAGGCGTAATCAGGTAAGGTAACATCCTCTGTGTGAAAACAGGGACATCAGTGTGTTGGCAGCACTCCCAGCCCTGTCACTCAGCGCAGGACCACAGAGAGGGGGCAGCAGCTGTCCATCCAGCCTCAGCTTTTTAATACATGCTGGATGTGTGAAAACTCTCAAATTTTAAAATGCAGGTTAGGAAGTTGCAGAAAAATACTAGTGTGTATTTACTTTGATAATGTTCAGAGAAATTGTGAATCCAGCCAGAGTCACACGCCAGTGCATTTTTGTGCCTGTCCAAAGTGTGGATACATGGAGAGGGTTGTGTGAGAAAGAGCTAAATTTTCTACAGTAAAAAAGAAATCTCTATGCGAGTACTTTCACAATAAAAAAGTTTAAAAAGAAGTCTCTGGATTTGTTTTTTTAAAAGTGAAGACATCTCACCTCTCAGCTGAGTTATGCTCCTAGGAAGAATTCTATTGGTTTAGAGGAGTTGAAAGGCTAGTTTTGGGTTGTTAGACATCATTTGTCCTCTGCTGGAGTGAGTAGGACAAATCTTGCACTTTGGATATTTAGTCTGGCATAATTTATATGGGTTTCATGTAAAGTTTTAACCCTCTCCATTTATCCAGGCTTAGGGCCACCACAAAGGTGACCTTGTGGTTGGAGTTTTGGCAAATTGCATGCCACGTAATGTCAAAACTTTGCAGTGTCAGTGTCTTTGTCAGTGTATAAAGTATAAGACCGCACCAACTAATCAGATAAATCGATTTTAATGATTAAAATGATTGTCAGCTAATTTAGAAATCAGTTAATTGCTATTTGGGTGTTTACCCTGAAACTGCTGAGAGAGGAGGTTTTTTTTTGCCAAAGCAGAGCAGGTAATCCACAGAAATGGTAAACAAGAATTTAAATTTCCTGTTTTTATGATGAAAAATGTCCTCAACGGCCATGGTTCAAAGTTGTGATTTTCTGTAGTATTATCATCAGGTTTGACTAATTGTCTTTGTGAGGCCACCAGGTCATCACTATCCAATCATTTTCTACAGTAAACAGCAATTTACATATCTGTATATCTTGAGGAATAATCAGAAATGTACAAAACTGTCAGAGGTTTGAAGTTTACTGGATTCACTAAAGCAGCCATTTTCCTCAATCAGCTCCAACAGTGGCACCTTCCCGAAACCTCTCTCATGTCTGGTGTCGGCCCGGCTCTGTGATTCATCTCGCTGCAGCTAATTGAGATCCCAGCTCTGATAGGGCTTGAACAGGAGCAGTTGGAGCCAATGCTGATCACTTCACAGAGAAACGTCACAAATGGCAAGTTTAATGCCGCCTTTTTCCCACAAAGGTCGAGGCGGTGGCAACACCTCAAAGTATTGGCCGGCCGGTCTGTCAATTTTAATGAACATCCTGACCTTAAACAATGAAAGCTGATCAGTCGGTGGGTGCATAATCTACAAAAAGGGAGGGATAGGGAAATAAGTGTGGAGTCATTGTTGGTGATAAATCAGCTCACCAGAAAAATTCTTCAGTTATTCTGCAGCACACATCTGCCCTTAGACAATGTCCTTTTTAGATCATAATGAATGAAAAATGTCAAGCGTTGTATTCATTTGACGTTGATAAAGTATTGCAAAAAACAAAGTCAGGCTTAAAAGATCCTTTGACTGTACATGTTTACGATTTTTCAAGAGACAAATATGCAGTAGATGTTTAATAGTGTACAAGCAGAATGGATTCTGCTCCTGCCTCTTAGCAAGTAGGTTGTGGGTTCAATCATCAGGATCTCTGAGTCTGCATTTCCTTACTGTGTTATTGTTAGTTTTATCTGGTTTCCTCCCACCATCCAAAAGCATGTAATTGGTGAATTGGTGGGATAAAAATCCCCAAGTGCGGTGGTTCTCAAACTCATCACACCAAGTACCACCTCAGAAAATATTTGAATTTCGGGGCACCAATACTGTGCATGACTACAACAGAACAAAGCCGGGACAAAAATGAGTTTAAACCACAAATGAACCAGGACTAACTCGAGATTAGGACAAATCCAGGACTGAACCAAAATTTAACCAGGACTAAACCAGGGCTGAACAAGGACTAAACCACTCGATTCATACCAGGACTAAAACAAAACAAAACCAGGGCAAATAAAGGGCTGAAATGTGTCTAAAACAGAACTAAACTAGGTCTAAACCCAGAGTAAACCAGGACTAAATTGGTGGGACTGAACCAGGACTTAAACAGGATGAAACCAGAACAAAACAAGTCTACACAAGGAGTAAGGAGTGTTCTAAACTTAAACTGTAAACCCCCATCTGAACAGGACTAAATCAGGAATCAGTCTGGCACTAAATTAAACTAAATCAGGACTTGAATTGAACTACAAAAGACTCCTGAGTCCCACCAGAGATCCAGTTGTACCACAGTTTGCGAACCACTGCCCTGGTGAATGGCTTTGAGAGTGAATGGTTGCCTGTCTGCATCTATGTCGTTAGCGTACCCCACCTTGGGCCCATAGTTGCTGCTATAGGCTCCTGCCACCTACAGAAGAATGGTGTACACTTTCTATTCTGGACGGTGAATGGAAAGAAAACAAGAAATGCCCTTACAAAGCTGCCAATGACAAAATGCATGTCAATTACTCAGCAGTGCAATGATAAACAATACAAATAAACAGGAGGGGAAAAAAGCAAAATTCTCAAACTGAATGAAGTCTCAGTGAGTCATACTGTCACTGTCAGAGCGAGTACTGCTTTAGCATCAGAGCTCCCCTCACTGGTGGCACATGGTGACAGTGACAGAAGCAGATGAGATGCTGCTACCTGGGGTATACAACTAGAAAGCAGCGAGTGCCGACTGAACACAAAACTGAAAGGCAACGTGACTGTGAGTAATTCCAGACCTGCCACTAATAATTTGTAAAGTATTCATGCTTTTACACTCCTGGTAGTGATAGGAGTGTCTTTTCAATCTTTTCAGGTTTGACCAGTGCAAGACCCAACATTTAAATTATCGCCTAATGGCTTCAAAAAAAGGTGAAGGCCCACTTAACTCGTTTCCTGAGGCTCCAGTTGAGTTTTTCCGATTGTTAGCACTAAGCTCCACTTCATGTGCTTTAGCAAGAGCTAAAATCCTCCAGCCTGAGCTTTTGCCAGCTAGTGTTTGGCTAGCCTTCAGCATGGTTAAAAAAAAAAAAAAAAAAGGTTGATTCTCACCAAAATCCACACCAGCATCAGTGCCAGTGATGGGTTGCTTAGCTTATTGTTAAACTGCCTGCTCTTGGTCTCAGAAAAGCTTACTTATCCTGGGTTTACTTACAAAGCTCCAAAACATTAGCTTCTTGATGTTCGGACGTAGCCACATATTTTAAACCACATTGCTCTACCTGCCACCTTCGCATGATAATACTTCATGAAAATACTACTACTTTTTGAACATTATGTCTGGACTTTTTAATTCATTCAGTCCCTTCCCTTTGCCTATTTCTGTTATCTCGTCACCTTTGGGTCATAGGCTGGGTCCACTTGAGACAATAGCCAGTTAGTCACCGGACTGAAACAGAGACAAACACTGCCAGACAGCTGTTTACTCTCATTCATTCAGGGGCAAGAGTTGAAAGAGAACCCACAGAAACACAGGGAGGACACGCAGACTTGAAGATCTAGTGTTTTTCACTTGCTAACCACTCTTCTATCTCATGTCTGCACTTTTATTTACTACCAATCAAAGTGTTATTTGTGTGTCTTTGCATGTATTTAGCAGCATTTTGTGACTTTGGAGCATTTGCACTCATGTGTGGACTTTCTTGGCAAATGGCAGTTACTTTTCACAAATCGAGAAATCACAGGAGGCTATTATTAGCCTATTAGTGCTGTGTGTAATAAAATCTAAGTGCAACCAACCACACCAACACTATAAATAAAAATATAAAGAAACTGCTGAAGTTGTTCATTTAGTGTGATATGTATTAGGGAAAGTCTAGAGGATTCATGACAAGGGCATGAGCTATAAAACGTAGAAGGAATACACAGAAATATAACACTTGTGTAAACATCTGCTGGGTTAAGTGCTTCGAACACACATGAACCATTGATGTCAAAACATTGTGCTTTTTTCCCTTTACTATTGCTCTGTCACTCACAAACCATCTTCATTTTTCCTTGGGTAACCCCTCAGTTGTTGTTAAGTGCTAAGAAAGAATCTAAAGCCTTGTATTTTGCCACATTTGACCTTTAAGTTAAATATACATTTTCAATACAGACTAGAGATGTGAGGGGGAAAGAAATCTGTCTCATTTTCTCTGTAGTGGCATTGCCTTTTAAGGTTTATGTTTTTGTACTTGGTTCAATCGATGCCTGTGAAAATCAACAGCTCTCTCAGTGGACTTTTAAATGATAGTGCTACGGCATCGGTCAACAAGTAGTAAATACTGGATTTTTATTTTGTCCTCCTGCAAACATAACATAAAGTGTGCTGTAGGCCAAGTCACAGCTATACTTCTTTGTAAGACCTATGCAATAAGTTAGCTACATTAGTGGGGACTGCTAAAGGACTTTGGGATGTTGTTGATTTTAAGAGTGGCAGAGGTGGAAAGTAACTAGTTATTTTTACTAAAGCCGTCTACTTTTGTTGACTAAAAATGTATCTTTTGTGTACATTTTACAAAATATGATTTTTATTTATTTATCTCTGTTTTGTCAACCCCTTTTTATTGAGCATTTTACATTTTACAATTAGCCATTATGTTCAATAAAAAGGACAATTTGAACTAACCTAACAAGAACAATCACAATGTACAGTATGGTAATGTAAAAAACTAAATCAAGAATCAAGAATAAATACAAAAAACAAAAACAAACAAAAAACAAAAACAACAAAACAAACAAACAAAAAAAAAAAACATATTAGTTATGATAAATTAATAAAACAAAAATAAATAATAAAAACATGCAGGGTTTTTGGTTTCATTGTTTCTTAAATTTCTCTGTGGAGCCCTGAAATGAAAATTATTTTGTAGTAGTGCTGCACAATTTGATGAAAATGTGCGATTGCGATTATTATGAACAATATTGCGATTTGCGATTGCGATAACGATATTATAAATGAATGATGTCATGGGTGTACTTGCTTGAATATCAAGGACAACACAGAGAATATAGTTTGTGTATTTCTCAACTCAAAACATACACGACACAAAAAAGATTACAGAATGTTTTTGTCCAAATAACTTAATATCAAAAAATAAATAAGTTTGAAAATAAAGATATTTCTGCAAATTGCAAATAGAATGTCATTATAAACTTAAATGCCTTTCTGCTGGCAATCACGCAAACCTGTTAAGTGGCGTAGCACTTACAAATGTATCCGTGATTGTACGTTGTGGTTCTTTCAGGCAATTTTCAGTTTTATCTTTTACATTACGTGTTTGGGTTTTTATTTGCATGCACTCGTTGTATTTTTCTCTGTGTTGTCTCAAATGTTAATAGAGATTGGTCGTATTACCTCGGGACGTAGTGACTTTAGCTTTTCAGGTTTTACACAGCACATATTGCTGTTCAGCGTCATCATACCTGAATCCAAAGTATCGCCATACAACAGAAGTTGCTTTTTTTTTTCACCACCAACTCTGCTTTTCTTTTATGTTCCTCCTCAGCGTCCATGTCTTTCACTACTGTTTGCTGCAAGCCGGGTAGTCACGTGACCATACCTGCTGTAAGCGGGTGTCTGAGTTGTGTTAATAGTGCGCCTGCGCCATTCACTTTGAACCTGTTTGGTTCATGTTTTTCCCATGCTCTGATTGTCAGTTCTCTGAGCGCCAGGCAATAAACAGAGACGTGTTCCCGTGCTCCAAAGAAATACTTGCCTCTGAGTTTTGTCCTGTGTCTACAACTTATTTGAGCCCCACACAGCTCGCACGTTACACTGTGGCTGCCCACAGCGCGTGGATGTGGCGTCACCTTACTCCACATTGGTTTACAATAAATCGCAAATCGTAGTCTTTTATGCAGGTACGTAATCGCACAGCATGACGTCGCGATTGCGATTAGATTAATCATGCAGCACTATTTTGTAGTTGTAAAAATAACATTGTATCACACAGCCAGGATGCTGAAGATGGTGATTCCCGACTTTTAAGTATTATTATTATTTATTTTATTTACCTTAACTCAAGTAAAGATCAGCAACTACTAACTGAGTCAAACTATTTTGTTACCTTGCACAAACTGACAAAAATCTACCTTGATTTGTCTTGGGGCCACACCCCTAGAGGTTGTGTGACAGTCTGTTGATACCTCTTATACCTCTGATAATGTAACATATGCTGCTGCTATACATCAACAAAAACAGAAACAAATTCTACATTTTATAACATTATTTTATTATTGTAGCTGTTTGTTGTGAAGCTATGTCATATGCAACAACAAAAACAACTTTAAAACTTTACTCCTAGCACATCTTATATACAGGTTTGAGTACTTTTACTTCTACTTGAGTAATATGATTTTGAAGCAACACTACTTTTAATTGAATACTAGTTTGAGTACTTCTTCCATAAAAACCTGCTGAAGGAGGAACACAATCATGTTTAAGTGCTTACTTTTTTATGGCATTTTAAATAAAGGTAAAAAAAAAACAAAAAACAATTAAGTGCTTACTTTTTATGGGATTTGTGAATTATATTGATCTAAGGTGAAATTTACTATCATCTGCCTGGATTTGCTAAAAGATAACAGTTCCTTTATGGAGCCCCTAAATGCCACTGCATCAGCCAACAAGTGGTAAATACCTGCTTTTTATCCCGTTCTCCTGGGAACATAGCTGCACTCCAAGCCACTTTGTCCTTTTTCATTAAACCATATTTTCACACACAATCATCAAGCATTTGAGAGTAATTATTTTTGTATAATTGGTCTTATTCTGGCCCACAGCAAATGAACGTTGATCTGATAAGCATTCTCCTCGCTCTTCTCTGTCCCCTATTAACGTCCTGATTACAGCCATAATGATGTTTGGTAAGAAGAAATATTCATTACCGGGATAACTGCATAAAATTAGTGTCATGGAACTTGAGCTTGATTATGAGGCGTCGGAAAACTCTTGGGCTAATGTTGGAGTGGTTCGGTGACGCACAGGTTTCTTTTGTTTGGGTATTGTAAGTAATTTGGGACAATAGGAATGTCCTTTGTGTCAGTAGTCGAGGTTACTTATCTAAAGCTTAGTGTGTGAGCATAGAGCTGCATTGTTCAAGATGATATGTGAGAGATATAACAAGAAAAGAGCTTTGATGAGGATGAGGTGGATTAAGAAGGAATGCCATAGATCTAGAAGTCCTCACCTTAATGTGTTTCTAAAAATGAGGATTTCACACCCACACTGTTCGGTCCTTACCATCAGATTTTCCTGTTTGCCCTTAACTTAATTGTCACTTGTAAAAAGTGTTGCAGACTGTTGGTCCAAACTCTAGCTCTGACAAAAAGAGGTGGTTTCAGACTGGTTTAAGGGCAGTTAAGAAGCTTTTTGCTGAAAACGCATTGATTCATTTTGGCCCTTTGTTTACACAAGAGGAGGTGTTCTGATCTCACAGCGGGGAGTCGCTCGCTCGCAAAGCTTCGCTCTCGTGTAAACTGGCAAAACAAGTCCATCCATCCATCTTCTTCCGCTTTATCTGTGGCCGGGTCGCGGAGGCAGCAGTCTAAGCAGGGACACCCAGACATCCCTCTCCCCGGACACTTCCTCCAGCTCCTCTGGAGGAACCCCAAGGCGTTCCCAGGCCAGCCGAGAGACATAGTCCCTCCAGCGTGTCCTAGGTCTTCCCGGGGCCTCCTCCCAGTGAGACATGCCCGGAACACCTCCCCAGGGAGGCGTCCAGGAGGCATCCGGAACAGATGCCCGAGCCACCTCAACTGGCTCCTCTCGATGTGGAGGAGCAGCGGCTCTACTCCGAGCTTCTCCCGGGTAACCGAGCTCCTCACCCTATCTCTAAGGGTGCGCCCAGCCACCCTGCGGAGGAAACTCATTTCGGCCGCTTGTATCCGGGATCTTGTCCTTTCGGTCATGACCCAAAGCTCATGACCATAGGTGAGAGTAGGAACGTAGATCGACCGGTAAATCGAGAGCTTCGCCTTTCGACTCAGGTCTTTCTTCACCACAACAGACCGATACAATGACCGCATTACTGCAGACGCTGCACCGATCCACCTGTCGATCTCACGTTCCGTCCTTCCCTCACTCATGAACAAGACCCCAAGATACTTAAACTCCTCCACTTGAGGCAGGAACTCTCCTCCGACCTGGAGAGGGCAAGCCACCCTTTTCCGGTCGAGAACCATGGCCTCGGACTTGGAGGTGCTGATTCTCATCCCAGCTGCTTCACATTCGGCTGCAAACCGCCCCAGTGCACACACAAGCCAACAGGACAACATCATCTGCAAAAAGCAGAGATGAAATCCTGTGGTCACCAAACCTGACACCCTCCGGCCCCTGGCTGCACCTAGAAATTCTGTCCATAAAAATTATGAACATAACCAGTGACAAAGGGCAGCCATGCCGGAGTCCAACATGCACTGGAAACAGGTCCGACTTACAACCGGCAATGCAAACCAAACTCCTGCTCCGGTCATACAGGGACCGGACAGCCCTTAGTAAAGGGCCCCGGACCCTGTACTCCCAGAGCACCCCCCAAAGGACGCTACGAGAAACACGGTCGAACGCCTTCTCCAGGTCCACAAAACACATGTGGACTGGTTGGGCAAACTCCCATGAACCCTCGAGCACCTGATACAGGGTGTAGAGCTGGTCCACTGTTCTCAGTCTCCCCAGGAAAGTCTATTCCAGGGTACTGGGGAGGAGAATTCGGCCGATAGTCGAACCTCGGATTCAGGAGGAACAATGCGGTTTTCGTCCCGGTCGAGGTAAAACAAGTCCTCAATAAAAATGATCACGTATCAGCCTCGCCTGTGTCCACTTAAACGGTTGCAAAATATGGTCAATTTACACTTTATACGTTCATATCCTGTTAACTTGCTGTAATACATGTATAAACCTTAAATAGTGCTCCAGAGCTTTGGACAACACAATGTAAAAGTTAAAGTGAAAATGTTAAGCTGTGGCCTTTTCTGAAGCGGAGACTTTGTCAGCAGGTTGAACAGTGTCTGCTGACCCTCCAGGCCTTACTACAGATATTCACACCTTCTACTGTTTCTTCACACCTCAAACATTTCTGTGTAGACACTAATCAAAAACGACATGACTGTTGCATTTTCCTGTCCAGCGTTGTTGTCTAAACAGCCCCTTAAACAAAATGGTCTGGTTTCTTTTCACTATGAACACACTTTGAAGTACATATGTCATACAGGCGATTAAACAAGTGAAAAAAAAATAAAATAAATAAATATTGTTAACAGAAGTAGAAATGTAGGATAAATGATTTTGCTAAATTACATTTCATAGTAGATTTTTTATTTTAACTTGATGATTAGAAGGCAAAAAACATAAATGTAAACAAAAATATATAAACAAAAACTTGATTTATTTCAAGCTTTTTCTGTCCTTGTCCAGACTCAGGTTGTTTATGACCCATTCAAGTTGCACAGTGTGACCTGTAATAATCTTAAAAGGTCACCAAAAATACACAGACTAATTCATGATCCTCAGTCCAGTCAAATGCCGAGTAAAAAGATGTGTACCTACAATTCTTTCTTTAGTTTTTAAAGAAGATCCATAGAGTCTATTTATAAAAATCATCAAACTGGGAAATCTAGCCATTGATACAAATCTGATATTTTACAATCTGTACCATGATCTCATCTGTTTACTTTACACTATTTAACCTCTCTGACTTTCTTCTAGGAGGCCTTCGGGTCACTCTCCAGTCTCAGTAGAGCCTCTTTGGCAGGGCAGTACCTCCTGCCACAGTCCTCATTGTTATTTCAGATCAAATAGGGCTCTGGTTTTTGCTCAGTCAAGCTGGAGTCCAATGGAAAAGTCAACAGGAAGCTTCAGGTGTTTGTTTTCTGCCACAGTGCTCTCCCTCTCTCCCCGGTTCTGCCTCAGAGTTAGAAAATCCCTGTATCTCCACAAAAGGAGCTGGCAGGCGGCTGAAGTCCTGCTGCTGGCCTGTTGGGCTGCTGCCTGGGTTAACAAACACAACTTTTGCCATTTCTTCTCTCCATAGACCTACAGCAGATGGCGATGCAAAACAATAGGCAAAAGCAGCATTGAATTTCGAATTTTTAATTGCTGATGACATGAGAAAATTGTTCATGTCAAAACAACATAGTATTGAACTGTGGGCCAAGTTCGACTGATAATGTGCAGTGCTCCAACCAGAATGGCAAATAAAACAGAAAAGACTTTAACACTTTTTATCTTTTAGCCTATAACTTAAAGCGTAAAATGTGTAATGGCTCTAAATATACACACCTACATCTGTGCTGTATATACTGTATTATGTCTTACATGATAAACAGTTAGGGGGTTGTGGGTTGAAGCTAGGGGTAGGTGGATTGATCCAAATATCAATAGTCTAGATAGATACCAACATTAGTGTCAATATAGGGCTGATAGTAAAGTGATGATATTGATATTGCTCCCCCTCCCTGCAAAACCTTTGTAAACTGAAGGGAAAATAGTTTTGTTTGTCTAACTGTTCTTAAATGGTCTATATTATGCTTTTTTGTGAGTATTTTAAATTATTTTAGGGCACATCTAGATCTGCATCTTACATTTTGTTAGTTAGTAAACGCAATAATTATTGAAAAAAAAAAATTATTTGAAGAAACTCATCATTTGACTCTGTGAGAAACACTCAGATTAAGTCCCTGTCCCTTTTAGAGCCCTCCCTCCCTGCTGTCCTGCTGCTGTCACGCCCTTCAGCACTCACTCACTCACTTACAAAAACACGTCGGTGCAGAAACAGTGTTTGCGTGGTCAGGTGGAAAAGGCAGACATCAGTGAAATGAGCCGTTTTGGCCTCTCACAAACTCAGTGCAAAAGAATAGAGAATTACTCAAACATGCATAGTATAGTCCCTTTAAGATTGGATCTGGGTTTTAACAGTGGGACAGTGGAAAGCAACAATAACAAACTTGTTTAGTGGTCAAAAAATGTATCCAGATGACACATGACACACTGCTAATCCCTACATTAAAGC